>OY743144.1:3121210-3741452 GCA_963555695.1 Dasypolia templi
TCCGGTCGATTTGCAGCTTTGCCGTCCAAACACGGCTAGTTCGCGAGACAGCCATGCTTTAAGTTACCGCATCTCGAAGATTGTATTACTGATAGTTTGACGTTGTGAAGTTTCGACAGTTATGTGCCGTAATATTGAGAATTTTATTATGTCGCTCTAAAAATGTTGATGTTTTTAATACAATACGCTTATTCACTAGTTAACTTACTCATTGCCTTGCCTACACACATTGAATTCGAAAAGTGACCATTATTGAATAGATTTCAAAAGCCGTCAGCACCACCCACTGGTTCCCCTCTGCTATTGAGTATTGAGGTTCTTAATTGTAGCTACACATTGATGTTGTTGATAAATGAAGAGGGGGAGAGGAAGCCCAAGAAAAGATGAATGTATTGTATGAGGAATGAAATATAAGAAAGGGGAGTGAATGATAGCGTCACAGTTGACAGAGGAGAACGGAAGAAGAAAACGCGTAGCGCCAGCCCCAAGTCATTTGGGACAAGGGGCGTAAATAATATGAGTCGCTTTATGATATGATTTATTGATTGAACTAACCAAGAAGACTCTAATAAAAAGAAGGTTGTTTTTTTTTAAATTAGTTACGGTTTGTCTTTATCCTTAGTTTCCAGGGTTCTTTAAGTATTTTGTGCCAAAGTTTGCAAAATGACACACCATTATTAGATAACATCATCTTCGACCATGTTGACTAATTTTCTAGCAATAAATATTGTATAGGGTGACTGGAAATTAGTGATCGATACTTAAACACATGATTGCACTCATCATAACAAACCACTTTCCCAAAGAAACGATTTTTTTATCAAGCGTTAACCCCAATCACCCCAATATAATATTGAGTACCTACCAAGAATAATAGCTGTTATCAGATGTTAGGTATTAAATTTTGAACTGATCCCTTTTCATAAACAAAACTATTCCTTTATTACTTATAATTCTTTTATCATTCATTTAACAACCGTACAGACCGCGCGCGCGCTATCAGCTGTTATTCTGGGGTGATTGGATTCATAATTTGGTAAATAAAAAAATCGTTTCCTTAGGAAAATTGTTTGTTATGATGTGTACAATCATGTGTTTAAGTATCTGTCACTAATTACCAGACACACTATTTAAAATATTTATTGCTAGAAAGTTGGTCAACATGTTACTAATGGTGTGTCATTTTGCAAACTTTGGCACAAAATACTCAAAGAACCCTGAAAACTGAGGATAAAGACAAACCGTCACTCGTTTAAAAAATAACCTTCTTTTTATTAGAGTTTTCTTGGTTAGTATGGAAAATTAAACCTTGAAACTAAGCTAATTAGCCCGTATAAATATTTCTACAACTTTCGTTAATCAACTACATTTTTTATTTTCGTATAATAAGGTACGGTACTGATACCGTAAAATAACATTATTATTCACATTTAAGTTACCATGACAATTCGCATACTCATTTCTGCGATATCCTACACTATCTCCTAAACTAAAAGTAACAGCATAACATAGATTTATGTGTTTGCCCTCCAGTTTCTGTAATATCGCGAATGAGTATAAGAAATAGGTCAGTTTGTTTGTGTGTTTGTACGCTATTACGCTTTTTCTTGTTAGCTGCGGATGGCCGTTGTGCTGATAGTTCGGAAGAGATGGGCAGAAGTTCTAGTTATCGTTGGTGAATTTATGTTAATTAAGTTATTATTGTCGTGATGGTCCGGATGTTCAGAGATGGACAGAGAGGCTTATGTCTAAATTATATAGTCGATCGAAAAGAACGATAAGTCGTTGGTCCTGGTTGTCTGTCGTAGATCTTTGACAAAATTTTGACAACTACTTTTGACAAGGGGTATCGTGTTACCCAGTAACTGGGTTGTTTAGGTCAGATAGGGAGTTGCTCTACGTTAAATACTGGTATTCAGCTGTAAGCCTAGGCTTTTCCCAAGCTGTCCTTTGGGACAGCTTGGGAAAAGCCTAGGCAGATTGATTGTTTAGAGATGGACATTTCGAGCGCAGGCGCCTGATTTGGTATTTCCAGTGTAATTTTTACAGCAATTATGTACTTTTCTAATTCTTAATTCTTGGTCATTGAATAATGGTAAAGAAAAACAAACTATTATCAAACAAAAAAACCTTGAAAATATTTTTTTTTCGGAAGTACCGACATCCAAAATTAAAGTAATTTTTTCGCTTTGTAGTGTTTTGTTTTGGATGTCGGCTGTTTTTTTTTTGTTGTAAAAATGTTTTTTTTTAGTTGTGGTCCCTACCCCACACTTATTCGTATACCACTACTTCTAGGCATGTAATTAACACAGATACTTAGATATGATAACATCATCTTTATACACTTAGAGGTAAAATATTTATTATTGAAGCTAACTGAAAAACTACCCAAGTACGCTTGGGTAGTTTTTCAGTTAATCAAATGTATATGGGACCACCCCTGAGGCATACTCTATCCATTAAAAAACAATTTTACGAAATCGATCCACAATTGCCAGACAGATCACGCATCAAAAAAAAACCTGCTCCTATTTCAAAGTCGGTTAAAAATACTATAAAGAAAACCGAACTAACATTGTTCACAAAAGACTAACTTGCACTGAGCTATGATCGTTCCTTGTAAGTATAAGAAGAGTCTTTTGGCATGCAATTTAATTTACACAATAGCTTCTAAAGTTCTTCTGGCGGAAATGAATGAAAATACAGTTTCTTTTTGCAAAAAGAAAAATGCATTTATTGGCATTACAACACAAAAAAATTACACTTTAAAACTAAAAAAATGATAACAAATTAGTAATGCCAAAAGGGCCTCAGCTCAGCATAATGTCAGATAACAACACAAGGTGACATATGACGCTGGTTTTCAGCTGCAACCCACGAGTGACATACGCCAGAATACTAAAACACAGAGAAGTGTGCGTACGTTTTAATGACATACATGTTTGTGTGTATTGAGTTTGTGTGAGACCAATGAAATTCTAAAATAAATACCAATCCAACCCATCTAGTAATTGTCAGGTCAGCTTATCAGTAATTAACCATCACTGTACCTCGGATAATTACAAAAACACAAATCTGTGCGGGCACTCAAATTGCACGCCCTGTTTACTCGGCCCTCAGTAAACAACTTTACTTAATGAAGATTCGACAACGTAGGACTTTTGGTTTGGTACAAGTTAGAACAGGTTAGCAGATTAAAACGATACTATTACACCATGCTGCAGTGATGATTCTGTTAGTAAGTAAAAAATAAGGATGCTACGGACAAATCTCAGCGAAAATAGGAAACGGAATTTTGAGGCTTTAATTTCGCTCATGTTAAGGCTAACACTGAGGCTGGGCGGGTATTACATCTCTGCAGCAAACCATAGCAGCAAAACCGCAGTAGTTCCGCCATGACTTGTCTGTTGTACGATAAGCGAAACAGAAGCGAAACTGTCTGTGTGTAACGCTGTGTCCGTGTTGTAACGCATATATTTGATTAAGATTGTATTTTTTCCGATCTGCTCGAAAGTCAGTTACATCGCCGAGCTCAGCCCGCTATTTTTTCGCGGTGACGTGTATGTTTCGCACGTATCTCAGGCAATCGACAAGTTTATAAAACGAAAAAACTTATCTAAGAGGTCCGAAGTAGATTTATACTGTATTTACATGTGTTTTCATGTTTTTTTTTAATGCGACGCTACATCTCAACTGACTATCATGATGTTCCGCGACATAATGTGTTTATAACAGCGTTTTTTTTTTGCGTCGGAGGTATGCTAAGGCCCTGTGAAAGTTGCTATAATGAATGGAGCGGCAATATTTTTGCTTAGATTCAGTAGCTTATCTTATAAAATCGCTATTTCCTCAAATATCAGGCCAGCTCATCAACATTTTATATTACATATTTATAAACCAATTGTTTAGGCTTTACGGCAAAAAAAGATCATTCTACGTGCCAAATGCGTCAATTTTAAAATCGACCCAGAAAAATACTATTCACTAATTCCATAGAAATTACTGATTTCCGATAAAGCGTTGTTCATAGTACATTTACTTTTACATTGTGTCGATAGCAAAAAAAAATGATGTGATTTTGTTTTGTGCTTTGCAACGTACATATTTCATTTTGCCGTTGTCCTGGCGTGTTTTATATAAGACAGAAACACTGTACCGACGGCCACATGTATTGATGTATAAATACTGTAAGAAAACATATTGGGGTAGAGATAATAATATCTATTATTTATTATCTCAATTCCAACAATCTTTACATCTGCGTAATCAGCCTGTTGCCCATTGCGGGTTTTTAGATGTCACGTCTTCGAATTCGAATTGATTCTATGTTTCTTCACCGTTTTGAGAGAAGTGATGATGAGATAATTTAAAGTAAAGCGTCTGACTGGATTCGAACCTATGACCTACAACTAAGTAAGTCGCGGCTGTTACCACTGGGCCACCACTGCTTACCATCTTTACACCTGCCTACATTGAACCAGCAACAATAACTATCCAAAATTCTAGATCTATTATAGATCTAGATTCGTCCGACCCGTAGCACGCTCCAAAACCAAGGCAATGAATCGATTGCCAGATCGCGCCTCCTTGACAACTTGTCAACCGTTATCGGTTTGTAGGGCCACTCAGTTAACCGTTCTGAATAATCGATATGTCAGTTTAGTCAACTTTAAAAATATAGATAAATGAACCTACCACTACCAATGAGTGTCGGTTCCCCAATGTTTGCTGCTTTGAACGGTCATAGAATATTGCTAGATATAATCATCACCTCGTTGTTGTTTCCACAGGATTTTAAATGTTACTGTCTTGTGGAAGGCAAAGGTTCTCAACGTAACTTTTACTATGAGTATATTACGAACATTCGTAACATAAAAGCAAGGAATCTTTACGGAAAACCTGACAGTACAGGGATTTATTTCTGTTTTCTGTCGATTAAAATAGGTAGGTTTTGAAGATGTATTTTTATTTTATAAAATCTGTTTAAAGTGTATTTCAGAAAGGTGTTGTCATATTTAAAAGTGTAGCACAGACCATCTAATTGATCAACTTTCTCCATGGGAACAACATCGTTATAGAGAAAAACTATCCAGCAGTTCCATACACTTGGGTCAAGTTTTGCTAAAAAAAAACAATGTCTATCATCTTGTCTAACAGATTCTTATAAGAATAAGTGTTACAGCAGCATTTGTGAACAATAGAATTGAACGTAAATTAATTCAAATTATTTAGGCCATAGACTACAGTTAATTTAAGAACTAATTAAAATAAACAGGTCGTATTTGTGTAGTTACAGTTGGCAATAACGGGACGCCTCATTATAAAGTCTAGGATTCAAATTAATTGTTTACTTTTCATTTTATTCAACGAAATTGAATTTCGCTCTTAATTGGTATCTGTGTTACTTTTTGCTGAACATTCTGGACTGAAAATGTAGCAAGAATTTTAGACTCACCTTAGAACTTTCCACAGAATTGAGGAATACACATAATTTGAACAAATTAGATACCTACGATGCATCAACTATATGTTTCTCAATCAATTAGAAGCTAAGGGTGTTTTCACATCGAAAGCTACTGTAACCGCACTAGTTGTCAACGCTGGTTTGATAAGCGTCGACAAGTTCTTACTTGAATTAGTCTGGCAAAAAGTATGAAAATGCCGGCGCTGACCAGCGTTGACAACAAGCTCTTACCGGCGCCGACAAGCGCTAGCAGCTAGCTTTGTAAAGTATTATAATAATTTAATTATTGTGAATGTGAAGGCAGTGTGGATTTGTTGTTTTTTTTTATCTCAATCTATTTTTAATTTTTAAAATTAGTTTTAATCATGGTCTGTCAGTTTGAGCAATTTATGCGGCCTACCCAAATGTCCTTTCTTTGGTAATGTTCGTCGAATCGTTGAGCTCCATATGTGTTGTGTTGAGCTCCATATGTGTTGTGTTGAGCTGCATGATTAATGACAAATGCGTGCACGGACTGGACAGGTCCACTCATTCTGTGTGGTTCTTTCCTCAAAAGACCATTTCAGACATCAATCCACATGGTCTTCACATGACCTGACCAAGATTATGTCTGGACTTTAAAAGAGACTGTGACCTCTGAGTTTGTTTTGGCGTTTCTTCTCAGAGTAGTCAGATAGGAAACGCCGATCTCATCTACTTTTAAAATAGTATTGACGTGTAAAAGTGTTTGTAAAAACCTACGAGTACTTACAACCTACAGAAATAAAATCATTTAACATTTAACATTTAGCATATCGACACCGGTTATCACCGGTTGTGTCTAGAAAATACGTCAGATTTTTAAACGTAGGCATAAATTAAAGTGTTATTATTGTTACAGCAAAGATGAAATCACAAAATCCCTCCAATCTTTTATAGATCAGCCACAAATTTTCGCTAGCCAACAAACAAAAATTTCATCCCATTACAAATAATATAACGTGGAGATTTTCAACGGTCGCCATAAAAAAGCAATTAATTTGAATAAATATAGGGAGCACAAAAATACAGTTTCTTTAATGGGACATTTGAAATTCCTGTCCCTGTTTTATCTGTGGCCACCATCGGTAATGGCTGCTTAATATCTTAAGGACAGTTGACACCTACTGGTTTCTCCTCTTATCATTTTTGTTGAATACCATTTGAATACATAACACTACTGTGTGGTTTAGTGCCATATATTTTCCTTGTTACGGTCTCGTTGAATGTTTGTGGCTTATCTATTTTGGAAGGCGAGTGTGTGAAACTTTTAAATTTTAGTTTTAGTTTCGGAAAGAATTCAGGAATTGCTTTAAAATAATAAAGTTCTGAGTAAGTAAATATGTTGGTTTGTAAATTATGATACTACAAATGAACAATCTATCAATGTATTGACTGGAAAATATTGATAAGTACTGTAAAGGTTTTCTGCAAAAGGGATTCTTACATCATTCAGGTTGGTAGAAATATAATTATTGTTGCATTCGATCACTCAAACAAAATTGATTATTCGGCTTTTGTTTCGGAAAAATAACAGTGATGTATTAGGTGTGTAAAAATGAGCACGCCGTTTTGAAATAAATAATGATTTAATCTTAAAAATAGTGATTTAATCTTAAAATAAATAGTGATAATTGATAGGTCTCGCGGCGCAGCGAGACCAATCATTTATCTTAGGATTTAATATTGCTTCTTATTTAACGCCCCCACATAGGATTTCGTTACCGTTATCATATCGGTACTTCTATTCTAATTTCAAACAGCTTAACAATTAAAAACGAAACAAATAAAATCAAAGAAAGAAAGTAATCAAAACAGAAAAAATAAATAAAAGACTCCTTTGTTGTCCACTCAGTCGTAATTTTAATAAAAACTCTGTAATTATCAATTACGTAGAGGAATTAATTCTTACTTTCCATTTTTTGCTTTTATTCAAACGATTCTAGAATTTTTGCGAACATTTTCATTTATTGGTGGACAAAAAATGTTTTTGTGATTCCATTGGAATTCGCGATGTGACGTTTAATATTCAGCGATCATAGAGCAAAGAAAGGTGGAGATAGAATTTAATTATTTTCTTTTCCAGTGCTACGTCTCTGACTCCGTCCCAATTAATTTTGCAAAAAAACCGAGTTTTTTTAAAGAGAGATGCACTTATGGCCTCATTAGGGGTCAAGGTATCTCTGAACCAACTTTGGAAATTTGTTCCCCCTAAGAATTTTTCAGAATATTTCATATAAATTCTTAAGTGGAACCAATTTTCAAAGTTTGACGGTTGATTAAAATTCAGTAAATATATCATTCCGACAGTCGCGAATCTTGCGACGACGACGTCAAACGGAGCAAAAAACAAAGAAAATTTGGATTTGACTGGCAACCGCTGCGGTTAGTTATATGCCTTAAGTGGTTGAGCCGTGGAAAAGAAGGTAATAAATATGCACTCTTTCGCATTTCTGATACTGTGTCATCAACTTATCTTGATATTCATCTTTTAGCTGAAAAAATCGGAGGATAATGAAGTGGCTTATTTCTTTTTCTCCTAAATCATTTCTAACAAAATTAACAACACAATTTTTGGAATACAAAGATTTCTGAGAAAAGCTCAACTTCTTCCCATAGAGAGAGATAATAAAATGAAAATATGTTAAATAAAATCGTATTTCATTTATAATTAAATGACGCCCTGAACTTTGTGATCAATGACTAATAATATAATTATCTTGCCATTTTTTGTCAAATTTTCACTGTTTTAAGGAAGTTTTTTAGATTGATTACTTTGTTTTGCACTTTTGGGTGTTGTGAAAGACGATTAAGAAATCATTTCACGGCATTTTATGGTTTGAAAAGACGACAATTCCAACAAGTCGAAATAGAAAAATAACCTTCCTCTGCTAACAAGAAGGTACATTTTATCTCTCGTTGAAGCAGATAACTTAACACCATACCACACCATAAAATAACTAGGAAACCTATCCATCAAAACAAAAAAAAACACATAAATGTCGTGGATGGATGGCGCCACAGTACAGCGGACAGCGCCATCTAACAATTAGATTCATAAACGACTGATCATGTGATCGGAAACGCAAGCGAGCCCTACCGCTTGGACATGATCGTCGGTGGAGGGGATGCAGCGAGGACTGGCGGAGAGACCGAGTGTTGCGAAAGTCAACAGAATACGGTCGAGTTTGGACAGTTATGGCAAACGCTCAGTACCAACGCATGTGTCTGTTTCCGTTGCACGTGTTTATTTCGTTAGCCAGTGTATTAAAGTTATTTTTAATTCGAATTATCTTTTCGTTCGAGTACCCACTACAGTGCCCACATTAAAATGTGTCGGATCGTGAAGAAGACCCGATGTTTCGCATCTCGGCCACCCCTGATCCGACATAAATCCTCGTCAAGGACCCAAATAATCTGTTCCAGAAACAAGATTTTTTCAGGCATGTTTCATATAACAGCCAAGTAAAGGCGCTCGCCCACGACGCATCTGCTCAAATCTGCGCGCAAATATTTATTATACCATCCTATTAGGGTGCGTACAATCCGGCCTAGATGGCAGACAAGGATTTGTTCTTAAGCTGATATTGCATTGTTGGGAAATATGATTATATTTGTATATGATTGTATTGTGTTTACCAGATGTGTGGCTTAGTTTGGGGACAATTTAGCTTCGCTTAAATTTAATTTTGTTTGAGAGTGTTTTGTTATTGGGTAATTGCGTGTCAAATAAATCATTGCAATTAGTAGATAATTTGCCAACAATGTGAGATTAAAGAGTTTCTTTTCCTTGATAGTTCGAGCTGAAAGATGTTAAAGTAATACATAGTTCAAGAGAGTTCTCCTGAATTATGTATAACTTTAAAATTTTTGAATCTACCTTAATCTTAATAGCTAATTGCGTATTCAATTGCAGAAAACAGCAATGTTGTCACTTTAACATTTATTTTCCTAAGAATGCTCTATCACTAAGATCTGAACAGATGGGCACATAATTTTCATTTGAAGTGAAATACAAGTAGAACAGTATGTAATAAAAATGATTTACGGATACTTCCTGCGCTTGCTATATATTACAGCTCTCCTCAATTGATCGCCTCATAAGTTTTGTGGGAGCAATAGTAGCAGCCAACTGTCGGGTACCCGTGCTCAGTCTCAAGAACTTCTTTAACTTGAAGCACAGTTGCACAATTTTTTGGCTTATTAGTCGATTCTCATGAATTTACTCGTCCAAAACGGGTGAATCGACATTTTTTTTTCTCTAAGCGACTCTGTCCAAGTTACAATACCTAAATATTTCTGGAGTTGTCGATTGGCCTACAAATAAATAAACAAAAAAAAACTGTCGATTCGTTTCGGGCGAGTCAATTCGTGCAAATCGACTAATAAGCCAACTTTTCAAATAGAAAATGTATGCTGGTTCTTGTAATTGCTTTATCACTTTTGACAACAATTTGCAATTAATTGAAAATAAACTAAGGTCAAAAGTTCTACCAAAACGCCCTGGATGGATTACAGCCCATTCCTTTTCAAAGAGAGGAGGCCTATGACCCAGCAGTGGGAACATTATAGGCTTATTACGTTTCTACGGTCGAACATATATATGTCACTTAAACAAATAGATCTTGTCGTTTTAACAAAGTCCAAACCAAAGTGTTTTTTTTTATTCACTTAAAAGGCAATTTTGAATGTCAAAATTTACATAAAATAGAATTGTTTCTATTTGCTCCTTCCAAAAAGTTAGTAGTTTCGTATGGAGAATAATGGAAAGAAACTCCACACTCACTCTTTTTAAATGTTTTACAAAATTTCGTTTAAATACATAAATTAAACAGGGTCAAGTTAAGTTAGCTAGCAAAACTCTTCAATCGTGATAGTGTATGTAAACACGATAAATTAAAATTATTTTGATGTTGTTTTTTGGTATGTCAGCATAAGTGAAGACCCCAAAAGTGTACCTAGAATGAAATAAGTTTACTGCAACAGGTAAAAACTATTAAAAATTAAGTGAAGAATATCGCTTGGAAGTGAAATTCAACCTTAGGATGATAAAAAAGCGCCGGCCAGCCCGCCGCGCCGGTTGAACGCGTCCCAAAGGGCCATCCGGCTGGTCTGGGGATACCGCACGGTCGCCTGTGAGGCAGCGAGCCTCTTTGCCGGATTGCCGCCATAGGATCTGGAGGCAAAAGCCCTCGCGCACTTATGGGAGTGCTGGTGCAGTGCTCGGCACGCCACAATTGTGGCTCTTTGAGGAATGGTTGGAGAGAGAGTTGGAGACATGGTTGTTTCGGGAGATTCCTGTTTCGCATAAGGCGGGAGGAAACGCCCGGGTGTCACCATTGTGTGGATCAACCGGAGGACACGGTGGAGATCTGCCCAGCTTGGGTGGAGCACCGCCGTGTTTGCGATCGGCTGCGGCGATCTCTCGCGTCGGGCCCTGATCCAGGCCATTTGGGAAGTCATCACTTCCTTCTGCGAACAATGCTCGCGAAGGAGGAGGCCGAGCGCATGAGAAAACTTTTTTCGTCGCATAATTCTTTGAATTTAGAGCTTGAGCTATCATATCTTACGCAATGATGATAAAGGAAATTCAATCAACTAAAGAAATATCTAAATAAATTTAAAAAAAAAAAAACGCCGATACAAACACCGAAGTTCTTTTTAAAAAGGTGAATATAATTGTAAAAAAGGCCCTTTGGGGGACCGCTTCAAATTATTTATTACCTACGATTTTCACCCCCCACATATATTCGGTCCCCCAACGCGACGTATTTTTATAAATTATTTTTGTGTTAAGTTGTAAATACATAGGTTCCTAATAATAATTTTCTCTCATTTAAAACACTTTCACCCCCCACAACTTTTAAGCGGCACAAGCGACACAAGCGATAACAATTTTTTTAAATTAAAGGTGACTTACCATTAATTTAAAAAAAATCGCTTCATCCGTTCGGGAGTTATGATGCCACAGACAGACACACATACAGACAGACACGTCAAACTTATAATACCCCTCTTTTTGCGTCGGGAGGTAAATATCTTTCACTGAGCCGTGCATTAATTTTATTTATTTGTATGAAAACTGAAAACTTTGGTGGACATTCGTTTCAACTAACATTAAACGCATCGCAGTGTTGAACCTTATTTGTTGCCACCACATTGCTTGCTGCTTAAAAAAGGATCGTAAACTTTCCTTCATGATAAAAATAAAAAACAAAGCATTTATTTTCAAATAATAAATGCCTGGAGTTTGAGTTTAATCACACCACGCCTGCATTCCTCGAAAAGACAGACAGAGGTGAACAGTGTAACTACAGTTTTCCAGTTATCATTTTGATTTTTGTAACAAAAAATACCTTTGTGCAGTAACAGACCAACTGAAATAAAACATCATACAATAAACGTTGTAATAGCTAAAAATAACAGAACCAACACGAAAATACTGAAGGCGATAAATATCTAAATAGGTCGCAACTATTGAGGCGAAATAAGTAGAAAATTAGTATGCCGTAAACCGTTCCTTATTTGTTTCATACTGAGCTAATAATACAAGAAAATATTAACTTCTCAGAACTGTTCGCCTCTGTAGCAAATCTAAGTTAAATAAGAAACAACTTTTGTAATTCAGTGGCCTTTTTTTGACAGTTTGAGAGTAACAAGTAGTACCAGATATACAAATATATAGGTAATTGAGTTGCTACTCCATTATGGCATAGCAGTTTGAAAATGTAGTTAAAGTATAATTTAACGGTCATGGTTAGAGCTTGCGTTTCAGTTAGACAAGCTGAGAGAAATGGGTTTGTTTGTGAAATAAGCAGACACAGTATCACAGGAGTATTACAGGTAGTATTGAACAGTGCAAACAGAGGACTCATTTTAACCAATTTAAGGTTCATTAGGTAATTGTTTACCATAAATAAACATGATAAACAACAAAGCTCCACATTGTTGCCTACAAAGCACGGATACCCAACAAAATGAACACAGTAGAATTCAATTAAAACCATTACACAAACTTCTAATTCTTAATTGGCCAGAACAATGCCAAAACGCAAACGATGGTCAAAGCAAAGTCCATAAACGAAAATCACACGAAACACGATCCCCCTTTGTATACAAGCCGTTAGCTTGTCTGTTTGTCTGTACTTTTTGCAATCGATATCTCTGGAAGCGAGCAGCTGTGGTGACTGCGACACTACTTTTTGTTCGTGTCCTTCAAGCTCGTGATATTTTGAAACGGATTTCTCGAGTAGCGTTCTGAAATTCTGAATGCATACGTGAGTCTTTTGTTTCGTTTGCCTGTCCGAACATTTGATAAGCTATTGAGCTGGGGATTTCCATTGCAGATTTTGTGGGAGCAAATTTGATGTTTCCGGAGTGAGTTGATTGATCTAATTGTCTGCCTTTTAACGCATCCGATTTTCTTTAACAGGTATATAGGGTAATAAATCAGCATTTCTGTCATCAAACATTTTGGTTTGTGAATGTGAAAAACTGCAAATTTTAAGGTGACGTTATTTCCTATCTTTAGGTACCTTTGCCTCCTATTATATAAACGTAGATGTAGTCGTACCGGAACTGAAATACAGATTTACTATTCATTATACATAAGTATTATCTGGAACGCTGTGTTGATGAAATATAGGAGGCACTCGTAGAGAGGTTATTATTAAAAACCATAATCAAATAATAGTTTGCTTTTATTTAATATTAACTATTATTCAATTAATGTTTTCAGTCACTACTAAGTAAATTAGAGTAAAACGTCAAAAACAAAAAAAAAACATGGAAGTAGCTACAATTTTATACTGTACTTTCTTTCTGCCTTGAAATTCAATTAGAAAACAGTACGAATCAACTTGCCCCCAGCCAACATCACTTGATATACACTCGTAGGTACCATAATAACCCACAAAGTTCCTTCACCGTACCCATAATATCATGTCGTAGTTATATTTTGAGCACAAATATTTCTAAATCCGATGCCAACGCTGTCCTACCTTATTACATTGCCGACGCGTGAGCAGGTTGACAGGTGACTGGCCGTCGGAAATGTTGAGATCTTCGTGGGTTTGAACTGTGTTAGAATATTAGGCAGGAACATTAATCAATATGGAGGATAATTCAAATGATGTTGGTAATGTCTGAGCGCAGTGGTGGCTCAGTGGTAACCTACCCGACTTACGAGTTGTATGTCGGTTCGAACCTAGGCAGGCGCTTTACTTCGTGTTAATAATTTCATCACCACTACTCTCACAACGGTGAAGGAAAACATCGTGAGGAAACCGGCATGTCCCCAAAAACCAAAAATACGAAAACATGTCAATCTACCAACTCGCACCGGGCCCGCGTGGTGGATTATGACGCACTTACAGAGACGATGCCTGTGTCCCAGTAGTAGGAACGTTATAGGCTGATTATGCTGTAGGAAATAGTTGCACTGAAAAAACTCTAATAAATAAAGGAACAGCATCTCACTTGCGTAACACTCTTTTCATCAGATTTAGAAAGAAATTACAATTAAATTGCTTCATAAGTTTGAAAAAATCATTAGCTTGTCAGAAGACTACCAAAAACCGCTTTCTTCTCAGAGCTCGCCCAAGGAAAATGTCCACAGGGCGGGCAATATAAATAATAATGCGCTACAAAGACGTCCAAACGTCACCTTATGATTTGTGGCAAACCCGTCGATCGATGGCAGGAGCTTGCTCGAAACCGAGAAAGGTAGCGCACTTCAATTCACAAAGCAACTGAATGCTTTGAAATAAATCGTCTTGAAGTCCTAGACAAGAAAAGTTGCCTAAAGCCTTTGCATGCCTAAACATACAACGATGCTGATCAGCTCTTCCGCACGCGGTTTGACCAGGTTTTCAAGACTAAATTTGGTTTTACTATTTACCAGAGAGCTCACGAAAGGAAAGAAAAGTAGTCTGGGTCGTTGTCGCCCGATGTGGTGAAGGGGACTATATAATTATAAAGGGTTATAAATGGAAAAACTCCATGGTCTTCTTGTTACTAGTTAAAAATCACAAAATGAGGTTAGTTATTTTTATTATGTACTTACAAAGGTAATCAGATTTTTATTTTCCAAAGCATCGTTAACTTCACATAGAATTCAATTATCATTTAAGTCATTTACAAGATTATCTTTTTTGTTATCTCTAACAAATGGCACAATAATATCAACAACTGATTAAATATGAATCATTTTGATTCTCACTACTACAAATACATCTTTCCCATCATTCTCTATGTATGAATCATATTTTGTCTTAGAAAAAACAACAATTAAAGCCATATGCGCAAACTGCTATATCTGTAACTTCCCTCGAGTCTATTCTTGTCGCCGTAGATGAAGCACCTGGCGTTCGCAAAGTTGTTACTGCTTATTTTTGAAGCAATTTGTCAGTTGCTTAAGTAGCTTTAATAAATATTTTGTAAGTAGACTTGTTTTTCTAGTCAGTTCATCTTTCTCTTTTCGCGTAATTTTTTTTTTTCAATGTAGAATGTGGCTAACTGAAAAGTACTTGCTGTGGCAACAAGCAGCTTCTTGAGATAGACATCAGGCCATACAGTTCAATAGGCCTAAGCTGAGCTTTGTATTTATGTGAGTGCACATAGCGGCACGTTGTTTGCTTCTCAATTGGCCTGAAGCGCTGTGCGATCGCGCGCTTACATATGGGTGCGATCCGTAATCACTCACAGAAATGCAAATCTCAGCTTTGGCCTCGCGGATTCTACCTGTTGGTGATTTCAAACAAATAATTTCAGTTTTATTTTAACTTCATATTTAGATATATTTATACTTAACCGCTATATCCTCGTTATTAACATTCACTAGGTACATTTATCATTCTACTGGACATCGAGCACAATTCAGACCCGTGCAACACTCGCTCCTAACTGTCATTTATTTTTTTCGTACGGTGTACATCTCAGCGTTGTTTTTCTGTCTTACTTTTTGTTTTTAATATTTACATATCGATATTGTAATATAGATAGATAGAAAACTCTTTGTAATGTACACCTTATAAATAACAGACATATATCTAGAATTTTTTTGACTAGATTTCAACTAAGAGGAAAGTCTTTTTACATCAATATTTGTATTTTTAAATTAAAAAAAAGTAAACGATATTAAAATTGACGGATTTTAAGCATTTTAAGCGTAGGCTTAAACTTGAAATTGTACGCAGTTCACTAACACATATAAAAGGAAATCACTGCTCAATTCGGTTAGTTATTTGTGTCAATTGTGAAAAAGAAAATATCGCTAGAACTCCGAAGAACACAGGTGCTCGGAGGAAAATTCGCAGCTTGCGCCAGACGTTATTCCAGCAATTCGAATGTGGATGATGACATTTTTTATTATTTTTATCTCAATTTTTATTATATTTCCAAATAGTGCAAACAGCATTACAAAAAGTGTAAAACCTTAAAAAACTGCCAAGTTATAAACGTTTTAAAGTAAGTGTTAGACTAGGACAGCACTATCGTAGAAATATATAAATCTATAAATCGACAAAGACAGAAATAGTCCCCTCCAAAAACTTTTAAAGCGTGTATCTTCTTCATATTTACATCGATTTAACAGATTTTTTCGACTATATATCATTTTTACTATGCCTTCTTTGAATTTGAAATTACATTATTTTTACGAACATTTTCAATAGTAGTCATCATCCCAATTCTGATGGTTAGTTGTTTTTTTTTTCAGTTTACGTCACCTTTTAAATACATAGTCACACCGAGTAATAACATTACTAATTAGTAAAATAGTTCGTTTCTTTGCAACTAACCCAGTTTGGTTCTGATTATTGGCTATTATCTTGAATGTTTGCGTTAATTATTTAAAAACTATCTTTGCATTATTTCAATCTCTTATTATTGTATAATTGCATAGCACATGTATGAACAGCGTGCAGCTCCTACTATAAATCTACCATTTACTGGGTACGTCTTTAATTGACTTCAATGTGCCCTGGCGGCTGCGAGAATGTCATCACAACCCTAGGGAGACGCATTTTCCTGAAGCAAATGCGTCTCGCCTGGGTGGCGTGTGTTAGATCATTATGTTTCTTTCGTAATGGTTAAGCTGGATGGGTTCTGATCCAAATGTCATGTTCGGGAACGGGTGCCAGAAAAGAGTACTCTTTATTATGTACACCTTATAAATGTAAATGATCATCTCTTAGCTGCCATGGCTTGTAACAATTTATTTTAACTGTTTTTTTATGGTTTTATTACGGAAGCTTTATAATACGCACGCTTTTTACGTGCATGTCTTGTCTTTCTACATCGTTCTTACATGTATAATTTCAACATGAATGATGTAACAGTACTTGGTAACAAAATTTTGATTTAAAATAGTGGTCGTTGAGTTTCTTGCTCGTTCTTCTCTACTACGTTTTGGAACGGGCAACTGCTTCATCTTTCTGACCGACCCCTTATCAATTCAAAAGCGGCTGTAATTAGTTTATTTAAAATAAATACTTTGAGTTTGAAAGTACCAAACGTTTTAAGTTCACCATCTCGAACATGTTATTGAGCTATATTTGTTTCGAGTATAATAACATAACATAACATCACGCCTTGTTTCCCCGAAGGGTTAGGCAGAGGTGCACCTATAGTACACCCACATTTCGCCAGATATGTTTAAGTCCCATGTAATAGGGGGCGAGCCCATTGCCGTCTACCGGGCACAAATCCAGACTTCGGGCCGCTACCGAGAAATTCCAGATAGAAAAACCCAATAACACGTTGCCCGACCTGGGAATCGAACTCAGGACCCCATGCTCAGCAGTAGCGATTGCGACCACTAGACCATCGAGTATAATAAATAGTGCTTTAGCATTATGACGTCATCATAGTCGCACGTATTCGAGTACCTATTAAAATACTTAATTATAATCAAAGTTGCTGTGTCTGTTCTGTCCTTACAAAGGTAAGCCGTGTTACCCAGTAACTGGGTTGTCAACGTCATCAAGGCAAGCGCTCCATGTAAAATACTGGTATTCTTCATCTTCATCCGGTCCGACTAGAAGCTGACACCAACAGATTTTGAAAACGGCTAGGCAGATTGATTTAATCAAAGTTTCTGTGTACGTACTAACATAACATAACATCACGCCTTGTTTCTCCGAAGGGTTGGGCAGAGGCGTACCTATAGTACACCCACATTTCGCCAGTTATGTTTAAGTCCCATGTAATAGGGGGCGAGCCTATTGCCATCTACCGGGCACAAATCCAGACTTCGGGCTGCTACTGAGAAATTCCAGATAGAAAAACCCAATAACACGTTGCCCGACCTAGGAATCGAACCCAGGACCTCGTGCTCAGCAGTAGCTATTGCGACCACTAGACCAACGAGGCAGTCGTACTATAACACGATTATAGTCCGTACCTATTGTAACGATATTGCAGTAACATTAATGCAGCCTAAGCGGCCTATAGTCTCATAACCAGATTATAACCATTGCTCTAAGACATGGCGTACCTGTGTGACATGCGACTACCTCAGTTATGCTCGGTTCCTATAAACAAAATCGAATCGTTTTGCTTAGCAATGGTAGCATTTTTTGTTGTTAAGCTAAGCATTTAAAGAGATTCGTAAGCTTATTTTACCTGTAATCTGTAACAGCTACTTCCATATGGAGGGTCTTCTTTACGAAGCTATGAGTTGTTCGCATCATTATTGGTAAAGAAACAATAAGAGTTAATTTGAACCAATAACAGTCCGTAAATTCCTATAATTTATCAGCCATTACGCGATTAGATGCAACGACCAGCTGCGGGCGATAATTTTCACATATTTGTTCAAAGCTCTGCACGCTTGGCGTCACTGTAGAGTCGCAGCGACTAGACCACTGTGCACTCCCACACCCGCCGACAGTTAGATGGGATTGGCCTTCGCGTGATGAGCACTTAGGTACTCACAAGATAAATAACACCAACGTCTCTCTCATCTACCCAAAAAGCATGATCGATTCCTGTACGACGACTGTCGTAACGACTAGTCGCAGACGCAAACAACATCTCTGCGTTGACTAGACGCTAGCACTTACGTAGTGACAATACAAGGTTGCAAGGTTTTGAAGACAGCTGATAAAAAACAAAGGCTTTACTTCGGTCTAATTAGTCGCAATTTAGTCCTAGTCATGTATGATAATTAGGGCTAAATTCCTGGCTCCTATAATCTTGAAGTAGGTATTTTTAATAAATAGTCTTATTAAGTATTCACAAAAAAACACTTCACTCTGAAATATTTTTGTGATTATTTTGCGATCTTCATGTTGTATGTATGATAGGAATAAAGAGCAGAAGATTAATGTGTCAGTAGAATCTATTAATCACAACCACAACGTGGAGTAATAGGCGACGTTGATGGGTTACTCTTTTTAGATGGTGAGAAATAGGTATAAATAAAATAATTTTTAACAAAATCATTTTATTTAAACACTTCATTGTATACAAATGATGAAAATACACATTGTGCGCTTTTACACTTTTTACATGGTTTATTATCTTGGATGTCCACGTATAAGTCCTTAAAATTTATAGAAATATTTTGCGAGGACGGAAATCTAAAGCTTCGCTAGGCGTGGTAGTCGGAAATTATCCCACGGAAACGTACTACCGAGACAATAGTATCCTATGTGTTAATTCAGGTTATAAACTGAATAATATGTAATACTTTTATTTTTTTAAATAAGTCTTAGTTCACTACTTAAGTTTCTAATAACATAATTCAATCAAGATTCGAAAGACACGTAGCGCCATCTAGCGTCCTAAAACAATTCCCCACAACATTTCCCTAGGGAGCAGTACTTTTTTTCTAGATTAAAGTTATCCTATGTCCTTTTCTGTACCCATGGCCTCGTATATGCAAAATTTCATGAGGTTCTGTTCAGTGGTATAGGCGTGAAAAGGTAACAAACAAACAAACTGACTTTCGCATTTATAATATTAGTTAGGAATTAGAATTGACATACAGTTCCCTGTATTATCTTGATGCGTAAAAATTATAAAAGCGATTAGCTCTAATTTTCGGGTTAATTGCCATCTAGGTACTTAAAACTAGACAGAAAAAATCACAGAAACATTTAGACATTTATACAACCACAAACCAAACAAAGTATATTCCGTTATTGTTTACGTAAATAATCACAGCACTTAAAATAAACACAAAATTATTTCCGTAATTGGCGAACCGACTAGACGATTCATCTTCGACTTTCCTGGAAATCTGTTTCGTACATCCAAGATGGCGTCGTGTCCTGACAATGATCAAGTGCGAAATTATGCAGATGTGACATATTTATGTGTTTAATAAGTTGACGCTGTCTTTTGGGCCTTAAAAATGCTGAGGGAGCGTGTGCTGTTGCCGAATAAATTTGATGCAGAGAGGAAAATGTTTGTATGCTAAAAGTTGGAATTCAAGTACAAAGTTTAGTCCGGTAAATAAAATGTTTAGAAACTGTATAATAGTAGTAATAAATGAAACTCCTTCGTTATATGTGTAATTTAAAAAAAAACACCATTACTTTACTTACACCGGATCGTAGTGTCAGTATTTTTGTGTATTTTAAAGGACATTTTATTACATACATTTTGTGGAACTGCGATATTTTAGGCCAAAAAATGTTCACCTACTCAATTAATGTTGACCAGTTGAAAAATGTTAGCAAAATATATTTGGTGACATAATGAGCCTAACTAAATTAACGTTTTAATTTTTGCCTATTTATTTTCAGCGACGCATAGAACTGAGCTGTTTTCATAAGTAAATACAAATAAGTAAATATAATGATGCATAAAGACTAAAGTCTTTAATCAGTGCGTCCTGCCTGTTATGACGTACGGAGCTGAAACGTGGACTGGTCCATAAATTCGAGGTAGCTCAACTGCTCTAGACTCTCTGAGGCTATGCTTGTAGACTCTCGGAGCGATAGAATCCGGAATGAGGTGATCCGGCAAAGAACCAAAATTGTCGACATAGCTCACCGAATAAGCAAGCTGAAGTGGCAATGGGCTAGTCACATTCGTCGTAGAACCGATGACCGTTGGGGCACGTCTACCCCAACGGACTACTTCTTGAGTGGAGACCGTGAAACGACAAACGTAGGTGGAGCTACGATCTTTGCAGGGTGCTTATCGGGCTGATTATGTGAGGTGTTCAATAAAAATAAGTTTTGCATTCTTTCGGGAGCTGAAATATTGTTAGAACTTGGTCACTATTCAGCTTACCTACATCAGTTTTTTCTTTAAGTATTCACAAAGCTACGTATTTCCATGGATGAGACCACCAGAAGAGTTAGCACGTGAGCCTCAGAGTCAGACTATCGTCACCTTTCTGACAGCACAGTTGGTTAACGAAGGCCGATCGTCCACGACGCTACTCAAAAGTAGGCAATTCAATCAATCAATCAACTCAAGACTTTTGCAGTCCACTGCTGGCCAAAGGCCTCTCCCAGGCTGTGCCACAACACCCTGTCCTCCGTCTGTCGCACCCAGAAGCAGTTACAAACTCAAAACTCACCAATAAGTAGTATTTCAATGGCGGTTGACCAGGTTCTTAACATTTTTATAGTCACTCTTTAGAACACCCGTGTCAATACAGTGTCAATACATTATGACTCACCACACACACACATGATTACACTAGGAAGACCTAGTGTTACACCACCGGCCTTAACACAGAGCACAATGGAAAAACAACAAGTAGCAATAAGACTGCCTTGCCTACCTATTCGAAAATAAAATAATAATAATAATAAAACCTACGGTAAATCAAAGACACAAATAGATTAGCATTCCTAACAAGTACAAAACATTTTGATCTTGGAACAAAGGAGAGGTGTTCCAGGTGTTGTTTTCCGACGCAAGGTGGAATAGGTTATGTACACTGTAAATGGCCCATGCCAGTCAATAAATCTGACAATCAAGTTCATTGAAGAACCTAGAAGGGAATATTGAATTAGGTTTCACAATAAGCTAAAGCCAATTATTGGTCGCTTTCTGAATTTTAACAGAGAATTCATTTGTTTACCGTAAAGTATCTGATAAAACTGTAAACAAACCGTGTACGTTCTCTTAAGCAACTCAGTATTAGGAATTACAAACTTACACGTTTTTCTCTCACCCCTTTTTCCAAAAACCATTGTTTGATTAACATTATTTAATTGTAATTGAAAAATCATCGACGAAAATTGAGTTAATAAAAAACTATTCTCAACTGGCAAATTTCGAATTTCGAATTTCGTGTTTAAGTATTCAAATAATCAAATCAAAGCAGTGAGTTCGTAAGTGGTACTTCAAGTTGTCATCATGGCATTGGATGGAGAGGCAGAAGAGGGGCCAAAGAAAAAAAGGATGAATTGAGTGAGGTATGAAATGAAAGAGAAGGAAGTGAATGGTAGCATGACGGTTCACGAGGAAGAAAATAAGAAGAAAACAACATGTTTTAGAAAGAAGAAAGAAAAAGGAAGAAAAAATCATTTTTCTGCACAAACAAAACGCACATTACAAAAAAAATGTGACATGAATTACACACGTACAAGGTTGCCAAAAGCCTCGTATTTGGAAAATAAAAGTTTGACAATTTTGTCCATTGCTTGATCAGCTTGATGTCAGATGTCATGTGACATCTCATGTGTGTGTGTGATGTGTGTGTGTCTGTGGGTGTGTGTGTCTGTGGGTGTGTGTGATCTGTGTGTGTGTTGTTTCTTCTTCATTTCTTCCTCGCCGACCCCAATTAACATGGGACAAGGGTAGCAAGATGGTTACTAGTTGTCATCCACAAGTAAGTTTTCTGATCCATTTGTTTACATTTTATCAGATATTTTTGAACGGACTATACTTACTACATAAGATCTGTCGTCCGGGTCATAGCATTCCTTCTACTGGCGCATCGCCATTCGATATCAAATTCCAACACAGCTGAAATTACGGTATTCGCAGAAAATATAAGGTTTCAAGAAGTCAAGATGCAACTGACATTTAAAGCTTGGTTTTCATAGTAAAAAAACATTATAAGGAAAGACTAAAGCTGTGGCGAGATAGTGCTTCTTTACCCAAACCATTCGTTCCACCCGCTGAAGATCTTCCACCTGGACATGAGTTGCCTTGGGTAACCTGGAAATCTTTAAACAGACTCCGGACCCAGGTAGGCCGAAGCGAGGAAAACCTGTTCAGGTGGAGATTCATAAACGACCCAGCCTTGCAGTGTAAATTTCGTGCTGTGCCCACAAACGATGGGACACTTGATATCATGTTCTGCGTGTCCTGTCAGCTCCACGTTACAGGAAGTGATGGACACGCTAAGAAGATAGTAAACAAAAGTTCCCCAACATTGTTTTAGGAACATGTTTTTGGATCGCGATAGCAACGTGTTGCTGGCAACATTGCGTTTAGTTTAAGTAAAAAAAAAAACAGAAACAAAAGCTAATTTTTTTTTACACGAGTAAGGGCTTCAGTCTGTGCATCATTATAACCTTCCCTTTTGGGACACTTTTTTGTCTATCGCACGATTCCTAATCCAACCACCAAAAACAAAACCATCTCTACCTACCCTTTTAAGCATAACAGATGAGAAGATTTGTCATTCTAACTTCCCCACACTTCTGCTTACCCTTTTAAACCCCAAACATCCGGATCAAAGCATTGTTTCCTTCCTGGCCGGTCATTATCCGGAATGCCACGTGCTGCGACATAAATAGATGAGCGTTAGTCCAACGGTTATAATGATGCGCGTGCGACGATGAAAGATGTGACTGCAAAGGAGATACGTTGTGGGGATAGATCACGAGATAAATGTCATTGATGAATTATTGCGATGATTTTTTATCGTTATTTATTTTGAATTGGATGTGTGTTATTTAATTTTGTTTGTTAAAGAAAACCATCTTCTACTAAAGATGTTATGAAACTACTGAGAAAATCATCAATTTCCAAGTTAATTTATTAGAGCATGCATTCACGGTTTATTTAATTATATTATTTGCCGACAAGCGAAATGATACAAAATTAGTTCAAATTAATGCTATATTATTTTAAATTAACGAAACGATTGCAAATACATTTCTATATTAAATTACAACAGTTGAAAGCATCATAATCATAATAATTGTACTTTAGTGATATTATGGCCATAGTAATAAATATTCTTTAATTATTTAGTTAGGCACATAACAGATTTAACACGCATATGTATCAAAGGAATTAGCGTTCTATTTAACAAACTTCTAAATTGATGACTCTTATAGCTAATACAGAAAGCATTCAAATTCCACTTGACCAAGTTTGACAAAACAACAAATTGAATTCGCTTGACGTATCAAAGTGCCCTCAGAAGTCCCAAATAAAATAGTGTCTAGCACTCGAAGCAATTGTATCCACGACTAAATCCAGATTGACACAAAAGAAAATCCACCGAAAGGAATGTTCATGTCTTTAGAAACAATCTCAGCAATGCACATCCCCTCTGCTTTGAATGCCGTAGTATTTCGGTATTAGAGAGTCGCGGGGACAACTTTGGACGCTATCCAGTTGGAATCACGCGCCGGGAACGCGCAAACGCCGTTTATCGATCGTCAAAAAAAATCACGATATAAAAATAGACAGTGACTATATTCAGTTAATACAATACTTTCAAAATCGTTCTGTTCTGTTTTGATTAAAAAAAAACCTGTGGTAAAAAAAATACTCCAAATTCAAATTTTTAAAAATTATATTAGGCCAGATTATTTATGTAAGTGCAGTGCGGCATTATTGAAAATGATAGTTCACTAGTTAAAAATATATCACGATTAAGATCGCAGACTCACAGAGTACAGTGGACAATAAAAGCTGAGTGCAAACAAACAATAAAACGGCAACTATTTTGAGAACGCTGAACATAAAACGAGCAAACCGTTGCTCATAAACAAAATGGCCACTAACCGGCACGCGACTTCGTTTATAAATCACAATATGTTTATTTGTATTTTCGTCTCGCTCTTGTTGCCGATGGCAAACGAAGGTGCCGCGAATGTGTACGGTGACAGCCGAAGTTTTCCGAACGATGATCGAGGAGGGAAACGGTTGACGAGGGAATACCACCTGAGACAAGGGGCTCTAAGAGGATTGATAGTGAAGCCAAGTCGGCAATATGACTTTCAGTATGTGGAGATGTTTCTTGGCATACCATATGCTGCTTCTCCGACGGGGCACCTAAGGTTTATGCCACCAGGTAAGAATATCGTAAACCATTCAATTCACAGTTCAGAACTTTGGAATCGTCTAAAGATTTGTAGGTAGTTAAGACTTTATTATGGCAGTTCCATTCAAACATAACACGATAAGATCAATTCTGGGATCAGTGCCAGGTCAAGCCTGATCCAGCGATACGATTCTCATACGGGTTTATTGTTATGCAAACATGTTACAATATTTATCTAAAGTTTGGTCATGTTTGTAACATAACATAACATCACGCCTGTAATCCCAGAAGGGTAAGGCAGAGGTGTACCTATAGTACACCCACATTTCGCCAGTTATGCTTAAATCCCATGTAATAGGGGGCGAGCCTATTGCCATCAACCGGGCACAAATCCTGACTTCGCTTCTGCAACTACGACTGAGAAATTCTAGATAGAAAAACCCAATAACACTTTGCCCGACCTGGTAATCGAAACCAGGACCTCATGCTCAGCAGTAGCTTTTGCAACCACTAGACCAACGAGG
Organism: Dasypolia templi; assembly: GCA_963555695.1. Taxonomy (NCBI): domain Eukaryota; kingdom Metazoa; phylum Arthropoda; class Insecta; order Lepidoptera; family Noctuidae; genus Dasypolia; species Dasypolia templi. The sequence continues at coordinate 3,146,415 of OY743144.1, forward strand.
CAGTGTTATGATTGTATGAAGATTTAAGTTTAAGGATGTACACAATATCCCAAGATTCACAACACTGAACTGCATTATACTCGCATAAAGAAAACTTGTTATTTAAATTGGACAAAATCCCATACTTACTTAAAATACTATTATGAATGCGAAAGGAACTCTGTCTATCTGTTACTTTTTACGCTTTAACGGCTGAACGGATTTCGATGAAATTTGGCGTACACGTAGACCACATTCTGGGCTAGGACATAAGATAATTTTTAACACCCAATGGAAAAAGAGGGGTGTTAACGTGTTAAGCTTAACGTGTGTATCTGTGTGTCTGTCTGCGGCATCGTAGCTGCCAAAGGGCTGAATAGATTTAGATTTATTTTGTTTTTTTTTAAATGTGACTTGATCGAGTGTTTTCTCAGCTATGATTCAAGAAAATCAGTTTAGCTGGTTGAAGATTATCAGCTCCTTTTTAGTTGATGAAGGGATGTTAGCATCTTCTACATATCTGCTCGAGTCGAAATTTGGCATTTATTTATTTATTTTCTCCTTTATTATATTTTACAAACTTATAAATTACATTTTTAAATATTTTTTAAAAAATCTGAAAAAAAAATAATTAAAAAACATTTAAAAATATAAAAAATAGTATCCCACCGGTATCGGGAACAGGGTCCAAGCTACCGGCGGTCAGGGCTCCAGAGAGAGGAACCTCCTGACAATGCGAGCCGTGTCCAGAAGTACCGCTTTCTGAATCACGCCCTTGATCCAGCTGCCCAACGAGAGCCTCCTCAGGTGTTTGTCGAGGCTCTTGGCTATTAAGCCATTGGCTGTCACGACTATCGGCACAATGATTGCTGAGTCCACATCCCACATGTCGACAACCTCGCGAGCCAAATCAAGATACTTGATTTCTTTATCTTTCTCGGCTTTCACGAGGTTACAGTCATGCGGGACCGTTATGTCAACAATCATTGTGCGCCGCTGTACTCGATCCACCACCACTATATCAGGCTTATTGGCAATAATAGTCCTGTCAGTGATGATGGATCGATCCCAGTACAATGTGATATTTCCATTTTCGAGAACTGGGTCGGGCACGTACCTGTAGTACGGCACTTCCGATTCCACAAGGCTGTATTTCAGAGCAAGTTGCTGATGGATAATCCTGGCTACAAGGTTGTGTCTATGCAAGTACTCTTCGTTAGCCAGACGAGAACAACCGGAGATAATGTGTCTTATTGATTCCCCCGGACGGTGACATGCCCGACAGATGTCAACCGTGCCGTCTTTCACAATAAATCTCCGGTAATTGTTCGTCATCATAACTTCGTCCATAATTGCACAGACAAAACCTTCGGTTTCTCCAAAGAGGTCACCGAAACGCAGCCAGGCTACGGACGCTAAAAGATCTACATCGGGTCCATGTAGGGCCCGGAAAAAGCGTCCGTGAAGCTCCTTACTCTGCCATACTTCCATGCGATCATTAGTGTCAAGCACTACAGGTTTGCGCCAGTTCTCTTTAGCCAAGGAGAGCGGGGTGAGGCCCTTGTCCACCGCGACCACATCACGATGCATCCCCACGTCGGCTTCTAGGAAATATTCCCTGAGACTGCATATCTCGCGATTGTGTAGGGTCTTAGCGTTTAAAAAGCCTCGACCACCACACTTTCGCGGGATATACAGTCTCATTACCGATGACCGTGGGTGATGCATTCGGTTTGCAGTCAGCAGTGTACGGACCCTCCTATCCAGGGCGTCGAGTTCGGTTTGAGTCCATTTGAGTATGCCGAAAGAGTACATCAAAACTGGCATGACCCAACCGTTAACGGCGCGCACCTTGTTTCCGCCTGACAGAAGACTATTTAACACTTTCTTCAGGCGGCCAAAGAAGCGCTCCTTCAACGATTGCTTCATGTCAGTACCATTGATGCCCAACGCTTCCGACATACCCAAATACTTATAGGTTTCGGATGCGGAGAGGGCTCTGACGTTTATGGAATCCGAGAGTTGGGTTCCCACGGATTCCACAATCTCCCCTCGCTTTACATGCATGACAACACATTTGTCCATACCAAATTCCATCCTGATGGCGCTACTGAAAGTTTCAGTTACTTTCAGTAGCTCCATTAGTTGCAAATTGTTGGAGGCAAAGATTTTTAGATCATCCATGTACAGAAGGTGAGATATAACCTGACCACCTCTCCTCAGCCGATAGCCTAGACCTGAATCCTCCAGCAGTGTGCTTAGAGGATTCAAGGCTAAGCAGAACCAAAGCGGGCTCAAACTATCGCCCTGAAATATGCCTCGCTCGATCCTTATCGGCTCGCTATTCCTCAGGATATTCCGACATCCTGGATAGCGAAGGACCGTCCTCCATCGCCCCATACATGACATCAAGAAGGTGCGCAGAGTTGCATCTACTTTATACAACTCCAGCACCCTCATGAGCCACGTATGTGGCACCGAGTCATAGGCCTTCTTGTAATCTATCCAACATGTCGACAGATCCTTTCGGGAACGACGAACCTGTTGGCTAATGGCCATATCAATGAGGAGTAGCTCCTTAGTACCGCGCGACCCGTTTCTACATCCATTTTGAGAGGCAGACATGATGAAGTTGGTGTCTATATGTTTGTTAATTTTAGCTCTCAAAATGGATGTAAGCACTTTATAGACCGTCGGTAAACACGTGATCGGCCTATAATTTTTGGGTTCCGCGGTGCTACCTGATTTATGGAGCAGGTGGGTAACTCCTGTTGTTAGGAACTGGGGTAGCGAACCAAACTCCAAAGCCGTCTGGTACTGAGCCGCCAAGCGAGCGTGCGATCTTGTGATCCATTTGATCCAAAAGTTCTGCAGTCCGTCTGGCCCTGGAGACTTCCAGTTAGGCAACGGACGGACTGCACGAGCTACATCTTGGGGGCAGATGGTAATAGCCCCCATTTCTGGTATTGGATTGCAGGCTCGCTCGACTTCCCGAGTCCAGTCACCTTCGGTGTGACTGACAGGCACCGACCAGATGCTGCGCCAGAAAGAACACATGGCATCATCATCTGGCAGGCACGTGTCAGCCACACCTTGGTTCGTTCGCTCCCAACCCCTATAAACCCACCTTTCATCGCTCTGGAAGGTGCGATTCTGAGTGTATCGCTCTACTCGCCGCTTATACCTACGAATACGGTTAGCCCATGCATACACTTTCTGCTTCAGGAAGTCGATGCGCTCTGTGACGCAGGACAGATAGTTCTGGGAGCTTATATCAGTCCCTGAGAACGCCCGCCTCACAAAGCGCATCACTCTTGGACGAGTATTGCCGTCTCTGAAGCAGATTAGTTTGCCGATGAGCGCTCTGGCCCCACCAATACGGTGTTCAATTCTGCACTGCCAGGCTGGTACGGTTGGTTTCGGTCGCGTAGCTCTAGAGTCATTGGGAAATTTGACGTGAGCTACACGACATGCCGCTACAGCCGCGCAGTACAGAATCGAATGAGTATCGGTGAGGTCTTCGCAATCATCAAAATAGTTTGATAACTGCGAATCCAGGAGCGCCACCAGCGCCCTATTTTTGTTATGCATGGGCAAACGAGGTAAGCGTGGTCTAAGTTCGGGCGACATGAACCGATATTCCCGAATCGCACACTCCAAAGCATTCCTCAATTCCTCATTGCACTGGGTACTTACATTTGTAGCCCTATCATCACTTCCTTCGTCAGCTTGATCAGTGTTGGACTGTGGTAGTACCACAACAGTCTGCGACGGGGGGGCGATGACACGGCTACTCTGCATTTCACTTCGCAGGTGATCAAGCACAGTGTCATCCAACATATGATTACGTTGGATGACCCGCACCTGATCCGACAGTCGTTGTGCCGAAACGTTGACAGCTGGCTCAAGCACCTGAAAAAGAGAGAGCATCCGAACACGGTACGCGGTCAGATTATTTCCCCCCTCTGTAGCCCCATAGTATGAGCGCATGACGTTTTCATTGATGGATCGTGTCCATCTCATGCGCTGCACACTTCCGCCGGGAGCTGGGACCCTATCAGAGGCCGGTGGGCCTCGAGGTCCTAAGCCGTCCGGCGGCCGGCGTCCTCCTCGTCGACGAGCAGGTGGTGGCGTCGTGGGCGGGGAGAAATACTCGTCGCTCGAGCTCGACGCAACTACCGCGGCTGGTGTCGTCACAGCGCTCACAGTAGCGCTGGGTACCGGCGGCGGCGAGGCGGAGCTGAGCGATGAGTCCGGAGGTGGTGGGCGTGCTTGACGTGCGGCTGATCTTGTCAACATAGTTTCATCATTCCAATTTCGTTAGATCTTGTTCATGTTATTTTTATCGGAGGTGACATCTGTCATGTCACCTCCGATTCTGTAGTTTTTGAATAAATTTGTTACATTTTGATGTGTTATGGTCTAATTTTTGGTTTTAAAGTAATTTTAAATTTTCAGGATTCGTTTCTATTGAAAGACTATTGTAAGACTTGGTCAAAATTATTTTCAGTAATTTTGACCAAGTAAAGTTAATGTTGATGTTAATACCAATTATTTATTTTATTATTATTACTTCAATGTATTTTACTTCAATGAAATTAGAACTTAGTAACTTTGAACAGATGCAACATCACCTGAAATTTGTAGGATACCCAGCTGGATCGCCAACCATGTGATTGAGCTAATTGGAATAGTCTCAATATATATAAAGAGTGGAACTCACTACCTGCGTCTGTGTTCCCGAACGCATTAAACCCGAATCTCTTCAAAGTTAGAGTGAACAGGCTTCTTCTGGGTAAGCTCACTCCATCGCAGACTTTGTCTCTGTCACTTCTGACCTAGACTAGAGTCAAGAGCAAACCTATCTCAAATATAAAAAAAAAATGGTATACATGGTGGTCAGGGTCTGATGATGGAGTATGAAAGAGGAACAAGGATAATTAGTATCTAGCTTTTCTGGGCTAAAATATGTACATTTAGGCAAATATCGATCTAAGCGTGTTTTAAAGCAGGAAATAAATGCATATCTATTCTATATACATGTAATAAATCTGTAGACGAGGCGTTTCTGTACATTAAAAATATTTAAGAAAATATTGTTGTGGTGTTAGAGGATAACCAACAGATGCCATTGTCTGTTTGTGTTTGTATGTGTGAGATTTGTTAGTACAGGTATCACGTAAAAAGTACTAAACCAATATGGTTAAGTTTTACACTCAAATATTGTGTATAACTCGGAGTAATTATTCGTTTTTGTTTGATTGCAACTGTTTCAGTCTATCGAAAGATATAATTATATAATTGGTATTAACGAATATACATATATATATGATATGTGATAATCATAATAGTACATTGTGATACAAGTGTGCTCTTTTGGTCATTACCCCCGAGGCGGTTTTTTTATAAGGGAGCCGAGAGGGAAATGATCAATGCACACGCGGTGTCACACGACGTTTTTCAACACACTTGCGAGGAAAAAAACAGACTCATATTGTTATTTTCTTTAATAATTGAAACAATTAGTGAAAGTACAATTCTCATAATGATACCGAACAGTTTTTGTTAGCATTTTTACAGTTTGTGTTATGATACTGGTATTATTAATAAATTCGTTGTTTTCAATTTCTTGCGTAAATGTCGGAGATAATAAAAATATTCATTGTATTTAGACAAAAAACTCTTTAAGGAGATGAAAGAAAAAAAATGTTAATATAAAACACGAGTGCGGTAATGTAAAGTAAAAACCCTCCCGACCCTTGCTCGAGCCAGCCTGCGACGCTGAGCCTCTAGCTTTAAATTCGTCCCTAAATAATATCAATCCTGATCCAGCTAGCCCTCTAGCCTCCGCTAGCATTTGCTGCCCTCTTCCAGCGACGCCCTAAGCCGAGGTTCGGACCCCACAGGGCGTGCCCTTAGCGTTGTCGCTTAGTTTTAGTTAGTATATAAGTTTAAGTCCTGGCTGGAGGCCTTAATTTATTAGGGAATCCACAGGCAAGTCCGCTTAAGCAGACGACAACCTCATAGGTTGACCTGCGAGATGCCAAACAAACAAACAAAATGTAAAGTAAAAAGCACGCGTGTTTAATACACGGCATGGTGAACCTAAAAGCGGTGTATTAAGAGACACTTTATGAGCATCTGTTGAAAATTATGTTAATACACACGTCATAAAGGTTAGGTTATTTAAAAAAGTAATGAAAATTATTACAATGTCATAAAAACCGCTTTCCATTAGTGGTTGATTAGTGGCGCTACAAGAATTTCAAACAAGAAGTGTTGCCGTAAAATAGTTATAATTGATGTGGTGTTTTGAGTGATAAAACATGCAATGTTAGATAATTTTTTATTAGTTTAAATCATATCCATTTTTTTATCAATTTGGGTTTCAGTATGATTTTAAAGATTTCTAGAGCAGTGGTGGCCCAGTAATAACGGCCGCGACATACGAGTTGTAGGTCGTAGGTTCGAACCCAGACAAGCGCTTTACTTTGTGTAAATTATAACATCAACACTGCTCTCAAAACGGCGAAGGAAAACATCTTGAGGAAACCTTAGAACCAAAAATTCCAAGACATGTGACATCTACCAACCCGCACTGGGCTCGCGTGGTGGATTACAGCCCATTCCCTCTCACTGAGAGGAGGCCTGTGTCCCAGCAGTGGGAAGATAATATACTGATTATGTATGTATGTATGTATGATTTTAAAAAGTTTATTGTATGCAGAGCGAGTTTTGTTTTAACCACTGTAAACGAAAAGATTTTGAGATTTTCCGCAAAAGGGTGACACTAATTCGTATAATGATATAAAATTTTGTAATAAAATAGTCGGAATTCGGAAGTACTAATTTCGTAGGAAGATACTGTTCTGGAGTTCTGTAGTCTGGAGCTAGACCGGAATCTTTAAATATTTGGTTCTGGATTTCTCTCTACTCTAGAGGTCGCATCTAATTCAAGTTCTCACTCAGTACTCTTCAACCCAATCTTTTTATGAAAAACTAAAGATTCATTGAAGCATCTATAAAACAGACTAAAAAAAAAACTGTCTGTTTCTAGGTATCCATAGCCTGGTGATCATTTCGTCCTGACCGCCTGTCAAAGTCAAAGTCAAAGTCAAAGCATTTATTTCAAATAGGCCCGCCCATAAATGGCACTTTTGAACGTCAAAAATTACAATAAAAATATAACTGATTCTAGGCGCCACTTCCAAAAAGTAGTTTCGTATGGAGAAGAAGTGGCAAGAAACTCCACCGTTACTCTTTCAAAATATTTTACAATATTTGTATACATTAATTATATTTTTATATGTGAAAACGATGCACCAAGAATAAAAATACTATACCACAAGTGATAAATGAATGACGCGATAGGTACATTGTGCTCACATATTTACAAACACTGTAAAAATATATGACTTTCCTAAAATATTAACTAGGAATAGGTCAGTGTGTGAGTAAGTAAAAAAAAAATATAAAAATAAAAAATTCAATTAGCAACCAGTGTGATTTTGTCTAGACGGGATTGTCCTATGGAGCTGGACCATCATGTTTCCAAGCATTCTTATCTTGTATATAGTCCTCTAATTTGTAATAAGCTTGTCTGCAAAGTGTACTTTTTATACGAATTTTAAATTTTCTTTCATTTAATTGCAATATATCACAAGGTATTTTGTTATAACATTTAACACAGTACCCCATAAATGATGTATGTACTTTAGCTAATCTGAAAAATGGTTGATCTAATTTATCTTTATTTCTGGTATTCAAATTATGTCTATCACTTATTTTATTAAAAAGATGTAGATTTTTTCTTACATACATAATATTTTCATAAATGAATTGGCAAGGTACTGTCATAATATTAATCCCTTTAAATAGTTCCCTGAGAGATTCGCGACGAGGAAGATTGTATATGGCTCATGTCCATTCGTATGTCACACAGCCAATCTATTCAGATGGTATTTTTTATGAATGGGTAATCGTACGGAAGATGAAACACAGTAGCTGGTTAAGTACCTTAAGGTGGTCAACTGATCATGGACTGCGACGAAAAATTACTGTCATGGAACTACTCAATGACGAACATTATACCTACCCTATAGTGGCGAGGATGCCGAAAATCAGGAAAACGAAATCCAAATATCAGAAGTGGATCTCAGTAAATGGGTTGCTCTTCAAATTCCAATTCAAAATGTTTATTTGCAAGAAAATACTTAGTTTACAAGGAAAGATCTAACAGTTTTCTGTCATTGTATTCTGTCTGCAATCAAGTGTGCAAATTATTTATGTTTTTATGTCAAAGTTGTTATTAGTACATTTTTATCATTGCATTATTATTACACTCAAATGTTATTAATTATTACTACAAACAAATATGTTTGTGTTCTAAAAATTCCTTAATGCTGTAAAAACACTTTTTTTGCAACCACTCTGACAACTTTGTTTTAAAAACCCTGTAACAATTTTATAAATTAATAAACACATATTGAACACATTTCTCTTATAAATATGTTTATGTCCAGCTGGATGATATAAGAGACTTCACACGAGCAACTGTACGTAGGAGGTCTTTCGAGGGGCTGGCAGATGTTAGAGGTCCTAACATTGTTAACAGAGAAGCATTTTCTTAATTAAAACAAGTTTTTATTTTATTTATGTATTTATAATTTCATGAATTATAAATAACTGTTCATGAACTGCGGTAAGGCTAGTGGTCGCAATCGCTACTGCTGAGCATGAGGTCCTGGGTTCGATTCCCAGGTCGGGCAACGTGTTATTGGGTGTTTCTATCTGGAATTTCTCAGTAGCAGCAAGGAGTCTGGATTTGTGCCGGGTTTATGGCAATAGGCTCGCCCCCTATTACATGGGACCTAAAAAAAAACATAACTGTCGAAATATGGGTGTACTATAGGTACACCTCTGCCCAACTCTTCGGGGAAACAAGGCATGATATTATGATGTTTAATTTCATGTCTTTTATTTTTTCCTGTTTTTGATTAACATTTTTCAACAGCGCTCTTAAAGCGTGACCCTGTTTCCCCATGACAACGCTTCAGCACACTGTCGTCGATTTGTTAAGTATGGCAGGTGCAGCCTGGCGCCTTTATTTTTGTAATGGAGTTGTGGTAACTACATCTTCTCTAAGCGACACATCATTATTTTCTGACTTGCTCTCGAACGAATCGCGGGCACAGCTAGTTTTAAATAAAACTTGAAAGAACCCCCGACACAAATAAAAACACTTTAAAAGTAAAAATAATAGTTTAATAAAACAAATTAATACGCTTTAATAGCTGACGAACTAAAAAGTAGAAAATAACAAAAATAAAGTTACAGTGAAAATGCGTGGAGTGCTTGATATCGAATGTGATAATCATTTTATTAGTTATATCATTTTCACATTATATCAGAACTATTATAAAAATATAATTAAGCACCCCAGCACGCTTTATCACTGTAACTTTTACTTTTTTTTTAAATTATTTTCTACTTTTTAGTTCGTTTGCTATTAAAGCGAGTTTTTTTAGTTTTTTTAAACTACAATTTATTGACTGAATTTTTTGTCTCAAGACGACATTTTTTTTTAAAATTTAAATAAATTTATGATAGTATTGTATTGTCATCGGCCCTTGACCCCTGTGCAAATTTTCAAGTTAATCAGACTCCAAGAAATAGGTGAAAATGAAGTTAATAGATTTTGTTATATGAACATAGGTCAAACTAATAACAGCATGTTAAAAAAAGTGGGTAGGCTCTTTAAGTAGTGTATACAATAACATTTTAACTTTTCAGGAGTTTTTATCCGTGGCAGGGGTTTTTTAATTTTATAATTTAACTAAAATTATCCCGGTATTAACTTCCCAAGGGGTGATTTCCGATCTCCACGACGGCAAAGCCTCAGGCCTAAGCTAGTTGAAAATAAAGCAAGTCTGAAAATACGCTTACATTGCATTTTGTTTGCCAATTTCCTGCAATCATTATTACAATACTTTGTATGCTCATACATTTTCCATTTCCGTTCCTAGTTTCGGAGCAAACAATTTGTGCACCATAAAACCTTACACTAGATTGTTCTTGTGCGTATAATTTAGAACAAAGTTTGTAGAACTGTGTGGAGTTACATGCTTTGGAATGCAGAGAACCCACCGGTTATAGCTATTTTAAACATGCCAATCAGGCTACGGAGATTTAAAGATTATTTCAGTGAAAAACGGTATTTCTAAAAATATTAATGTGGTTCTACTTTGTATGGCATAGCTATGTTTGAATAGAACAGATAGAAAACAATCATTTGTGTAAACAGATTAACGAACTCGTGCAGTGTTTTATTAAATTTAAACAATGATGTTTTTGTCCACACCTATTAGAAATTCTGTGACCAAAACATTAAGAAAGACTAGCCCGGCTCATATTTTAAATTTTGCCAATCATATTCCTAATTCATCAGTATTTAAGAATTGTTCATTCTTGAAATCAGAAGACTCAATGGCCAATAAACAATTTCAAATTATTTTTTGCGCTACCAGATTATTTATTCAACTCCTAATAAAAAATACAGACACAAAATTAAATATCGTGAAACACTTGAGAAGCAGATGCAAATTGAATCAAATAAACTTGAATTATAACTTCAATATAAAACTGAGAAGCGAGGATAAACATAAATATTAAAAACAATGATAATGCCAGTGCATGGCGTTAGAATGCAAAATCGTGGTTATCACGGCACTGTTTACCATATTATTGTGGGCTAAGTGATATATTGTATTGTTGGCCGCGAGTTTCTACTTTTTGCTCGGCTAATTAAAAAGAAATAATGGTAAATTGTGTTTAATACATTTTGGGCAGATTTTATCATTGAAACTAAACGCGATCAGCACATAAACTACATTTAAGAGCTGTCAGTGTCATTCCTTTTCTTAAGGAATATTGGCACTGACAGCTCGTGAACGCGTTTTAGATGTGCATAGCGCGTCCAGTTACATTGGTGAAAGTCTCATAGTCCAAAAGGCATGGTGCAAAATATTTAGCATTTTGTACCATGGCTTCTGGACTATGAGACTTATTTTAATTAAGCGGAAAACTAAGTTATGAGCGCGATTTCGTCCGCGTGGAAGTTAACTATACTTACCATGAAACATATAATATGGCACTCGGCAATAGTAAAGCTTCTTATCAGTGAAATATTTTTTGTAATCTTCAGTAGTTCTGAAGATTACCCCCTACATACAAAGTCACAAATTTTACCTCTTTATAATATTAGTATGCATTTACATTCTGTCAAAAAAGAACCGGGAATGGATGATTTGTTTATGGTGTACTATTAAACTTCGTTCGCACGGACGTAATAATATCGCGGCAGGATTTGTTCGCGCACTGGATTTTTTACTCTTGGTGTTGAACCGAGCATTGAGAATCCAACAGAGTGCATCGCACCGCGTCAACAGCAAGTTGAAAAAACACTCTGCTGGATTTTCAACTCTCGGCACTAAGCAGTGCGTTGAGATTCCAGTGCGCGAAAAAATACCGCCCCGATATTTTTACGTCCGTGCGAACGTGGATATATGTCGCGCCAGTCAGAATGAGCATTAAAACCTTAGAACCCGATCAATAATAATAAATTATTTACTCTAAACTAAAACTTAAGGATTTCTATTAAACACAAAATTAACAGGATAATGATTAAGTCGCATAGAATCCTTACATTTAATTTACTCGGTTGGCTTTTAAAACTATCTTTAAAGCAAAAGCAGTTATCAAGAAGGTCTCTAATATCCCTACTGCAGTTTCCCGATAAAACCCGCTGGCGTTTAAGCAAAACACTTTAGCGGGGCTTTAGAGATTCCCAGGATTCGATATTTTCTACCTTGTGAAATAAAAATATTGGCATTTTATTTTATAAGGTGGAAAGTTGTTTCACAAATAATATTGAAGTTTAATGTTATATGCGATGGTTTCGGATCAACGAATTGAACTAAGTGACTGTTGATGCACCTAAATCGTAAAATGTCAGCGCAGTCATTATCTGCTGTAGATTAACGGGAAGAGAGTAGGTAACCATAATAAAATCAAGCCTGTATTTCGCGGAGAGAAACAGTCATAGCAAAAGTGATCAGTGTGTCTATGGTTGGCCAATCGAACTCATCCTCAGCAGTAATCTGACCACCAGGTTTGATTCTATTCAAGTAGTAATCTGTTCAATTCTTTGTTCAGCAGGCAGTAGATTAACTCGTGTTTTTTTAATAAATGGCCGTAATTTTTTAAACACAGCGAAGTGTTTTTTTCAAATATTTTTCTGACTTGACCTATCACCCGATTCCGGCTTGAAGTCGACTTACGGGACAACCTGTATTTATTTTTATTTTATTTTATTTAAAACAAAATGTTTCATAAACAAAGACTTGTCTTTTAGACAAACAATGCCTGTGTTAGGAGACTCCGCTCTTCCATATCTTAGATATATGTTACGTTCGCGAATCATATTTTGACCTGCAAATTGCACATAACTTAGTGCTACCCACTACTAAATTCAGAAAGACAATATTTGCCTGGCTTTTAGATAACTGTTTATTTAACGATTTTTTTCATTTTAAATTTTGATATTTCATTGTATGAATACTTTGTGTGTGTAGGTATATTGAGTTATTTTTAATTATTTTTAATTTCATTTTATTAAGCATTTGACATTATATAATAAGTTAGTTGTGACATGCTATTCATAAATTGCATTTAATTTAAAAATACCCATTTACATTTCAATCTTATTATTTTATTTTATTTTTATTGGGGATATTTGTGCACTTTAATTTTAATTTTAATATTTCTACACCGGCAACGGTATTATATGTGAAGTTGTTTGTTAATATTAAGATCTTAATGTACGATGTACTCAGAAATAAATAAATAAATAACCAAAACTGACACCCAAACTCCTTGTTACAGTCAGCGCCCCTCCCTGGCCGGGAGTCAAGATGGCGACCCGCTTCGCCCCCGTCTGCCCTCAGTCACTGCCTCCCATCAAAAAAGGAAATCCTCCATCATCAGGCCGTCAGCACTACATGAACCAGCTGAAGGCGTTCCTGTCCAATGAATCCGAAGACTGCCTGTATTTGAATATTTATGTGCCTTATAGAGGTAAGTTCAATTCAAACAATAATAACCGAAAAACCAAGCCGCCATTGGCGGATGGTGGGTAACGGCCCACTCCCTCTTATAGAGTGGAGCCCTGTCACAGCACTGGGAACATTGAAGCCCGACTATGGTTATGCTTGGTACCAGTAATTTGTTATACTCCATGCAAGATGATTGAAGATTTTGATTTAACAATAAAAACAAAAAACTACATTAAACTTCGACATATAACTAGGGTCAAGGCAATAAATCTTCGACATAAACTTCATGTATTTAATAAATCGTTCCCCCATTACTTTGAAAATCCACTGATTTCCCAAATTTGTAAGGAAATCCAACTAATTTCCGCTCATCCGGTTTAGTCCGAAATTCATTGCAAATAGAGCAAACTCTGGATTAACACTGGACAGACATCACCTACAGGTGATTGGTCCATAATACATCCTCTTTATTTTAACAAAGAGATTCGACTTCACTGTTTGCCAGTCGTGTAAACGAAATTAAGCGTCACGTTACGGCCGATTTCATCAAGCGCGGAATATTGACAATGTCAGCTATTGAACGCTGTTTAGATGTGCTGATCGTGTTACGTTTCATTTGTGACATAAATTAGCACTATAAGTCTTCCTTCAATCTTTATTACCACAACAAAATTCAACCTATCATTCTTTGCTTCATCTTAAATCAGAAATTTATACTAAACTAAGACGTATTGAAATGCGTAGGCATAGTTGATCAAACAGCTCCTGTAAATCAGCGCACGTCGTAATAAACACCGCTGAATGAAAATAAATATTAACAATATCCTTCCATTTCATAAGAATTGATCTCCTTTGAGAAATCATAAGGTCCCTCTTTAATATTTCCTTTGATCTAAAAAAAATATACTCCGAAGATAATCCGTAATTTAGAGAAGTATCAATATAAATAAGTAACGACTGTTTACTTTTAAAGATGGCGGCAACATGACGCAATATAGAAGTGACAGTCTGATAAATACGTTAATTTTCGGATTGTTTTTTAATTTTGTGTTTCTAGTAAAAGTATTTTTGTGTTCGGATTTTAATGACAATAATATCAAAAAGAATTCAGTTCATTATTGCTTTACTACGCACTTGTCATGGCTGATCATAAGTGAAATAATCCGGAATAATCGTTTATTAAAGTTTTTTTATAAATTGATACCCATTTATAAATTTTGTCATTAGTTGATTGATGCCCAATGAGTTCTTCCCTTTTTATATAGATGTACATATTATAATTAATTAGTGTTAGCTTATAACGATCATAATGTTTCCGCAAAATAAAAATAATTCATAATTGTCAAGGAAGCAATAAAAAAGAAGACAAAATTATTAGAATTAGGAAGTTTAATTGTTTAAGAACACTTTATAGCGTCTACCATAAATCATAAAAATATAAAAATTATGGCAAATTTTTTGCACGCACCCAGAAATTAATCAACATAAAAATACACAAGTCAAATAACGTCACTTTTGTAAAAATAAAATCTTGTTAACAGATATTATGAATTCTTAGTGACACAGAACAGAAAAGTTGTAGTTGTAGACAAGCAAAAGGAACATAATAATAGTTGTTCGGTCAAAACTTACTTACTAAAATTATTATAGTGCATGGAATATACGATATTAGTCGCAAAAATCTTTAAAGGTCAGGTTATTTAAGGGTCAATTTTGTTTGAAAGAGTAAAGTTGCTGGTGTAGCAGAGACTAACAACACAATGTGATGAAAGGTAAACTTTAGAATAGGTATTTTTATTAAATGGACCAGCCGACCCTACAGACGTAGTCCTATCATTCAAAATTCCCATAGAATTATGCACTTGCAGTTTTTCCCGGCTTTTCCATTTTGGCCGGAAAATTATAAAATTTTCTTGAGATAAAAACCTAATACGATCGAACGATTTAAAATAAAAAATTGCCAAATCTGTCCAACTGTTCTCGAGTGATGCGCTCACCAACGAGGATTATTTTATTCTTACTTGATAGTTTCATATTTTATTATTAATTAATTAACTATTATAAATTTACTATAATAAAAAAAATTGGAATGGAAACCATAATTCTTTTCAGTATGAAGGAGGAATTGTAATAAAATCGTCAGATTCGACAGATGAAAAATAGGAAGTCAATTTAATTTTAATGATGTTTTCTCATCTTGATTAAAAGTAGGTTTTCTGAACTTTTCTATTTTGTTGTCCGAGTGACACAAAGCGGCGCCAAAATAACGTCACAAGGTCGCATAGATTCGACTAAAAATAAAAATACTCAATTTCAATGTTGTGTACAATAAACTGTATGACAAACATTCACGTTGGTTTATCTGAAAAATATTTGATGAAGTCACTTAATCTACAGTTTATAACTGCCGCGGCTGTTATCAAAATGTTGGCAGCGAGGTTTGACATTACGGAGTCAAAAACACTATATAGAAAACACACCAACATACTTTTATAAAGAACGTTTCAGGGGGTCTACTCTCTAAGAACGAAATCCGTAGCTTCATCCTTCAACATACGAACTTGCTAAGAATACTACTCACTCATACTACTCACCAAACTAAGAATGAATGACAACACGATTTGACAGTTGTGTTCTCGTCCGAAAACTCGAATATGACACTTGTTTTAACTGATCATTACGTCATTAGATACGACATCAAAATTGTTACAGTGCGGTCGATGAAAGTTAGTTTTTAAAAAAACGGAACAATGGCTTCGTATTTAATGCTCGAAAAAGCTCTACAGGAAGAGTGGAGGCGATGCCGATTATACTTGTGCCGAAGCTTTCGGTTGGCAAGTAGTATTAGGTTAGTAGGTTCACACGGGAACTATTGTTTGTCAGTGACGTCATTCGCCGGTAAATTGCGGACACTATATGGCCGCCACCGCTCGAAACTGTAGCTTGACTGGGAAAATTGAGTTGATATTATATTATAAGAAACTCAAAATACTACTTGTTACACTGGAATTATTTTAGTTCAATGCTATCGTGCATAAAAAAAAATTAAAACGCGGTTTAAAAATATCTTGATTTTATTATGAAGACAAACTGATGTCACATCAAGTTTGAGTCGAATTCCTTCGAAATTTGATGAAGGTGGTGTTCCGTTAATTTTGTTTTCTAAATGATTAAAAACAAAATAAACTTCAAGGATTTTTATTATTAGTAAATTTCAGGTTTAAATAGAATAAATTAATTAACTATTAGGTACCTACACCTCTGGCTAGCCCTTGAGGAAAAACAGGCGTGACGTATGTATTTATGTTAATTATTCATTTTGTAAAACTAAACACATAAAACAAAGTCGGGTTAAGTTACACCGTTTACTACTCAAGAACGGCTTGACCGATTTTCATGATCTTTGATTTGTTGAATTTGTCGCCGCCTCGAATAGCAACATAACTAACACAACATGGAAATATAAAGTCGAGTCAGCTAGTTTTTTATTAATCCTAGACTTTAGACACCAAAAAATACTAGAAAAAATGTTTGCATAAAACTGTCAATTTGACTATATTTCATTAAGTAACAAAATTACACTGTGGAGACTGAAAATAACAACGCACACAACGTTCAGTGATTTCTAAAAATATTTTTATCATGTCAAGATTCCTGAGAGTTAACCGCTCTGACAATAATATTCTACCTGAGTGTGTAACTACAGTCAGGAAAATAATTTGTAAAGAAAATTTACAGCCTACGTTAATTTGCCTTGTTACATATAACCATTTCATACGACTGTCAAAGAATGACAGTATCGATTTTATTACTTCTTCCGCGTGGATTTCGAAAAAAAAAGTAGCCTATGTTCATCAGACAGTATTTCGGCTAATAATGGTAAAAAAAAAACGAATCGGTGCAGTAGTTTCGGAGCCTATTCAATACAAACAAACAATCAAATCTTTTATCTTTATAATCTAATATATAAAATTCTCGTGTCACAGTTTTCGTTGCCATACTCCTCCGAAACGGCTTGACCGATTTTGATGAAATTTTGTGTGCATATAGGGTAGGTCTGAGAATCGGCCAACATGTATTTTTCAAAAAAAAAAAAAAAAAAAGAAGCAAAACAACGTTTGCGGGTTCAGACAGTATTAGTATAGTTATTTTTGGTTGTCAATTTACTTGACAATTCTAAGTGCCTGTAAATGGTTTAATTGAGATAAATGCTGTGAGTTTGAGTTTGAGTAGAACTTAACATTTAGTAAGTCTTATCAGTTTTAACGAGGCGCTATGGCCACTTTTCTCTTCAATGGTAGATAAAGATTTTTGAAATTAAAATGAAAAAGAACATAGTACACTGTGATTGTTAAAACTAGTACTTTTTGATAGTCACACACTTTTCAACCACAATCTGAATCATTTGAAGGATGTTATTTTCAGATCCATTGCTTCATATGTTCGAAACATTTGTCTGGTCAAGAACGTAAATAACGAAATTAATGTTGTTGAACTCAAAGTCAAAATGCAATCCATTGCTACTGCTAGTGTGTTACGAAGGTACAGTCCGAGAGGCCTAAGCTGAGCTTTGCTGAGATTTCTTTTGCTTGGCAATTGGCCAATCGGACAATCGGCCTGAGGCGCTGTGCGATCGCGCGATCACATTGGTACGATTGGTAATCACTCACACAATGGTACGATTGGTAATCACTCACACAAATGCAAAGCTCAGCTTAGGCCTCGCGGACTGTACTCCGCTGTATAGCAATGGGGCTCAAATTAAGACTCCCGGCTGCTACTCAGACTCACTTATAAAACAAACCATTATTTCACGCGGACTCTACACTCTGGACTCGCAATTGCGACTGTAAACACCTTTTGCCCACTTTTGTTAACGAGACACGAGATTATTCGAACCGAGCGTGATCTACCGGTGATAGCGTACTGTGGACACGCGGCCAAAGTAAAACGTATTTATCGCTACTTCGGCACCGTCATCTTGTTCGCGTTGACGTCCTGTTTACTGTGGTGATGGACAAGCGGCCTTACACCAACGGGGCAGTCAACATTTGTATTTTCTTTCACTTGATATCGCATCGGATTTTGAAACGTGTGCGGAAACTCAAACTTAGCCAAAAGAAAAAAACTCAAACTTGAAAGCATTCTCCTTCTTCGTCGTGTGGATTGCACGATAGACAATAAGATTTTGTTGACCCACTTCCATGGCATCTTCGGTGGCAGCACATAGGGCACTATGACTGCATTTTTTGGGCACAGAGTTCAGGATGAGGAAGAGGCAGGAATCATTCACAGGCATTGTTGGTATGTCAAGAAGTTGGTCAGTCAGAAGTGGTGGTTCAGTGTTAACGGCCCCGACTTACGAGTATGTCGTGGTTTAACACCCGGGCAGCCACTTTACTTTGTGGAATTTATTTCATAACCACTGCTCTCAAAACGGTGGAGGAAAACATCGTGAGGAAACCGGCATGTCCTAGGAACATAAATTCGAAGAGATGTGACATCTCAGTCGTGTGCCACTGGTACTGCGTTATGGATTAGGGCCCACTCCCTCTCATAGAGAGGAGGCCAGTGTCCCAGCAGTGGAAACGTTATAGGCTGATTATGCGGTCAGTCAGCTAGAAGAAGGTAGTTAAGCTGCTGCAACTTTGTTCCAAAACCTTTGACAAAACTTTATAGTCTCCCATCTTAATATATATCGATATGTCGGGCTCATAACAAATCGCCGATGAGGGTTGCACAACAAAGCTTTAAAAATGTCTGTCAACTATTGAACTAGAATCCCCGCGGCGCCTATCATTGGCAATAGTACACAACGCTCGTACTATCACATAAATTGGCAGGAGTTCCACAGTTTTCACATACTTCAAATGAGTCATAAGGATAATGGGATCAAATGAAAAGAGACGAAGGTTTTTATATATTTTTATTTCTCATTTTGTCATCATCGGCAAGTCCACTGTTAGAAAATAAATTACATTTATTTCTGTGAATTGGTTCAAAAACACTTTATCAAAAATAACTTCTGTTTTAAACCCAGAGGAGTTCGGTGTTTCACTCTGAGAAGAAAAGTCGAAAAAAATTCAGAGGTCACAGTCCACTGCACACTTCCTGGTAATTTATTACATCGCACTTTACACTTTTTATTAGATTTTTATTTTATATTTTTTTATCTGTTTTAAATTATAAAGTGTGCCTTTTAGTCTGTGCTAAATACATGTATGTTCTTTCTTCTATTCTTTGTTTCAATTATAAAGGCCTGACCAAGATTATGGCTAGGTCAGGCCTTATGAGGACCATGCAAATAAATGTCTGAGATGGTTTTTGAGGAAAGAACTGCATAGATTAGTTGGACATGGCCTCTTTAATTGCACGCTATTAAATCTATCGTTGGCTACGCTCATCAGACTGCTACCAGCCACCCTGCAATATATCGTGGCTCCATCTAAAGCCCCCATTAACGGCCTCGAGCGATTTAAATTGTGACGCGACTTGTTTCAGGCACTGTTTCCGTCCGTCGTCGTCGCTCTGCAAGTCTGTTCGCGGAGGCTCGTGGCAAGCTCTAAACAACTTCTTTCATGTGTTTTCTCCGTAGTCGCTATCGCAAGACGCGTATCGCTTGAGCGTGTGTGGTCGTGGCCTCGGGGTGACCTGAGAGCTTCCTACCCTACGTTAGCCGATTTGCGGTCTCCGCTCAAGAACACATTTACCCCAATGGTCATGGTCCTACGGCTAATAACGCCGGCTCATTGCCACTTCAGCTTGCTTATTCAGTAGGCTATATCGACTACTTTGGTTCTCTATCGGATCACCATAAGGGTGAGATTAGTATGAATAACGAAACCAATCCAACAGTGTTAATCTAGGATAGATCAACATCATTGACTCAAATCCAAATCCTTCTTATCTAATATTATAAATGTGAAAGTAAGTTTTTTTGCGCCAAAACGGCTGAACGGTTTTGGATGAAATTTGGCACACATATAGACTATGACCTGGTTATAGACATAGGCTACTTTTTATATAGACATATATATAAATCGTGGGAAACAGCTAGTTATTAATTGATATGATTGAAGTGGATGTCGTAGGCTCTCGACGTGACTGTGAGATTTAAAAAACAGAACTCTAAGCACTAGAAAATTAAAAAAAACGGTACGTTAGGTATCACACCATGAAAAGAAAGTACCTACCGTCATCATTTTCGTGCCATTGAATGAATGAAGGAATGAAGTACATCGATCAAAGCGTGGTTTGACCAGACTCGTTTGCGCGAATGAACTCAAAGATTCACACTAGCTTCTGGAACCTTATGTTTTATAGCCATTGCATACCAAGGGGTAGACCGGGTGGTGCGGTAATGGTAGGGAAGACCTTACCCAATTTATTTGGGTTGGGCGCAGCATGTGTTCTACATTCATACATTCTGTATTCATCGTCATCGCAGATCTACTCCATAAGCACGAACCCCCTAGTTTCGGCTGAAGTTACGGGCGTTTCTTACTCCGTATCACATAGGGACATAATTATAATTTGTTCGGGTACGGAACTAAGAATCAATGACAACACGATTCGTCAGTTGTCCCTACGTACGTAGTGTTTTTGACCGTCCAAAAATTTTAACAACAAATTTCACACAAGCCCGTTTCTTCGTTGACGAACTTAAAGAGTAGACCCCACAAAAAAAAATAAGAATGAAAGAAAAGACGTTAATTTGCAGTAAAAACGACGCAGAGAACGAATACAAACAAAAAATTACATGTTGGGGGAAAATATGCATCACATCCAAGTAAAACAGTAGGCACCCCCTTTTTAGCTAAATAATTTTTCAAACAAAAATATGGATTGACCATAATTATTTTCTTTGGTCTTCCTTTACTCTTAAAGCCATCCATAGTCATACTCAAAACTTTGTAGGTATCTTCGACACAAAAAGAAAAAGTAAGTAAAACACTTCTTCTCTGTGTTTGTTGTTGTATACAGGGTGGAAGGGACATCGACGACGCACAACGCTCTTCCATACATTTTGACCGCGTAGGTATTGCACTTTTATATGAAACAGCAGTTTTTTTTTTAACCGATGAAAAATTTTAAACTCCAACCTCCTTGTGCGTCGATGTCCCTTCCACCTTGTTTAAATCCTTAGTTTTATATTAATTTCATGTATGTATGAATTTAATGAATATGTAAATGGTACACACCTGCAGTATTGTCTCTCCTTCTCTCTTTCATCCATCCAAAGGTTGTCTTTAAAAGATCGCTTTTAATGTAAAATGTCTACATCTAAGTCTGTAATTCATAAGGTGAACATAATAATGAGTATTCTATCTATCTATCTATCTAAGTACCTACACCGTGATTACGGTACGGTAGAAATGTGAATTTGGACGACAGAGCAAAACTCAGTTCCGTGTTTTGAATTAATCTGCGCGACAGGCACTAGGGAATAACGATGTGATCGTACAAAAAACATGTTTGTCACTGTTCTACTACAGTACTACAACTAGAGTAGCAATAACTATGTATATTCAATAACTGTATAGAGAATGAATGGTCCCAAAAACATATTATTGCATAATATTGATGCTCTAAAGCCCGCCGTTTTCAATAACACACTTAAACTAACGCCTAAGTAAAAGCGAAGTCAAGAGAAGAAAATTCAACAGCGCGCTTTTTTAATGTCTAGTGTTATTATTGTCTGACTCTTAAAACACCTCGGAAATTAATGGTAAACAAAATTGGCACTTGAGTTAAAATTTTTGAGATTCCACGAATGAATCATCAAGGAATTTGAACGGCCTAACATGTGCTAAAAACGTATAAATTACAATAAGAATTTGTTGAAACCCAATTTAAAAAAGTCACTTTTGTCTTTTAGTTTTGATTTATGTACTACAAAACTCTTGCGTTGTAGGATTGTTCGTTTGTTCTTTCAATTAGAGGAAATAACATAAACCATTAAGATAAATGTGATCCTTGTTATATTTTACGATCATAGCAACGTCCTCAACATAATCTCACACATTACTACATAAAATATTATATTATGTTTTCTAGAGGTAATAAAGAGAACGACAGATCGAAATAACAAAAAAATATTCATAAATGTTAAAATGAAAATATTTATCGTTCTTAACTATCGACCCGCCCCTGCTTTGCACGGTTTTACTATCGACCCGCCCCTACGTTGCACGGTTTTCACTTACGACCCACCCCTGCTTTGCTCGGTTTTTAATGTCGACCCGCCCCTGCTTTGCACGGTTTTTACTATCGACCCGCCCCTGCTCTGCACGGTTTTTACGACTTGACAAAACATCGAGATTTCTTAATTATGTGTAAATTACAAATGTGAAAGTAACTGTATATCTGTTACCTTTTCACGCTTTAACAGCTGAACAGATTCTAATCAAATGGTGAGTAGGACTGGGGTAGGGTATACATTTTATCCCATATATGTTCCCGTGTGATAATTTTCAACGTCCAAAGTACATACATATTATACTCACGCTTAATTCCCATGGACCCGTACGCAGAAACTATGGAATGCCACCTGCTAAGATCCTTACATACTGTCAGCTCTAATGTAAGTTTGCAATAAAATAAAAAAATAGTCTGCATTAATATTCTGAAATGGCCACACATACATACAGTGAAAATGCAACTTTAGTATTAGATTTATTGGACCTTTTTCTTCCCATGTACAAGACAGCTACGTAATTGTTACATTTTCGTTCGAATAATTTTTTATTCGAAAATCATGTCTGTTTTTAAAGATAATGGAAATAAACAACAGTATTGCGCGGCTTGTATGTCTAAAATAAATATTAACAGAAAGTTTGTTAGTCAGCCAAAAGATATTTTTTCTCTAGATCAATAATAATTATTACTTTAGTACAAAATAAGAATTGAGACTTACGCTATTTAGTTTCGTGCTCGCACAAGAGCGCATGCGACATTCAACTTTGATACTAACGCACCAGTGATTAAGTTGAGTTTAGCACGTAGCGGAAGCTACGTGCTAAACTCAACTTAATCACTGGCTTGCTTGGAAATCATTTTAAAGTGCCTGGTCTTAAAGGTTTTAAACATGAAGAAGGGAGAGTTGTAACTATTCAAATAATAATACATACACATTTCGCCTGTACGTTTGTCTTGTGTAAATAAGGATCTCTGGCATAAAACTGGTAGTTATCGGACCAATAAACCTACATACAGACCGACCGTCGAGAGAATGCGTTTTTGACACCTGTCAGTTTCATGCAAACGAAAACTTGTTTTGCGAATTTGATTTTAATTCGTTACTAGCTTCGACACCGCCACATGCGAACTACGCATCACATTGATGTCACGCAAAATCCTGCATCACGCAAGCAAAGTTTACCGCGCAACTAGAATATATACAACATCCCGACATCAATCGTCGGGCCTATACCGGTCACTGTCCCAACGCTATAGCTCGTACTCTCCAAACCTCCGCAAACGTCTTAGACGCTTGGTTCCGGAAATGGAGAATCGAGGTCAACCCCGATAAGAGTCAGGCGGTTCTCTTCTCGAGACGTCGTCGATTCCCTCCCCCACTTCCCAGCCCGATCACTATGTACGGTAAGCCGATCCCATGGGAGAAGCTAGCCAAATACCTAGGCGTGATCCTCGATGAAAACCTTACCTTCAAGGCTCATATTTAGGCGGTTCGCGCGCGCGCCTCCTTCGCTCTTAGCAGGCTCCAATTCGTGCTGACATCCCGTAGTAAACTGTCCCTTAAATGCAAGCTCCGCATTTATACCGCAGTCATCCGTCCCATCATGACCTATGCCTGCGTTGTATTTGCGCACGCTCACCCACGTCATCTCCATAAGATGCAGACCCTCCAAAACCGTTTCCTCAGAAGGGTTACGGGTGCCCCTTACTACGTCCGAAACATAGATCTTCACGTCGACCTCAAAATGCCAACCATAAAACAGTTCATGAAACGCCTATCAAAGCGTTTCTTCGACTGTGGCATCAAACATTCAAACCCCCTGATTACAGCGGCCGCCCGCTACACTCCGTCTCGCATTAGCAGTATTCGCCGACCAAGGGATACTTTAATCGACCCCGACGACACCACTACCCTCTTCCAGGAGAGTAGTAAGGCAACCAGCACGCTACATAAGCCCAAAACCCGATCGCCGTCCTACCGTCCTCGCCGCCGAGGCCCGCCGCGACGCCCAAATCCACGCCCCTCCCGACCCTTGCTCGAGCCAGCCCGCGCCGCTGAGCCTGTAGCTTTAAATTCGTCCCAAAATAATACAGATCCTGATCCAGCTAGTCATTTGCTGCCCTCTTCCAGCGACGCCCTAAGCCGAGGTTCGTACCCCACAGGGGGTGCCCTTAGCGTTGTCGCTTAGTTTTAGTTAGTATTTAAGTTTAAGTCCTGGCTGGAGGCCTTATTTATTAGGGCAACCACAGGCAAGTCCGCTTAAGCAGACGACAACCGCATAGGTTGTCCTGCGAGATGCCAAACAAACAAACAAAAATCAATCGTCGGGCAGTTGCCCACCAGACACAACACCTGTCTGGTCGGAGAATACTTCCTTTTCTATCGAGGATGAGTAAACTGTATACCCTGTTACTCAACATACCTCTATATGTGTGTCTGCATAATTTTATTATTCACATAAATCTTCATTGTCATCATAAAAAATCAGTCAAAAGAACCACCTAATCGCTGTTGAAAAGTTTACAATGGGCTCAGACATTTTCAGAAGATACTTATTAACTAGGCTCAATTTAACCTAAACTTCCAAAAACAAACTTCATTTAGTCTTTGTTCAAAGTCAAACTCAAATCATTTAATTCAAATAGATTTAATTTAAAGGCACCTTTGTACTTCATAATTTATAAGATAATACAATTGATACAGGTGCTCCTTTTAAAGGGTAGTTTCGTGTGTAGAAACAAGTGCGAGGTGGACCACGCAAAAAAAGGGTTGGATGAATTTATCCCAAGATCAAACTTAAAATTGTTGTTGAAAAACATGGTCACCCATGCGTTCCAACTGCAGATGTAAGTTGGTCTACTATTACTCGTATATCCTACTTAACTGTAACAGTTTTCTTCTTTATATATACTACTACCATGAAGTTTTTCACATATCCAAAGACAACAATACAGCTGGTAGGTGGGGTGGGCACCAGACTCTAAAAAAATTAGTACTCGGCGTGACTAATACCGTGTATATATCCATACCAAATTACAGTTTACTAGTACAAAGAGTCTCAGAGCTAAGCTGCAAGCGGACGGTGAAACTATTGTTCCTTGTTGACTAGAAACCCTAAAAAGGGCACGAAACTTCATAAGTATAGGACTCTTTTAAAATATTTCCACTAGTCCCTAATGACAAGTTTAAGTACCTATTCTTCTAAAAATTGGCATCCCCCTCAGAAAGCAGGCCTAAATGGTGTGTTCATCAAAAAGTTGGATTGCTTATTTTGCTTAGAAATGAGCGAGGAAAAGTTTTAAGTACACCTAATCATATCGCATTCGTCAAGAAATATAATCACCGTTTACGTTGAGTTTGTTTCAAGGACAGACCTCTGTGGAGGGAATCTTGTGTGGTTTTTGTTGTTAGGAAATCATAATATTTAGCGGGGTTTTAATGCCTTCAAAGAAACGTCATCGAAGTTCTATTTGGTAGGACATTTACGATTAGAGATGGGCGTCGGGTAAATTCCCATTTGGGAAAATAGCGGGTATTTTCCCGGGTTAATTCCTTAACCATGGGTAAATATTTACTAACAGTAATGTTAAGTTACGATGGGTGCACGTGTGATCGTACTTCTATTTCTAAAACTTTGACTGTATAATAAATATTAATTTTTATATTAACTTTCATCCTTATTCCATAAAAATAAAAATACCAATAATTTTGGAATTTACCCATAACCGATATTTACCCAAATTTGAATTAACCCGGGAATTTACCGGCTAGAATCCCATCTCTATTCACGATCGACGTAAAACCATTAGTAAGTCATTACAATGAAACTTTTATCTCGGTAAGGTAAGGCATAAATTATAAGATTGCCGAGAGTTTTATGAAACTCACGGCAATCCTTATAATTTATACCTTATTGCGATGAGGTAAGAGTAACTTTGCAATGGCTTACTAATGGTTTTACGTCAGTCAAATTTGAACGTGAATAAGTAGTTTATCAATATCAGCTGTGAAGTAAGTTTTCTTTTCTGCTAATAGGGTTTTTTGTTGGATAATTTGTATTGCTCAATATGATAAGTTGTGATGGAGATCTTCAATGAAATACTATTAAGCATCATTGCATCAAACTAGGCTATTATATTGGCATCTAGAATAGAAAATGACGCCAAGACATTCTTATAATATTTCTTTGTCATAATGCACGTGTATCTGTGGCCATAAAACAATTTTCTTTCTTTTCCTTCTTTCTTATACTAAACAATAACCCCCGTACCATTTTACATTTACTATCAACCAATAGTTCTCGAAGTTTCTTGTTGACATCAGGGTGTTTATCAGTGTCAACTGCATCCGAATTGCGTAACATACTTTCAATCACTATCCTAGGGTTCGAAAGACCTTCCAAACTGATTTCTTCATAGGTTTGAAAAATTCGTCTGCTCAACAACGTATATAATGAAAGTGATTAAACTCTCAAAATTTAAGGCATTGCGATTGATTTCAATTATATAAGTGTTACGCAATTACCCCGGTGGACCAAGTCAACAACAAAACATGCCAATCACGGTGGTCGCACACACGTTAGTAACACTAGAGTTAATAGCATTGCAACAGTTCATTACATATGGACAAGTCTTTGATCTTGCAGTTATGACAAGCGTCATGCACTCTATTTGTTGACTGCACTATGGATGTGTTACTGACTGCTGTTTCAGTTGCTGTAAGCAGGAAATAGATAAAGAATGAGCTAACTGAGTAAAGGTGACCGTTTAAAGATTTATTAGCTAGGTATGTCAATCAGTTGACATCGTTCATCTTTCTATCACAGGTCTGTTAGAAGAGATTTCTTTAGACATAAGCGGTGCTTTCAATTTGGTTTTAAAATTTTCATCCTATCCTTTTTGCTGTCATGCTGTATATCCTCATCATCGTCAATTGTTGCGACGTTCGCTGCTAGACATAGGTCTCCTTCAAGGACCACTACTTCGACCGGTTCTGCGCTTCTCGAATCCAACGTATTCCTGCGGCCTTCACAACATTTTTGGTTCACATTGTGGGAGGCATTCCAACGCGTGCATATAAAGAACAAAAATAGTTAATCTAACGCGTACATAGAGTTTTAAAAAGGAAAAGAGATTAATCAACATTCTATGCAGCCAAACTTTAAGCCGAGGTTTTACTTTTGGAAATATCCTGAAGAATTTTTAACCACAGGGTCTATCAAGTCAAATTCATTAATACGTTCTTATTATTTTTGAACCATTTATAACAAAAAATAGCCTTCGAAGAACTGAATCACATAAGTTCAGTACAAAAGCCAATTTTACGACAATTCCACCAGTTCAACCCGAAAATACTAAAAGACATTAGCAAAGAAAACTAATACAGGTTCCCGGAGTCAAAAATAACTTTGGCGCCATCCCGTAGATTCGTAAGAGTAAATATATGTCAATCATGCCAAATGTCGGTCGAAAATACCGAAATAGTGCGTAGACATTCGCTTACAGAGTTTTGAAGGAATTAGGGCAATTTATTTACTTGTCTTTAAGTTTGTGGTTGAAAAGATGGGCAAAAGGGCAAGAACATTAGTTAAGCTCCATAGTGGAGCCGATTCTCTTGTCACCCAAAAAACACAAAACTTTTGTTCAATCCTGTCAAACGACGATTTCCCATTCTGAAATTTACTAAAGTGACACAACTTAACTATATTTTAGTTTGAAAGCACTAAGATGGCACTGAGTTATTAATTTGGTGAAAATGGCTATTTTGCTATTCTGAATTTAACGTTTTTCATCTAAAATGTTGACTGTGTAACTAAATCTGAATGTGTTCTTTTTATCGCGATAAAAAAATGTGTGGAGTAAAATTAGTGGTCGCGAACTAAAATTTACACCAATACCTCGACTTCAGTTGCAAAAACAGTACTGTTCCTTTCATTTCTTTTCTTTTGCTAATATCTCGAAAACGGTGTGTGCTATCAAAATCAAAATCAAAAGTCATTTATTCAAATTAGGCTGAGAATCATCACTTTTCGAACGTCAAAATTACATAAGACTGTCCCTCAAAACGCCCGCCCTTCACACCACTTCCTAGTGCTTTAGCTGGGAAGAAGAAGAGGCGCAACAAACTCCCCAGCAGCATAGCTGTATCATCGCAAAAATAATGAAAATTTCGACCCCCTTTATACAACTCACAAACTCCTAAGACACAACATGTAGGTATTATTTTATTATATTTTCTATACAAAAAGTGAAAAAAATACATATAAACAACGTCGAGGCTGCCCCTCTGCGCGCCTCCGGCTCTAAAGAAAATTATCGGGGTCACGTTGCGAAGCCGAAAGATTGCAAATTCGATTTTAGCAATGACAAAATAATTAAAAAAATAAGACAATTTTTAAGCAGAACAGCATTAAGAGTCTCACATCCAAAAGTAAGGAATTTTAGTGATAGTTTAGTTCGGTGTACTAGAGAATCGGCACCAATATGAAAGCAATACGCCTACAGCTCCGAATTTGTGCCAGCAACCAGCAATACATAATTATGATAGCTTACTCTAAGTTTGCCGCTGAGGATGTTATGCGACCATCAATCACTAATAAAGAACTTTAGTAGTCATCGATGGCGGTGACTCAAGCGGTAGCGACGAAAAAAAACTAACAAATATCGAGAAAACTGAAGACTAACAATAACAAATAAGTAATAATCGCGTTTGCGATGACTTACAGATGAGCTTACAGTACTATTTTCTCGATATTTGTAATTTTTTTCACTCTACTCCTTCTGTGACGTCGTCATGCGTCAGCGGCAAACTTAACGCGAAAGGGTAGTAAGAATACTCTTTATTATGAACACCATGTGGATTACAGTTATAAAGAGTAATTTTTTTGCGTATGGTAACACAATGCGCATTCTTATCGCTAAAACCGATCTTTTAAAGACAACCTATGGATAAATTAAGGGAGATGGAGAGACAATACTGCAGCTAGTCTGTGTTACCATTCATAAATGAAATGCGTGCAAAACTGTGATACAAGCACATTAATTGGACATTCAAACATAGGCACAAAGGATGGATGGATAATACATTCCATGGGATTTTCCATCGGCGACTCCTTAAAATGCAATGCTGTATAACAAATCCACCAACTTACAGATGCAAACACGTATTAAAAATCTTCCATTTTCAAAAAAAACTGGCCAGTACTAAAAAAAAAACTATGCATTCGTTCAGAAATAAAACAAGGTGATAACACAATATTTTACACGTGTACCAAAAAGTCCACTATATTTCAGTTTCATATTAATATTTTGTATACGCACACATCACCATTTTAACCTACATTCAAACACACCACACATCATTTTATCCAAAACCAATCATGTCGTAAGTCCGCAACAGCATCTCAAAATTCTAGCACACAACATTTCCACAACAAAGTTTGGCTTCACGCGCCACTTCTGACAGTTCCAAATGTTTATTTATAACTTAGAATTTAGATAGTTAACGACGGAAGTGACAGAATTAGACGGGGAATTGGTGCGCAGCTGACGTGGCTTATAATAGATGCATAGGGGTAGGCCGTGACGTCACGGAATTTAAAATGGCGGCTGTTTTATGGGTAGAGCGTGTGTGATGCCGCTGCTACAGGTTGACACTTAATTTATGTGAAATCTTTCAAGTGGTGATTTGTTCGGAAATATTAACGGCTTTTACTATGAGGCCAGCTATGTGAAAAAGTATAACGATTTGGCATTTTCTGTTTCAAAACAATTTGTTATAAGTACTTAGGTATCCAATGATGTTTTTGTCAATTGTTTGAAAATGACAGAGACCTATTTAGAGGGCTATAGAGTTGATCCCACACTAAAGGTTACTGTTAATATTCATTGAATACTTGCACCCCGTGAAAGATTGCCAGTGGATTCAAACCCAGTCTGCAATAGAATGGCTCACTTCAGGTGAAAAGCTTAGCAAGTCAGCAGGTTGACTATCCGGCGGGGTAATTGCGTAACACACTATTAGTAGCAATCGTTTTCATTTCGACAGTTCAACAGCATTCATTGAATTATTCCTTCCAAGAGTCCTTCTCTTAATCTCTCTTTCGCTTCCTCCCTGGTCAGTAAGTAGGTAGCGATCCGAGGTATATTGTTATGTTGTTAAACATAACATCACGCCTTGTTTCCCCGAAGGGTTGGGCAGAGGTGTACCTAGAGTACACCCAAATTTCGCCAGTTATGTTGTAAGTCCCATGTAATAGGGGGCGAGCCTATTGCCATCAACCGGGCACAAATACAGACTCCGGGCTGCTACTGAAAGAACATCTTTAATAGTAGTCATCATCCCAATTGTTTTATTTTAATGTCAAAAAATTATTGTTTAAAAATAGTGCAAACAATTTTATAAAAAGAGTTAAAGGTAAAAAAAAACAAGTTATAAGCGTTTTAAAATAACTAGTAGACAAAGACAGAGCACTATCGTTGAAGTGACAAGGACGGGAATGATCCCTTCCAAAAAGTTTTAGAGCGTGTAGCTTCTTCATATTAACATCGATTTGACAGTTTTTTTCGATTATCACATTTTTGCTACGGCTTAAATATGAGTCACCATCCCTATTGGAATGCATCTAAAGATTCTTCACAAATGACAGCTTACGTCCAGCACCGCTACTAAGTCGACTGACTCATCTTTCAAAAATAGAATTTAGATACTATTCTCATTAATTGAGAAGTAAAAGATAATGCACCACAAATAAATTGATACTTTTATCGTTTAAATAACGATAAACATGATTCAATCTCTGTCATCTTCAAACGATTATACGGCGAATTTAAATGAAACTAAACGAATTCAGCACATCTAAAACCCGTTCAAGAGCTATCAGTATCACAATAGGGAAGGCAACTGTCAAAGTGGCGCTGTATACGATTGTTCCAAATTATCCGTCAAATTGTATAGCATCTTATAAAATATGTTCACAAATAACATAGAAATTACAAAGTGTTGTGAAATTGATGTTAAAACGTAGGCCAACACAAATTTCCAATAAATCGTATTAAAAGAAGAAAGTCGATAGCTGCCGTATGGATTAAAAACTGAGCCTACTAGGACTACGAGGTTATGTCGAGATCATTTTCATGAAAATTATTACCAAACATTAAGTGTGAGTACAAGAGGGTGTTTTAAACGATAGTTCTTCTATTTAAGCTAGTGTCTATATACCTGAATTGTTAACATTACATAATATCTTTAAATACTTATCATTTTTCATATTGTTTTAAGGTTTGCCCTGTGTACACAAACTTTTAAAGAAAGAAGCAGTACCAAATCTCTTTTCATGGAACCAGAAAAGGATATCAGACAGTGCTAGTGTATTTATTCATAATTTCAGCATTTATATTGTTATTGTAAAATACTATAACTTTATAATATGTTTTCTATGAACAACTCATCTTTTTCAATATAAATAAATTCTAGAATTTTCTGCCACTGCAGTACATTTGTCCTTGTACTTGAAAATCATATAGGCAGGTTTTTTAAATAGTAATTCCCCATTTTGAATCTGTATATAAGGTACAGATTCATGGCTAATAAGTCCGTATCTGCTTACATGCCATGCTACGCCATGCCGTTAATCAGCTTTGCTACGTTTAACAGACGCCCCTCTTCTCTTTAACACGGCTTTAAGTTCAAGCAAGCTCCAAGTAGAATACATTTTCGCCTCCATGTTATCAAATAAATTACACTAACCGCCCACAATGTTCGTTTTTTTTCGTTTGTTTACACGATTCAAGAAATGTCATACTGACGCCATTGAGAACAACTGTACGCAACGCCATCTGAGATTAGCTTTAACTTGCCATCCCCATTGTTATGCAATATTGACACTGACAGCTCTTGAAATGGGTTGAAAAGTGCTGATCGCATTGAGTTTTATTGGAAAAATCGGCACTTAAATAAACGCATTGATGTTTTAAGTTCGTTCAGGATGAATGGAGGTGCAAGTGGGACCTAAAATTTCTTTTAAACAAGCCTCTGACTGAAGGACTTAAAATGTTATCCAACACGTATTGCAATGACGTATAAAAACAGACCTTTCATTCGCAGATCACGACACGCTAGTTAAGTCTGTGATAAAGTACATTGCCTTCACTTCCCAAATGTTAGAACTACAAGTACCCTTCAACTTAATACCTTTGTTATAAGGAACTCGATAAAATCTTAAATGGAAAAAGTGGGATTACTAAAATTCCTTGCTCTATTTTGGACTCTGATGAGTGGCGGTTTAAGGTTTAAATTCGTGTGGTTACGAGAAACGTCCCGTCAACTCCAGACGTAACCTAGCAAACGTGAACCAATGAAAAAATTATTATTGCAAGAAGTTTAATTCCGTACATTTTTTATATATTTTTCTTATACGCGGTCAACTTATTTAGTTTCAGGACTCTAAGCCTCCGGGTTTTAAGGCTTCTTCAAACATAGAAGGAAAATGTACTAACCAATGCACTAGCTTGTTTTCTCAATGGTGTAGATTTCAGATAATCTAACCTAGGTTTTTTGAGAATATATTCCTTTATCTTAAACCAATAGTAGGTGCAAGGTCACGAAAATAAGATCACGCTTGCCAGATGCTAACTCCAGTTCTGGTCTTTTGACCCAGCTGCGCTACGCAAAGGAGGGTAATGTGTTTTAATTTATTACTTCACGCACATGAATGTACACAGGTGGACTTAATCCCATAGGCATTTCCTACCAGTCAACCTTTGAGTGATGCAGAGACAAGCAGTGATAGGTGCAATTAAAACCTTTAAGATTAACGGCCCAGTAACCATGAAGTTTTGAACTTCGTTGACTTTGCAGGTCAGCTATGCTTAAATTAGTAGACTTACAAAAACTAATTTTACATGGCTAGCTAATTTAATCTTGTTTTAGTGTAATAATATATTAAATTAGTATTTATTTAACAATAATACTCGTACAATAAAAATAAATAATGGGCTAATTGTACCAGTACCCGGTAGATTTGTACTAGTAAACATTAAATTGTCCCCAAATCCGGTATAGTTCATTGAAATAGATTTTTTGCAATTTTGAGTAAATTAAACAAAAAATTACTTATCCGAAGGAAAGATATTTTAATAGAAATTAATTTAAATGGATTTTATACGAAATATAAACTAGACAGCAAATAAACCGGGCTACCGGCTAACTTTGAACTCTAATTCGATTTTCTCGAAAAGTATAAAACTTACAACTATCGAAGTTATATCTACAGAAAGTGCGATTCATGCTGATTAAAACACACAACACAAAAACAACAACAACATAGATATGGATCACTGTGTATGAATTAAATAAACAAATTAAATTATTAAAATGACTATTAATTTATTAAGTCAGTTCAGTCAACTCACATTGTAATCAAGGAACAAACACAATGCTAACGATTTGCTCTGTTTTCACTTTGAGTTCGCGATTAGCGTTATTTTTTTTCTTCGATTAGTATGCGTGTATTTTTGCAACTTTTTTCGGTCAATAATGGATACGACACCTCAGGAAGCAGCTTGACTCAAGCTGAAACACTACTTCAAGCAGGCGTTGCGCAACGTGAAGTTGCTCGAAGACTTCGAATAAGCAGATCTTCGGTGCAACGAAATTACAGATGATACCTAGAGACTGAAGCATTTGATCACCGTCCAGGTACTGGTAGACCTAGGGCTATATCAGTAGCAGATGATCGTCATATCCAACTTACAGTTCTGCTAAATCGCCGCCTCAAAAGAGTTCAAGTCCAACAAAGTTTGCGTGACGAACGCCTAGTGGTCATAAGTTCAGATACCGTCAGAAGGAGACTTGCTGAACGAAACCTGACTCCAAAGAGAGCTGCAACAGGCCCAGCAGTAACGGTAGCCCACCGTCGAGCACGCTCGGGACCATAGGGATTGGACGTGAGAGCAGTGGGGTAGTGTACTCTTCACTGATGAGACCAGGGTGAGTCCACATGGAAGTGATCGACGTCAGGGAGTATTTCGTTACCCAGAGAACGTTATTCTCAGTGTTGCATCAAGGAAACTGTTGCTTATGGAGAAGGATCTGTAATGCTCTGGGGCGGCATCTCGATAACCGCACATACATCGTTAGTTTTCATCGAACCGACGGGCCGTACACGTGGATTGACTTCTCATCGCTACATTATTGAAATTGTCGCAGATGCATGATAATGACGGCCTCATGTTGCCCTTGTGGTGACCCAGATCTAGGCGTCGACGGCATTCGTACGATTGACTGGCAAGCTCGAAGGCCGGACTTGAATCCGATAGAACACTTATGGGATTAGCTGAAACGTCGGATTCAAGCCTGGGTACATGCTCCAACAAGGCTTCCAGAGCTTAGAGTTGCAATTGAAGAGGAGTGGAATGCCTTCATCGTCAGACTCGTAAGATTAATGAATACGAGGATGCTGGCAGTTATCTGAGCAAGGGGAGGGAATCCTGAATACTGACCAAAAACCTAGTAGAATATATTTTTTAATATATTTTTATTATTAATAACGATTAACACGACTGGAAAATGGCTTTACTTTGTAAAATCCTTAACAAATTGATTAATCCCAATGAGTTCCCGTTCATTGTAATCATCATGAAACGCTATTTCTGTAGGTATAACTTTGATAGTTTTTAACTTTTCGAGAAAATCAAATCAGGGACCAGTTTAGATATCTATATCCATCAGTAATCTGTTTATACTTAAGTTTTTTAAATCGACGTTCATAGTATTATTATGAATCTTTTTTTTTTTTACTACCTTTTGAAATTAGTTGAAAAATATTTTCGTTTCACCTTTAAAGTAACCCTTAAACTTTAACGATAAACCTTGAAAATATCACTAACCTAGTACATATATATACTCGTACCTTTCAAAACCTACGAAACACTTAAACCATAACAAAAATCTATTGTTTCAACTGCAAATTCGCTTTTATTTCTTTTACAAAAAATGGTTTTAATAAAATTTTCTTATGTAGCTTTAAAGGAAAATGAGACTTATTTCAAGGCAATAAGTATACAATAACGGGTATCAGTGCAACGTGTATTACCGGATTATACGTGTACCGACATCCGGTAAAAAAAAATACGATTTTAACGGGTATTAGGTCAAGTAGGGGCAGATGAGTCCCAATAGACATGGTATGAAAAAATATTTACTTTTAAATTAGATTCACCTTAATCTATAGGTTATATCGCTAAACTTCTTCCTTAATATTAAATGTTTTTAAATATACTCGTAACGATACGCATAAACCTAAAAAAACTATAAAAAATATACACACATATGTATACGTAACTAAATATACATATAAGCACAAATAAATATACATAAATGTATGCAAGATATGTATGTTTGTTCCCTCATCCGCCCCGACAATAGTGTCGCTTTCGACAGTCCCGATAAGGCTGAATGTCTTGCTGACAGCCTAGAGTCCCAATGTTCTCCCAGCTCCCAACCAGTAGACCAAGCTCACCTGAACAAGGTCGACGCTGAAGTCGAACGGAGAGCCTCCCTCCCGCCCGTCGAAGACCCTGATGATCCTCTGCCTCCCGTCACTCCAGACGAAGTGCACGACATCATTAAAGAGCTACACGCTCGTAAGGCCCCCGGTTCGGATGGTATTACCAATAAGGTATACAAACTCCTTCCTGCCCCGCTCATAATGCTTATGACCGCCATCTTCAATGGCGCCTTGAGCAACAACATCTTCCCACAAGCATGGAAAGAAGCCACCGTCATCGGTATCCCAAAGCCAGGCAAGCCAAAGTCTGAGCCCTCCAGCTACCGCCCTATTAGCTTACTCAATGTTCTCGGCAAAATCTACGAGCGACTTATTTATAAGCGTCTCAAAGACTACGTCGAAGCAAAGAGCCTCATTCCCAACGAGCAGTTCGGTTTCCGTCCCCAACACTCTAGTATCCACCAGGTCCACCGTATAGTAGAGCACTTATGCGCTGGTCTGCAGCGTAACGCGACGACGGGTGTGCTATTCTTCGACATAGCGAAAGCCTTCGACAAAGTCTGGCACAACGGCTTGATATACAAGCTGTACCAACTAGGAGTGCCAGATCGTCTCGTGCTCATCTTACGAGACTTTTTGTCGAATCGCACCTTCCGCTATCGCATCGAGGGTGCACTCTCGTCCCCTCACCCTATTCGCGCCGGTGTCCCTCAGGGTTCCGTTATATCTCCTCTAGTCTTCACGCTGTTTACAAGCGATATCCCACAGAGTAAAAAGGCTCAGTTGGCTCTCTTCGCCGACGACACTGCCGTTTACTATACCGGTCATTGTCCCAACGCTATAGCTCGTACTCTCCAAACCTCCGCAAACGTCTTAGGTGCTTGGTTCCGGAAATGGAGAATCGAGGTCAACCCCGATAAGAGTCAGGCGGTTCTCTTCTCGAGAGGTCGTCGAGTCCCACCCCCCCTTCCCAGCCCGATCACTATGTACGGCAAGCCAATCCCTTGGGAGAAGCAAGCCAAATACCTAGGCGTGATTCTTGATCAAAACTTAACGTTTAAACAGCACATTAAGGCTGTTCGCGCGCGCGCCGCTTTCGCTCTTGGTAGACTCCACTTTATTCTGACAGCCCGTTGCAAACTGTCACTTAAATGCAAGCTGCGCATCTACACCGCAGTCATCCGTCCCATCATGACCTATGCCTGCGTTGTATTCGCGCACGCTCACCCACGTCATCTCCATAAGATGCAGACCCTCCAAAACCGTTTCCTTAGAAAGGTCACGGGTGCCCCCTACTATGTCCGAAATATAGATCTCCACGAAGACCTAAAAATGCCTACCATAAACCAGTTCATGAAACGCTTATCGAAGCGTTTCTTTGACTGTGGCATAAAACACCCCAACCCCTTGATCTCAGCGGCCGCCCGCTACACTCCCTCCCGTATTAGTAGTATTCGCCGACCAAGGCATACCTTAATCGCCCCCGACGACGCCACTACCCTCCTCCAGGAGAGTAGTAAGGCCACCAGCACGCTTCATAAGCCCAAAACCCGATCGCCGTCCTACCGTCCTCGCCGCCGAGGCCCGCCGCGACGCCCAAATCTACGCCCCTCCCGACCTTTGCTCGAGCCAGCCCGCGCCGCTGAGCCTGTAGCTTTAAATTCGTCCCTAAATAATATCATTCCCGATCCAGCTAGTCATTTGCTGCCCTCTTCCAGCGACGCCCTAAGCCGAGGTTCGTACCCCACAGGGGGTGCCCTTAGCGTGTAGTCGCTTAGTTTTTAGTTAGTATTTAAGTTTAAGTCCTGGCTGGAGGCCTTAATTTATTAGGGCAACCACAGGCAAGTCCGTCTAAGCAGACGACAACCTCATAGGTTGACCTGCGAGATGCCATTCAAAAAAGAAAAAATATATATGTTTGTTCCTTTGTGGCACTCTAGAGACCAAGCGCATAGGCCGATTTTGATGGTTCTTACGTCAATCAATTAGTCTGAATCTTGTGAGTGTTACTAAAGACATGCCAGAAATCAAAATTGAATATAGCAACCACCAGACGCCATAATGTAAAAAAAAAGTCGAGGAACTATGTTAAATGGGGTACCTATCATTGAATAGATTTTATTTTGAAGGACCATTTAGGATCTACAACAATTTAAAGTTGAGAAGCAACTATTCTCACGAAAAAGAGGATGGCCAAAACGTACCTGACGATGATTCGGTGGTGTCCCGATATGCCATATATATGAAAAAAAACGTTATTTTTCAAAGATATAGAAAACATAACAAATGTCTCATCATGAAGCCAGAAAAAAAAGATATACATTGTTTTGTTTGTTTATGTAATTTCTTTGAATTTTTTAGTATAACATGTTTAGAACGCACCCTATTGCTGATTCGTTTAGATTATGAAATGACCTCGTACGCAACGATTATAATTATTCTCGTTTTCTTAATAGTTATTAATGTTATTTAATTCTAAAAACATAAATGTATAATTAAAACGCATCGGCAATAGGATATTGGATAAAACAACAAGTTTTTATTGTGTGTTGGATTGTTATCATAAAAAAATAAAACTTCATAGTAACTATGTTTTGTTCAATTGCATACAACGGAGCACATACATAAATGTCATCTAAATGTGCCATTGATTCATTGATTGACACCCAGTGATCATTCGCATTCATGTTGACTGTTGTTGTAAATTGTGATACGTATTGAACTATTTTGGATTTCCTTCTGTTGTTTGACATTGGCATTGTTTTATGGACTGATAACTACAGCTTGTTACTACCGATTTTGCCTTTTGTGTGATCACACACTCTTCGCTAATCGCTAACTATAATACTATATAGTCTGCCTAGCATTAAATCGACTAATTTATTTATTCTAACCTCAAAAGCAATTTTTGCATTATTAAAATATCTTGGCAATTTACATAATATTTTCGAACGGGATGGTGTTAACTACATAAGAACAATCCAATCTCACTATAATTGGTTTCTGGACACTCAAAATAAAAGTCAGGTCCAGCGTCTATACAAATTTGGCAGATGTTCTTTTCAAAACATATATAACGCTATGACTAAGTTCTCATATAATTACGATTATATGAGAACTTAATCATAGCGTTATATATGTATGTGTTAATAATTTCTTTATTGACACAAAATACAGGTGTAACATACTTATTTGAAACCCTGGCTCCTGAGCTAGGTAGCAACCTGTGTAAGGAGCCGGTGTCTTCCCCCGTTTGTGGTACATTTGTACATGTGTGGTGTTTGTGTGTGCATGTGTGTGGGATAGTGTGGGTGTGTGTGATGGTGTGTGGGTTTGTGGCTTATGAGTACTGCGGTTGTACTAGGTGTTCCGTCTGGAAAAAATCCAGTGTTAGAAGCCATGTGGAGATTTTCTTTATACTTTGTTTAATTGTTTAAGTGTTTATATTCAGGGTTTTGTTTATTTTATTGTAAATGTACGTAGCCATGTATGGAAACAAGATGGCCTGGTTACATACACACATACATACACTCACGCCTTCTTCCCATGGGAGTAGGCAGAAACCACAGAACGCTACCTGCTACGATCCTTACAATACTCCTGTTTCTCTTTCTCTTCCTTCCAACTGATTAAGATGATATTGCACAATATCTCGCAAGTTCTCTCTTTATCTCTTCTAGAACAAAATAAACCTGAACTTGTACTATTCCAATTTCCTCCACAGTGTCTCAGTAAAATTTTCACGTAATTTTCCTACAAACAAAAGGCCGTTAGGAACAAAGAAGCCGGGTGAACAATGCGCAGTAGACGTGTTGACTGCAAGGGTACGACACTATTGTTTTAAACTCGTTTTTTAATGTCCAAAAAACTGTAATGATCTGCCTCTTTAAGTTTCGGATAAGATTTATTAAGTCGGTCGTCTTGTAAGAAAAATTGGAAATGGAAATTATCTCTTGTCACCTCATATCAGGGACTCAAACTGTAGCCTCAATAAGTGTTTTTTAAACAGTTTTATGAAAAACTGTTTACATTTTTATATTTATGTTATATTTTTAAGAAAAACCTTTATTTAAGTAACAGAAATAATGTAACATTATCAAAGTGTCACCTTCTATGCGTTAATAAGTGTTCATTATGTGTACCAGAAGCAGTTTTAGGTATCGTAGACAAGGTGTTGCCAAAATAGCCTCAGTCGA
Source organism: Dasypolia templi (assembly GCA_963555695.1). Lineage (NCBI taxonomy): Eukaryota > Metazoa > Arthropoda > Insecta > Lepidoptera > Noctuidae > Dasypolia > Dasypolia templi. The sequence goes on from OY743144.1 coordinate 3,186,408, forward strand.
GTCGAGATCGAGGCCATTTTGGCAACGCAGCGGTTACACTTATTAACCCTGTTAACACGTTAATATCGGTTACAGGTATATTCCTGAAACACTTTTTTAAGGGTTTTGGGTCAACACGTTGAAAAACAAATTTATAAGTGTCACACATTTGATTCTGTTATCAATTCAAAATGTAACACATATTTTTTTTGGGTGGGAAATCATCACATGACTTCTCCCGCTCTTCACCCGTCTTCCTTCAGTTACTTGTGCCAGAGCCACGGTATCATCGGTATCAAATTGTTCATCATCGGTGTCATTTTACGGTTATCGAGGGTGCTGAAGTCGATGTGAGGTCTAGATTAAAATCCAAAATCTTGCCGCGCGTATTGTTCTTCCGTTCAGTTCCGCGTTCTTGGTCATCATGGATGTGAACGTTAATTGTTCACATTCGCTAAAACGAATATGACCATTATCTGCATTAGAATAAGGTTCTCATACACTTATTGATTCGTATGACGTGTTTGCTTTAATAAGCAAAGAGCGGTTTATAAATATTGCAATAAGGAAATGCAACAGACGAGCGTAATTGCTTTTGGATTTTGGCAAATATGTATTAATTAATGATAACTTTGTAATGCGCGTCTTATTTCTGCAGAACAATTTTACTTTCTTACTAAATCTACGGTTTTCTAGAAGAGCGGTGGCCGCTACTTAACGAACGCAGTGATGGCTGTCATGAAAAGATGGCAGCGGGGTGTAACTTTACTTTGTCATAAAGGAAAGGACGCTCTCAAGGAAACTAAACTTTCTTCTAAAAATAACGTTTCAGTGACGTCATTTGCTGGTAAATTGCAGACCGCTCTTGTTGAAAACTGTATTTTTATATTTCGTCACTCCAAATGAATCGCCGAATTTATGTTACATTCAGTTTCAAATGTTATGTATGTTATGATTCAGTTAAAAAAACCATGATCTATGTTGGCCATAGGGCCAACATTGGCATTGTGTTCTAACTAAAGCCGTGGAGATTAATCATCGGAGACGGCTCTTGGCTAATTGCCTACAAGCTGTACTAATTAACCTATTTCGTGATTAAATAAATGTTTTACAAATAAACATTTTGGGTTAGTTAAAATAAACCTTTCCTGTTTTATATTTAGAATTCTGTAGCAGCTCTGATAACGTCATTATTATCGCCCCTTTAAAAGGTAATTAGTACAACATCACGCTTATAGTTCCCGAAGAGATAGTCAGAGATGTCCATTCGGTTATTTTACATCTGATTATGATCACTGTCAAAAGCACAGAGATGTTTATTCTCGTTGAAATAAGGTTGCTTTGGGGTAGCTGTCACTGACAGGTTTGTCAAAAACACAGTCATCTTTATTCTCGTCACAATAAATTTGCTGCGGAGGGGTTTGTCATTGACAAGTCTGTTAAAACCACTGTGATCTTTGTTCTCGTTATGATAGGGTCGCTGTTGGGTTGCTGCTGTCACAGGTAATAACAATAAAAAACTATTAAAGGACTGTTAAGTAGAGTCCATGACAATGGGGTCCAGGCATGGAAAACCGTTCTTAAGCCTTGTTTACATTTTTATTCGACCTTTAGAGTGGCGAGAATGTCCAATATTGTCTTTAGGTAAGATTCGGAGACGAGAGTCGTGTGGTGGTTAAACAAACAATGATGCTATAAGCTTGCAACAAGGTTTCAATGGCCTTTTATCTTGGGCCATAGAAACCTAGTAATAATTATCTAGTTTATAAATACTTATTATTTGTTGCTTATGTTACGCGTAACAAAAAAAATACATTTGTATTCTTATAAGTAGTAAAGGTCTCCTAATGGTGAACTCTATACCGCTTATGCTGTTAACAAAATAAAAAAGATTGAATTTAATACATTCATGACATACTATACCAAAACAATATAGTTTAAAACTAGTTGCTGACATAAAAGGTTATAAAATACACGATTAAAATAGATAGAAAACTTTTATTTGTAATTTCTAATCATCTTTTATATACGCAATAACTCTCATAAATTGTGTTGATTACAATGTTATTAAATTCTTTTTTAAATCGAAAACAATGAAAAATTGCTATTTTCGCTTACTAAAAATAGACTTATTGTCCAAAGAAAAAGTAAAATAAAGCATACATTAAAAAAACGAAATCAACAAATCAGTCTTCCTAAGTAAATAATAAATATTCAAACAAAAAAACAAATTAGATTCTTCCTCAATAGAAACAGTGAAATTGAAAAGTCCTAAAATTTAGTCATTATCTTTATCAGTTTCATCATCGTCGATGTCATTAAGCCTATCTTTAGTTATACTTTTATTATGAAGACTCAGGGTTCAATTCCCAGGCGGGGCAACGTGGTATTGGGTTGTTCTATCTGGAATTTCTCAGTAGCAGCCCGGAGTCTGGATTTGTGCCCGGTTGATGGCAATAGGGTAGCCCCCTATTATATGGGACTTAAACATAACTGGGGAAATATGGTTGAATCTTTAACCTCCTTCTTGACTTTTTTTCTTATTATTAACTGAACTATCTGAAAATTCTTCTTTTTCTGACCAATGGTCTGAGCTTTCTTCAAATTGTCCTTCGTCAAATTTAAAATCCATGCATTTTTTTGTAAATTTTGTGGTCTCACAACGTTTTTTTCTTCGGTCTAACATCTAGGTCATGAGCTGAAGATGCAACTAGTTCAAAAGTATATTGGCTGCTTCTGAAGTGACGGTATGATTCGTTTCATTCACATTGCATTGAAAAAATACTGCAGAGTTTTATGTATTGTGTGGTAGTGTAAATGGAATATGATTTTCAAGCGATATCAATGTCAACGCTACGAGCCGCGTCTTTATCCTATTGATGTAAATCGCTTGGAGTTTTCGGATTTGAAAAAGTATCGGAAGTGATGTCTGTTACTAATATTTTGTTAATGTTAAAAGGTTCCTTTTTTAATCAAAGCTATCACAAAACTGTCACAATTTTCTTTAAAAATTAATGTGATCGAGATAGAGAAAGAGTTGTCGTATTTGTAATTTCATATTTTACACTGATCTCATTACTACTATTCGGGATAACGACGTTTGCTTTTGTCGGTTTAGTCTCCAATTATGTATTGTTATTCTCTATTATACTCTCCAATTAATTTACTGCACGTTTTTCATGTTTGCAGAAGAATTACACCAGTTAACAAAATAATTAATGATTGAATACCATTGTCTAAAAGCGTAATTTAAAACGTAAAGGACAGCGGTGAAATAAACTAGGGTTAACATTTTAACGTAAGGGACCTTATTATTGTGAGTTTTAAATGATTTAAAGTAACTTCAACAAAAATAGCACGTTCTATCGTTATGAAATGAATAGTTTTAAATGCTATTTTTGTAGCTACATATTTGCATTTCTTATACCAGTTCTAGTAATAACACAATAATAAAATAATGTTTTTTGTCACATCAAATATTAACGTAAGGGACTTATCTAGGTAAAGTAAGCCCGAAAGTCCCTTACAAAAAAAAACAATTTAATGTCTTGCGGCTACGACTGTCAAAGAACTACAAATTGCATCTAGAACCGACGACTTACCTATCCACGGAAAACCCGTGGCAAGCGTTAACCTTGATCGACCATAAATAACACTTTCTAAACTCATTCATCCTGCGTTAACTGCTTAATTTTAACATGACCAAAATTATTTCCTAATGGAAGGTTTGTTTTTATTAGGGTTATTCTATCTAAATAACATAAAATCACGCCTGTTATCCCAGAAGGGTAAGGCAGAGGTGTGCATATATGTGTGTTTTTATCTCCATTCCTGCCTAAACAAAAATGACCGAAAGTACTAATTAAGAAATAATTACCTGTTTATGTGGTTTCTAATTTTCATAAATTTTTGCGTACGGGTTAGAAATGAAGATAGCTTTTCATATTTGAAATCCAGATAAAACTTTCACTACTTGCAGTGCAGACAATGAAAAGGATGATGTATTACTTAAATGAACATTTTTAGTGTCAAAAATCGTGTTGTTGTTACTTTTAGACGATCGAGCGCTTGTGAACACTGTATAATTTCTCAAAACTTGTCTCAACGAATAGTCTAATGTTACAGAACTTTGTTTTCCAGTGGGATTTCTGCTAAATGATTTCGAATGATTCCGTACCTAAAGGATGCCAGCGGGACCTGGACTTACTCTTGAAATCAATCCCAATCTCCCGATGTCCGTCCGTCCGTCTGTCACAGCTTTGTCTTTTGAACCGTAATATGTAGATACTTCAAATTTTCACAGAGTGTGTAGTACTATAGCCACTATAACAAAAAAAAATATAAAAAAAAGTTATGAAGTAAAGGGATACCCATACAAGAAACTTGTTTAAGAAATATAATAATAGTGAAATCAAACGAAATGTATATATATGAAAGTAGATTTTTTAAAACACTAATAATTGTCAATGTTGTGTTGTTCAATATTTCAAAACTAGATTGCGCCGACATTTCTTAGCTGACTGATAATTGAGAAGACAGTCTCTTTTAATTCCAAACCTTATATTAATTGGATTTATGTGAGTCTAACGATGCAGGGCCATGTCTGCAAGGGCCTTTTGAAGAAAAAGCCATTGCAGCTTTGAATCGACCTTCACGCGCAGCACATAAATATCATAAGACTAATAAAAAATGTTAAATATACGGTGGTGGTACAGGACCTTTCGTGTTTGAGTCCGACTCGTACTTGGCCGGTTTTAATTGAACAAGAACCACTCGACACGTGTTTCTAAAATCGTTCATTTGCATAAACACAGCAGCGAATGTGTTAGGCTTATAGACCTCAAATGTTTATAGGCACTAACTAATTAATAGCTCATTACTAACAAGTGCTATCATAACCCATTTCTAGCTTATTCTTAGGTCTTACGCAACGGAAGAATGGGTAGTCAATAAGTAATTTAAAATTAGTAGTAATCTTTTCATCACATAGCTGAAAGAAGTTTGGAATAAGCCTTTTGTTTTATTTGCTGTATGCTAATCAAAGATCCAATAGATTTTCCGCGTTTTTAAAAAAAAAGCAATCGACTTGATCAACCTATTTTAGCTACCGAACTGCTTTGTCCCTTTCTGTCATGTTAAAACTAAGTTTGACAATGTTTTGTCACACTTCATTTTCTTCGTGTTTTATAGTCGATTGTTATTTTTATGAATAAGGTTGGTTTAATCTTTACGTGCCGGACAGAACTAGGAGGAAAACGGGATAATTGATTCCTATTTTAAACACGGACTGCTTTCAGACTAAATAAATAAAAATCGATTTAAAATATAGTATCTTTAATCTACAAATTTAAGAGTTTAGAAAATACGTTACACAAGAAATTCCACTGCAATTGACAGTTTCTGTCACATTGGGGTACTTGTTTTAATTTAAATCACATTTAGCTTGTAATACACAACATATCAACTCATAACGGCAGATCAGTCAGTAGCTTTAGAGAAAAAGTTGAGTGGATATTCATCAGAATTAGAATTAGAATTTCTTGAACCGCTAGCCAAATTGACGTGGGAAGTTTTTGCTTGTTGCACGCCCATTAATTCGTACTTGAAAAGTACTTCGAAAATGTCCCTTTTTGCCTTTATTTGTAGGACAGGAGGGAGTTTATTTAAAACGTCTTTAATGTGCGCCGAAAAAGAAACCACGTCACTATCAGGATTATTGTTTTGCGACTGACTTGTAGCTGACAAATGGCGTCTTTCATCCCTCTCTTTGAAGTAATTAAGCAAGCTTTCGAAATTTGATGTCTCTGATGAATTTTGACGATCTTTATGAGGTCCATTGACGTAGTTAACCGATGTTGAAGGTGTGGTGATATTCTCCGTAGCCTCGAGCGCGGCATTGTTTGCCTGAAGAGAATCAAAGCTTACGAATTCTTCCTCAACATTGTAAGTCATGTCTTCAGACTCGCCTTCATTGCTTCTAGGCAACTCATCAACATAATTTGTCTCCATCCTTTCTTGAGCTACCCCATCCAAGAAAGTTAACAGCTTGTAAAATTGCCATTTACTTCGAGGATGTTTGTTATCCGTTTTCGCACTTTTACATCTTTTAAATCGTGCATAGCCATCTCTGATGTTTCTCCAGTGCCTCTTCAATCTGATGTAATCTGCAATTTTAATATATTGCTTATGTATTAATATAGAATATAAAGGAATAGATAACTCTTTTTTACATTGTTTTTCAGTAGAATTTTCCGATTACAAATCAATGATATAAGGAATTCAACACCCCAATTACCTATTGCACAACAAAAAAGTTTTAAATACCTGTGAAACAAAAACTCGTATGACGATTATAATAAGCATGATAATGCGTAACGTATATGTTGTTTAACTCCTTTTTATCAATTATATACTGCACCTAACCTATAAGCAATGTCATTATAATTTTAAGATTTTAACAGAAACCGCAAGTTCTACAGGCATTAGGACAAATGTTTAGTTAACAGAAATAAATAAGCTTTAAGATGCTGCATATTGCAGGCTTGTAAATGACTTTTTTATTTGAGTGAGGCAAAGTGCTATTGAGTTACTGGCATTGCCCTTTTTATGTGAAAAAATTGTTAATAGAATTATTAATTTATAATAATAATAATGTACACTTTACATGTTATGCTGAATTTTATGATAGTGTAGTAGGTATTCGATTAGTTATTTTAGTTAGCCTTAAAATAGACACGTTGGTTGAGTTGGGAGGTATATCCACATTTAAATCTAATGCTTCTGCAACAAAAAATACAGTAAGGTTTTAAAAATTCAAAACGATAAAAAATGAGAATTTGTTATTGGCACTTAGCCGTCGATGCATCCCTACTTATCTTTATAATACTTAATCGTGAACACAAGAGCCAAGGAAATAAAATTATGTTAAGTAGAGAGATAGATACTTGGTGTTTCTTTATTAGTTTGGTTACAATTTAGTAGTTCACACGGCTACATAACATAGTTTCATATGTAGCCGTGTGAACTACATTTCCAGTATAAGCTGACCTCTCATTGTACGGAAATCCTATACAATGCGAGATGGAAATGTAGAACTTGTTCTGTATAGTTTAATTTTATAACTAGGATTTATTTTATACTTTATTTTTAAACTAGTTTTATTGATATCATCCATAATTTTATTTAGTTTAGTTTTCATTTATCTGTATTTTCTTTTTATATACTTCGCATGCCGAAACGTAAAATATAGTGATACCAAGACGGTGATATACAAATATTACATGAACGTAAAACATCTGCATATTGTTTGCCCATATTTGCAAATAAATGATTTTGATTTTGAATTTGTAGCCGTGTGTAAAAAGGAGAAATATACGAACGGTAGAAGAGCACCAAGAAATTGTTTAATCGACCGAAATTTCTTTCATCAGACCAGCTACAGGAGAGATGTGGAAACAGTAAACAGCACAATTTATAATATTCGTCATAAGAATTTAAATACCGGTACTTAAATTCAAATGACAAATAAAAAAGACAATATCACACAAAATATAAAAAAGACAATATCAAAATCATATCCTTTCCTAGTACTGTACCCTAATTGCGTAATACCCAGTCAATCGAAATCTTAATCGTTTTGAAACAGATTGCTAATCCATTGCTTCATAAGTTCGATAAAAATTCTGCTCAACAATGTAAACACCGCAATTAATGTTGTTGAACTGTCAAATTCAAACAGATTAGTCGTAATCGTTTACGAAAATGTGTTACGCAATTAGGCTGCTGGTTGAAGTACAGTCAAGAACATTAATTGTTAAGCAAATTTACACCTTATGTCTATTTGCCGTCGTCGCGGTCGTATAGCTATTCCATGTTGGTATGGTGTGTGGTTGCAGTGGTGGCCAAGAGGTAACGGCTGCGACTTACGAATCGTAGGTTCGAACCCAGACAGGCGCTTTACTTTGTGTAAATTATTTCATCACCACTGCTCTCAAAACATCGGGAGGCAAACTTGCACTGGGCCCGCGTGGTGGATTATGGATCACTCCCTTTCACCGAGAGGAGGCCTGTGTGCCAGTAGTGGGAACATTATAGGCTGATTATTAATATAGCTATTCCATACAACCAGGACGACAGTTGTGATTTGAATAAACGGACAGTAATGTATGTAAGTTGGTAAGCAGTAAATTTGCATTAATTACAATTAATTCCACTACTCTAAAATGATGCAAAACATTCACCATTTTTGCGTAATAGCCGTTTCAATTTCGCATAATTAATAGACTCTTACATAATATTACTTACAAATTATCATTAGGTACTTATTAACGCGAGTCATAATATATTACAAAGTATCGTAAAATAACACATGTGTGAGCGTGTTATTTTTCACATACACGCGCGCACTCACACACTAACGCATGCACGCAGACACAAGTTCACACATTCACTCCAAAACAATCCGCCGAGCGACGCGACGCGACAGTCAAAATGTTGGAGACGAAATAAATAGATAACATAAAAACTTACCACTTTTATTAAGCTCTTTACTAATGTCCTTCCAAATATTGTCCTTTAAATGTAGCTCTTTAAAATCAACGTGTTTTGTGTCATATAAAATAGGAAACTGTGACACTAATTGTATAAATCTTTCGTCTTCTTCTGGCGTAAACACTTCCATTTTGCTTGCGACACGCGTCAGCACTGTGCACCGCTAGACAGTGTCGTCGACCGCACTGCGGCAGCTGCGCTAACTAATAGTTCTTTCTCACTCGCACGTCGCAGACAGGAGTACCTAACGAGCGAGTGAGAAGGTATGATTATGAATAGCGGCGCCATTTTGAATTGGTTTCTCACGGCTCGAACTGTCGCGCGGCTTGAGGTTACGAGTGCGGTCGACGTCGGCGACACAACTACATAATATATTCTATGAATAGAGAATATAAATAATATACTAATAGCACTCTACCTCTCTCCTACTTATTTAAATGTTGCTGTGCCTGATAGGGTTCATAATTGTTTCTATTCCATTGATACTAACCACCTATAAGTGTACATTATGGATTGCAATAAAGATTAATTGAATTGAATAAGGAAAAGATTCGCAGAACCCTCCTTGGCGTTCCTTTGCTCGGTGAAATAAGCATTGCATACGAATTTGAACACTATTCTAATGGTCTTAATCATCATATTCAAATGAAAAGCTTCATATTCGTACAGAACGCTTACTTTACAAGTAAAGCAGAGTCAATGTGTGATCTGTGAATTATTTGACCTTAATACCTACTATTTATCTAAAAACCTGTAGGTGTATTTTATGGTGCGACTAAACTTATATTAGATAAGTTTCTACTAAATATTTACTCAGAATTATTTTAACAATGACGCTTCCGCAGTGCTGCTGACGTCTGTCGTAGAACTCGCTCATGTCATCGTCAAAATCTTTCTTTTTTTTTTGTCAATTATCTCCATTGACAAAGTCATCAGGATAAAATAATGTTTAAATGGTACTTTATTATAGATGCAAACACCTTGTATTCGTAGTCGTCTCCTGAATAGTTGGGTACATTTTTTTCTTATTACTCCCTGTCTAAGCTGTAAATAGGTACAAAAAACTTTAAATGTCTTGAAACGCCAAAGGCCACGACGCTAACACGTCATAGAAAACCTCGCTTTGATTTGAACAAAAGGCCCAGTGATTTACGCTGTGTTTGTAAAAATGTTCTTTCCTTGTTTATTTTGACGCGTCAGACAAGGATAGAGATATTCCGGTTACACGGAATGTTAGGAAGAAGTTTAATTTATGCGAACATTATTTGTGCTTATCATAATTATAATACTCCAATCACAATAAGAATATGCACGTGTGCATACATCTGACTTAGTTTATAGTCGCCTGTGAATAAGTCGAAATTGCTGTTATGGCCAGTCAATTTTGGAACAATTACAAAATAAAAGCAGGCCGGGACTTAACCAACTCGTGTGATTTGGAACTTGTTTCTTTTATAAAATTACGAACGTTTATATTATAAGAGATAATAATTTTGCAAGTTCCACTTTCATGTTTTGTCGGCGGATACAATAATAATTTAACCTAAGTAATTAATGACGTTAACATCTCAGTTTTATGTTCACACACCATTCGTTGGTATCTTGCTAATCCTTAAGAAACATCTTTTAATTTTAAATTTATTGTAATGCTTAGTTTAAACCTTCTGCACCAGAAATGCCAAATGTGTATTAAAGTTACTCCAAAAACTGTTTTATTACTTTTGTGAGCATTTTAAAGCACATTCGCGAGGTATTTAGTTTGTTGCACTCGCGTGAAACAAACCGTGGCTTTAATAATGGTACAGTAATGTGCTAAAAGCCGTTGACTCCAGAATTCTCTCATTTCCGCTCGCGTTACTCATGCTCGAGTTTTATGTCCTTTTTTAAAGCGTTCACTTTTAAGTCACGGTGCGTTTGGTTATGGTTTAGAGTTTATTTGAATATTGTTTCGTTACGGGTTAGGAGACATGTAAATTTCGTTATAGAAGGGATTGAGATGCCGCGACAATTTGAGGGTTTTTTATTACACGGTTTTATAATCAGTAAAATAATGGTTATAAATCCATTATTTATTTGGTTTTATATCTTTATTACTTATCACTTTATCGTGTGCAATTTATTGCGCAACATAGATTATTTTCTTTTTCCAAGCCCTTTGATAATTATAGTTTTTGTTGTTTTGCCAAGCAAGTGGCCAGTTTTCTCTTCATCTTTGTTCAACCTTATGTATAAGTACCTACCTACTTAAGGACTCAAAAAGTGCTTTGTAATAATAATTTATTATTTCTCGAGTATTTATGGCTTGCATAAAAATGCCTACGTATGAAACGTTTTAAAAACTGAATCTCTTTTTTACGTTAGTTTTACTTTATTCATATTAACTACCCAATATATTTTTTCTTGCAGCCCCATAATAGCAGACAAATTTATTGTCATGTCTTCATAACACCGCCATCTATGAACGAAGCGCAGGACTACTTACGCTGCTAAATAAAGTTCCTGAATCGCGGTAAATACACTACGTTCAAGCGATACCTTTCACCATAGACAGTAGTTCACCAAACTCATACTAGATGGCGGTATAAGTCTCTTAATTTTAATTCGTAGACATTGGATTGCGATATTAGAAAAAGTTTTGGTTATTTTAAAGTTATAAATATCATCAAAGTTTAGTGGTTTGAAAACCACTGCAAATTGAGAAAAAAGTATTTGTTTGACTTAAGTAAATAAGTAGGCATTAACAATTGTTTTATATTGTATTAATAAATTAATGTGTTCCATTTTTTTATTATTTATATTTCATTGAATCGTAATTTATAATTTATGTTTACTCCCTTTGACATACAAGTATAATAACTCACTGTCACAAACAATCATCCGAAATGGAAAAACGTTAACTGCAAGCTTAAATTCTAAATAACAAAGACTGTACATATTTAGAGAAAATGTTTTTATTTAAGTATTGTGAAAGGCAACAATACCTCAACATTAGTTAGAAACGGAAAAAGCTTAGACAGGATTGATTTGTGGAAAGGCACTTTTGATCTTTGCAACGATTACAATTACTAGCGCTAAAAAATAAACCCAACTACTCCTCAATAATAAACCTTATGCCGAAACACACTAGGCTTAAATCACCTAAGCCAAATCAAGGTAGGTACAATTAACTAGACTATTGCCCTTTTTATCTTTTTAAAGGGGTGATTTTCACAAAAATAACGTTTAGCTTTTTTAAAGAGAAAAATACAGTGACAATTTTGTTTTTTTGGAAAAATATCTATTTCAGGATAATAAAAAAAAGGAAAATGGAATGCTCCCTTTCTGTTTGCTCCTGTTGTTTAAATCTGAGTTCACGGGCTTTTGTCCTGTAGGGTTATGTAGCTTATTGTCCTAAAAATAAGCTTCATAATTGTCAACAGCAAGCATTTACCAACCGTCAACCAAAAATCAAACGAGAACTACAAAATTTGAGTTACGTACCGCCAAAAATTTGATGCAATAGCTCAATATTCGGTTCCAAATTCCGTTCGTCTAATAAATAACAAAAAAATAAATGGGTCAGTTTCACTGCAAAGCATTTGAAGCGGTCGATCGGTCAAACGCTGACACTAAATCAGGATTCAGAAATATCTGCAAAGCGTGCATATTTCTTGTATGGCACGCGGGAGTTATTTGCAGTTACATACTTCATGAGAATATTTGAACGTATTTCTCGATTTCCATATGGAATTGATGACCACGGGATGGATTTGTTGGTATATTAAAATTACTAAAGTTAGCTGGCGAAACACAAGATCGTTACGATATTTTAATAGGTAGTCGAGTAAGTGTAAGAAAAAACTTGATGCCCGGAGGCAATTCTACATTCAAAATTGAATTTGACAGTGACTAAACTGCCAGATCTTTGAATACAAGAAATCTGTTTTGTCGACGCATGCTAAGCATTGGTGGGGTTCATTCACACTTAGACATACCAGCCAATTTTGTCCTTTTTTCATGGCTTCCGACATAGGAAGGAAACGGTTATGCAGGACTCATCGTCATCTTTGCTAATATTAATGTATTCATGCAGAAGGCCTCCAAGATTAGGATTATTATGATTATATCAAGGTTTAAAAAGACCCATCACATAGCCGTCAACTACGCACTCTGTACTTGTAAGTAAGTGTCTGTAGTTGTTGTGTTTTTGTAAGTAACATTTAATCAATAATGGCTGGGAAACGAATTTTATTTTTCGTGTCAAAAATCGCTGTTGTGCGCAACGTAAGGTGGGCAAAACATTTTGCTTATGGTAACGGTACATGGGTCGTTGGGGTATTTAAGTGTTAGAACATTAAAAAACTTTCAGTAAAAGTTGGTATATTGATTGACCTTCAATATCTCCGTAACCAAAAGTTTCCTTTGTATGGTCCGGTACAAAAAAATTATAACAATAATGGAAAGTATAAAGTGACTTTCGGCTTCGTTTAGTGTATTTTTAAACTCGTTACTCATGCAGAGGGCCTCCCGGATTCTAGATTATTACGATTACATATATTGTGATTGTTTTGCCTAACATGACCAATATATTTTATTAAGATCTTCTCCTTTTTCCTCAGAACAAAAAACCAAGAAGTTTCCCGTGCTGGTCTTTATTCACGGCGACTCCTTCGAGTGGAGTTCTGGCAACCCGTACGATGGAAGGATGCTGGCCTCGTACGGCAATGTCATGGTCATCACTGTCAACTTCAGGCTGGGGATTTTGGGTGAGTATATTTGTCATGATTACATTCATTCTCTTATACCATTTGACAAATGAAATGAATAAGTTTATTTTGACCAACAAAGGGTCATAGGCACAAAAATTAAAATAAAGACATATACTTAAACATACAACACAAACAAACTACAGATCTCAATTGGTCAGTATGTGAACCAGACAGCAATGGTTCAGGGACAAAAATAATGTGACTAGCAGTAACCTTGTTTGTAGCTCGTCTTGTAATTTTTCAGCCCTAGGGATGCTCGGTAAGGCGAAATCATTAGAATAACTAGCGAAATTTTAATTTTCTTAAGTTTTATGCAATTTGCAGGTCAGCCTCAAGTTGTATGTTGATCTTAATATGATTTGCGGCCGTTTTTATTTGTAGAATTTTAGTCAGAAAAATCATCAATACAACCTTTTTTGTAATACGAGTATAACCATATTGGATTACTATTTTCATATTTAGCTTATAATAATTATATTAATTTCGTACGTGAACCGTTAATTTAACGCATAGTATACAGTGCTCCATTATGTTGCTCGTTGGCAGACCTTTAGTTTGGACTTCTGGATGTTAGTCGAAGAACGAGTCTGTGCACCATAGGTTAAGATGGGAAGAACACACATGTCCATGAGCCTGCGTTTTAGTGTCAGTGGAGTTGTATTGCTGATTGTAATTCTGTAAAGCCATATTTGTTACGGTTGCAAATCATATTTTAATCAAGATACAATCCGTCTCCGGCAAATTTAAAAACGTTAGAAAATTGAAATTTCGCGTAATACCCTAAAGTATGATTGACAATAAAAGGATAGACAATTACACAAATGTTCCAATAACGCCCCTATCAATGTCTTCCTAAAGATCTGTATGTTTGGGACATAGATTACTTACCTTTGTGAGGCGTTGTGTTGAAATCACAAAAAAAAAGTAGTTTCTATTATACACTCGACGGTGAATTAAGCTATGTGGGTAAACTATTTAGCTGTGCGCAGACCTAAGGGCAACAAAACAGTGTCATAATTTTGCTTATGCAAAACAACTCTTTTGGCTCTGATTTGCGTTCTGCCGTAGTGGTCCAGTAATAAAGATGTTATTTATGATTTTAGGGTTCATGAAGCCAAGTCTAACAGAGCACGTTTACGGTAACAACGGGTTATTAGACCAGTTGGCAGCACTCCAGTGGATCAAAGACAATATTGAGGATCTGAACGGAGATCCATCGTCAGTGACGCTCATGGGACATGGCACTGGTGCTGCCTGCGTCAACTTCTTGATGCTTTCTCCAATATCGAATGGTAAGCCCATTTTTTCCTGGATTCCCTTCACATGCTCGCCTTGTCTTTTTGAGGACCAATTTGCGTATTTGTTTGTATTTATCGGATTTGTTTGAGCTCTTAGACAGCTTCCCAACAACGACGAGCAACCCGTTACCATTGATTCTTCACATTATTCCATGATCGAAACATTTTGATCGCGTAGGTATTGTACTTTACTATGAAGCCGCTGTTTTTTTGTAACCGATTTAACATTTCTACTCTAGGGGTGTCCAAAATCGTGTACTTAATTCATGTGCAAAAGTCATGATGTCCCTGCCACCCTGCATAACATCCTAACTAATATTATTAATGCGAAAGTAAGTCTGTTTGTTTGTCACATTTTCACGCCTAAACTGCTAAATTGATCATCATGAAATTTTGCGTATACGTGGTCAGGGGTACAGAAAATGACATAGGGTACTTTTCATCCAGAAAAAAAGTACTGTTCCCGAGAGAAAGCAGAATAACTTTCGACGGTCACAATTGCTTTAGGACGCTAGATGGTGCGACGTGTCTTTCGAATCATGATTGAATTATATTATTAGAAACTTTAGTAGTGAGCTAAAAGTTATTTTTTTAATATAAGTAATACTTTTTGTGAGTTTATGACCTGGATACTTTTTATCCCGGTAGTATGTTTAATGTTTCTGTGGGATAAGGTTGCGCACTATTTAGCGAAGATTTTTAGGAGAAGTAGCGCCCTACATGGTTTGATTTAACAATACAAGTTGCATCGTCTAACAGTGCACACGACGATGCAAGTTATTTGTTGTTTCAAAATTATGGTACGGCACAGACAAGAAACTTGCATCGTCTAAAAAGGGCTTCAGGCACGACATTATGACGCAGCGTCGTCGCTGATGTGATTAAGATTTGAACAAAATCTTACGTTCTGTCAAAAAAGTTTCGGGAATGGATGATTTGCATATGGTTCCAAATTATTATTTTTTGTTATTTGTTTGTTAGATTGGCGCAACTGTTTTCCATTTTGGTGCGGAGTTTGAGTTGCATGTGTTATTTAGATTAACTGAAGTGCTGTGTTTGTAAAATCATATTATCTAGTGTGTAATTGCGTTCATGATAGACAAAAACATCAAACAAAGAGTGTGTCTTAAATTTTGAATCGTGTGTCGTGAATCTACTTTATGAGTGGTACATAGCGTTCATATGCGGTCGAGATGTGATGGAAGATTTGTCTCGCTCTGGTAGGCCAGCAACGTCTTCAACTGAAGTTAACATAGCAAAAGTGAAGGAAATAGTGACTGAAAATCCTCATTCGAGTTGGAGAGAGATAGCCGCTGAACTTTCTGTGTTTCACGAGTCGATCTTACCATTTTAAATAATCATTAAGGGTTGGAAAATGTTGCCGATCAGCTATTCACAAAAGATCTGAATTTTCTCCAAAAACTCAATCGCATAAGAGTCACTGAGGACATGTTAGAACGAGTCAATTCCGACACAACATTCATGAAACGTATTTTTACTATTGACGAGATGTGGGTTGACGAGTTTGACATGTAAACTTGTCAACAAGCTTCGGAGTGGCGCCTTCCGGCTGACCGAAACTGAAATAAACCACGCCAAAGTCGATCAAAAGACAAAGTCATGTTGACTGTTTTCTTTGACTGTCGCGGTATTGTGCACTCAGAGTTCTTGCCGTAAGGTGAAATGGTAAATAAAGAATATTATTTGAGCGTTATGCGGCGTTCAAGAGAGCAAATTCGACGAAAAACGCCAGATTTGTGGAAAGAAAATTCTTGGATTTTGCAACACGATAATGCGCCTTCGCACAGGGCCATGAATTGTTGACAAAAAACTCAACAAATACCATTGAGCAAGCACGTTATTCACCAGTATGTCTTCAGCAGACTTCTGCCTTTTTCCTAACCTCTAATAACCACTTTCGTGGCACCCGTTTTCATTCAGAAGAAGACATAAAGGAGAATTCGCGGCAAGAATTGAACTCAATTCCGGAAAAAGCGTATTTTTTAAATGATTGGATTATTCGTTGGCGTATGTATATCGTTTCTGAAGGAGCATTATTTCAAGTGATCAAATAAATTTGGATCAATAACTAACGATTTGTGTATTATTGATATTTTCTTGGTACTTTCTTGATCGAGTAGTATATGCTGTCTTCACCAGCGCACAAACAACTGATAAGTCAGAACACGGCACTCGTATAAACATAAATAGTTTAATACACATTTCCGATATAAAAAGATTTTAATGTTAAACGTTAAATTCTGCTTCACATTCAACTTCATAGTTTATATGCAGCTGTTGTGAAACTTATGAAAGAAAAATAGAAACGCGTCGCTTTCCAAGTTTTAATTCCTTCCACTCGGTTTTCTCACACCGCCTCATGTTTCATTCTTTAGGGACTTACCTATCATCGTGTTCGAGCCATTACACAAGCAATATTTTATTGTAAACGTATGAGTTTTCTCACCGTGTTTTCAAGGCGATATCGCACTACCGTTCAAACGTCCTTAGTGTACGTACTTTCGTCCTTTGAATGCCTTTGCGAAACGAACATTAGCGCGATAGAATCTTCAGATATCGATACAAAAACGTAATGCGATTTGGAATGACGTTTCAAATATTGATGTTGTCATATAAACTTCTATCTTGTTTTCTTATAGTCATGACTGATATACATATTTCATCTAAAACCAAAATTTGAACAAACATCTTCAAAGGCAAAAAAGTGCTACTTATCATCATTTTTGTTTAATCTCAAAAATTTACTAAACAATTATTTCAGACCATATAGCCTTTGTGCGAAATAATAATTTATTCTAAAGTTTATTTCATGGTAGGATTGCTTAATTTTCCAGGGTTATTCCACCGCGCAATACTGATGTCAGGATCAGCGCTATCAGACTGGGCGATGACGAAAGACCCGACGCCGTATACACTACAAGTCGCCCAGAGTTTGGGCTGCAATCCCAGCTCTAAGAACATGATGACCTGTTTGCAGAAGAAACCGTAAGTCCTCTTACCACCACCATCATTCTGGAAAATAGTTACATGTTTTTGTACTTATTTTCCAGAAGAAAACATTCAGCTAAGCAATTTTCTGCTTAGCTGAATGCTTTCTTCCGTTGTTTTGTATATTTTTTATTACAGACGCTTCTAGGCTGCCAATTTTATGTTTATTTTTTTATAAATGTAAAAGAGTGTCCGAGCAGTTTCTTGCCCGTTCTTCTCCATAGGTACATAATACGCTTTGGAATGGGCAACTAGCTTCAACTCTCTGACTGACCGACGGGTCGGTCAGTTTTTTGGTTTATTGTAAATAAATGCTGTACCCATGCTGCTATTGCAATGCTGCTCTGATTCTCATTTCACGTGACAGTGTTTTAATTTGCATTAGGTACAGCAACCAGTATTTTGAAATAGTTACGTTACATCTAATATAAGCAAAAACACCTATTATGATAACGTATGAAAATACGTCGAATCCAGATTATTTTCTTTGTCAACAAACTTTTTTTTTCTTTTAAGTCCTATTGAAAAGTTTCAGTACAAAATACAAGAAAACATTTAACACTATGCCCCTTTTCCATTTCCATTCTTCTTTATCAGAATAACTTTAAAGCCGGTCTTTAAATCTAAACGAACAATAAACCACGGAATATTCACCATTGAACAGTTTCTATTTCTCATCTCAAGCGTTAAAAGCTTTTAACGTTTATAGAAATTTTAAAAGCCTGATAAAATATGTAGAGTCCATTCTGGTTTTAATGTTCAAGCGAACAGATTTTATTAGTAACGCAACGGGCTTTTGGGTTGCGCATGCCAAGGGTGCTCATAGTATTTTTATGGAAATCTCGATACGGCTGGTTGACACTTCCAGTGATCCAAGAACTGGCTTTTACCTTGGCCAGAGACCATACAACGTGGTAATGCCGCAAGTCTTTTGGGCACATTACCAGTATTTGTTTAAGCTAAATTTTAGTTTGTTATAATTTTGTTATTTTATAAATTGATTAGTTACAAATTGTTATTTACGTACGTATGTCATTGAAATTTTGAACAATTTAACATTTATGTCAAACTCCTTTCAAAGTACTGAATACAACTTTGGTGTGTCTAATGAAGTTCTATAAGTTCAATAAGTTCTTACACTAAATTCTTTATTCTTATAGGTTATCAGAAATCAAGAAGGTGCAGATCTTAGCTCGTGAGTTCGAGACACCTCTGGGACCCGTTGTAGCTGGGTCTTTTATACCGAATGAGCCTGCCAAGACCATGGAATCATACCCTAATCTGTTGAGCAAGTAAGTATGATAGAAGTATTTCAGACTTTGGTGTAAGATATTTTTGTATCAACTACTCCTGCAGCAGTGTTTTTGACAATAAGGGTTTTGTGCATATACACTTGTCTATAGACACCACAGTTCCTTTTTTAATAGCTATCTATTAAAAAAGGAACTGTGGTGGCTTTGACTGTCTCAACAACATACCTAATGACACGTTGACTTATAACACAGTATGTATGCTGGTCGAAAAATGTCTAAAAAACTCAATGTTAATTTGATGATATCAGAGTTATACGTCACTTTGTGTAGCTTAAATCAAAAATTGCAATCACCTCCATATTATAAGTAAATATGGAGGTGATTGCAAATACGAGAGTCCACATACAAGACTACAGAATACACTATACTATTACAAGGCCCTATCAGAGGTGCTAATATTTTGTTTAACATTGTAATATCAAACTTTTAGTTCAAACATAGAGCCCGTTAACGACCTTCACATAGTCCAAACCTTCCATAGCATATTAAAATACAATAATAGACAAAACTCCGTACTTATAAAACTATAACGTAACACTTAACAGCGTATACATACACAGTTCTCACGGGGACACAAACAAAATCCAGTCAGATTTGAGTGTAAACAAAGGTTACGTTTGTGTGCGTGCATCTATCAACGGATTTAACAAGTTTGAAAAGGTGTTTCGTAAGTGCCAGGGCGAACTGTGCGTCTTATCGTTGCGTCTAGTCTCTGCAGCAAGACGCAGACGCAGAGTTATCGTTTGCACAGTACAGACAAGTAGCGAGAGCGTGCGTCTTGTCGTTGCGACTGTGAGTGTATTTCGGCATCAGGTGTTCGGAGCTTTGAACAAAATAAGAGAAAATGGTCGGTCACAGCCTGTCGTTGAAACTTGTCGCATCTACATATTGTGCGCCGTACATTTTATCATAAGCAAAAGGCGTGTATCTGAAGGATTGATCTCAGAACGTTTTATATTCGGGGAGATATTGATGGATACAGTTCTTATAGTTGTTGTTTGTTGTGTGCCTTAGTTTGACCGAATTTTGATAATACAGTATACTGTTTGGAGTTAGTAAAGTGGGATATGGGTCGCCTAATATATTCACTTACACACTACTATCCAGTAGTGATAGGTTTTTTAAAGCTGTAGATATAGTAACAGTGCTGTTTTAACAGGATTTGGTTAAAAACACTACGTACGAGTATATCGAAATTTTAATCGTTCTGATCGGAATTTTTTGATAATTAGGTACATTGTATTGCAGATATGTGCATAAGGAATCATGTTTGTTTATTTGGTTCAACTTTTGATTTAATGATCAGCCCATGAAATTTGGTTTTTAAAGTTATTTAAATTGATTTTTGGAACTCTAATTCCTTATGGATTTTTATGAACATTAATTACCACATGTAATATTCCTTACATTATTTATGTCTTCAGGTATCAACTTCTAAGTGGGGTGACAGAAATCGAAAGGTACCACGACTTTGGCGTCATAGAGTTAGAACATGGAGTACTAGAGAACCAGAGAGATGATTTCATCAAGAAGTATGCAAAGATCATATTCGAAGGAGCCGAGGACGAAACACTGAAGTCTATATTAAAAGAGTGAGTTTTTGGTTAACTTTCCTTACGATTTGACTTTAGTTTTCGTAGGTTTTACGATACTGAGAAAAAGTGTAATGATTGGTTCTGTACATCTATATAGACAGGTATAGAAAATTTCAAATACATGGTGTTGATTAATAACGTCTTATGGAATTTAAAGCTATGTTTTTCAATGAAGTTCTAAAATCAAATATTGAATAAAGATCTACTGCTTGCTGTAAATTTCATATTTTTTTAGGTTCCCTACATTAAGGGAACCCGAGAGACTGTTGCTTATTCTTTTCCGTCTGTATGTCATTGTGTGGATGGAAGTAATAGCCTTCCAGTTAACAAACGAAAAATATATTATCCAGATATTCACCAACAAAGCTGGATCCTCAGCGCTGGAACGTGGAGACTAACCGTGACGTCATCCTAAACATGTTCAGTGACGCTCGGACCCTGGCCCCTGTCATCCGCTTCGCCAACTACCAGTCGAAGGCCAACCGGCAGTCCTACTTCTATGTCTTTGGACATAACTCCATCAGCTCGGATTATGCTGCTGTAAGTACAGCAGTGATTTAGAAGATTTTACAGTAGTATTTAAGTAAAGTCTAGTAGGAACAAACTGCTTGAATAACAGGCAAATTTGCCTTTGTAAATCTCACTTCTAATCAATAAAT
The DNA here is from genome assembly GCA_963555695.1 of Dasypolia templi. Taxonomy (NCBI): domain Eukaryota; kingdom Metazoa; phylum Arthropoda; class Insecta; order Lepidoptera; family Noctuidae; genus Dasypolia; species Dasypolia templi. The sequence goes on from OY743144.1 coordinate 3,207,559, forward strand.
CAACGCAGCCTATTGCAGTCCACTGCTGGACATAGACCTCTCCCTGGCTGCGCCACAACACCCTGTCCTCCGCCTTCCGCATCCACCCTGTTCCAGCCACTTTCTTGAGGTCGTTGGTCCATGAAGCTCCCCACCTTCCCACACTTCGCTTGCCGATCCGCGGTCTCCACTCCAGGACTCTTCTGCTCCAACTGCAACTTCAGTTTGTTACTCTGCAAGCTATGTCGGTAACTCCAGTTCTTATCCGGATAACTTCTTTTCTGTTTATATCATTTAAAGAAACTAAAATCTGCAGGCAATCTTTTGAGAAGGTGCGGCACTCGGTTTTATTATAATTGTATGTAGGGTATATTTTAATGACGATAACGAAACCATAGTGAGATTAATAATAACAAGAAAGGTGTTCGGAGACATCCCTGTGCTCGTTAGATGGCGTTCGCGTCGAATTAGATCTCGCTATGGTTTAGTTACCGTCATTTACCTTAGTCCTTTGTCTCGTGTGTCTCTATATACACCGATTACAGTATTATATTATTTACTCCTCGCCTTTATACGGGCACTTGGTAAATAAATACAAGACCATGATAACTCACATTTTACTTTAAATTATTAAAAAGTTGGTCACCGTCACCATGGTACGCGCAAGGGGTCAAAGTTCCATTTCACTTAGATACAGTAGGGCTTATTTTTACCAAAACTTTCAAGGTAATTAGTGCAAGAATCTCTACGGTAGTAAAGTATTAAATACATTGATGTAGGTGAATCTCAGAAGGTTTTCTTTAAGCTGCAGGTTTTATTTACATTAATTACTGCCTTACCGCGAAAAGAAAGTCATTTAGAACGATAAGGAGACATTATTAATATTTTTTTCCAAGAACTCTGCGCTCACCGCTCTTTATACTAGGTACGTACAAACTACTTCAGTAAATAAATCTCAAAGAGAGAAATACGTAAATAGTAGGTGCATGCAAATGAAAAGATTTCAAAAGGAAAATTTATTTCCTCATTCAGATATCAAATCGACTTTCACGAAACAGTAGAGGTTGCAAGAAATGTGTCGCGAATGCCTTTTGTTTCATTCTTTGAAAAATGATCGTTAAGTTCGAAAGGTCTAATGTTCTTCGAGTTTCAAAAGAGCCGTTTTGCTACATATGCTAAATGGTGGATTTCACCAATAAAACAGAACGCGATCAGTTTCATTGGTGAAATTCACCCATAGATACGTAGATAAAACTCGTTTTAAACAGGTTATGTTGTTAAGTGACTTCGCCATTTCAAAATCAAAATCATAATATTTTATTTCACTTAAACCTACATGGGCACATGCGAAACGTCAGAAGCTTGGTGCAAGGTAACAACTAGTCGTTTTATAGGGAGAATAGAAGGCAGGAAACTCCAAGGTTACTTTTTATAGTTGGTTGAAGTAGATTTCGTTCATGTCATTTACGATTGAGGCTTTCATTTTAAGTAAATCTAATAATCAGCCGTTACTTTTAACCATCTCGACTTTACGCATCGAACACGTTCGGGGCTCCGAATAGTGGAGGCCCAATCGGAGCGTAGGCGGTCGATGCGTTAAGTCGAGATGGTTAAAAGAAACTCACACTAGGGTCTCAGTTCGAATAATTTAGTTTTTCGTTGACGTCCCGTTTGCGGTGCCGGTGGACAAAAAGTATAAAAAAGGAATAAGCACCTTACATAATATGCGCCGTAGTAGCAATACATACATTTATTATGGCCGCGTATCCGCCGCCGTGCTGCACTGCACCGTTACGTCACGTTCAGTTCGAATAATCTCGTATCTCGTTGACGTCCCGTTCGCGGTGGCGGTGGACAAGCAGTGTAAGGCAGTAGTAAGCACTTCATAGAATACGCTACGATTTATAACAGAAATTGTTTTATTGCTATTACGTCTCGGGATACTAACTAGTGTATTGATAGACTGGAACTGAGCAATTACGGGTGCAGGACTTGTACAGAACGATAAAATGAGATGTCACACGAAATGCACTGCAGTATTCAGTGTGGCCCAGCCTTAATTGCGTTTAAGAACACAAATCATGCAAGCACAAGCACTCGCTGACAATGTAGCGTTACAGTGCAAACTTATGCCTTGGAGAGCAGTACCCTAGTTGTTCTGCCCTAACATAAACATCTTTCACACAAACAAATAGTAAATAAGTTGCCATCTGATCACAGTGGACAAACAATAATGTTTTGCTCATATACGCCTTTACAAAAAACTCAAATAATGTTTAGGCAAATTACATGTAAAGATTTAGAGAAATTAAATGATTCTTTGGCCAGTCAATTATGTAAACAAAGTTTTAATAATATAGGTGACCCAAATGAGTTCTACGCCGAGTTCTTTTCACTATTAAACACGCAATTTAATAAAACTTTTCCACTAAAGACTAAAAGTATTAATACAAAGTTTTTATTTAGTGATTGGGCCACTCCTGGCATTCGTAAAAGTAGAGACAATCTATTTGAACTTTATGGCCTAAAGCAACATGTGACTCATACAAGCTTTCATCAATATGTTGCAAGATATTCAAAATTATTTAAAAATGTGTGCAAAATAGCTAAAGCTCTATATATTAGTAATAAAATAAAATCAGCTGATGATAAAATAAAAACTACCTGGCAAATAATAAATAATGAAACAGGTAGGAAAAAACAGCGTAATATTGAATTTAATTTAGTGACTGCACGTGGCCCCATCAACTCAAATGTAGATATAGCTCAGGAATTTGAAAACTTTTTTGTTAATGTTCCACTTAAAACTACTGAAGATTTAAATTCCTCACCCGCGCTTTCTGCTGCTTTACTTAAAAATAATGTAAAACCATGCCGTTTGGCGTTTAGGTTTCAGCATACAAACCCCCAAGCTGTTATAAAAGCTTTTAAAGATCTTAAAATTAAATCAACAGAAGATCTCTGGGGAATGTCTGTAAAAGTCGGTAGATCTCTCATCGAAACCCTTGCGCCCTATTTAGCTTTCATATTTAACACCAGTGTAGACCAAGGAGTCTTTCCGGATCTTATGAAACATAGTAAAGTGATCCCATTGTTCAAATCCGGTGATAGTAAAGAGCTCAATAATTATAGGCCCGTGTCAATTCTGCCAGTTCTCAGTAAGGTGTTTGAAAATTTGATGCTCAATCAAATGTTACGTCACTTTAATAAAAACTCCATCTTGCATGAACATCAGTACGGTTTCACTAAAGGACGTTGTACCACTGACGCCGGTGTCACCCTAATAAAGAACATTTTTAGCGCCTGGGAGGAATCACAAGATGCCATTGGAATCTTTTGCGATCTCTCTAAGGCGTTCGATTGCGTAAACCATGAGACACTTCTGCTGAAACTGGAGCACTATGGGATTAGGAATGAAGCTCTTGATTTGCTAAGATCATACTTGAAAGACAGAAAGGTTAAAGTACAAATAAACGGCACAAATTCATTAGGGTCTGAAATATCAATGGGCGTTCCTCAAGGTTCGATATTGGGTCCATTCCTCTTTTTAGTCTACATTAATGATTTACCCCAGTTACTTCAAAACCAACCGAAGATGGTGTTGTTTGCAGATGACACTTCATTGATCTTTAAAATAGATCGAAGGTCACAAAATCTTGACGACGTGAACAACTCTATTCTTCAGGTCCAAGATTGGTTTACGGTAAATAATTTGGTACTAAATGAGAAAAAAACCAAATGCATTCGATTTAAATTACCTAATGTTAGAAGTAGCGAATGTGACATCATATTGAACGGAGAAAAACTGGAATTTAGTAATCAGACGGTTTTCCTAGGAATCACGCTAGACGAGAAGTTACAATGGGGACCCCATATAACATCTCTCGCGGGGCGACTAAGCTCGGCAGCGTATGCTGTTAGAAAGATAAGACAGTTAACAGACGTTGAAACCGCGCGTTTGGTTTATTTCAGCTACTTCCACAGCATTATGTCAAACGGCATTTTACTGTGGGGTCGGGCTGCTGACATTGAATCCATTTTTATTTTGCAAAAGAGAGCTGTCAGAGCCATTTACAATCTACGTCGCCGCGAATCTCTTAGGGAACTATTTAGGAAGATTAATATAATGACTGTACCTTGCCAGTTCATTTATGAAAATATTATGTATGTTAGAAAAAATCTGCATCTATTTAATAAAATAAGTGATAGACATAATATTAACACTAGAAATAAAAATAAAATAGATCAACCATTTTTCAGACTATCTAAAGTACATAGATCTTTTATGGGGTACTGTGTTAAATGTTACAACAAAATACCTGGTGAAATATTGCAATTAAAAGAAAGAAAGTTTAAAACTCATGTTAAAAAAACACTTTGTAATCAAGCATATTACAAATTAGAAGATTATATCCTTGATAAGAATGCTTGGAAACATGCTGGTCCTGCTCCATAGGACAATCTAGAGGCTAGACAAAATCATACTATTTGCTTATTGTATTGTATATTTGGTTATTTTTACTTTACTCACACACTGTATTATTCCAAGTTAATATTTTAGGAAAATCATATATTTTTACAATTGTTTGTAAATATGTGAGCACAATGTACCTATCACGTGATTAATTTATATACCTTTGCTTTATTTTTATTTTTTTGTACCAAAAGTGGTATAGTATTTTTATTCTTGGTGCATCGTCTTCACATATAGAAATATATTTAATGTATACAACATATTGTAAAACATTTTAAAAGAGTAACGGTGGAGTTTCTTGCCACTTCTTCTCCATACGAAACTACTTTTTGGAAGTGGCGCCTAGAATCAGTTCTATTTTTAATGTAAATGTTGACGTTCAAAAGTGCCTTTTTATGGGCCTATTTGAAATAAATGCTTTGACTTTGACTTTGACTTTTTCTATAGGTACGTTTCCAAGTTAGGGTCATGAAATTAGTTTCTATAATGATATCGTACACTACTGTGGAGATACTGCTGGCCAGGTGCCTGTATCAGCTGTTACATCAAAGATAAGCTACTGGTTTAATACACATGTAATAATAAACTCTATTCTTATGATCAGAAGTAAAACAAGAAAGTCGTTTCTTATAAACAGTATCCGCTTTCATAACAAGTTGCCAAAGTTGGTTATAGAACGAAGCTATGGAAAGTTCAAAACCCACATCAAATGGGTCCGTCTCAAAAAAAGCATATTTATTATAAAACTAGCTTCGACCGCGTAGTGTTTGATAAAAAGAAGCTTAGGTCCTTCCCCACGCTTCAGAAACAGTTCAGCGGATTAGCCGTGAAACATAAAAGCCCCGCTCTGCGCGCTGCCGTTCTTACTGTGGTAACTTTTGAACCATTCGTCCAAATTACTAAGTGTAAAGACAAAGTTTAAATACATAATACCGACAGCGATTATAGTATTAATTTTGATAAGAATTAACTACAACATAAACATAACATCACGCCTTGTTTCCCCGAAGGGTTGGGCAGAGGTGTACCTATAGTACACCCACATTTCGCCAGTTATGTTTAAGTCCCATGTAATAGGGGGCGAGCCTATTGCCATCTACCGGGCACAAATCCAGACTTCGGGCTGCTACTGAGAAATTCCAGATAGAAAAACCCAATAACACGTTGCCCGACCTAGGAACCCAGGACCTCATGCTCAGCAGTAGCGATTGCGACCACTAGACCAACGAGGCTAACTAAATACTCTATATTTGCATAGTTACATGGTAACCAATTTTAATGAGTATATGGCTCACTATTTTGGCTTACACATAAAAGGTCACATAGGATATGCTGTCGCGGACTTCTGTTTAGGCAGCGCACGCCAAGATAGCTCTCAGAGAGCAGGTTTTTTTCCGCACATTTCCACCAATCGGACCAATGGAGGGGAGCACAGCGTTTCAGGCCGATTGTATAAACCGGTTTAAACCAATCGCGCTTTAGGCTGCCCAGCCCGATCACTATGTACGGTAAGCCGATCCCCTGGAAGAAGCAAGCCAAATACCTAGGCGTGATCCTCGATGAAAACCTTACCTTTAAGGCTCACATCAAGGCGGTTCGCGCGCGTGCCTCCTTCGCCCTTAGCAGGCTCCAATTCGTACTGACAGCCCGTAGTAAACTGTCCCTTAAATGCAAGCTCCGCATTAATACCGCAGTCATCCGTCCCATCATGACCTATGCCTGCGTCGTATTTGCGCATGCTCACCCACGTCATCTCCATAATATGCAGACCCTCCAAAACCGTTTCCTCAGAAGGGTTACGGGTGCCCCTTACTACGTCCGGAATATAGATCTTCACGTCGACCTTAGAATGCCAACCATAAAACAGTTAATGAAACGCTTATCAAAGCGTTTCTTCGACTGAGTCATCAAACATTCAAACCCCCTGATTACAGCGGCCGCCCGCTACACTCCCTCTCGCATTAGCAGTATTCGCCGACCAAGGCATACTTTAATCGACCCCGACGACGCCACTACCCTCCTCCAGGAGAGTAGTAAGGCCACTAGCACGCTACATAAGCCCAAAACCCGATCGCCGTCCTACCGGCCTCGCCGCCGAGGCCCGCCGCGACGCCTAAACCGACGCCCCTCCCGACCCTTGCTCGAGCCAGCCCGCGCCGCTGAGCCTGTAGCTTTAAATTCGTCCCTAAATAATACCAATCCTGATCCAGCTAGTCATTTGCTGCCCTCCAGCGACGCCCTAAGCCGAGGTTCGTACCCCACAGGGGGTGCCCTTAGCGTTGTCGCTTAGTTTTTAGTTAGTATTTAAGTTTAAGTCCTGGATGGAGGCCTTAATTTATTAGGGCAACCACAGGCAAGTCCGCTTAAGCAGACGACAACCGCATAGGTTGACCTGCGAGATGCCAAACAAACAAACAAAACGCGCTTTATGCTGACGTCACACCTACACTATCTAAATGTGTTAATGGAGTTTAAGAATACCCTTAATGAATGGCGACGTGATTTGTATGGTAGCATTAATAAGATATGCTATAGCGTAACCTGTATAAAAGATGAACTATCTACAATTTCTCAGACTACAACGGAAATTAAAAATGACATTCAATCATTGCGTACCGAGCAATCTGTAATCAAAAAAAATGTTTCTGAACTAGAGAAAAAATATAATGATCTCACGGAAGAGATTGACCATCTCAAGGGCTCCATTCGATTTGCCCAAATAAAAAATTGTTAAACTGACCTCACGCATATTACGGGATAATATTCTTAGCGCTCATCGTTTTAATAAGGGACTCAATACCGAAAAACTGGGCTTATCGGATACGTCTTTTTCTATTTATTTGCACGAACATCTCACTTTAAAAAGCAAAAGGTTATTTCGTGAGTGCCGAGATGCAGCAAAAGCAAATAATTACCGCTTCTTATGGGTCAAACATGGAACCATCCTCGTTCGTGAGAAACAGGGAGCAAAATCATTCGCAATTAGATCTCCAGAAGACATTGCTAAGATCAAGCCCGGTCAGTCAACCCCCATTCCCGAGATCGCTGAATGAGCAGTTTCGCGTTAAAGTCATCAACTGTCTGTACATATTTCTTATAGTTTTTAGCGGTTTTCCTGCAGGCTTAGCATGGCGTTTTCTGTTTCTACTCTACTGTAGAATAGAAATCGCTTTCTACGCTCCTCGAAATCTCTTTTTCGCGAGCACGAGGACACACTTAGACTCAGGTTGCTTTATAGACAGTGATTTTCCATAGCAACGGGTTAGTTGCTAGTGATGTGTATAACTACCCATTTTTACCGTACAATTGCGTTTCGTTTCTGTGTAGACAGTAGAAAACTTTCTACTGTCTACACAGAAACGCCATTTTTGTCTACTCTTCCGTCGACAATACGCTTCTCTAGAGCGCTCGTGCTAAGCCTGCTGTAATATTATGTCCGTGTGGTGTATGTGCAATCAGCAGTTATCTAAATTGTTCATTCTCTTTCGCTGGTAATTTAATCTATAGGGTATGGAAACTGGCGTTTGTTTATGTTTATATAGTTTCAGCAAAATATAATCAGCAGCTTAATGTGCAATTGATAATCTCTTTCACCATAATTTCTACGCAACTGTTACTTTATTGTGGCTTCAGGGTAGTGTTTAAGTTTTTAATGTATCTTCGTTTCCAAAATGTTTGCTATGTCGATAAATGTTATTTTAGAATATTTTGCTGTCTCACTGCTTGGTATTGGAGATTTTTGTTAGTATCTAGGTATTATTTTAGTGCATGTAACGCTGTTTTGCTGCACCCGGTCAAATTAAAATATTGTGCTTTTTTGTTCTTTGTTATTGAAACGTATGATGCTGGCTTGATATCTCATTGTAAAATTAACTATTTCAATGGCAGATAATTTGGGTATTATATCAAAATTGTCGTGGGAACTGCACATTTTTTTACATGAACATTTTAATCGAATTGCTACGATATTATAATACTTACAGAAACCTGGTTAACACCTGAAATATTTGATAGTGAGTTCATTGATTCTCGTTACGTGGTACATAGATGTGATCGGGACCGTACGGCACGAATAAAAATGACGGAGGTGGCGTCCTGTATTGAAGGGATTGCGCTATGTAAAAATAGTTCCTCCGTTTGGTCTAGAAGCTGACCTGGAGCACGTCCTCCTCAGATTTCCAAGCTCGACTCGACGGAAGAACCAAATGGTCGGAGCGGCCTACATACCACCTAAAACATCTGAATCTATTTATGTTCAATGGCAATAACTCAATTTGTGGACATCTTAGTGTATTTATGTCTTTCCTTGATGCTCATCAGTACAACACTGTCATGAATCCGAGCGGGAAATTTTTGGACCTGGCCATCAGTAACAATGAATGCTCTGTTTTCTCCCCCACTGACTATTTACTGCAACTTGACAAACACCACCCGGCATTCTTTTTATTAATACCATTTAAAACCCCTAATAGAAACATGATTCGAAAGTCTTTGAAGAAGTTCAACTATCATAAAGCTAATTACGAGAAGATAAATGAGGAATTTAAAAAAAATTATTGGAATGAGCACATTGGGTTAGAAAGCTCTATAGACGCAGCAGTAAAAAAAAAATATAGTACAGTATTTAGGATAATTAAATCTTACGTTCCACTCGTCAATTCTAATTCTTCGAAATTTCCGATTTGGTTTTCATCATCGCTGATACATATGTACAAAAACAAAGCAAAGGCCTGGGTTAAATGGAAGGTGTATCACAATATCTCTGATTATGAACAGTTCTCACTATACAGATCTAGATTCTAAATTGAATGCAATTCCTGCTTCACAAAATACATGCAATCTGTTGAAGACGGTATTCGCAGCAATGTTAAATCCTTCTGGACGTACGGTAGTAAGGTATGCCAGAAGAAGACTCCCGATTAGCAGTATTCGGGAGTCTTCTTCTGGCATACCTTCTGACATTAAATATAAACCAATGACCCAGAAGAAATTTGTAACTTCTATTCTGATTTCTTGAATTCAGTTTATTAACAATCTTCCATGAAGGGTGTTTCTTCGAGAAAGGATTCCGAGCGCAATTCCCTCATAAGTAACATAGAGCTAAGCGCGAATGAAATATTGAGGGTACTCAATTCTTTAGACTCAACTGAAGGTCCTGGCACCCACGGTCTCCCGGTCTCGTTTCTAAAAGCCACCGCTAAATAGATTTGTACTCCTATACATATATTGTTTAATAAATCACTAGCACAAGGAATTTTGCCCGAAGTATGGAAGAGTGCGAACATCATACCAATATATAAATCTGTTGAGAACTATCGACCTATATCCATTATATCAGCCCTGCCGAAGCTTTTTGAGAGATTAGTCCACAATAAGGTATACCCTGTTGTACATCACAGTTTATTTCAACAACAACACGGTTTTGTGAAGAAAAGATCAACAACCACGTATTTTTTGGCATTTACGGATTATTTGTTTAACAATATGGATTCTCATGGTCAAGTGGATGCCATTTACACAGACTTTCGAAAAGCATTCGACAAGGTTGATCATGAGTTGCTACTAAATAAAATTTCATATAACGGTATACTTGGTGATTTACTCCGATGGTTCTCTTCATATGTTACGAACAGAACTCAAAGGGTCGTAGTTAACGGTTTCAGATCTGCTATAACTATTAATGTAACCTCTGGTGTACCTCAGGGTTCGATTATGGGACCCCTTCTATTTATCTTATTTATAAATGACATTGACTCATGTTTTCTAAATTCTAAAGTCCTGCTCTATGCTGACGATCTCAAAATATTTAGAACCATAAAAAATGTACACGACAGCAGATTATTACAGGAAGATCTGGATCGATACAGTGAATATTGCAGGTACAATAAATTTCAACTGAGTTTCACGAAGAATAAGAATGTTCTTACGCACCCCTATTCTTTGGATAATACTACACTTTCAAGGGTGTCCCTTATACGTGATCTTGGTATTCTACTAGACGAAAAGCTTCACCTTGATGCCCATATTAACAAAGTTGTTAATAAAGCCTATCGGATGTACGGTTTTGTGGGTAGATCTGCGAAGGAGTTTGTGCGCCCCTCTACCTACTTATATTTGTATAAGTCTCTGATCAGATCACAGCTCGAATACGCAGTGCCAGTGTGGAATCTCTTTTACAATCAGTATTCAGAACGTATTGAAAAGGTTCAAAGAAAATTATTAAAAGCCATGCATTACCGTTGCTTCCACACAGTTTTATCATATGATGATTTGCTAAAGAAGTATAAATTACTTGGTTTAAAATCAAGACGTACTCTCCTTGTGACGGTATTTTTGTTTGATTTGTGTAGCAATGTATATGACTGTATTGATATCCGTAATAAAATAAGTTACATAGTTCCTAGAACTATAGTATGCCGCGGGGTGCGCGTACGACCGTTGTTTGCAGTTACCTCTTGTCGCAGTAACGCTGGTATGCGGGCACCTCTGCGTCGACTTACTAATAATTACAACAAGCAATTCGTTAATATCGATATATTTGCTCTTTCTGCTAGTAGATTCAAAAATATTCTGCTCACAAAACAAATGTTACCAGTAATTTTAATTAAGATTTGTAGCCCTGATGAGTTATCTTATTATTATAGTTCGTAGGTTTTAACAAAAATGGCATAGTTTGTAAACATTTTTATTTTGTATTCTGTGGAAAATGTTATTGTTTACACATTTAAACGTATCTTTTTGTATTTCTTCCTACAAAATGTAATGTGTCACTGTTTGTTTTCCCTAATAAATAAATGAAAAAAATATGTGAACTCACACAAATGCAAAGGTCACCTTAGGTCACGCGGACTTGTACCTACTATTTATCTTTTAACCCCCGAAGGAAATTGAGGGGTGTTATAAGTTTTACGTGTGTATCTGTGTGTATGTCTGCAGCGTCGTAGCTCCCAAACGGCTGAACCGATTTTCTTTTTTTTTCTTTTGAAACTTGACTTGATCGAGAGTGATCTCATAAAAAAAATCTGTTAAACCGTTTTTGGAGGTTTCTGTTTTTGTCGGGGGTATTTTAATTTCAAATTTAACTTGCTATACTTTAGAGCTACAATTCTTTTCAGAGCAACACTTTATTCGACCTCTGTTTTTACGTTTTAAAATTTTTCATAACCCTGTCGTTCATTTTCCAGCTCAATAAAACCGTGCAAGGTCAAGAGCTGCCCTACGTCTTTGGAGTTCCACTTGGAGGTACGAATACCCACTTCGATCCTGATTACACACAACAGGAGAAACTACTCAGTGAAGTCGTCATGAGAATGTGGACCAATTTCGTTAAATATGGGTAAGCTTTGTTCAGACCTTTCACTTCAGAGAAACCAAAATCAAAAGTTTTATTGCAACTCTTTATCCCAATAAAAATATTGAAATGAGCTTATTTCATATTTAAGTATATATTTTTAACACAAGATATAAACGAATAGTGGTCTTGTGGTCTTAATCGCTACTGTTGAGCATGAGGTCCTGGGTTCGATTCCCAGGTCGGGTAATGTGTTATTGTTTTTGTTTTATCTGGAATTTCTCAGTAGCATCCCGGAGTCTGGGTTTGTGCCCGGTTGATGGCAATAGGCTCTCACCCTATTACATGGGACTTAAACATAACTGGCGAAATGTGGGTTTAGGTACTCTAGGTATACCTCTGCCCAACCCTTCGGGGAAACTAGGCGTCATGATAAGTTATGTTTATAATACGAAGAACCTTTAAGATGTATTTGTCTTTGGTTGTAGAAATTCGGTGTGGTTTCGGTCTGTTATGGTCGTGGAATATGTGATTAATAGCTTCTGCCCGCGACTTTGTCTGTATGAAATCTCTTGTTCCCCTTCCCCACTCCGTCGCATCGCATCGCCCGTCCGTGCTATTATTTAGTTTTCGCTTATCGTTCTTTCTTGCTTTTTTTTGCTCGGCTCCTAAGAGTTGATGTTAAATATAACTTTCCTCAAAAGTTGGGCTACGCAATGCTAAATTATTTTTTTCAAATCCGACCGGTAGTTTCAGATATAAGCGCGTTCAACAAACAAACTCTTCAGCTTTGTTATTATTAAATGGATAAATAACTCAAATGTTTTAAAGGACATGCAAAGTATGCATTTTTTTCTAGGTCTCCGAACTCACAGGCTCCCGTCAAGTTCTATAATTTGGAAAGGAGGCAATGGAGTCTGTATGACCTGGACTGGCCAGAGTATGAGGGTAATCGGCAGTCATATTTGAAGTTCGGTAAGAACGCACCTTTGAACGTCAAATCCTCAAAAAAATACAATTGATTCTCTTCCCTTCCACAAGATAGACCGTATGGTGAAGAATGGGCAAAAATCTGTGCCGTTACACTTTTAAAATGTTTTACAATATTTTGTTAAGGTACATTTATATGACAAGACAAAGTTATTTCAAGAAATCTTGTTCTTTTGCAGTATTTCGCCTGATTTTCTTTTAATACATTCTAAATCGAATCTTTTCAATTCAATAACAAAAGTTTTCTTATTGCACCTATCATTGTTGTTTTCAGACATCCCACCGGAAGTAGATACCTCATACCGGTCTAACTATACTAAGTTTTGGATGGAAACATTACCTAACAAGATGAGCAAATATGTAGTGGATCCACTATTTGAGTATACTCAACCTCCTTCCTCCCCGCGACCGAAAATTACCCATAGAAATTCTGGGAATTCAGGAGGCAACGCCGGAGGGAGTGCAGGTAAGAAAATTATTGTATATTATGATCTACAACAATAGACTATTGTTTATATGTATGGTAGAACTCTTTTTTGAGAATCTTGTACTAACTAAAAAATATATTATTTGAAATTATACCAATGTTTTCCAATCTATGTCAGAAATACATAATCATCAAAAAGTAAATTTTTCACAGATCCAGTTCGCAAAATATGGGCACCGCAAGTTGCGGAAACTCCGCACTATTCTTCATCAATGTACGGAAAAATGCATCCATATTCCCAGCCAGTACGCAGGCCGGACACCAACGTTATATACAAGGAGATTATGTCCATCGAGAAGCCATCGCGACCCGTTCCATCGGGATTAATCGAAAATACCTTCCATTATACTACTACACCCAAACCAAAAGTCAACAACAACATGTCGGTAAAAACGTCCAGTGCAACTATTACATTGATAGTCTCGTTAGCCATTCTCTTTCTCGCTGTCAACGTCGGAATTTGCTCTATACTGTATTTCAAAAAACGTAAGCTTAGACAACGCGAACAAACACTCGAGAGTTCTCATCAGCCGCGCGCTGAAATAGGCGAAGTGGATGTAATCGGTCAAAAGAGCTCCAAGGATGACAAAAGCGCTTTGCAAACTTTAAAAAACGGCTGCAGTGTCATCAAGTCGATGAGTTTCAATAAAATGAAAAACAACCCCAAGAAACATAAAAAGAAATCTGATCCCTGTAAGACGCCTAAATCTGATGACTCAGGAGGGTTTAGAGAGAGATTTAAGTTAAGGAGGCACTTATCGACGAGTACTTTGGATGCTCATACTAAAGTAAGGGACTGGATTGCCAATGAAATGATGCACCGATGTTCTCCTGGAATACTTAGAAAATCAAACTCTGATTTAAATGAAAAGCATATGACTGTTGCGAAACCTTTCACGAGATCAGAAGAACTACTTTCAGATGCAAAGAAAAATAAAAAGGATAGCCTGCAGACGAATGACAGCGTAAATTCTAAGAGCTTTGCATCAAAATCGTACAGTAAAACTAGAACATCTGAGAAAACGACATCAACCTCGGCACTGGGCTCACACTCTTCTATAGGAAGTCATAAACAATCACTCAACAGTATTAAAAAAACAAGTAAATCTAATGATTCCATAAAAAGCAAAGCTACTGAAAGTATTAAGTCTAAAAAAGTATCAGTAGCGATCGATGCGACACCTGCCGCTCGAACTCACTCCATTTTGAATCAAGAACCGATCGAAATATCAAAATCATTCGATGCCGGTGACCAAATACATTCCATTAAAGTTGAAAAATCGACGGAGGTTGAATATAAGGCTCCGAGTTACATTGAACCAAAAAAGGATGAAATAACATTTACAAATGTTGTGACTCTATCAGTTCAAGATAAACCTTTGATGATTTCTCACAAGCATTCCTCATCTGATCCAGTTACGGATGTTAATTATGATAAATTACTAGAAAAGATGGAGTCTGCTAATCTTGCAAATATCTTACCACCTGTCACATTTAGAAACGATATTAATGTGACTTCACGTGAAGAACGTTCACAAGCCAACCCGATGACAGCTGAAGAAGCCTTATTGACTATTAAAAAGAGGAATTTCCCTAAAGTACTACCTGATTTGCCAAAAGCCCAAAAGCGGTTATCACTGCAACCGACATCTTTGCAAACTTTCCGTGGATATTCATCTATGGACGATCGCCCTAGGGTCCCACCGCAGCCCCCACCAAGAACCACAACTTTGGAGCGACGTCTCGCTTATAAAAATACGAAACCAATGTCTTCGTTCGACGCTTCTTGTGTTAAGAAAATCAATGAAGATGTTATGGTTAAAAATTATGAAAATATAGATAGTTTGTCGCCTTATTATTCTGCAGCTACTTCGCGCAATATATCATTTGACAGTAAACCAGAAACGACTATTATATTAGCAAAGGACAGAGAGATTCCTCGAGTGATTATAGCGTCTAGTGACATTCCTTCATCACAAGAACCTAGAATAGTAATCACACCATCACCCAGCCAGGTCGAAATACCTACAAATGTGCCAAGGGTTCGTCTTCCTGCTGATTTCCACATCCAAGCTGGATCAGTTACATCATTTTCATCGTTTTGCTCTGACGAAGATGACGACTACGACATTGATATTGATCAAGAATTTGAAGATAAACTTATACAAGAATTGGTTGGTGGCGTTGATTCACCAACAAATATGGACGACGTATTAGATTCCAAGGGCCCAGATTCTATTTTTGAGAAGAAATTAGAAATTGTGCCAGTAAAGATTAATCCCGGTATAGTAGTTCCTAAAAAGAAAGATGATTATGTGTGCGTGAGTGATTTATTTTTGCCAGATGTAAGTGATTTAGAAAAAACTGCCCAAATAAAACCAAAATTTGGTTTAAACAAACTGCAGTATAGGACAGATAGTATTAACAGACCACCAGAAAAAGCTGTTAAAGTGAAACAAAGGAAAAGCATAAGAACGCCTTCCATTTTAAACCGTAGTTCTAAGGGTAAAAAGGGTACTGTTAAAAGCAGAGGTGATTCAGTAAAACTGGAACATTCAAATTCTGGTTCATCGAATGATACTGAAACAAGCACAGGGACTGTGAAAAAGGTAGAATTTAAGAAAGGTTGATTGTAAAGTAGACTGAGAAGATAAAGGTAGTTTTAAGTTTAATATTCAATGTCCCAGAAATAATTTAATGGTTTTGCAAATTAAACTGTAGGAACATACAACAGTAAGATCTCTGTAGATTAAATACATACGAGTGAAGTAAATGATAAAGTAGTGTCCTTAAACGACATACTCGTAACAAGATATTATGAGTTAATAGTGTACAAAGGATAAACTGAAATCGAATGGCCGTTGGAGGTCTCTTTTATAAAATAGTCAATTGAAAATTGTGCAATTGAAGTGTTTTGTGAACAAAAGTTAAAAAGGTATGTCGTTTACAAAAATAATGTATATTTCCATAATAATGGCCACATAAATGCCAAAATGTTGTTCTACTTTATTCATGCTGTATCATTCGTTTATTTACTATTATATAGTTTAAGATAAGGGATATTATGTAGAACCTACGTAGTGGGTAAGTGAATTTACAGCGGTAATGTTTAGTTTAATGATAAAAATCATTTCAGTACTGTGTATGTATGTGTGCATTATGTACTACTAAGATATCTGACCAAATGTAAACCAAAGTACCATTTATGTAAAATGCATTTAGAAAATATAAGTTTTGTACAAAATGAATTAATTTGTTTTGTTGATGAGCACGAGTATATATTCGTTTACATTAGGATATATTAGTTTTATCAGAAAGTTACAATCCGTAGTACTAAATATTCGCAGAAATCCGCTTCTTACCAGTTTGCAAAACGCTATATCCGCAACGCAATAATACTCACATATTTCGAAGTATGTTACGAGTACACAATCGCAACTTTCTCATAGCTTGCTTTTGAATCCTAACAATAAAACCAGCAGTAAATATTAAACGATATTCCAGCTTCGCGAAATCTCTTATTGTCTTTTGAAAACCTTGTTACTTCCCAAATGTCCCGAATAATACTTTGATCCTCAATGTGGTGTAATTTAAGAGATTTTTCATTCTTGAATTATTCTAAGCATAGTTTATACCATGTGCTAAAATAATTAAAATTGTACATGAGATGAAAAGAGAGTGTTTAAACATCACAAATACAAGCACATCGGAAGAAACTAATACGAGGGAAGCGAACATGATTCATATTATGGAAAAAAGCTAAAACTATGATTCTGATTTTCAAATCGAGGACAGTTCTGTGGTTCTTTAACTTTTTCCGCTACCTTGATTTTCAATAGTTTCACATTTACCTCTTCCATCTTCTAACTTAGGCCTCTCAAACACTCACAAACTTTATATCCAGCAGCGTTATCGTGGAACGAGTTTGTAAGTGTAACTCTTGAGTCATGACTGCCATTCAAGGGGACCATCATCACTGCTCATGCCAATTAGCCCCTGATCCTCACGAACCACTCCAAAAACTTGGTCAATTATAAATTGTAATCTTAGGGCGACAGCCGCTCTTGAATTTGGTTGCTTTGTATTGTTTTAACTTTTTGAAGTTTATTTTTGAGAGCGTACCAAACTTTTTATTGAAGTCGTATAAGGCTAAAGGTATACTGCTGATACAGGTCATAAATACTAAATTCAAAAAAGAAAGTATGTTTTAGCCGATCCGAATCCAAAGAATTCATAAAAAACAGCAAGTAAAATAATATAACACAGGAAAAAAAACACATTATCCATAACCGAATGATCCAAAAAACTTAAAAAGAGAGTTTACCACTTAGTTCAACCCACAAAGCTCGTGTGATTTGCAACAAATTGGAAGCGCTCAGCGTAAAACCAAAATGGCGATTATCTCTTTTGTTCCGGCGGTCTGTTTATTTTCACAGGTAATTTCGTATGTAGTGGCAGAACTATGGGAATGCGTTGAGTATGTTAATCATTGACGCTTTGAAATGTGGATTGGAAACGTTTTATTTGACTATTTACATTTATCGCTTTGGTTATACGATGGTTTGTTTAATTTAGCGACGCGACGTGACTAATTTAATGGGCTGACATTAATCTCGTATAAATAACTGTTCACTAGTTATTTATAATTTCGTTATAACATTGAGGCAAAGCCGCTAGTATTAGAATAGTAGGTACACGCAGAGCTGTGAAACCAAATGCGCGTAAAGCCCCAAGTAGCACTGAAAAATAAAAGGAATCGCTTCATTTGTTTTTAAATCAAGGGACATAATCGTTTAGCCGTATAAGCTAACCCATTATCACCCTTTGGTTGTGAAAGATCAATGGCTACTCAATGTCGGAACAACAAACAAACAAGAAGTTAGTGTGTTTTCAATTATTAACTTCTATTTTCGACAAACAGTTCAAAATTAAAGGGGAAACAATATCATCCACCTTGATCTCAAATTCATTCAACGTTATTACATTAGCAGATAATGTCGGAAATTCAAAGTGAAATTCAAATTAATAATTCAGGGTTTTGAAGGCTGTCATGCGTTTATTACAATTTATAATTAGTCACGTTTCTGTGTCAGATAATGTATCCGATAAAATCTGTGATCTTTTGTTCTGGCAATTTATATTATAATATATTATTTCAATCCTCTGCTTTAATGGGTTTTTAAAAATTGTCACTTCACAAATGATTTTTGTTAATATTTAACCGTAGATTTGTTGGCAATAAGTTGTGTCCCAGCAGTGGGAACATAATAGGTGATTATGTATGGTTCACTATTTTGGCACTAATAGTTTCCACATAAAAGGTAAGTATTTTTGTTTGTTTGTTTGGCATCTCGCAGGTCAACCTATGCTGTTGTCGTCTGCTTAAGCGGACTTGCCTGTGGTTGCCCTAATAAATTAAGGCCTCCAGCCAGGACTTGAAACTTAAATACTAACTAAAAACTAAGCGACAACGCTAAGGGCACCCCCTGTGGGGTACGAACCTCGGCTTAGGGCGTCACTGGAAGAGGGCAGCAAATGACTAGCTGGATCAGGATTGGCATTATTTAGGGACGAATTTAAAGCTACAGGCTCAGCGGCGTGGGCTGGCTCGAGCAAGGGTCGGGAGGGGCGTCGATTTGGGCGTCGCGGCGGCGGCGAGGCCGGTAGGACGGCGATCGGGTTTTGGGCTTATGTAGCGTGCTAGTGGCCTTACTACTCTCCTGGAGGAGGGTAGTGGCGTCGTCGGGGTCGATTAAAGTATGCCTTGGTCGGCGAATACTGCTAATGCGAGAGGGAGTGTAGCGGGCGGCCGCTGTAATCAGGGGGTTTGAATGTTTGATGCCGCAGTCGAAGAAACGCTTTGATAAGCGTTTCATGAACTGTTTTATGGTTGGCATTCTAAGGTCGACGTGAAGATCTATATTCCGGACGTAGTAAGGGGCACCCGTAACCCTTCTGAGGAAACGGTTTTGGAGGGTCTGCATCTTATGGAGATGACGTGGGTGAGCATGCGCAAATACGACGCAGGCATAGGTCATGAAAAGGTAGGTATATGCTGTTGCGGTTTTTTAATTAGAACTGTTTAAGACAAACAATCCCACAACATATTACCTTCGTGTGAGTCTAACGGTATAGGCAGCGCACGCCACGATAGCTCTCAAAGGGCAGGAATTCTTCCGACTTACTTGATACTTATCGTTATAAAATGAACAAATCACCAGCGCCACCAGACCAGCGCTGGGGATCTGTCTTGAATATGATCGCAGCATTATGCTGAGCGAAAGCCGTTTTGAGTGAATGTGACGCATGTTTAACAAAACCTATCTGTTTTTTGAGTATTTGTTCTTTTTTGCGTCATGTTTACCGCAAATAAACGTTTCTTACTTTCTTTCAAATCACAATAAATCTTTATAAATTGTAGCCTATGTGTTATTCTGATTTATAAGCTATATTACTGTAAAGTTTCATCAAAATCCGTCAGCAGTTTTTTGCGTAAAAGAGTAAAATCCATCCATCCTCACAAATTTTCGCGTCGTAAACTTTTAGTAGGATTAAAACACCATAAAACTATCGTTACAGGTTGCCTTGTAAGTCTACATAATCTCCATACTTTTTACTTCTGACTGGCTGTAATAACCGTCATATATTTGATTATGAGTATCACTGGTCAGCTATTCACTCGTCAGACTACCAGAATTTAAACAGCAATAAAAAATGTGCATTTTGACCAATAGGCTAGAATGACTTAGTAAAACAAACCAAATGGTAGCCATTAGACAACAAGAGCCCTTTTAAATAAATTTCAGTATTACTTGCACGGAAGCATTAACTTCAACTTAAGTCGATGTTACTTCACTAATAAGCGTACCTTGCAAAAGGTAATACTCACAAAAATGTCACTTTTCCTTAGAAACCCAACATTTACGTTTCCCTTGTTTCCAAGCCGACATTTTCGAGAAATTTTAAATATTATGTAACCGCCGCCGTTTGCGTCCCGAAGAAGTAGTAGAAGTCGCGATAGGTACCCTAGCGCGACGGGTCTGAGTATCTGGGAATTACGTTAAACGAAGGACATGTCGTCGCCTTGTTAACCAACAACTTATATGAAACACTAGATATGTTTTGTCTAGTTTTCATTTTTCTTATTTTTATCACTTGTCTTCTGCACTTCTTTTAACCTTTAGTTAAATCGTGGACAATGGTGTTTCTTAAATCATAGTTTGATTATATTTTGTTTGAAGTTTCTATCCCTAGTAAATAAATAACTATTGTAATAAGTGTAGTACAAATAAAACAGAACAACTTTTTTCTAGGGCATCAACTTGTTCATTGAGCAAGTTGTTCATTTTCATGAGTATTACTTTAGAGTATGACCCTCATATTTAATAGTGGTCTGAAACACGAAATATTTTAAAGTGAGTCAAAGAAGACATTTTTTCAGACATTTCGGCGAAAGTGGGGTGTAAGCGGAACAAGTCATCCTAAAGCATTGTATAGCTACAGATAGATCTTTTTTATTACAATAATTCGCGATACACCGTGGCCAACCTAATCGCGCTCGCCACCACGCCTAGTACCGGCCTGGTCACCGTGCATTCACTCTGAATGAGGCCTTAGGAAAAAAATAATCTTGGTACAGTTTCACGTTGCTACTGCAAAATGTGCCTACATTTTACTGTCTTTGAAGAGTTTGTTGCCTCCCGTACAACTGACTTCTTCAAAAAGGGCATTGAAAAATGACCTCTGCGGTGGTAGAGATGCATCGATAGCTAGGTGCATATTGTGATTGATAGAATTAAAAACATTTATATAAGAATTACTTTAACTTTCTGTATACTAAACGGGAATTTCACAGGTAAATACCTATTATTTGCAAACGTGTTTCTATATTTCCATTATGTTCTTGCTCAGTGCTTTATTTCAACATTAACATAAAAATATATTTACTCAAATTGGCCTGAGAATTAGCACGTTTCGAACGTCAAAATATTAACTCCCCATAATAAGGCAATCGCTTGACTGTTTTTGTCATCACAGCTTTGAAAAAAGCTTTCACTCACTTTCGAACTAATCCTTAGATGCGGTACCTACTTACGAAAAAGATTTTCTTAGCTTGTCCGGAATAGTTATTATATTGAGAGGTGATAAAACTGTCCAACTTTCTCCAATAAGCTTATGATACGCCTCTTAAGTTGCGGCACAAGTAATACCTCTTACCACTTACTTGTACTGAAGGAGTTGGTAAGCTAGACAGAATCCAAGCCAGCTAATTTGTTTTGTCAAAACTAATCACCTTAGGCCTATATACATAGTTGCGTCACCTTTCCTACGGTATGTTGAAAATGAAGCATTTGTATTTTACAATAAACAAATCTTTAAAGTCTGACTTCTAATTCAACAACTAACATTTGCACTCATGTAAGAAAAGTTGTTTAACCCAAAAAATAAATAAAGCCAGAACACAACAACATCCCAGTAACACTTAACATCAACAAGAACGTACAACGCCAATGTTTTAACATTCACCATTCACAGAGAATTTACTTTAATCGCATCATATTTTTCCAAAACGGCGGCGAACGGTACGAGTCCCATGCGGTTTGTGCGATACAGAGGTTTATACGGTACGATCCGGATACGTGACGCCTATACATGTGACTTATGTCAGGTTTAGTAAAAAAAAACTCTTGTACCCCGTGGTCACGAGCTACTCGATCAAGCGACACAAGTTTTGCGACAGTGACTGTGGGGAAAACAAATGAAAGAATTTGTTTAAAGCACGCCACGAGTTACTGCGTGTTGCTCAAGTCGCATCGCCTGAGGCCGTGAATGGAGCCACAATGTTGGTAAGGGATTGAGTAATCTATCAGTCAGTCACTATTATTTTAATAGCAATAATTGCCTTAATTATTTTTTTGCTCGTTTTTTCTTATTAGTTTTTAATATTTAAAAAAAACGACAAGTTGATAATGAATCGTGGTACAAAAATATTTAATCACACATTTAAAAGTATAACGTAAAAATACAGCAATAAAAACCGTTCCTTCCGTTAATTAAGAACCATTCTACAAACAGTCAATATTTTGTTGTGTACAATGTATTTTGTGCGATATGAAGCGGCTGCGTGAGGATTGTGTTTTTAACTTTTATTGCACACCAACTGTTCGAACGAAGTTAATGCGGAATGAATTTCTGAAACATAGTTGTCATGGCAATAAAACGAATGGTATTTGTGCGTTCATTCAGTGTGGCATGAGTACCAGATAATTATTATGTGAAACTGTCCCTGTGTGAGGGTAACGATGTGTGTGCGTCTCTCATTGTTTATTTTGGAAACTACTGGATTTATTTCGAAAAAAAAAGCATTTCGAAGTTTGATCCATGTGTCTAATGATCCTTTATTGCAAAGACTTAGTGTGTAGGTGATGAGGATTTTGCTCGACGAGGATGAATTACATGTACATTTTCGTAACAGTTATACGTTTCATGTTGAATGTTCGAACTCCTAATGAATCTGTACTGAACGGATGATGTAAGAGTATAATCATCGAGTTGCGATGTGATCATTTATGCATTGTATGCTGAGAAAAATAATCTTCATCCCTAAATGTCTTTCAAGAATATCGTCTCCATACTTTTGGTTAAAATTTATAGTTTTAAGATATTGGATAAACGCGACGCCGAACACGTTTGAGAATTTTCATCGTTCAGGCATCGTTTTATGAAGCCTCCATAGTTAACTTTGAGGCTATTATGGAAGTATTTTAAAACTTTTAGTATTAACATTCTTTATGTTATGAAATATCAACACTACGTTTTGTGCCTGTAGAGAATTTATGACATGGATTAATGAAAATAATCATGTCTGTGTTGTGTTTTTTGTAAGTAAATTGGTGGGGCGCTAAACTCATCGGGCGTAGGAAGGCCAGCGTTCAAAGTGCGGATTTTCAAACAACACTTTCAAAAACCGGTTAAAATACGGCCTGATCTCCAAGACTTTTAGATATGTAGAGGCAGAAAGTATACTAGTTTTAAAAGAAACGGTCACATTTATTAAGTTAGAAATATGTTCATGTTCAACTGATTTACATCCGTTACCTCACAATTCAGGTCCAGTTGAAAACCAGCGTCAGGCACTACATGTCTGGCATTTTTTTGCTGAACTAGGGCTTTTTGGCGCAGCCGTGAGGCACACTACCCTGCTAGTTTCATACTTCGCACTGTACACTTTTTTATTTTTATCTTTATTTTGATTTTGATTGTTTTTCTCCTAAGTTTTACCTGTTTTATGTGCCTTTTAGTCTGTGCTAAATAAAGGTTTTTTCTTTCTTTCTTTCATGGACGGGTACTTTTATTTGCTAAAAGTCGACATGAAACATGTCATGTTCCATCATTGAGGTAAAATGTTCCGGTAGCAATTGTGATAGTGAGTGATACAGTAACTGAAAATGGATTTAAAGAAAATGGAAGCATAATTATCTATAATCAAATAAACATTAATCATTTGTTTAAAAAGGACATTGTGTTACTGTTTCAAACCAGTGACATATTTTTTATTCCCAAGCTACCGATTTAAGTTTCCTACCATATTAAATGACAATGCTGTCATGTCAACTGTGGCTGCGGTTAACTGATACCAGCTACCCTTTGCCGCAGTTCAACTGAGTTCTTACACCGTTCGGATTTCCTATTGATTCCCTTCTCATTGTAAAATATATTTTAAGTTTTATTATAATCTGTTTCATTTTGTATTCGTGTTTCTCGGCACAACTGACCTCAAACTAGCTCAAATTCCATTTTATTAAGTTATCTCAAACGCAAAAATTTATAACTAACACTATAAATTACAAATAATGCGATTCAAAAACATACCTTACAGGTTTGCCAACTGATAAGTGTAATTCGCAAATAAATAGTTGTAAAATTGATTGAAGTAGACTAAAAAAACTGGTCAGGTGCAAATTTAACCCATGTGGAGAGGAATCCGTGCGATAATGTTACCATCCAAAAATCATTTCATGTAAAGAAGGTTGCCAAGACTTGCATAACAAATGTTATCGGAATGAGCCACGCCCCTAATTCTAAAGGGCTTACAAAACTTTCATCTTAGTCAAAATGTACAAAAATAGCACGCTTTTATCAGGCACAAAAAATTGAAAATATTTGCATTGACTTGTTCTGGAATTTGTTCTTCCGATCCAAAGGTTAAATCAAAAAGCGTGATGCGTTTTGTTTAAATTAATCAAAAGTATACACAATTAAAAAGCGCGGCACGATTTTTGTTGGATTGGCATTGAATGTAAAAGAAGAAGTAATTCAAGTTATTTTTTTTTTTTTGTGAGTGGTCTCGTGTTTTTTTTTAAACTACGTGTTTTTTATTTTTTTTATTTAAGGATACTCATCCTCACTAAATTAAGGCTAAAGTCAACGAAGTTATGTCTTGTGCGGTTGGGTGTACAAAGTTTCATTTCGATAAGACAGCTAGAAGTGGGTTGAAATTTACTTCTAAGATTTTATAACATTGTAAGTTACAAGTACAGCTAATGAAAGTTTGTTAAAAAGAGTTTCGTCTTTGTTGTTTATGTACATGCTAATCTAGCTTTCATATTAACAATTGGAAGTAGGTATACGGATAAACCGTCAAAATACAGACTTGCAGCTACCTTTAGGATCCCCTAAGGAGGTGAAGGAGCCGGTGGGTGAAAGCTATAATAATGTGCAAATCCTGGCCTTCCTACCAAATTTTAGTATTTAGGACTTCGCGAAGTACCCTAGAGGTTGTGATGTGCGTGTGAGTTAGTAAGTCAGTGTATAACTTAGTTTTTTTAATAGTTTCCTAACATTTAATCTTGAGAATTTGAGTTCTCCAGCATTATCCAGGCCAAAGCTATAGGGTATTGTGGTATTTTGTTACAACAAAATCACATCTTATAATCTATTTATCTATTTAACACCTGATGACCTGTTGTGCACAGTAATTCTTTCTATGATTCAATAAGTACCAAAGTTTTTATGAAAATTGTATGAAACTCATTTTACTTACATTTCTTTATCTGATAATTATTGTACTGCTGAAAAGCAAACCTTTAGATACATCTGTCTATTTTTCCACATCCATTTATCTCATTTCATGTGATCTCAAACCAATGTGGTATTTTGTTACACCAAAATCACATCTTATTATCTATTTATCTATTTAACACTTGAGGAGCTGTTGTGCACAGCAATTCTTTCTATGATTCAGTAGGTACTAAAGTCTTTATGAAAATTGTATTACACTCATTTAACTTAATTTTGTATTTTATATTTTTAAAAATATCTTTCAACTAGTAACCATGTTTAGCCAGTCGGCTAAACGTTTCGTTACAGTTTGGCGCCCAAGAAATGTGGTATTTTGTTACAAGAAAATCACATATTATAATCTATTTATCTATTTAACACCTGAGGAGCTGTTGTGCACAGTAATTCTTTCTATGATTCAATAAGTACCAAAGTTTTTATGAAAATTGTATGAAACTCATTTTACTTACATTTCTTTATCTGATAATTATTGTACTGCTGAAAAGCAAACCTTTAGATACCTCGCGTCTATTTTTCCACACCCTTTTATCTCATTTCATGTGATCTCTTATTATTTTCCTTTTATTAAATGTTGTGACATTTTGTATGTAACATTGTCATCTGTCAGTTTTTCTTTTTCTATGGTTTAGAGCGAAGAGGTCGTCTATTTTATTTTAAAGGTATCGTAAAACTAGTGTTAAGCCAGGTTCTCACTGTAAGCCATCTTTATTGTTCCTGGCCGATAATTCGTTAAGAAGTATTTGATTTAAAAAGTCACTCCTAGAACGATCGGCCAGGGTCTATAAAAGGCAACCGTTAGTTTTTACCAGGTTCTTTCTTTTCTTTTCCTTTGCTCGTTACTCACTAGTCAAATGTATTGCTAAAGCTTCTGAAATATAAACAGTTTGAAACTATTTGAATTTATTTATTATAAACATCTTGTGTGCGTGAAAGTGTTTGACTCACTTAATCACCTCCGACCTTCCCACTTTCGTCTTCGAGAGGAGTTGGAGACGTATTGGAGAGAACTGAAAACGTGGTGTAAGACGCCGCCAACTGAAGGTGTTCGAATTAGTCGGTCACCTCCGACCCTCCGACTTGCATCTACTACAGGAGTTCGAAACGAATTCGAGAGAATAACTTGGCGTGAGCCGCAACTTCCAGTACAGTGAGACGTAAGGTCCTCACGTCTACACTATTAAAATATATATTTTATTTATTTCTAAGATAGACCACCACGCGGTTTTCCTTACGACGCGAGCTCCCTCACAACGGGCTGCGGGCTGGTGGAGCGGCTGCTGCGAGCTCTCACTCGACGGACTGCGAGACGGAGGAGCGGCCGACGAGAGCTGCTTCAACCTCGAGGAGGATCATCCTACGCGAGCTACTACCGACTAATCATTTCTAATCCTTAATATCTTTTTACTTACTTTTGTATTTTATATTTTAAAAATTATCTTTCAACTAGTAACCACGTTTAGCCAGTTGGCTAAACGTTTCGTTACAGTATGCAAATACGACGAAACGCCAAGGGAAAAGGTAGGTAGGGTGTCTTGGTGGGGGTACTACCGTGTCCCCAAATCTCGATAGCCAACTTGACATTGGTGACGTTTTGACCCTTTGTAAACGTGAAACCACCAAATCTCTACATTTAGATATTTTTATTTTATATTTTCCACACAAAAAGTCAAAACTTCCATATAAAACACGTCGAGGCTGCCCCAGGCTGCCTCCGGCTCTAACAAAGACGTTGCGAAACCAAAAGAAAAAAAAACACGTGCACTCGCGATTGTCAAATTCGATTATAGTTGTGTCAAAATTATTTATAAATTTTAGAGATTATTTTTCGCAGAATAGCTTCAAGATTTTCATAGTAAAAAGTAAGGAATTTTAGTGATAGTAGTTAGTTTAGTTCGGTGTACAAGAGAATCGGCACCATTGTAGTTGAAAAACATGTTCTCTCATTCATTGCAACTGCAACTGAAATTTGCAGGCACAAAATTGAAAGATTTGCCATGTTTTTTGAAGACCACAGACTCTTATAGGTTTTCCTGTAAAATGTAAGCAATGAACAAATTTCTGTGCTTTTGTATAAATTTTACGTAAAATTTCTTAACAAGTTCAAGACTGTGTATTTTTATAATTATACTAAAAAGATGTTTGTCACCTTCACCATAAGCTCTTTCTTTTGATTTATCACACGGTACACTTTGCAAAACTTTTGTTTTTAAATTTCTTGTTTTCCTCCCTCAAACTCCCCCATATTCGAAATTTGTTAATTTACGTTACACTGTATTTGGGTCACAGAAATTCATATCTTTACCAAATTTCTACTTAATCACTCTAGTAGATTCGGAGCAAATTGGCAGTAACAAACGGACAGACAGACAGACACACGAGTGATCCTATAAGAGTTCTGATTTTCAGTAGGACGTACCTAAAAGTGTAAGAAGTAAAAAAAATACTTATGTAACAAATGTGTGCCACTAAACGAAAACGATTATGTTTGGATTATTTCTGAGGGATAGAATCCGGAATAAGGTGATCCGGTAGATAACCATAGTTCGACATTGCTCAAAGAATAAGCAAGCTGAAGTGGCAAATGGGCCGGCCATATTAGTGGTGGTCGCGAATTGGCAAACGTCAGGTAAGGCCCTCAGGGTAGGTAGAACGGCGGCGATCTCTAGCGTCCGGCCCTGGTCCAGGCCATGGTACGGAGCGAGAGGGAATGGAAAGCCGTCACCTCCTTCTGCGAAGCAGTAATGCTCGCGAAGGAGGAGGCGGAGCGCGTGAGGGAGAGAGCCTTGCGCCCTCACGCCCCCACTAGCCACCGCAGGAGACGCCCTGGGCGTCGGGAGTCGCCTGCAGATTCCCGGCCACCGTAGGCGCGGGCTTGCGGACGGCGAGCAATGGGTAGCTTGCCGTCCGGTAAGGACCAGGCCCGGGTTGACGGCGCGTCGTGTTCCACGCGCGCCTCAAAGAGATGTCAGCACAAAGTGACGGGGTCCGATAGGGCCGACGCCTCAGGGTCGCGGGTAATTCTAAAGAGAAAACCGTGGCCCTAGCACAGGCAACTGAAGGAACACGGATGTGTTTTAGTCAGTCAAAGTCTTACACGCCCTCCCGCTCCACCCAGAGCGGGAGGAGTCATTATTTTGATGATTTCCCACCCAAAAAAAAAAAGCGTAGGTAGAACATTGATCTTCCTAGTGTGGCTGGTAGCAGCTGGATGAGAGTTGCCGAGAATCGAGCTCAATGGCGTGCAATTGAAGAGGCCTATGTCCAGCAGTGGAATGCTGTAGGCTGATGATTAAAGGGAAATCCAGACTACCAACTCTTCACAGCGTCTCTCAAAATGATGTGCAACGTTAAGTGATGCGTTTCACATTTACTGCTACCTCTTTTGTTACTAAATTTATTCGTGCCAGAACAGCTTACCCCCGACTATTTGAAGTGGAGTTTCATTACTCATGAAGCCCTCCCTAAAGGAATTCAAATTTTAAACTTAATTTACTTGTTGGTCTTGAGGACGCAAGCGAGACTGCTGTTTCGATGCCCAAAACATGCAAAAATATCTTTTTCCGCTAGTCAAATTATTATAAGCAGATACAATCAGATTTTGAGCCCTCTATATAGAAATAGTCACGCATTACATGGAACATAAAAACTGAATAACTGGTGAATTGTAGTTGTGTTTACACGCCTCTCCTTAACTTTTCGGAAAATAGAGAATGGTGTGGTTTACTGATAATATATTCAATATTCGATGGGAATGCAACTTATTTTTGTTTCTTGAGTTCACTTTTCTTAACATTGTAAGCGAGTCCATGTAGCATAAGGCCGTACACATTAAATTTCTGCTAAGAAATCACTCGATTTCTACATGTACTGCCTCGTTGGTCTAGTGGTCGCAATCGCTACTGCTGAGCATGAGGTCCTGGGTTCGATCCCCAGGTCGGGCAACGTGTTATTGGGATTTTCTATCTGGAATTTCTCAGTAGCAGCCCGAAGTCTGGATTTGTGCCCGGTAGATGGCAATAGGCTCGCCCCCTATTACATGGGACTTAAACATAACTGGCGAAATGTGCGTGTACTATAGGTACACCTCTGCCCAACCCTTCGGGGAAACAAGGCGTGATGTTATGTCTTTAATACTTCTATTTGTATTTTGAGGGCCTTTAATGTAATGTTCAGCTGCGTCTGTTACCGAGCACAATCTGAATTGTTACATAATTCCAACGTAATCTAAATTCCCACTAAACATGGAAACCCTCTTTCTACTCGAGAGCCAAAAACGCGGTTTCACAATGATAAAGCAGTACTTTACTAGTTCCGCGGTATAAAGTATTATAAATGTCGTCCAGAGTACTGCTAACCGCTAAGAAAATGTAAATAGAACCATGTTTTTCCTTGCATATTATGTGGTGTATGAGTTTCTAACTCTTTGTGTTTTTACCTGCAGTTTTGGTGTTATGAGTTAGCTTCTAGATTATGTCACATGATTGAGTTTTGTTTTCTCATTGTTTGCAGTTGTCACTTTATTTACAAAGATTTATGAGCACTTTTTTTTTAAAGACGTTAGCTTTCTATAATCTTGAATTTTCTTAAATTTATTGTTGTGCTCTAAACTAAATTGGTGCAGAAATATTTCAGTTCTCAATTTTATGAATACCGTCACGACAAATTATTTTTTTTATGGTAGACCGTAAAAAAATAATTATAAATCTACAACTACTGATAATCACGACGAAAAAGGTAAGAAATAAAATAATTGTTAAGTATGTAATTCATAGTTAGTTTAAAATTTCCGATAAACTTTTTACTAGACTAATTTAAATAAAAAAAAACAATGTATAAGTCAATTTAAAATAAAAAAACTCGCACATTTGGCCGTGTCTTGGCGTATGTCAATAAATTCTAATTAATACATGGATTAATTCCCTGAAAAATAAACAATGGCCAATTGTTCGAGAGCGGAGATATGATGAGTTTTCTTCCCAACTCCAAACAATTTGTTCAAGAAAAAATTCTATTAGTGATGTATCCTATATTATTCCATAATTATGAATATTTAGGCATGTAGTTGGTCTTTCAAATCTTATATCGGCATAAAAGTCGACACTTGAAACTTAAGATTATGACTATGAAAGCCGGAATCCAGCCTACAGTGCGATACTGCTGTGACAGAAAAGTTACATACCAGGACACTCAGAAAGTATTACGAAAAAAAGTTTTTTTTGTATGAGAGACTGGCCAGTTATAGTCCATTTTGAAAATATGCTTATTTTTAAGTAAAAACAGGTACGTTCTAATTTTCAAACGAAATTCTACACGTGCAACTTCGTATGAGGATAGTGTCACGCTGGGTGCTGGACAACCTCACCGATGCTCAAAAGCAGGCCCGGGTGGAATGGTGCCGTGATATCATAAACAAATTTGAAGCAGGCTCGTCTCGGAGTCTTTACGACATCTTTACAGCCTTGGATGTATCAATACGATCCAGAAACGAAGCGCCAGTCGACGGTTTGGGTGTTTCAAAACGAATCAATGCCTACCAAATTGAAGCGATCTAGAGGCGGGGGGAACAATTTGATCGCGAGCTTTTGCAATTTGATTGGCTACTTGGTATCAATTCCTTTACGTGACCAAAGAAACATCAACTCTGAATGGTATACTACCAAATGCTTGGCAGAAGTTTTCTCTGTTGTGAGCAACAGGCGACCAAACACAGGGCTCCACGGGCTACTGCTCTACCACGACTACGGCGTTCGCACACCGCGCTCAAAACGAGGGACTTCCTGGACAGCACGCCGGTCAAACTCCTGGGTCACCCTTCTTAAAGACCTGACCTAGCACCGTGTGACTTCGTTTTATTCCAGAAAATAAAAAATCTGCTCAAGGGGACACAATTTTCGTCGCCGGAAGATGCGCTGACAGCGTTCGAGCAGGCTGTAAACGAGGTGTCTACAACGAACTGGAGATAGTGTTTCGAAAACTGGTTCAGACTCATGAAACTTGGTATAGAGGCTAGTGGAGAGTACTTTGTAAAGATTTGATAAAATAATATTTACATACGGAACATTTATTTTTATTTTCTTCAAACTTTCTGAGTCTCCCACGTCCAAAGAAAATAATAAAACATTATGTCTTTATCCAAAGCCGCGGGACACAAGACAGGATATCGCCGAGAAGTATTAAATCATTTTATCGGTAAACTTTCTTCGAAACAGCTTTCAACCACTATCTTCATAGTCATGCGACGTAATAAAACTTTATGATACACTCGCATACCCCGCGGCCTCTCTCGCATATTCCTCGATTATTGCATCTAGGTTATGGGCCTATGGTCATATAATATGTATAATGCTGGTTGCTTTTCGGATGTTCTTTTGCTTTGAAAAGACGTCACGCACGCAATCGTAGCAACAATTTCTAAGTATGCTGATTGCAATGAATATCAATCTGATGTACTTTACATTGAATGCTAAAAAGTTGAAGTTCCCAGCATACAAATTCGCATCGACGTTCCATCCAAATTATAGCGTGAAAATCTATCTAATAACACGAAAACTTGTAATATCACATATTAAAATTAAAAGCTTTACCCGAACCATCAGTACTTACCACACGAAATTATAACTTCGCTCAAAATGTTTTCCAAGTACAAAGTCAAGGGAAAAAACTTGCACCCATCGAAAATTAAAACTTCTCGGCGGCGGCGATCATTAAAAGTTTTCTAAAATTTATTAACGATCGACTACCAGAACCTGACTCTTACAATAATAAGCAATAACTGAACCTTATAACCGAACACGTAAGAGCGAAAATTTAGTTTTTGAAAAGCGCTCTCAAGTTTGTTGGGTAATGATTTGACAAAATTGGCGTCTGCTGTTGAAAGAATTGGTCAGAAACCTTATGCAGTTACCGCTAAGGTTGGCTTTTGCTGGTACAACTATCTGAATATGAGAATGATAACGTCTCTTCACGTGTGAAACCTAATAGAAGTTCTGACTGGGGCTGAAAACTTGAAAATTTGTCCAGCGCGCCCCCTTAATAGTTCCGATCACTTTGTATTGGAAAGTTAATGGTTACAAAGTTGTGGATGGTTCAAAAATGTATGGTTTTACGGCGAAAACAGATGGTAGGATGATTTTATACGAGTTTTAATCTGGTTAGAGATATAAATAGCCAACTTTTTAGAACTGCTGTTTTTCGGGTACCTATTCCTCGACTCTTCGAAAAAAAATCTCATGAGTCATGGACCAGATATGGAAAAGATGCGCTATACCTTTAACTTTATTTAAACTCATAATAAATAAATAAATAAAACTCGTGTATAAGCTTTCGGTGTCTGAATTTCTCTCTCAAGGTTTTTACCATTTACACACTAATTATTAAATATAACACACTGACCTTTTCGCCGCTATTATTGCAATTAATATTTCTTTTATATTAACTTTCAAAGCAAACCCTTAATAGAGCTGTCAAGCTCATCTAATCCTCATATAATCCCTTTATAACAACAAAATCACCTGGAATACGGATGATCCCAACCTTTTTATTTTTATCTCAATAAAATGTTTATTTCCAAAAAACAATTTACGTATATATTTAAGGAACTTAGGCACTCTGCGGATCCCGAACCAGCTTTGATAGTTTACCAGAGCCTTTGCCAGTCAATTATTTTATACTGTATCCCGGTTTGGGGCGGAACCTACAAAACCTCCTTACTTAAAGTTGAGAGAGCTCAAAGGGCGATCTTGTAAGTCATGCACTTTAAGTGCAGAGACTTTTCGACCAATGATCTTTATTCAGAAGCCAAAGTATTGACTGCAAGACAGCTTTTTGTGCTCCGCGCTGTGCTGCGAAAACACTCTACGCTACATCTGGATCTTGAAAAGATGAAAAGACGCAAAGGCACTCCCGTGTGCGATTTAGTCCAATGCCGTTCAAAGTTTGTCAGCCGACAGTATGCGGCAACTAGCTCTCGACTGTATAATAAAATAAATAAACTTCTCCCCATACACTCCTTGTCTAAACACGCAGTTAAAATAAAAATTACAAATTGGTTGCAGAAGTTAACGTATGACGAAACCGAGAATCTTATTACAATTGTCTCCTAATTTAACTAACACTGTGTTTTAATAAGGCATTGTTTGTTTAATTTAAGTTATTGTTTCTAAAGTACTTGCATGACACACCAGTTGTATGCCATTAGACCTAGAGGAACTTTGGCTCCTAAAACACAGGCTTCTGGCCTAGTTTAGAAGGCAGCAGTTCGCCATTTAATGTGACTCTGATGTACAATTGCTTTTTAATCCTTGTACTTATGAATGTTCTTTTTGAGTGTACAAAAATAAACAATTTATTTAATATTTAATATTACAAAAAGTGTAAAATACTAAAAAATTGCTAAGATATAAGTTTTAAAATAAGTGTTACACAAGTACAGCACTATCGTAGAAGTGACGTCACAACTTTGTAACTTCACACTAGCGCCGTACATTGTCCGTACCGCGCTATGAATAAGGACGGGAATAATCCCCTCCAAAAACTTTTAAAGCATGTTTCTTCTTCATATTTACATCGATTCAACAGATTTTATTACCTCATTTTTACTATGCCTTCTTTGAAATGACATTATTTTTACTAACATTTTTAATATTAGTCATCATCTCTATTACCGATCTCATAATATAAGAATACAGCGCAAAAAAGCGGCCAATTACCAATTCAAATACCTAGACGATAGCTTAGTTACTCGCCCAGTAAATACTCCCGAGACGCACTTTCTTAGCGTTTCGCAAAGATAAAATAAACGTTTTAAGTAATAAACTCGCTTCCGAGTTAATTAAGACGTACGTGTCACCCCGTGAACTGGCTAAATTAAAATACATAGCTCGCAAGTGCACGATGTTTTGAGATTAACTTCCCAGAGATTGGC
The DNA here is from genome assembly GCA_963555695.1 of Dasypolia templi. Classification (NCBI taxonomy): domain Eukaryota; kingdom Metazoa; phylum Arthropoda; class Insecta; order Lepidoptera; family Noctuidae; genus Dasypolia; species Dasypolia templi. The sequence continues at coordinate 3,241,784 of OY743144.1, forward strand.
TGAGGGTAGTGATGCGAGAAAACGTTCTACGAGCAACTCAAGAAAATGCTGAAGTTAATTTTGTGTGTTAAATTTTCATGATGATTTTTGGGACGAGGGGAAAATTTGAGTGCTTGTGAGCGCGGAGCATGAGAGCAGGGAATTGATTACGTTTATGACTTTGTTAGAGCGGAAGGAAACTGCTTTTTTGGGAACTTACCACATTGTGCTTCTTCTGACGCCTATTCAATTTTTGAATGGTGGGGCCACCCGAATGTCTCCTTGCTCTCTGCAAGGTGTAACAGCTCAGCAGCACTGGTGACTCCGGTCCATTTGCAAATATTTCTCAGCCAGGTCTTTTTTGAAAACAATTTAGACTTACCGACTAAGACAATATTAATTATGTTAAAAATTTAACAACCTTATTGAATTAAATACTTTAAGGACACTCAAGTTATCTCCCGAAGTCCTGCTTGCATAGCAAGTGACGTTACACGCTTCACGGTACGACATAATTAACTTCCAATCACCATGTAGATGTTGATGCTGAACTTAGTTTCAATTGATGCATAATCGAAATGCCGTTTAACCTATTACATAGCATTACCCACTGATTTGTGATGATATTTAATGAATTTTATGATTGATGTGTAATAAAATTGCGTCGTTCCATTTGATGTGTTTATTTTACGTACGTACCTAGTTTTATGAGAAATCATTTTTTAAAGTTTCTTTCTGTAAAAGAAACGATTTGTGCTGTTCTGTTTGCAAAGCAATCGCTTTACGAAAATAAACATTCGATTTTTGTCATGAAAACGGCATAGTCAGCCAACCCACCATTTTCTATACCCACTGGTATTCTTCAGGTCATCTTATCAGTTTGTTTTTAAGCCAGACTGTTTCCCTTTATGTCTGATATTTGCTCATGAGTTTCCTTTATAATTATAGTCTTTTTACATTAGGTATTTCGTCTTAACTCACCGCGGTCAAAAAGCGTCCCAGCCTTAATTCCGCCTGCTTTCGCATTCATAATCTTGTGTACGGTGTTTAAATAGACTTTTTTATTAGTTTACTTTTTTACAACATATTACGACATTATTTACTTCTAAAATAAATAAGTTAGTGAACAATTAAGATTTCGCTACTCGACTGCAGTGAAGCCCAAGAGTTTTTTTGTAAGAATGAGACATTAATATTACATTATGATGGAATGTGCTAAGAATAAATATGAAAGAGAATCTTTGGCTAGGGAGTTAAAACTAAATATGTGGTATGTTGGACTTATCCATAACATTTTGGTACACCCTAAATCAGAAAAGATTATACTCATTATTTGTGGCTTAACGCAGAAGTTTAGGCAGTAATTCTAGTCTCGTTTCTATTTTCATAGTATATATGTATACTGGTGGTGGATAGTAGTGTAGTAAAATATATCATAATTATAGGTCTATAGTTGTGTGTAAATAGTATAAGGTACAATAGTTATGAGGTTGACGTATCCGTGTGAATAACCACCCCTTATTAAATAAGAATAAAAAAATAAAATAAAAATACAACATTAAAATTGAACTTACTTAAACTAAAGAAATCTCAGTTTTGTCAAGTAATAAAACCGTGCAAAGTAGTTTGCGAGTAAGGTTATAAAATCTCTTGTCTATATTACATACATCTGTATAAAGAATATAAGTTTTATTTCTAGCTAGCGTCTAGATTCCAAAGCGTGTATTAGATCAAGCCACTGACTTCACGCTCTGCCAAGCTAAACCCAAACAGCACTTAATCTTCTAGCCGTGACTATGGGGACATATTTCTGTATCTTATAGTAAAGCTGGCACAGAAAATAGGTTTTTTATCTTGGAACTAAGTTGAGCTTAAACGAGGAGTGTTTCGAAATTGGAATTTTTGTTCATTCGGCTATTAAATGTAGATGCAAATAGATAGACTAGATGAAGTAGGATACAAATACTCGCATGTGACTTTGCTGTCAAAAACAATTATGATGTAGAATAAAATGGTTATGAATTAGTTTTGCTGTAGTTTGTACAACTAGCTGCAATTTTTGTCATTTCTTCCAAAAAATATTAAAAAATTGAGATAAGCTTAACCTTTGAAGACCACAACTCCGGGGAACGAAATGTGCCCTCAGGTCTCATAAGCCCCGCGAATTTCGCGGCCGCGATCACAAAAACTTTTTTCTTAACTTTTTGTTCGATTCCACCCACTATATGTTAATTATTTTGGGTTCAACAGTATTCGTATTACGAGAGTTGAATATTGTAAACAAATGATGAAATAATACTTACGATTTTCACGAACAGTTGGATTACGTAAAACTTTTTTGCCCACAAAAACTTTTTTTGTTTTTTCGCACGCATAAATAACTATCCACAACGATGAAATAACAATTCAAAAGTATATATTTATCCACTCACAGTCAATTTAAACACAAAATCACTAAAGGCCTTAGAGGAACATATCAAATATTTTATGTTTAATTTTTCTCTAATTGCTGTGAAATGTCTGGTTGTTCTGTTGAGCTTCTCTGTAGTGGTAAAACCCGTCATGTTAGAAATGACGAAAATGAGTCATAGATGACATAGAATAAATTATCTAAATCGTAAATGCAGCAAATTGTGTCACAACCACGATTCAATACAGTTTTAATAAATTTGCATAAATAATTAATAAAATGAACACCCAGTACATTAATGATGAAGTCCGGAATTATTTTCGAATAATCGGGTCCATTGGATTACCACAGAACTGTGGAAAGTTCAAACTATTCTACATTATTTATTTATAACAAAGTTTGAACTCAGTACACATTTGAATATTTAAACGAGGAAAACTATTTACACGACACGATTTGTCGTTGATGTAGTGGTGGTACATCAAAGTATCCTGATGTCCTCAGCAAAACGGCTTAAGTTATTACGGCTAATAGGAATGAGGAAAATGGAGAATTAAAAAAAAAAACGTAAACTTTTAATGTAAACAACGTCAATTTTTCGTATTATCGCAACTGTCATTCTTTGACAATTGTTTGAAATGTGCTAATTTACTTATCTGTTTATTTCACTGACTGTACATAGATTTCTCGCTTTCTATCTTTGATACATTTAGGAAAAAAAAGACTGTGTGTGTGGATTATAACTAAAGATTTTACGTAATAACTATTCAACTATCTCATAATTTAGAAGTAAAAAATCGACGAGCATCAAGAAAAAAGGTTCCGTAAACTCGGATAACCTAAAAGTATCCCAAGAAGCAAAGGCCAAGATAAGTCTAGAAACTTACAAAGTTTGAGAATAATGGTCAACCACAGACTCTAGCCAGCGGGGATTCGGAGTTTGATAATACGTTAATCAACTCCATGGAACACCCATCTTGGATTTGAATGAAGCAAGTTTTTAGTGAGACCTGAGTTACCTCAAGTTAGTCGGAAAAGATAAGCCGAGGACTCGAGCAAGTCTAGCAGCAGAATTTAACTATCTACGACGTTCTTTTGAAAACGTTGAAGTTAATCCTGCTCTTCCAGTAATATTATAAAGTAAGTTTGGAGGTTTGTTGCTTGACTAAGTTTTAATGGGTGAACGGATTTCCATGCAGACGCTGTGATCTGTATTTAAATACAGAATACTTTTTCTGGTTGATGAAGGAGTTTCCCCAGGATGCAAGTAAAACCGTGGACATGATTTTTAAATCAGCTTACCAACTAATTGTCAAGCAATCTCTAATGCAGTTGTGTTATCGGGGATTTACACAAGGTCAATTTTCGCCGCCACCCCATTTACACAGGTCGATAAAAATTGCAGGTGATTAGTTGGTTTTGCACCAAAATGTTGACTTTCTGGTGGTAAAGACTTCACTAGACTAACTGCCTCGTTGGTCTAGTGGTCGCAATCGCTACCGCTGAGCATGAGGTCCGGGGTTCGATTCCCAGGTCGGGCAAAGTGTTATTGGGTTTTTCTATCTGGAATTTCTCAGTAGCAGCCCGGAGTCTGGATTTGTGCCCGGTTGATGGCAATAGGCTCGCCCCCTATTACATGGGACTTAAACATAACTGGCGAAATGTGGGTGTACAGGTACACCTCTGCCCAACCCTTCGGTGAAACAAGGCGTGATGTTATGTTATGTTGACTTTCATGTGGCGGGCGATAACCTGCGACTGAGTATTTTCACGGTCGATTTCAGTCACTCGCCGCATACGTCAAAAGTCGAAACCTACTCTACCTTGGAACTTGCAATTTTAGTCACCTATGACCTAGCCGAATTGCCATTGAGACTAGATTTTTGCTGTGTAGCAAAAATCGTGACGCTATAGTCACCTGTGTAAAGCCCGCATAAGTTTATTACTGTTTTAAAACTGCATTCATAAGAAGAGAGCAGTGGTGGCCCATTGGTATTGGCCCCGACATACGAGTTGTAGGTCGCGAGTTCGACCCAGACAGGCACTTTACTTTGCGTTTTTAATTTTATCACCACTGCTCTCAAAACGGTAATTTATCGTGAGGAAACCGGCCGACAACCCGCGATGGGCCCGCGTGGTGGATTACGGCTCACTCCCTCTCACTGAGAGGAGGCATGTCAAAGTGAAAGCATTTATTTCAAATAGGCACATAAAAAGCACTTTTGAACGCCAACATTTACATTAACATAGAATTGATTCTAAACGCCTCTTCCAAAAGGTTTCGTATGGAGAAGAAAGGGCAAGAAACTCCACTGTTACTCTTAAAAAAAAAACAGTATTTATATTAATGTCTCTTAACTTTAAGCAGCGTTAAAAATGTAAGCCTAAACAGTCGCTAATCATTGCTTAACTTTAAGCGACGTTTATGAATAAGGCGGTAAATCTATTTTTATATGTGAAGACGATGCACCAAGAATAAAAATGCTATACCAAAATAGGTAAAAATAACTGTGTCCCAGCAGTCGGAACGTTATAGGTTGTATGCTTATTCATAAGTAAGTATGTCATCATTTTTTTCTCTTGTTATTTGCATTGGAATGTGCTAGCTAGTAACTTGAACACATCCGATAGACTAAAATATTTTTAAAACTGTTAAAACCTTTTAATTCATTACTCAGTGCAAAACAACCTTTGTAGCAAAGATCTACGCCGATCGCCGATCTCACCTAGTTTTTAAAATATGATTGACGTGTAAAAGTGTTTGTACAAACCTATTTACAGAAAATAAATCATTTATCATTTACAAACCTTACTTAACACAAGAAACAAAGCCTATTGTCTCGAAACCACATTCAATTACTTGCTTTACTAATAACCCGACTTGCTCAATACCACAAACAGCTTAGTTTATTGATCTGTATCCAATGTTTCCGGTCTACAAGCAAAGATTCAATCTAATATAAACTACACAAATCTATGAACTAAAACTATTCATAAAACATAGGTATTTGATGTTTTCAAATTATTTTGAAACCATTTTGACTGGATTATTCATTAATGTTTTCACTTTATTTACGTATCCAGGTATCAAGGTTGAATTCAACACAAATGCTACGAAAACCTCTCAACCAGAGCTCGTGTATGACCAGACGTATGAACGTAAACGAGGCAAAAGGAGTATCTAAGGATCGTAGCAGGTGGCGTTCTGTCGTTTCTGCCTACCCCCATGGGAAGAAGGCGTGAGTATATATATATGTATGTATGCTACAAAAACCTTCGACATTTTAAATATAAAAATGTACTTATATTTCTCGTCTTCCGAAGTTTTTATGATGAACATAACATTTTTACTATAATTCCACGAAGATAAAGTCTGGATGTGTCGAAATATAATGGGTGTGTCGTTACTGTTAATACAACTTTATAGTTTTGTGTCGTCGATACGTAATATAGACCGTATCACGCAATTTAGTATTTTTGGTGGTGCAAGGCAGAAGAAAAACGACACTAAAGATCAGATATCTTTCTCAGATTAAAAGGAAGTATAGAAATACCACTATCCGCCATCCTTTCTATTTAGTCGGATTATTTCGTGATATGGACTGTCGTAACATTTTTTCATCATAAGAGCCGTTATTTCTTCTTTTAACTGGGAAAAAAAGAAACAAAACATGGGATTGAAGTTAGCTAGACGACACGATCTATCGAGTTTAAGTTAGCGCTTGCGTAAGACTCCGTAAAAATCATAGTCATTATCGAAATCTATTTGATCCACGTTTATAACAACTTAGGTCTTCGATAACAACTCATGGTAGACGTATAGTTCCTAGTGACTAAAAATAATACTCATTGATTTTAAATGGCTTTAAATTTCATACTCTGGATTTGCAGACTTACCTTTGTAATTCGATTCTTTCGTAACACTTGCAACTACATCTACATCAGGATCGGTTATCGCACCAACACCGTTATCAATTACGTCTCTTTCGTACTCTTAATAAATATATGTCAGTCCTGCTGTATCGATAGTGACGTGAGCAAGGCCGAAGATTATTTATCGTATCGAATATCCGCACAGAACTGTTGGCCTGATCGAAACGTATCTTAAGATCGAAGGCTGTATACAGAATGTAAGATATGAAGAAAAAAAAACTGAGGATTCAAATGCATTACGTGAAGAAGTAGTTATTATAGGTATATGTACCGTTGATATTATTGATAACAGAACAGACAACTGAATAGTAGTGACTTGGTGCAGTTGTGTCGATTTGCATCAACACTGCTCTCAAACGGCGAAAAAAAAATATAAGCATGTGCTAGAACAAAAAATCGAAGGCACATGTGACATACACCGCGAGCACTAGACTCAAACTCAAAGAATTTATTTCAATTGAACCATTTACTGCGGCACTTTTGATTTGTCAAAGAGTCGTTCAGGTAGCCAGAAAGTTGAAGCTAGTTACCCATTCCAAAACGTAGATCTCTATGAAGAAGAACGGTCAAGATTTAAAAAAGTTGAATTATAACTCTTTTAAATCAAGATATTACAAAAACCTGGGTATATGACTCGCGTGGTCTCTACGCGAGTCATGTACCCAGGTTTTGGCAAGTTTTTTTTTGCAAGACCACGCTGATTATACAAGAAATCAAGAAGAAATAGGAACTATAGTTTACTCCTAAAATTCCCTAGGAAAGGATAAGTGGGCAGTTATTCTACGACCTGACTTAAAGTTATATAACCAAAACGATTAGGGTGTGGAATCCCTATGGGAATGTTTTGGGTTTGAATCTGACCATATGTAATGGATACTATGGACTTTACATTGAAAGGTCGTGAACCGGCCGCATAGACTTGGCAACCGGTTTCCTAAGTGTAGGATATTTAGCGAAGTCTGATGGGTTTAGAATGGCTGTTAGCCAATTTTCTATGGAAATGTGTCAGTCAAACACCACTATATACACTTCACTACACCTACTTCTATACTTTAAATACGTCAAATATTCCACGAACATTTTGTACATAAACCGCCAGAAACTCTGGAAATTGAAGCAAAATCTCAAAGGGACTTTTGTGTACAACTTGTACGGTAGTCAGAACAAATTAATATGTCCCAAGTTTAAATGACTTCGCCGAAACACTGTTGAGCATTCAAAAATCGGTAACTACTTACAGATTTATCTCCTCATTTATAAACGTTGCTTCAAGTTAAGATAATAAGATTCTTTGTAGTTTATGTAAGTACCATTGCATTTCGTTGTGCGTTGTGTGTAACGCAGGTGTGCTGGAAGATATTTCTTTATACATAAGCATAACCTTTAAAAAAAAACTGTTTCTATATTTTTGCTGTTTATAAGTGTGTACATAAACTGTTAAGTTATTGTTGGACTAAGCATACCTGGTGAAATTTTGGGTGAAGGTAACCTCTGCCTAACCGTTTTGGGATTACAGGCGTGATGTTATGTTATGTTTATAGAATGTTAAATAAATAAAGAAATAAAGAAGAACTAATGTTGTAACTACATGATTCTGATATAAAATGGCGACTTCCAGCTTTTTTCATCACTTTAAAACTATTTCTTATCTACAAAAGCCTTACCATCTAAGCAATTTCTCAGGATAAGCCCTCGTCGATCGACCCCGACGTTGACAGATGACAACTATCTATTACAGATTATAGAAGAAAACACTGGACGATGCTTGTAATTAAACGATATTTTAAAGATGTTTTTGTTAAGACGATTATATTGTACCGTAATAAAGTCGGCACTGTACCATACTTATTATATTGTCCGTAATCATACAGCCCGTGAATAACCGTCGCTAGGTATTGTGTTTCACATTGACCAGTCTATAATTACCCGACTATGGTAAATGTATGAAATATATTGTTGGAGTCACCATGATTTCTCAGCTAACTAGTGACCACCACTTGTAGTTATTTGAAGAGTAGTCTGAATATTTCTGCCGCACAACTCAAATCTTACTCGCATATCATATTAATTGCACGGGAAAGTACCGCTGGTGTGGATAAGTATCTGAGAAATACAAAAACTTGAAAATATGTGATAAAGTGATCAAATTTTAGGTCATGCAGACTTCAAATTTGATAACTTTATCACATATTAAGCTTTTGGCGACTACAAAACACCCACTACTTCATCAAATGAATACTGTATTGTAAGTGACAAGTATGTACATCATTTACGAGAACAATGAGACCGCTCCGCATATATAGCGTGATGTATTCAGTAGAAGTAATACTTGTCATAATTAATTACAACCGTTCCATTGTGTCTGACTCAAAATGCGAACCTTTCAGAGGCGTTCCGACCTGTTCAGACCTGACTGCTTAGGGTTCCCCCTCGGCCTATTTGTATTTGTTTAGTGAACACGTTTCTGTGTAGGGATGGCGACTTCTGGCCTATTATTTCATCGATTAAAAGTTAATATATAAGATACTCTTTTTGTGGTAAGGCTTTGGTTGGCACAGAACTTTTGAGGTTATTTTAAATCGGCCTTCTTGTATTTATTCTAAAGCGATTGCATGAATTCTCTTCTCCAAAATGCCACGCAGTTAGAATAAGTAACCGACAATCGTTGGAGAAAACGAGTTCTAGAGTGGAGACGTTTAGGCAAACGTAGTGTGGGACGCCCGCCAGCCAGGTGGAGCGACGACTCGCGAAAGGCAGATGGCAGATACTGGATGGAGAGAGTCGAAGATCGGGCTCAGTGGCATTCACTAGGAGAGACCTACGTCCAGCAGTTGACGAATATAGGCTGATGATGATGACGATGAAGATTAAGTAAATGCTAAATAATTCTGGTTAGATGTCAAATGCCACTGATCATTATCAGAACCTTTAAGAGATGCATGAGAGATTTTTATGAGACTAAAAGGAAGAAAGTTTTAGAAAAAATCCTCCATCCTATGTCTATTTAAACATCCTCATGTAGCTTTCAGAGTGCATATACGTACCATGACAGTGAGAGATCAACATTCTGGAATCTCTAAAATTCCAACTCACCCGCCAACCCTACGTGTATAGCAAGTCACGCGAGTAATTAATGTGGAAACGAAAGGTATCTGTTGTAACGAATCGTTTGCGGTAACCGTATTCTGAGAACTTGAAACACTGCGGAGTTTCTTCGCCGAAATGTCTTGTCATTTGAAAAGTGACCTACGATCGATTGTTCATTATTGGGGGAAACAGTTTAACAGTTTTAATGAGTCCTAACGGGGGAGGGAGCTTGTGACTAATTAATGCGGGTAATAACGGGTCGATCAGTCAGGTAAAGCTACGCTTGCCGTCCGTGGATGAGTGAACATCATTACATACCAAGAACCCTCCGTCCCTCGGAATGAACGTTAATCCGTTGGTCCCAGAGGTCGTTGACAGTCGTGACGGGTCGTCAGAAGCCCGAATGCCTGACAACCAGCCTTACCAAGGGGTATCGAATTACCTATTAGATAACTAGATGTGAAATACTGGTACCCAGCCGACCCCAACATAGCATAGTTGGGAAAAGGTTCGGCTGATGACGATGACTAATTACTAATGTTTTTTACTAATTGCTACCGGTTTTTTAATGGAAAACAATCTTTGTGACAAACCGACTCCGAAAAAAAAATCCCCATCCATTTGATTAATATTGTTTATTGTATTTATTTTGTTGAACACTTTAACTAGTTTTTTGTGTATGTATATTTTTTTAATATTAGCGTTTGCTGCACCGGTGGACTTCATTCAACGCAGGCTGTCGCTGAAAACCAGCGCTGGGGCTCTGTCTCACATAGGGTTATTACGTATGACGCAGGTCAGGACGGTGCGGTGGAAAGCACAGTTAGTCGTTAGAGCAGAATTCACTATGTTTACTAGACATAACAAAAACGCAATGTTGATATAATTTATGAAAATTATCTATGCAGGAATTCAATTAAACAACTTACTTCCTTACTAGAACGGAAATAAGTATATTTTTTTTAGTCTTAGACAATGGAATCTCACATAAAACCTGCAAGTAAAATAAGTACATTATAGGTGGCCTAGATGGCGGTTATGGTAAGTTTTTTGTAGACACTACAATTAATTAATTTGATGCGCAGAGTGATAACTTGCTGTAATGCTCTGATAAATAACAAAATCTAAACTCAAGTATATTTTCCAAAACCTGTTTCTTACTAACAACTTCTAATAATTTTACGACCAATCAAAATTTAACACACCAGTTTCATTAATCACAATGCCCCGGATATAGTGTGACGTATGGGTCTCAACTATTAAATACGGAACGGACCCGAACTAAGTGCGGATCTAACTCGTAAACAGGGTCATAAAATCCCTCACGTAGATTTCCGGTCAGTTGCTTTGTGTTATGTTTTGATAGCCTGTTTATAGGCTTGTCATAAAAAAAACATGACTACATCATAAAGTTTTAGGTTTGTACAAAAAATAAGGTATTTGGATAATTTTGATACAATATTTTGATTATATTAAACTGCATAATACTTTTATGTTATAAACAAGAGTGTGTACCGTACACACACACATACATAAACCCACGCCTTTTTCCCATGGGGGTAGGCAAAAACCAGAGAACGCCATCTGCTACGATCCTTAAATACTCCTTTTGCCTCGTTTACGTTCATACATCTGTAGTGCTATTCTGTAACCATCTCACATCTGCCTTGTAAATACCGTACGGTACCGTTGTGTATCGTGCTATAACCTCAATATAAATAATTTTATTACAAGTATCACACAAACTCACAATGTCTCACAAAAGCCTCGTAATATCTTTATTATCATACCAGAAAGGATTACCGTGATATTTAATGAATGGTGTAAACTAGATCAAAGAGTAAACAAATTATTCATAAAGGAAATTATATTAATTGGGATGATGCCTTATATTAGAAATGTTCATAAAAAAAATGTAGTTTCAAAGAAGGCGTAGTAAAAATGAGATAATGGAAAAAAAACAGTTAAATCCGTGTAAATTTGAAGAAGATACACGCTTTAAACGATTTTGGAGGGGATTATTATCCTTGTCGCGCGGTTCTGATAATGTACGGCGCGAGTATGAAGTTACATAGTCGTGACGTCACTTCTACGATGGTGCTATCCTTGTCTAACAATTATCTTAAAACGTTTATAACACTTTTTGTAATATAGTTTGCGCTATTTGGAAACAAACAGTATTTTAAGACAAAAATAAAAAAAATGTCATCATCCCAATTCTCTTCGTCAGTCATATTCTTCAAAGTTTTGTGCTCCTGTACAGTCTGATGGGCAAAGATCTTCCCCAAGTTCTTCATGAAATTTGAACCAGCCCTCGCGGTACGCGTCCAAGACGTCTCGCCACTTCTTCCTATGTGGTTGCGTAAGATAATTTTTCATGTTACCCCTAAATCCTTTCAGGAACTTTCCCGCGCCGCCTTGAAACAGCAATCGTGGTACGCGTCCAGCACTCGTATGAACGGGTTTTAACAGATAGAATAGGCAAATCACTGTCCGTTTCAAGGTTGCCTGGAAGAGATCACAGAAAGCGATAAGGCAGCCCATTGTATATTTTGTCTATTTCTTTCGACGACAGAACTCGGTTCTACGGCCTCGGCGGCACATTCCATCTTTAGGCACCCATTGTGTGGAACTTTTTGATCAGCGGTCATCGTGCATGCGGCTGACGTGACCCGCCGATGTTGGTAAGTTAAAGTTTGATTATTATTTCTAGATGAGATGATAGAATATAATAAAATTCTCCTTTAAGATAAAGTGAAATTCAAATCATTTATTTCAAATAGGCACATAAATGAAACTTTTGAACGTAAAAAAAAAAAATTAAATTATTCTAGTTGCCCTTTCCAAAAGATAGTTTCGTATGGAGAAGAATGGGCAAGACACTTGACCGTTACTCTTTTAAAATGTTTTACAAAATTTTGTAGTTATACATAGACCACTAGACCAACTGCCTCGTTGGTCTAGTGGTCGCAATCGCTACTGCTGAGCATGAGGTCCTGGGTTCAATTCCCAGGTCGGGCAACGTGTTATTGGGTTTTTCTATCTGGAATAACTCAGTAGCAGCCTGGAGTCTGGATTTGTGCCCGGTTGATGGCAATAGGCTCGCCCCCTATTACATGGGACCTAAACATAACTGGCGAAATGTGGGTGTACTATAGGTACCCTCTGCCCAACCCTTCGGGGAAACAAGGCGTGATGTTATGTTTATGTCGTTATACATTCGTAGGGTATTAAATTATATGTGAAGACATTTTTTTATTATTTTTACGTAATCCAAAAGAGTTACTAATATAATTGTTGAAATTTACAAAGGGTGACATAATGGGCGGTCTTATAGCGGCTGATAGCATCATTCATCGAATGAAACTCTGGTTGCTAGCTCAAACACAAAGAAAACTAAAACTTTTGTACAAGTAACCATTTCTCTAAGTTTCACACAAATACATCTCGTATGTCGACCTTTTTATTGAGTTAACATAATAAAATGTTATCGTCCAAACTATTATTATCGCCAAGTTTTTATAAGTTTTCTTCTGAACACTTCGACTTTAGTTTTGCTGTAAGAGAAAATCGAGACAAGTTGACAATCTTTCTAAAGTTTTTAACGTGATTGGAGCGATAACTTAAGCAAAGAACTAAGTTATAATGAAAAGTATTAGTTGGTACTTAAACGAAGAGAAACGTACGTCTTTCAAAACTTTTCTGGTTTGTAATTTTATTACTAAACAGCTCAGTTTTGATTTTCCTAATTGGTGTATTTTTGAATTGGTCAATTACTGGTTCTATGGACCCACCCTGGTTTAAGCAGTTCAACAGTAAAATGCAGATGGTGTCTTCTACAACTTCTTCAAAAGCATTAGGTATAATGTAACGACAAGAACAACCGTCTGGATTTGTGTCCAGCGGGCGAGCCTTTTGCCATCAACCGATGGCTCGCCCACTGTTACATGGGTCTTAAAAAAACCTGCAAAATGTAGGCGTTCATATGGGTGCACCTACGCTTGAGCCTTCAAGGATACAAGCATGATGTTACGTTATGTTAAGAATAAACAAAATACCGAAACAACAAAAATACATCACAGACAAACTCAAAAAATAATCTACACGAACAAAATCTACTAAGGAATTATAAAGGACTCTCGATCGAAGGTTTCCATCAGAAATATAGCGAAATATACTCAACAATATGTCCCGAAACCGAAAAGAACCGTTTCAAAGGCCGACTTCGTTTCAAATGGAAATCTGGATGTGAATTTTCATGCAAATTTCCCAGAGGTGTTATACATGGGAGGCTGTAACGCGGATGTTAAAATCTCAGCGTAAATTCTATTCATGTATGGTAACGTTGTTATGGAGTGGATCGCTTTTGTTTTGGATCTCATAGATTTCACAGTCAGTCTTTGTAGGTAATGAATTCGGGAAATGTTTGTTCATTGTGGATAATCGTGACGGGAAATTGTCTTTTTTTGGATTGCGTTATATTGAATAGAAATAATAATTACAGTGTTTTTTTCTATAAGCTATTCAGTTGAAATCTAGGTTAGACATTAACTAGACAGTGATCAGAAAATAACAATGTTATTTTTTTATTTGCCGATGTTATTACTGTGATCTGCCCTAGTAATGGGTAGTGGGTTAAACCCATTTTGTTAGAAACTGGATTATTTGCGTTTTAATGTGGATTTATAGCATTTCATCCGGTTAACGGGGTGAAAATTGGTATTGTTGATTATTTAATTTATTGGTATTGTGGGAAGTAGAGTTCACTACTGGCCTGTCAAAAATAAAAGTCTGAACACAAAATCAGATACATTTATAATTTATATCAAAAGTAACAATAAATTAACAGGCAGTTTAATCGTCATCATCATCGTTTCCATCGGAAACACGGCCACAATCATAGAATGGAAAATCTTTAATGCCGAACGTTGATGGTTTACATCTATGTATTTGTACGTAGCGGCGCGGCGCGAACCGGGTTTGCATATTATATCTCCGGGATTCCATATGTATTGGTTGTGAATCAGGCACGCAGTCCGCAGTGTCACCTTTCACTTACATCATCCACGTGCTTGTGCAATAAATCGCAATTGTATGTTATATATACGAGTATATGTTAGTTTTGCTGCCCTTTCGTAGTGAGTCTATTTTTTAACAATTTTATGTTACTATGAGCGTTAAAGGACCGCTCCGCAGCAACAGAAGTGCACGATGCTGTAAGAATACGGACAGCAACTTTTCTTCTTCTTTTCACACCATCACAATGTACCGCGTAGAACATGCTAGGTGGACAATATTATTTTATGATATTTAACGATGCTTTTTTATATAAGTAGTCATGTTGAGGCATTATTAATAGTTTTTGGTATGATTTTGTAATAAAAAACAAAGAAAATATGTAAAAACTGAAAAAAAAATTTAAAAATAATAAACAAACAACAAAAATACATTAAATAAATAAATACCTACTGTACAAACTAACTTAACCTAAACCTAATCATCAGAATCATCATCAAAATCTTCTGGTGAATCGTCATCATTTTGTGGTAATGTGCGACAATATGATGACGTTTCCGGTCTTGATGCCACTATGGTCGGGCTTACGATTAACTGTAATACTTCTGCACATATTTTTTCCGGCTTTTTTCGGGGAATCTCACGAAGGCCATTGATCAAAGGGTCAGATGTTATATAATAACATGGACAGCAAGTCTCTATTCGTGGCAACACGTGAGCACTTGCGGGTGTTGTACTCCCTTAATCTGCGGCAATCTTTGTTACGTGCTTCTTGAGCCTTCGGAAAGTTGACCAATTGGAAGCAATGCCGCTTTGATGACCTCAGTACTGTGTACTAATATTCTATCTCGAATCTATATAGTATGCTAAGGCTTCGTCACTACTTAACTGCCTAGGATTAACGGAACTGGTATTTTCTTTTGACTTAATAATATTATCTGGCCTTTCACTAATGTCTCTAATCACATGGGCGACTTTTCTTTGCCCTGCTGAACGCATAGCAATTTCGGCAGTAGTCACTAATTCACTGGCACTTCGAGATTCTACGAGATCCACGACTCGACGTTTCTTCGTCTTAAACGACGATTCCTCGAAATCTTTGCGAGGTCTTCCTGCAGATGTCACAACCTCACTCGATGTTGAAGGTTGTGGGGCTAAAGAACTCACAGTAAACTGTATGTCTCCTTCATCCAGCCAAGTCTTATTTCTGATTAAAAAAAGCTCCTTCGATTTTCCCGAAGCCATTTGGCTTCAATCTTAGTAGAAAAGTTGGATATTTTCAACTTTATTTCTCTTTGGCTGCTTTCAGTAACGTCACCAAAGTGAAATTTTGAAGAAAGATAGTCATAAATCGCATGTCAGTTAATATTGCATTAGCACATATTTTTTAAACCGATGAATACGTCCCTTGCCTTACCAGCTAGTTTACGTGTTCCTTTGATGTCAAATTATATTTGTGCTGCCACTTGTAAGAATATGCCTTCTACAATTTGATCACTCAATAGCCGTCATATATTAATGGTTTAAACATGAAATCAGACGACTCCAGAGTACTCGATCTTTTATCATTCTTCGTGTGTTTCAACCACTCTTCAAAAAATGCTACCCTTGAAATAGAGTAAACGTGTTCTGAAAAAAAATATAAAAAAATATGTTGTACTGAAGTGTGCTGAACAATATGTGTATTTTTACAAACTACACAGTTATACCTACAATATATCTAAAAACTAGCCCGAATAGAGGCGAATCAATGTATTTCCTGAACGTTCAAAGTTTTGTTTATGAAAAAAATTACGCAAAAATTTATGCATTAAGTTAAAAAAAATCTAAAAATTCATTTTAATAGATTCTGATAAAAATAATATATTAAATAATAGTACATACCCTCAGTATTAATATCCATCACAAAAAACTTTCACAATAACACTATAAACCACTGTTTAGCCGCACAATGACTTAACAATTAAAAATAGTGTGTTGAGTCGTCACTAGATGGCGTTGTACCATTTCGACCGATTTCTACATCGCGGTGTCAAGAGTCTCCGCGGATAACCTAGGGTCTTCGAACTAATGATTTTTGTTAACCACTGTTATTCTAAGGTGTAACCACTACATCAGTGAATAAATTGAACTTGAGGTTAAGTGTCGGTTTTTCTGGTCCGAACTCCCAAGTGGAAAGAGAAAAATTCTTTCATTCAAATCCCAGTTTATTACCCCCCAAGTGAGGGTTAGTCATGGTCCTTCGAGCCGGATGTGGCAAGAGCTGTTCCAGTCCAGCATTATCAGGTCTCAGGTGTGTTCTGCTATTGGACAGAGAATCATCATCCCCATACGCTCCTGCTGAGTGATCTTGGATGTTGAAAGACGGTAATATCAACACCGTATCCAGTTGCGGGAAGTACGGAGGAAGGAGTACCAATCGGCAGCAAGCAAGCTGCAGACGACTAAGGTCGTAAGGAAGTTAGTGATAGTGCGATAAAACGTGAGTACTTTGTGATTTCTTGTGTGCCAAGCAAAAGTGAACTGTATTGCCTAGAAGATTTAAACTTTAACTTTTATTAGTATATTAGAACTTAGGATAATTATACGTGTGCATGTTTAGACTTAGCTAGATTTTAGAGAATTGTGTTTAGACGGGGAACCTATGCCCGATATTTCATTAGATTATAAGGTGTCAAAGACTTTTGGACTTGTAAAATTTCGGTAACTTTTTGGACTTAGAAAAATTTCTTTCTTTACATTGACTTGTAAAATTTACGAGTAACTTTTTGAACTTAGAAAAAAATTGTTTGATTACATTGACTTGCAATTTATTTTATTTTTTTGGACTTGAAGATTTTTTAAAGAACTGTTTTATATTGTAGTTTGTTTGTACTTACTATAATATGTCTTTGCAATCACATACTAAAGTACAGGATGACATTTACGCTCGGTTGATAAGAGCTAAAAGTAATTTTAAAAAGTCGCCAAAGGAAAGGATTACCAAGCCATATTTAGAAACCAGATTAGAAATTGTGGAAGAGTTGTGGGCACAATTTAGTTTAACGCATACACAAATCATAAAGGATTTTGAACCTAAGGAATTGGTATCTTCACCCTACACTGCAAAGGAAGTTTATTTTAACACAGAAGAATTATATTTAGATTTAAAATGCGAATTGAAAACTGCATTAAATGAGATTAAGGGTAGTGATATTTCTCCGGTAGCGGGTTCATCGTCAAATAATGTTTCGGAAGGCAAAAGCACATACATAAAATTGCCCAGAATAACTATTCCAACATTTTCTGGGAAATATACCGAATGGCCGACTTTCCGAGATTTGTTTGTATCGGCAATACATAAAAATAGCACTATTGATAATGTTCAGAAGTTACACTACTTAAAAAGTTATTTGACTGGGGAAGCCGAGCAGCTCTTACGTCATATACCAATTTCAGAAGCAAATTATGAAAGATGCTGGACCCAATTGGAGACCAGGTATAACAATAAGAAATATTTGTCCCACTGTATTTTGAAAAGACTGCTCAGTCAAAAGAACATAGTACAAGAGTCAGCTAGTGCTTTAAAGGAGTTAATGGATACAACATCCGACTGCCTAAATGCACTTGCTAATCTAGAGATTGATATAACTTCATGGGATATTTTGATCATTCATATCATAACTTTGAAACTAGATTCAGACAGTAGAAAGGATTGGGAACTAAAGGTAGCAACACCGATTCAGATAAGCTGCCTACATTTGAACAGTTCAAAGAATTTTTAACAAGCCGGTATAGGTTTTGGTTTGGGCATTTGAATTCTTAGAAACTAAGCCAAATATAAGTTTTGTTAATGTTAATAAGGCAAAGGTTTTTCACACGGCAACCAATGTGGCCATGGTTTGTCCGCTTTGTAATAACGAGCATAAAATAAGAAATTGCAAGCAATTTGTTAGCCAGGATGTGGATACTCGGCGTAAGTTTGTGCAAGATCACAACTTATGTTTTAATTGTTTGGGGCACAACCACTCTGCCAGGTCTTGTAAGTGTACAGCTTCTTGGCTAGTATGCAAGCGGAGACACCACTCCTTGTTGCACCCTAAAGGTGAGCAGGAGGAGTCTAAGGGAAATTCGTCGAGCGATAGTGTATTGCAGACGAAAGAACATACACACATGGTTGAAATAGAAACTGAAAACAAGGTAACATGTTTTTCGAAGGGCACAGCAAATAACCAAGTGCTATTAGCTACGGCTCTAGTGAGGGCTGTATCGAAAAATGGGGCTAGGTATACAATCAGAGCCTTGTTAGATCAAGGCTCACAGGCGTCTTTCGTGACAGAACATACTGTTCAGAGTTTAGGGTTACAGAAAAAACCAGCTAAAGGGTTAATAACTGGTATCGACGCAAATAACAAATTATTCCTAAATTCGGTTGTTGAGGTTAAAATTCAGTCCAGGGTCGATCCATCGTTTGAACTTGTAGTCAAAGCACATGTTCTCAAATCGACTACGTCATTATTACCTGTAAGGGAAACGGTATTCTTAGATTGGGCACAGGTCAATGATATACAATTAGCGGATCCAAGATATAATACACCGGATAAAGTGGATATGTTGTTAGGAGCAGAAATTTATAGTCAGATTTTACAAAATGGGTTAAATGGGTACCTCATTGGGATGGATTTTATCAGGAACGGTAGCTTCCGCTGCACAGAGTACGCATATTACAGTGATGCATGCTCATCTTGCTGATGATGAAATTCTGAAAAGGTTCTGGGAATTGGAAAGGGAACCACAAAATAACAAACGTATCCTTACTGACGAAGAAACAAGATGCGAAGACATATTTAAGGCTACCACTGTAAGAGACAATGACGGTCGTTACGTAGTTAATTTACCATTTAGAAGTCAAGACCCGAGCTGTAAATATGGCGATGCAAGGAAAGTAGCTGTTAATAGGGTTTACGCCTTAGAAGCTAAACTTAGTAAAAACACACAGTTAAAAATAAAATACGAGGAAGTGATCAACGAATACTTACAGCTCGGTCACATGAGACCAATCACCAAGACAGAAGAACAAAATCAATATGCAGTGTACTTACCTCATCATGCGGTTATACGGGATGATAAAGACACAACCAAGGTTAGGGTTGTCTTTGATGCTTCCTGCAAGGGAAAAAATGGAATGTCGATCAACGATGACCTAATGATTGGACCAGTGCTGCAAGCAGATCTGCGACATTTACTGATTCGTTGGAGAACTCACCGCATTTGTTTAGTGTCAGACATTATCAAAATGTACCGAATGGTGCGCGTAGCCGACTATCATACAGATTTTCAACGCATCGTGTGGAGAGACAACAAACAATCTCCAATTAAAGATTATAAATTACCAACGGTTACTTTTGGTACGTCTTCGGCGCCTTATTTAGCAGTTCGATTGATGCAGCAAGTAGCGTACGATGAAGGAGTCAAATATCCACTGGCTGCTGAAAAGGTACTTAAAGATTATTACATGGACGATCTCATGACTGGTTGTGACTCGATAGAAGAAGGCATGCAGATCTATCGCCAAATGAACGAGTTATTGGCAAAAGCAGGATTCACCTTACAAAAATGGTTAAGCAATAGCAGTGAATTACTAGAAAAGATCATTGATGAAAGGCACTCGTACAAAGATCAGGATGGTGTAGAAAGGGAGATTAATATAAAACAGGATGAGATATTTAAAACGTTGGGACTTACCTGGAATCGAAGCTGCGACACCTTCCAGTATTCTGTTCAGTTGCCTCTACTTCAGGAACCTGTCACTAAAAGGAAAATGTTATCAGATAGAGCAAGACTATTTGATCCTATAGGATGGGTTGCTCCCGTGATCGTGTTGGCAAAACTTCTAATTCAAAAATTATGGATATCTGGAATAAGCTGGGATGAGAAAATTCCATATGAAATTAAAAAGGAATGGTTTACTTACCGGCAGGAGTTGACAGGCTTAACGGAATTTTCAATACCTCGATGGTTAAAAATTAAACCCGGTGACAAGCAGGTTGACTTGCATGGCTTTTGCGACGCGTCAAAATCAGCATACGCTGCGGTAGTTTATGCACGGGTCGTCGATACTGACGGTAACGTTTACATAACTTTGCTCACGGCGAAAACTAATGTCGCACCAATAAAAACGGTATCAGTGCCTCGATTAGAGTTGTGCGGAGCAGTACTACTAGCAAAGCTGCTTTCTGAAGTCTCCACAGTGATGGGAATCGGTAAGTCCAATTTGTACTATTGGACCGATTCAGAGATCGTGTTAGCGTGGTTGAATAGTCATCCCAGCAAATGGAAAACATTCGTGGCAAATCGCGTTTCTGAAATTTTGAACATCAGTGAACCACAGCAATGGAATCATGTTCATTCAAAAAGTAATCCTGCTGATTGCGCATCACGGGGTTTATATGCGTCGGAATTTATTAATTTTAAGTTGTGGGCAGAAGGTCCAGGGTTTCTGAAGGATAAAATTAATATATTTAGCAAACGCAAAGCAGTATCAACTAATATAGAAGAAATAAACGTGCATGTAGTAACAGACGATAATTTTATTTGGGATAAATATTCATCACTTACCCAACTACACTTGGGAGCAAATAAATCGAGCCACTACCTTTTTTCACGTAAAATGGTAAATATTTTTGGGAATATGGAACGTATCAATTCGAACTATATATCGCCTAAAAGTTAAGTTAATAACCTTAACAATGAGGGTAAATTATTGAATAATAACCTTATTGAATGATAAATTATTGGCTCTGCAAGAAAAATGGTAATTTTGATAGAAAATTTAGTAGGGCTAAAACAGTCCATAAAAACAATAAAAAACAAAATTATTGCAAAAAAAATATTCTTAATAACTGGTATTACCCCCCCGTGCCCTGATGCATTCTTGTAGCCTATTAGTCATCGATCTGATCAGAGTTACGATGACATATTGTGGTAATTTCTCCCACTCTTCAAGCACAGCGACTTTAAGCTCGGGAATGGATGAAACAGCGGGAACCCTGGCTCGGACTCTCCGTTTTAGCTCGTCCCATAGGTGTTCGATCGGGTTCAAATCGGGACTTCGTGCTGGCCATACCATTTGTTGAATCCCGATCGCAGACAAGTATTCCGTAACGATCTGCGCGGTATGAGGTCTCGCATTGTCATGCATAAACAAGAAATTTTCTCCGACAAAACCAGCATACGGCATTACGTGGTCTTCAAGAATGTCAGTTATGTATCGGTCAGCTGTTAATCCACGTCTACCACTGCCATCGTTGGCGGGGTCGACGAAGACAAGTTCCGTTTTTCCGTCTAGAGAAATTCCTCCCTACACCATACAAGAACCACCACCAAAACTCACAGTTTCTCGAATGCAACATTGGGCAAATCTTTCACCAGGACGTCTATACACTCGGTTTCTCCCGTCATTGCTAAAAAGACAGATTCTTGACTCATCAGAAAACAAAACTGACCTCCAGTCTTCTAACGTCCAATTAATGTGTTCTCGAGCAAACTCCAAGCGAGATCGGCGATGAGCTACAGTCAATTTTGGGCCAGTTGCTGGTTTGTGTGATGTTAAATTTCGTTCCTTTAGTCTTCGTCTCACTGTCCACCTACTGATTGCGACACCTCGAACGTCACGTAACGCTTGCTGTAGCTGAACAGCATTAAGTCCACGGTCGCGCAACGAATTGGTTGCAATAAAGCGGTCGTCACGTTCTGTTGTTGCCCGTGGTCGGCCAGTTCCAGGTCGCCGAACAAAAGCACCAGTCTCCAGATACCTGCGGTATACCCGCTGTACCTTTGAACGACTCAAATGAAGTCTGCGTGCCACTTCACGTTGTCCGTGTCCAACCTCAAGTAAAGCTACAACTTGGGCAGCTTCCGTCGGTGTAGTATCCATTTTATCAGGTTATTTTGATTACACAGACACAGATAAAGACAACAATAACAAGTAATATGGGTATGATTAACAAAAACCTCAAATTTAATCTTTTCTTAACAGAGTACAATAAAAATGTCATAAGCAAATTAAATGCGATAATTTTATTCTACCCTTTAAACTTTAATTAAAATGAAATTTTGACAACTAACTACCCTCATTGTAAAGGTTATTAAATACCCTTTTAGGCGATATATGTTTCGAATCGATGCGTTCCATAATACCAAAAATAATAACCATAATGCGTGAAAAAGGAAGTGGCTCGATTTATTTGCTCCCAAGTGTAGTTAGAATGGTAGCATATTTAAGACGTCCTTTAGAGTTGAGAAAACCAAAGGCTGAAAGAAGTGGTCATCATTTTATAACGGCTGAAGAAATGAGATTAGCATTGGAAACATGCGTTAGCGTACGTCAAAGTCAAACCTTCGAAGCCGTAATTCTGGATCTGCAAAAAGAAAGGCCTAAAAGAAAGGTGTTTAGGTCTTTAAATCTTTACCTCGATTCCGTTAAAATCCTGAGGGTGGGCGGTAGACTGGGACGTTCCGATCTTGACATGGATCGTAAAAATCCAATGTTAATTCCAAGTAATACGTATTTTACCCATCTTCTAATTGCCGACGCACATAATAGGAATCTTCATGGCGGTCCTCAATTAATGCTCAACTACTTAAGCACAAGGTATTTTATTCAGGGAGCTAAGCGGCTGGTTACTGCATACGTGCGAAAATGTGTGACTTGTTTGCGTTATGCGGCTTCTACAAAACCACAATTAATGGGTCAGTTACCACCTGCACGGGTAATATACCGTTTAAGAGCAGTGGGGTAGATTATGCTGGTCCTATTCAATTAAGGTCATCAAAGGGTAGGGGTCACCACGCGTATAAAGGTTATAATTGTTTATTTGTCTGCATGGCGATAAAGGCTGTCCACATTGAGGTCGTCAGCGACCTAACAACACAGGGGTTTCTTGCCGCTTTTAAAAGATTTGTAGCCAGGCGCGGTCAATGCAAGGATATATGAAGTGATAATGGAACAAATTTCCAGGGTGCTTCTAAGGAACTAGACACATTACTTCGCTCTGAAAACTCAGGTTTAGCTAAGGAAATTGCTGCGGCCATAGCTCCTGAGGGTACCACGTGGCATTTTATTCCACCACATGCTCCGAACTTTGGCGGATTATGGGAGGCTGGAATAAAGTCATGTAATAAACATTTAAACAGGGTAATAGGCAGTTCTACTTTAACCTTTGAAGAGATGTCCACTTTATTAAGCCCAGTAGAAGCATGCTTGAACTCACGTTCCTTGTGTAGACTGACCAATTCGTACACTTTTAACGCATTAACACCAGGGCATTTTCTTGTTGGCGAACCAATTGTGAACGCGCCTGACCACAACTTTGAAGAGGCTAATATTTCAAGCTTGAAGCGGTGGCATTTAGTCCAACAGATGACACAACATTTCTGGCGTCGCTGGTCAAACGAGTATTTGACCACACTGCTCCATCGTTATAAATGGTCTAAGCAAAATCCTGAACCGAACGTAGGTGATATAGTTTTAATCAAAGAGGATAACTTGCCTCCTTGTCGGTGGCTTCTTGGCAGGGTGGTTGAAAAACATCCAGGCTTAGACAACCTTACACGAGTGGTCACACTTCGGAGTAATGGTTCCATTTTGAAAAGACCAACGTCGAAACTGTGTCTTGCCTATTGCCTAAGAATTCTGTTAGTAGTTTTAAGCGATAATTTTAAAATTTGTTTAGACATGTAAGTAATTCTTTATGTTTAAGGTTAGATTATAGCATGTTGTAAGGGTAATCGAAACTGTTCGATTAGCAATTTAACATTGGAAGGACATAATGTTGCACAAAATGTCCTTGGTGGGCGGAATGTTTAGCCACACAATGACTTAACAATTAAAAATAGTGGGTTGAGTCGTCACTAGATGGCGTTGTACCATTTCGACCGATTTCTACAACGCGGTGTCAAGAGTCTCCGCCGATAACCTAGGGTCTTCGAACTAATGATTTTTGTTAACCACTATTATTCTAAGGTGTAACCACTACATCAGTGAATAAATTGAACTTGAGGTTAAGTGTCGGTTTTTCTGGTCCGAACTCCCAAGTAGAAAGAGAAAAATTCTTTCATTCAAACCCCAGTTTATAACCCTCAAAGTGAGGGTTATTCAACCACTATGAGATGTGCACAAAAGTGTCGCTAAATTGCAACTGATTGACCGGAACGCTTGCATTAAACTCATTACCTGACTTCTGAACTCTATGACTCATCAGTTAAGCATTTGAAAAAAACAACTTTTTCTCGGAATTTGGAGTTTGGGGGTTTTGTTTGTGTTATGCAATTAAGATTTCCTGGAAATGAAAACTTGAATTTTGTCCACCTAGCATGTTCTAGGCGAAATACTGTGCATCCCTTACATCAGATTGATGCGCGGTTACGTCGTTGATGTTAGCCCACAGAAAAATTCTTACTCAATAAGATGACAAGTTTTTCATGATAAATAAGACGATACTTTGCAATGGCGTCGACTTCTTGACTTTCATCTAGTTCAGATCCTTGGTCTGTAGGGTCTAATAATTACGCTGCAAAGTGAATCGGTATCAAACAAATTTTGATTTTTTCTTCAACATTGACTATATTTCACATATTAATATTTACATCCGGTAAACTAAAAAGTGATTTCGATTTAAAAAAAATTAATTTAAAAAATACCTCATGAATATTTTTTAATTTCCTTCTTGAACATTGCATCAGAAAAAGGTTCTATAACAGCCGAATATTTTTCCAAAAATCTCCATTCAACAGAGCAGATTTTTCTTCAGCAGGTAAGTGTTGCTTTTTCATGTACAGCAGCAGCTTCGATACTTTAAAAGCTGGTGTAATGACTGCCGAATGAATGGAGAAACGCATGGCAACTAACCAACTTGACTTTTTTGTACAGTTTTAATCACTTCAATTGCCATATTCTTACAAGCATACATACTATAATCAGCCTATAACGTTCCCAATGCTGAGACAAAGGCCTCCTCTCTGTGAGAGAGATTGGGCTTTTATCCACCACGCGAGCGCAGTGCGCGTTGGCGGATGTCACATGTCTTCGAATTTTTGGTTCGTTTTGGAAGCAACGGTGATGAAATTAAATACACAAAGTAAAGTGCCTCTGGGTTCGAAATCATGACCTACAACTCGTAAGTCGGGGTCGATACCACAGGGCTACCACTGCTGCTGGGCTTATAAACATTTATTACAACAATTCTGAAAATATTTGGAGAGAAAATTTAAAGTCTATGCAGCACATCGCTAATCGGATCGCTGCTCGTGGGCCACACAAGAAGAGGCATGCTTTTTACCAGGACAGTCAATTTAGGAAATCCCAGAACATAGTTCATAAAATTAAATTGAGTGGGAAATTTTTCTAAAATCAAACATACCAATTGTTCAACATCAAAAGAACTCAAATTTAGTTTTACCGATAATCCAAAAAACCTAAACTATTAAAAAAAGCAAATTGAATACTGCGCCAACTTTATGACAGAAACAATTTCACAGTTTCAGAAGATAGTTAAAACTTTTTTTTCCGAAACAATAACAAACTTTACTAAAACTAAAACAATAAAATAAATTTAGTCGGCGACCTCCCACTAAATGAATACTGTTTCCGTGTTTTGACAGTGTTATTTATAATTTAAAGGACAAAGACCTTTATTTTCAAAGTTTTGGGATTGCAAAGTTATTTAATTGTGCCACGTTTCGGGGTTTTCGGGGTGTCTTTTTTTGGGAAGTATGTAACGAAAAATGATTTATTGTTTGGCCTTGTGAGTTAAGGCTGGATATCATTCGATTTTTTCTTGTGACAGAAGGTCACTCAAAAGTAAGATGGCCATATAACTAATTCATCATCATGGTATGGGGATGTGGTACGGAGGAAAGAGGAAAATGTCGTAAGAAAAGTTTGAGTATAAATATCGATGGCTTTTAAGAGTAGGGAAAGAACAAAGAAACAATCAATGGTCTGCGTGAATGATGCTATGTTTAGAAAAAGGGTGACTACCGACAAGACGAAATATTAATAAAAAGGTTTCGCCGACACCATATACATTGTGATCGACCCCGACGACGCCACTACCCTCCTCCAGGAGAGTAGTAAGGCCATCAGCACGCTACATAAGCCCAAAACCCGATCGCCGTCCTACCGTCCTCGCCGCCGAGGCCCGCCGCGACGCCCAAATCCACGCCCCTCCCGACCCTTGCTCGAGCCAGCCCGCGCCGCTGAGCCTGTACCTTTAAATTCGTCCCAAAATAATACCAATCCTGATTCAGCTAGACATTTGCTGCCCTCTTCCAGCGACGCCCTAAGCCGAGGTTCGTACCCCACAGGGGGTGCCCTTAGCGTTGTCGCTTAGTTTTAGTTAGTATTTAAGTTTAAGTCCTGGCTGGAGGCCTTAATTTATTAGGGCAACCACAGGCAAGTCCGCTTAAGCAGACGACAACCGCATAGGTTAACCTGCGAGATGCCAAACAAACAAACAAACCAAATACATTGTGATTAGGGCAGGAGATGACAACTACAAAATTATCATTTTCAATAACTTACAATTTAGTTACATTTTTAGTTTAGAGGACTGTCCTTTTAAGCAAAATATATGCTTGTGTTGTTCACAAAATTTATTGTGATTCGGTTATTGAAAGGAATACAAAATTAAAAGAAGAAAAATTCTTCATTTCAAAGGAGGAGTCTAAGCTAAATAAAAACAAAATTAAAAATGAAAAGAGGGTGATAACTGTGCGCGCGTGTGTGTGTATCTGTGTTCGTATGGTAGTGTAAATATGTGAGTGTGTGTATGTGTGTAAGGGCTATGATGTGCGTATGGGTGTACATGTATGAGTAGTGGGAGAGGATTGGTGTGAGAGGCCCGGGGACGTGTTGAGGAATTTCAAATGCAATTGTAATGTGGCGTGAGAGTGAGATAAGCTATTAATGTATTAGTTTGTGGTTTTTGGTTAGCCCTACGAAATGTCTTGGGATCGGAAGATGTTGTAGGTGAACATCTTCCACTAGTTCATCATCATCACCATCAGCCTGCATCACTGCTGATCATAGGCCTCTCCAATCTCTCGCCATTTAAGTCAATCCAGCATGCCTAACATGACCACGTTTTTTTGGAGGAAGAATAACAAAATGGCCGATTTATTATATTCATCTGTCATTTTGTATATACTTCTGTCGACAAAAGTTGTTTCTTTGGTGGTTATGCTACGAGCGAAGGGATGCCTACTACTTGCAGCTGCTACAAACCGACCTGAAAAGGTCGTCGAATGATCTAAAAACAAGTCTACGTTGACGCTAGTAGATATTATTATATGCATGCCTTTATGTAACATACGAAATTAATTATAATAGGTATTAGTTTCGATTTATTAAGAACTTCCAACGCAAGAAGTATGTACTAAAAAAAAAAACTAAAGAGATTTTCAGTTTTACTCTAGTGCACTCAATTACAGGAGGATACAGCATGCTTTAAATAACAGACTAAGTAAAGAGTATGTAAGGGTCGTAGCAGGTTGCACTCTGTAGTTTCTGCCTCCATAAAAAAGGCGTGAGTTTTATGTATGTATGTGTATGTATGCAACTAAAATACAAAGTGTGGTCTATCAGTAGTTACAGACACACTTAGATAATATCAACCCTGTAATCCCAAAGGTTTAGGCAGAGTACCTAAATTACACCCACATTTCGCCAGTTATGCTTAAGTCCCATTTCCCATAGGGGGCGAGCCTATTACCGGGGTCTATCATATGTGAATTACAAACACATTACATATACAAACATGAATTTAAAACTTGTTACATGCTTTTTTTAAACTTGTGATTTGTTTCCATATAGGTGGATATTTCCACCGTTCGTTCAGGTAAAACCGTGTCTCTTGTCCGTACCTATGTGAACTCTGTGAGTGACTGAAAAGTCTTCCACCATGATGGTCAGTTCGGTACAATTTACATTGCCATGGAAGAGGAAAGAAACGAGTTTTTTAACGAGATGTACATAACAATGATTTTATCACACCACCTGCTCGCTAACGTCAAATTGCATGTCATGCATACCTTACTTATTTCATTATGACCCGCTGGTCGTTAATGAGATTTGAATTTGGAACCTAAACTGAGAAAATTGTATGGAAACTTTCACAAAATAAAATAAAACTTTTTGTCTATAAATGTACAGCTCGACCAAAGAGTTCTCCATTCAAAGGTTTTATTTGCCGCCGACGAACAAAATAATAGGTTACTATGGTGCGTACCCCCGCGTTCGAATGTTGGATTTAGGATGACGCCCTATATGCTATAGTTATATATATGTGTATTTGATGAAACTGCATGAGTTTACATTTAAAAAATCATAACCTGACAAGTAGTAAGTTATTTTATTCAATATCAGATTTGAGCTTGATTCGAATCTTAGTTGCAGCATGGTTTTTTGATTTTGTCATATTTAATTTTATTTTAATACTTTTAGTGTGTTTTACTTTTGGAATCGTCTCTTCAAGACCTTTATTTTGATACCCCACATAGTCATGGTACTTTTTTATTTTGTTTCACAAGACCTTTTTTGACGATTTCGAATGACGTCTATAATCTGCCATTTTGATTTTATAAAACCAAAACTTTAGCATATAACATTTGCGCGACCCAGTCGAGTCGACAGACACCTCATGTGTTGATGCTTCGAGGGTGTAACAAATTCCACATACAAAGAAACATAGATACGTACGCATGAGCATTTGTGCCTTCACCGACGGGTCACAGCGTGTAGTTGCTAGAAATTAGATTTGGTGACCCAACATATGTATCTAGGTGTTTTAATATATAGTAAGTCCACTGGCGGCCGCACAATGATCATGAATGTTTAAGCTTAGGTCAATATTAGCAAAGATATCGATAAGTATGTATAAACAACCCTATAGAACACTAAGAATATTGTATTTGGCACTGGCCGATACCGTAATTGATTACGGCCTAAGTAGCTACGGGCGTAGGTACATACAAGACTTACATCGAGGACATTTACAAGTTACAGTTACGAATTTTAAAAATGATTGTACCCACTACAATAAAACATGAATTCCAAGATAATGCCACGGGGTTATTCAAACACTGCCAAATTGCAAATGTCTTTGATAAGGTACGTTTACGTGTTAAAACTGAGAATTACCATAATATAAGTATCATGCGTAAATACGTCAGACCAAAGTCGTTGCGTGTTTTGACCTACTTACCCATATTTATCGAAACTAAATCTAATAAAGCTGATGGAGCGCGGATGTGGGAATGCATTCCACCATCGTATATGAATGATTTACTCATGGAAATATGCAATGTAATAAATGCGACGAACTGCTCGAAAGTTTTCAAAACATGCTATCTGGATTGAAGTACGATCTGAAAAAATGAACATGTAACAAATCATGTAAAATAATACCTAAGTAGTGGCACCGAGTTGCCGTGTCTGGCCATACCGCTGTAAACCCGTGACTGTTTGTACTTATAACAAATATAAACAGTTTTTTAACATAACCCTGTCTTTGCTATCACGTAGTCGGGTATTCACCAGTTACTAATAGTTCAATACCCTTCTAATTCGATAATATAATTGGTTTTTGTTATACGTCAATAAGGCGCCTTAAGTCTCTGCTTTATACCTTGCAGCATAATCTACTATTATGTCAATTGTGTAATGCGCGAACTAGATACGAACTTGTAACTGCAATAATTCCCGATAATGCACGAGAATTCTTCTGAACACGCGCAACTGCTATTTGGCTCGTCTCTTTGTGCTTTGTACAAAAAAAAAAACGAATCCATTAAATTCAATGTAAATTTGGCAATGTAAATTTTATGAATCCACTCCTAGATTAGTTTGATAACTTTCCCCGTTATTATGAGCATGTGGCTAAATATGTTTAAACATAATCGAAGTTTTGAATGATCGGAACCAGTTCATGGAAGATTTAATTACAATCAACTTGATATGGATTGGAAACTATTAAACTTTGCCTACGCATTTTGGGTCGGCGGTTAGAGGCTGATGTTGTTTTAATAATAATTATAATAAATCATTTATTTGCATCAAACATGGTACACAATGTTGTTAAATATAATTGGTTTATAGCTCAAACATATTAAGCTAGCATAAAACATAGCTTGCAAATTCTCCAAATTTTACAACTTACAGGGCGTCAACATTTTTATCCATAAATTCTCTACTATAGAAGCTACAACCACTTGTACAACTTTATCTTAAACAATTTTGAATTTAATATTTCGAATTGGCTTCGTATCTAGTTATAAAATACGCACGAACATTGCAAGGCAGTTTTTGTTGTATTTGCAAGCCTTGGCAAATCATTCAGTGCTAATTTCTAAGGATCTCGTCTGTTACGAGGATTTACATAATTTGCTGTCTTGAACAGTTCTTTATTCTTAACTACAAAAACACATATTTCGTAAATTTATAGAGAAGGCAACGGTTTATGGTAAAAATAGTTTTTGGAAAGGATTTACAAACATTAATGAATGCTTGTACTTTCCTGTAGATTGAATTTGATTGTATTTATAAACTAAAATGTTTATTACTTGAAAAGTTTCCAATGAAATTATAAGCCAGGTTTTTTACTCTTTTTCTGTAAAACGTTAGGAAGGTTTTTTTTTCAAACAAGATCAAAGAACATTATTCGACACATTAGAAAAACAGTAATGACCGAACCTAATAACGTCTCCATCTCCAATTTTGGCGTACTGAAGATAGAACCTATCAATCTCTGGTTTTATCGTCCCAATAAAGCCAAAATATGCGATGCTATAACGTGTTGACAGTTATTTGTTTGACAGGTACAGATATAATTATACTGTCTATCATCATTGTTATTGGGTTTTGTTAATCAATCATGGAAATATATTGATAACAATCAATGTTAAGATAAACAGCGTAACGGTACAATGTCGACATTAAGTTAACATATGGGTATGGTTAGTGGCCAGTAACAATATAAAAATCGTAAATTGATTTTACTTTTACGTAATTCGTGAATGTAGGTCAAACGAGAAGATTGTTATGCTTGGAGACTTTAATGGTTTGGTTGGTGTGAAGAGGAACGGGTACGAAAAAGAATTAGTTGCAGTTGGGGATGATGGAGTGAATGGGAATGAGATGAATTGATGAATACTAGAAATATGTACAGAGAAGAATTTGTCTATTACAAATACTATGTTTAGGCATATGTAAAGGTTCACAGGTATACGTGGGACAGGCCAGACAGTAGTAGCATGATCGACTTTGTGATGAAACATTAAATAGCCAAGCTAATGATTATACTAGAGCATATCGGGTTGTTAATGTACGGACTGATCATCATCTGGTTATTCTGGTCCGTTTTGGGGTCACTGAAATCCTAGAAAGGATCCGTTTTTGTTTAATTCGAATGTTCGGATCGCAAAAACCATATACTCAACCTATATTCAACTTCCATAGTAAGTGCCGATTTCATCAATGTTACTGAACGCGTCCAGGGCGTCTAAACGCGTTCAAGAGCTGTCAGTATCAATATTCCATGGAAAATAATGACACTTACAACTCTTACACGTGGTTTATGTGCTGATCGCGTGAAATTTCATTGGTGTGATCCACCCTAAATTACCTACAGAAGTATAAAACATTCTAACTATACCTTCGTAAGCCCAATTGAGCCTTCGTCCTTCATTTAGTTATTACACCTGGACCGACCCAAAATAACATTTACATTTAAAACCACTGGGGGATATTATAACTAATCAAAATAATAGTTTGAACTTCCCAATTTCAAGTGGAATGAACGCCGAAGCAATTTGAAGTTTTAAACTAGGTAACCAAGTTCAGAGAGGGTTCAACACAACAGGTGTAAATATAAATCAATATATTTTTTTTTTAGTCAACTAGCGACCTCGTTTGCTCATGCATAACCTGGCCTACTAGTATCATATTTAGACGATTCATGAATTTAAACTATCGAAATACGAACAGATTCTCTTCTGTGGACGGCGCTAAACAACATAATAATGGATAGGCATGGCTACCGATTTGCTGGCTTGTAAGAACGTCAAGCGATCAGTAGATAGTGTTTGGGAGTTGTGTCGCACCCGTGACCTAATTGAACTGAAAGAAACATGGTTACTGTCCGCTGTCAGAAATGTGTGAAGTGGCCTACTGGAGGCCGTTTGGCCGGTTTATTATGGTGAAATAGTGTTTTCCAACAAGTATCATTGTTGCAGTGTGCGCACGCTCTTTAAAAGTGACAACAAAAGACCGACCTGTGCTTGTGATTAAGATCTACGCTTAGTAATTGTGCGGATGACTTACCGGACTTTACGGATTCTTAAAGTGCGGTAAGTGTCATTATCGACGAACACATTATTGAATCAGATTTTACGTTAGGGTATTACACAACTTGGGAGCAAAGCAGGAATAAAGTACTCTGTAAAAGCAGGCAACACTGCTTGAGTGACACCTCAAAATTTTGTTCCGTGTTTTAAAATTTGATTTAATTAACTTTTAAGTGTAATTAAGGTGTAATAATGTTTCTAAATGTGAAATAACTGCATGAATAAAGAGGATTATTGTTTTCCTACAAATTTACAAAACAAAACAACCAATTTACAAAATGCATGCACTGACTGGACAGGTCCACTCAAATCAGTGTGGTTCTTTCCTCAAAAGACCATTTCAGACACCAGTCTACAGAGTCCTCATATGATCTGACCATGTTTATTCTCGGATTTTTACACTTTGACATGACGTGAAAATTTACTTTGTAAAGTATTATAATATTTTAATTATTGTGAATGTGAAGGCAGTGTGGATTTGTTGTTTTTTTTTTTTATCTCAATCTATTTTTAATTTATAAAATTAGTTTTAATCATGGTCTGGCAGTTTGAGCAATTTATGCGGCCTACCCAAATGTCCTTTCTTTGGTAATGTTCGTCGAATCGTTGAGCTCCATATGTGTTGTGTTGAGCTGCATGATTACTGACAAATGCGTGCACTGACTGGACAGGTCCACTCATTCTGTTTGGTTCTTTCCTCAAAAGACCATTTCAGACATCAATCCACATGGTCTTCACATGACCTGACCAAGATTATGTCTGGACTTTAAAAGAGACTGTGACCTCTGAGTTTGTTTTGGCGTTTCTTCTCAGAGTAGTCAGATAGGAAACGCCGATCTCATCTACTTTTAAAATAGTATTGACGTGTAAAAGTGTTTGTAAAAACCTACTTACAGAAATAAAATCATTTATCATTTATCATTTATCATTTATCATTATCATTTAACCAAATAGATGAATGGCTCAAAAATAACTTGCTCACACTTAACACAGCTAAAACTAATTATATATGTTTCAGTATATCACAACGAACACAACCAATTACAGATTTTAACTTAAGAGTACATTCGTGCGATGATGTAAATAACTGTCAATGTCCAATACTAGTCAAAGTGTCACAAACTAAATATCTTGGTGTTATTGTGGATCAGAGACTATCTTGGTACCTCCACCTTGTGCAGGTGATTAACAGAGTCCGAAAATTGAGCTGGATATTTAGAACGCTGAGGTATATTGTACCGAAAAAAGTACCCACCAGCTCAAGTACCCCCAGAAACTTACTCAACGAAATATACATAGCGTTAGTTCAGTCCGTCTTAGTGTACTGCATTCCCATTTGGGGTGGTGCCGCTAAGACTAAGTTCATAGACCTTGAGCGGGGACAAAGGGCTCTAATAAAACTAATGTACTTCAAAAACCATAGATATCCCACGCACAGTCTGTACCAAATTAGCGATTTACTCTCTGTGCGTAAACTATACATAATTAAAACCGTTCTAAAGAAGCACAAAACTCTTCCTTTTGACCCCAGCATAACCTTGAAAAGAAGAAAAAATATAATAGCTCAAGTTCCACAAACTAAAACCAATTTCGCCGGTATACAATACAAAAAACGTTCAGCTCAGCTATACAATAGACTTAACAAAGAAATTTACGTGTATATTATGAAACAAAATGAAGTAAAAAAAATTGTAACTAATTGGATAAAACCTCTTAGCTATGATGACACGGAGGCATTACTGGAATAAAATATAAGCCTTCACTTAATGCCTGTACCAGTCGTAACCTCGCGCATACAGTCTAATTGATTCTTTCTTACATACACATTCACACACTTTCACTCCCACTCACACACTCGCATGCCTGCGTGCGTGCTTCATGCTTGGTTTTATTTAGATTTAATTCTTAATTTTTTGATTCATTCCTGCTCACATTCACACACGGTCACTCACCCTCACATTTACCTTCACACACCCTCACTCTCACTCACACACTCGCATGCCTGCGTGCATGCTGCATGTTTATTTTTTATTCTTTTTTATATAAACAAGTAGAACAAATTTGTCTAAGTTATGGAAGAGCGGAGTCTCCTAACACAGGCTTGTCTGCTTAAAAGGAGGCTCCAATCACAAGTTGTTATAATGTTAACTTGTTTGATTAATAAACCATTTATTATTATTATCTCCTTTATTACATTTAAAACCTTATAAATTACATTTTTAAACATACTTTCAAAACTCTGAAAAAAAAATACATTTAAAAATATAAAAAATAGTATCCCGGGATTAGTAAATAGTATTTCCGGGAAATAGTATTTCGGGAACAGGGTCCAAGCTACCGGCGGTCAGGGCTCCAGAGAGAGGAACCTCCTAATAATGCGAGCCGTATCCAGAAGTACCGCTTTCTGAATCAAGCCCTTGATCCAGCTGCCCAACGAGAGCCTCCTCAGGTGTTTGTCGAGGCTCATGGCTACTAAGCCATTGGCTGTCACGACTATCGGCACAATGATTGCTGAGTCCACATCCCACATGTCGACAACCTTGCGAGCCAAATCAAGATACTTTATTTCTTTATCTTTCTCGGCTTTCACGAGGTTACCGTCATGCGGGACCGTTATGTCAACAATCATTGTGCGCCGCTCTACTCGATCCACCACCACTATATCAGGCTTATTGGCAACAATAGTCTTGTCAGTGATGATGGATCGATCCCAGTACAATGTGATATTTCCATTTTCGAGAACTGGGTCGGGCACGTACCTGTAGTACGGCACTTCCGATTCCACAAGGCTGTATTTCAGAGCAAGTTGCTGATGGATAATCCTAGCTACAAGGTTGTGTCTATGCAAGTACTCTTCGTTAGCTAGACATGCCCGACAGATGTCGACCGTGCCGTCTTTCACAATAAATCTCCGGTAATTGTTCGTCATCATAACTTCGTCCATAATTGCACAAATAAAACCTTCGGTTTCTCCAAAGAGGTCACCGAAACGTAGCCAGGTCACGGACGCTAGAAGATCTACATCGGGTCCATGTAGGGCCCGGAAAAAGCGTCCGTGAAGCTCCTTACTCTGCCATACTTCCATGCGATCATTAGTGTCAAGCACTACAGGTTTGCGCCAGTTCTCTTTGGCCAAGGAGAGCGGGGTGAGGCCCTTGTCCACCGCGACCACATCACGATGCATCCCCACGTCGGCTTCTAGGAAATATTCCCTGAGACTGCATATCTCGCGATTGTGTAGGGTCTTAGCGTTTAAAAAGCCTCGACCTCCACACTTTCGTGGGATATACAGTCTCATTACCGATGATCGTGGGTGATGCATTCGGTTTGCAGTCAGCAGTGTACGGACCCTCCTATCCAGGGCGTCGAGTTCGGTCTGAGTCCATTTGAGTATGCCGAAAGTGTACATCAAAACTGGCATGACCCAACCGTTAAAGGCGCGCACCTTGTTTCCGCCTGACAGAAGACTATTTAACACTTTCTTCAGGCGGCCAAAGAAGCGCTCCTTCAACGATTGCTTCATGTTAGTACCATTGATGCCCAACGCTTCCGACATACCCAAATACTTATAGGTTTCGGATGCGGAGAGGGCTTTAAGGTTTATGGAATCCGAGAGTTGGGTTCCCACGGATTCCACAATCTCCCCTCGCTTTACATGCATGACCGCACATTTGTCTACACCAAAGTCCATCCTGATGGCGCTACTGAAAGTTTCAGTTACCTTCAGTAGCTCCATTAGTTGCAAATTGTTGGGGGCAAAGAGTTTTAGATCATCCATGTATAGAAGGTGAGATATAACCTGACCACCTCTCCTCAGCCGATAGCCTAGACCTGAATCCTCCAGCAGTGTGCTTAGAGGATTCAAGGCTAAGCAGAACCAAAGCGGGCTCAAACTATCGCCCTGAAATATGCCTCGCTCGACCCTTATCGGCTCGCTATTCCTCAGGATATTCCGACATCCTGAATAGCGAAGGACCGTCCTCCATCGCCCCATACATGCCATCAAGAAGGTGCGCAGAGTTGCATCTACTTTATACAACTCCAGCACCCTCATGAGCCACGTATGTGGCACCGAGTCATAGGCCTTCTTGTAATCTATCCAACATGTCGACAGATCCTTTCGGGAACGTCGAGCCTGTTGGCTAATGGCCATATCAATGAGGAGTAGCTCCTTAGTACCGCGGGACCCGTTCCTACATCCATTTTGAGAGGCAGACATGAAGGAGTTGGTGTCTATATGTTTGTTAATTTTAGCTCTCAAAATGGATGTAAGCACTTTATAGACCGTCGGTAAACACGTGATCGGCCTATAATTTTTGGGTTCCGCGGTGCTACCTGATTTATGGAGCAGGTGGGTAACTCCTGTTGTTAGGAACTGGGGTAGCGAACCAAACTCCAAAGCCGTCTGGTACTGGGCCGCCAAGCGAGCATGCGATCTTGTAAACCATTTAATCCAAAAGTTCTGCAGCCCGTCCGGCCCTGGTGACTTCCAGTTAGGTAACGGACGGACTGCACGAGCTACATCTTGGGGGCAGATGGTAATAGCCCCCATTTCTGGTATTGGATTGCAGGCTCGCTTGACTTCCCGAGTCCAGTCACCTTCGGTGTGACTGACAGGCACCGACCAGATACTTCGCCAGAAAGAACACATGGCATATCATCATCTGGCAGGCACGTGTCAGCCAAACTTTGGTTCGGTCGCTCCCAACCCCTATAAACCCACCTTTCATCGCTCTGGAACGTGCGATTCTGAGTGTATCGCTCTACTCGCCGCTTATACCTACGAATACGGTTAGCCCATGCATACACTTTCTGCTTCAGGAAGTCGATGCGCTCTGTGACGCGGGACAGATAGTTCTGAGAGCTAATATCAGTCCCTGAGAACGCCCGCCTCACAAAGCGCATCACTCTTGGACGAGTATTGCCGTCTCTGAAGCAGATTAGTTTGCCGATGAGCGCTCTGGCCCCACCAATACGGTGCTCAATTCTGCACTGCCAAGCTGGTACGGTTGGTTTCGGTCGCGTAGGTCTACAGTCATTGGTAAATTTGACGTGAGCTACACGACATGCCGCTACAGCCGCGCAATACAGAATTGAATGAGTATCGGTGAGGGCTTCGCAGTCATCAAAATAGTTTGATAACTGCGAATCCAGGAGCGCCACCAGCGCCCTATTTTTTATGCATGGGCAAACGAGGTAAGCGTGGTCTAAGTTCGGGCGACATGAACCGATATTCCCGAATCGCACACTCCAAAGCACTCCTCAATTCCTCATTGCACTGGGTACTTACGTTTGTAGCCCTATCATCACTTCCTTCGTCAGCTTGATTTGTGTTGGACTGTGATAGTACCTCAACAGTCTGCGACGGGAGGGCGATGACATGGCTACTCTGCATTTCACTTCGCAGGTGATCAAGCACAGTGTCATCCAACATATGATTACGTTGGATGACCCGCACCTGATCCGACAGTCGTTGTGCCGAAACGTTGACAGCTGGCTCAAGCACCTGAAAAAGAGAGAGCATCCGAACACGGTACGCGGTCAGATTGTTGCCCCCCTCTGTAGCCCCATAGTATGAGCGCATGACGTTTTCATTGATGGATCGTGTCCATCTCATGCGCTGTACACTTCCGCCGGGAGCTGGGACCCTATCAGAGGCCGGTGGGCCTCGAGGTCCTAAGCCGTCTGGCGGCCGGCGTCCTCCTCGTCGACGAGCAGGTGGTGGCGGCGTGGGCGGGGAGAAATACTCGTCGCTCGAGCTCGACGCAACTACCGCGGCCGGTGTCGTCACAGTGCTCCCAGTAGCGCTGGGTACCGGCGGCGGCGAGTCGGAGCTGAGCGATGAGTCCGGAGGTGGTGGGCGTGCTCGACGTGCGGCTGATCTCGTCAACATTTCTTCATTTTTGGTTTCTTATTCAGTGATGTTTTACCGGAGGTAAATATAGATTACAAGAAGGCCTATGACTCGGTGCCACATACGCGGCTCATGAGGGTGCTGGAGTTGTATAAAGTAGATTATTATTATTATTATTATTATAAAACACAGTGTTTAGTTGTCAACCGATACCGGTAACCTTTACCTATCACGAACAGCGATTTACGATAAACCACAAGCTTAAAACAGGAGCTAGTAGACTTACACGCGACATGCGGTGCCTTTGCGTCGCTTGCAAATCGTGCCAGTCTGTAAGAACCTTGACTGATACCGTTTTTTGACAACGTAAACTCAAACCACGATGCCATCATTTTTATGACAGCCGATCAACACCTCGATGTTGTCGATGAACGGGATCAACTAAGGATGGTAACAGATGGTTTCAACAACTGTAGTAATCTGTATTAGGATTAAGGTAGAGGAGCTCTGTAACGGACTGCTTTGAATTCTGGTTCACTACCTCAGTTTCTAACGACAGGAGTTGAGACCAGATCCATAAATCAGGTAGTACTACGGAGCCCAAAAATTATAGACCCTAAAACTTGTCTACTGACGGACTTTAAAGTTCTTGCATCCATTTTGAGAGCAAAATTAAGAAATATTTAGACACCAACTCCATCATGTCTGCCTCTCAAAATAGATGTAGGAACTAGTCCCGCGGTGATAAACAGCTACTTCTCATTGATATGGCCATAAGCCAACAGGTTCGTCGTTCCCGAAAGTATCTGTCGACATAGATATAGATTACAAGAAGGCCTATGACTCGGTGCCACATACGCGGCTCATGAGGGTGCTGGAGTTGTATAAAGTAGATGCAACTCTGTGTACCTTCTTGATAAAATGTATGGGGTAGTGGAGGACGATCCTTAGCTATCCAGGATGTCGAAATATCCAGAGGAATTGCGAGCCGATAAAGATCGAGCGAGGCATATTTCAGGGTGATAGCTTGGGCCCGCTTTGGTTTTGCTTAGCCTTGAACCCTCTAAGCACACTGCTTGAGGATTCAAGTCTAGGTTATCGGCTTAGGAGAGGTGGTCAGGTTATATCTCACCTCTTTACATGGATGACCTAAAACTCTTTGCCCCCAAAAGTTTGCAACTTATGGAGCTATTGAAAGTAACTGTAACTTTCATTAACGCCATCAGGATGGAATTTGGAGTAGACAAATGTGCGATAATGCATGTAAAGTGAAGAGAGATTGTTGAATCTGTGGGAACCCAACTCTCGGATTCCATACACCATAGAGCCCTCTCCGCATCCGAAACCTGTAAGAATTTGGGTATGCCGAAAGCGTTGGGCATCAATGGTACTGACATTAAGCAAACGTTGAAGGAACACTTCTTTGGCCAACTGAAGAAAGTATTTAAGAGTCTTCTATCAGGCGGAAACAAGGGTGGGTCATGCTCTTTCGGCATACTCAAATGGACTCAGA
Source organism: Dasypolia templi (assembly GCA_963555695.1). Classification (NCBI taxonomy): domain Eukaryota; kingdom Metazoa; phylum Arthropoda; class Insecta; order Lepidoptera; family Noctuidae; genus Dasypolia; species Dasypolia templi. The sequence goes on from OY743144.1 coordinate 3,281,957, forward strand.
CTGAACTCGGCATCCTGGATAGGAGGATGCATACTCTGTTAACTGCAAATCGAATGCACCACCCACGATCATCGGTAATCCCGCGATAGTGTGGAGGTCGAGGATTTTAATCTCTAAGACGCTCCACAACAAACTGACGTGAGAATGCATCGAGATGTGGACGCGGTGGACAAAGGCCTCACCTCGCTCTCCTTGGCTAAAGAGAACTGGCGCAAGCCTGTAGTGCTTGACACTAATAATCGCAGGGAAGTATTGCAGTTTAAGGAGCTTCAAGGACGCTTTTTCCGGGCCCTACATGAACCCGATGTAGATCAACTAGCGTCCGTAGCCTGGCTGCGTTTCGGTGACATCTTTAGAGAAACCGAAGGTTTTGTCTGTGCAACTATGGACGAAGTTATGATGACGAACATTTACCGGAGATTCATTGAGAAAGACGGCACGTTTTACATCTGTCGGGCATGCCACAGTCCGGGGGAATCAATAAGACAAAATATCTCCGGGTGTTCTTATCTAGATAACGACCATACTACAAGTATGTGCCCGAACAACTGGGTCGGGCACATACTTGTAGTAATGAGGCTGTATATCCCGCGATAGTGTGGAGGTCGAGGCTTTTAATCTCTAAGACGCTCCACAACAAACTGACGTGAGGATGCATCGAGATGTGGACGCGGTGGACAAGGGCCTCACCTCGCTCTCCTTGGCTAAAGAGAACTGGCGCAAGCCTGTAGTGCTTGACACTAATAATCGCAGGGAAGTATTGCAGTTTAAGGAGCTTCAAGGACGCTTTTTCCGGGCCCTACATGAACCCGATGTAGATCAACTAGCGTCCGTAGCCTGGCTGCGTTTCGGTGACATCTTTAGAGAAACCGAAGGTTTTGTCTGTGCAACTATGGACGAAGTTATGATGACGAACAATTACCGGAGATTCATTGTGAAAGACGGTACGTTTTACATGAATCAATAAGACATATTATCTCCGGGTGTTCTTATCTAGATAACGACCGTACTACAAGTATGTGCCCGACCCAGTTGTCGAAAGTGGAAATAACACATTTTATTGGGATCGATCCATCATCACTGACAGGACTATTGTGGCTAATAAGCCTGATATAGTGGTGGTAGATCGAGTAGAGCGGCGCACAATGATTGTTGACGTTAAGGTCCTGCATGACGGGAGAAAGAAACACTTATCAACCATGGATAAGCAAGCGTCTTTTTCACGGAAGATTCACAAAACCTTTATACGTTGGGTAGTTTATGCGCGCGTTGCTAGTTAGAACCCGCAAACGTAAACCTGTTCAATTTTTTTTTAAGTTCCCAAAGGTATTTGAAGTTCTATTGACCCAATTTAAAAAAAAAAAAACAGGAACCATTTCAATTTTTTCTTTCCGTTAAAACCTGATTCGGACTATTACGAAGTGATGCGCATACCAACGAACATCATTTAATTTTCATAATATTATTTAGCTGTTTCATATTTTAGAAAATTTTGTTAAAGTTTTAGGTAACCAATGGAATAGCGATGAAGACCAGTCAATTTGAGAGTTTAGAAAAAAGTGATATTTAGTGACAAAGCCTAGGACAATTTTCGAAGTACATACAAATTGGGTTTTCTTGAATCCCATGAATTTTCACCTGGGCTTTATGTGCTTAATTGTTGTAAACAGGGCACACTATCACGTCCTAGAAGAAATACGTCAAATTACAAGTCATGTATAGATATATGTGTTCCTAAATCCAATGATCTTTAAACGGGAGAGATGGCACTACATAAAGTGAAATAACCAGTCATTCGAAGTAACTGCGAAAGACCACTATATCCTCGGAAGACAACACAAAAATAATCCGACTGTTCCTCCTTGTTTCCCAGTCTTGAAGGAAATCCTTGCTTGTCAGTGGCTTAAGCTGAGTTCTACCGTGCTCTTTAAACTCAACAGGTAAAAATCAGTTTCCGGTGGAGAAACCACTCATTTGTTTTGAAGATGATGCTGTTTGAGACTTTACAGGAATTTTCGCCGAGTTCCCCTGAAACATGTAGCTATGTTTTTTTAACCTATATTGTCACTAAAATTATCATTCATTATGGAGTTTTCAGAAAAGGCTGGAAGAGATCGCAGAAAGCAATAAGGCATTGCATATTAGTAAATAAATAAAGTGTTCCAACTGCTGAGACACTGGTCTCCTCTCGAAGAGAAGGAGTGAGCTGTAATCTACCTCGCGGGTCCAGTGCGGGTTGGTAGATGTCACATGTCTTAGATTTTTTTGGTTCTAGGACATGCCTGTTTCCTCACAATGTTTTCCTTCGCCGTTTTGAGAGCAGTGGTGGTGATATAAATAACACAAAGTAAGCGTTTGTCTGGGTTATAATTATAACCTATGACCTACAACTCGCAAGCCACGGCCGTTACCACTGTGCCACCACTGCTCACAGGAATGGATACAACATTTTTATTTTCGTATATAAAAATCAATGTAGACAATACCATTAAACTAAAGATAGATACTAGGACATATTCTCGACTTATGAAGATTGAATGGCGATTGATTGAGCGTCTTTACAAATAATCATCAACAACCTTTCAACCTTTGTTTGTAAAGCTTTCTTTCCTAAACCTAAGATCGTCTTAAAGATCTTTTCACTTCACTTCACGCATATTTCTTCGTAAATGTTATTTTTAAAAACAAAATATCAGTAAATAACAGCGTCGTCTGACCCCACGACCAACTCCATTATACACTACATCAAAATCAACACTGAGGAGATGAAGTGCGCACATTGTTCTGTTCCACGCAACTGTACTAAATCATTCTGGGAGTTCGTCACGCACAACTCTTTTGTTCGCCATTGTACTCGCTTCGAAAGGGTATTGTCGAGTACAGGTGAATGGATGCGGTAGTTTTTAGTTCAACAACAGGTAGGGTTGTACTAAAATGTTTTGTGGAGGCAGAGGTAAGGCACATAAGGGTCGGATTTTTTTGTTGGAGTAGTTTTATGTGACGAAGAATGAGTGTTTGAACTGCGGGGTTTTATTGAAAATATTTTCGTATAAGTGTAGTTTCACTTGGGTTTCAGGCTGGTACTTGAAAATTTCTTTGCGTAAGCATGTTTTTTGTCAAAACACAACAATAAAAATATGCTTACGCAACGTCCTAGTATATAACGCCCGATCCACCCTCCAGGGGATCAAAGTTACCGTCCCCACGTCTACGGACTTTAGGGATCTCTCCCGCGCCCTGCGTGAAAGGAACTATTCCTTTGACACGTACTCCCTTCCGGAGGAAACCCCCACTCGCGTCGTCATTAGGCGCGTTCCCCAAGAAATCCCCACTGAGGAGTATAAGGACGACCTTATTGCACAAGGCGTCCCAGTATCCGCCGTCCATCGCTTGCACAAAGCGAGGCAGGGCCTTGTATACGACATGGTCCTTGTCATCTGCGACCCCACGGAAGGTCACCACCCGATATTCAAGGTGAAGTCGGTGTGCTCGCTCTCGGGCATCTCTATCGAGAAGCCCTACCGAGCCAACTTGATATGCCAGTGTCATCGCTGCCAACTGTACGGTCACTCGCAGACCAACTGCTATGCGACCCCTAGATGCGTCAAGTGTCTAGGTGAGCATGGCACCGCCGACTGCTCTCGCCCTAAAGATAGGGAGCTATGTGCAGAGCCGCCGAGCTGCGTCCTCTGCGGCCAATCCGGTCACCCGGCAAATTACCGGGGCTGTCCGAAAGCGCCAAAGTCATCCTCTCCGAAACTCGCGAAACGCGCGAGTGACCGCCAGCACAGGGAAAGCCCCTGGGGGAAGCTTCCCTCCGCGCAAATGCCGGAGCGGCTTAGCCATCAAAGGCCCTCTCCCTGGGCAAACCTTACGCACCTTAAAGCTCACGCAGCTTCAGTGCCCTCCAAACCCGCTCAACCCGCTGAAGTCCCAGCGCTGATGGCTACCGCCATCCCAGCGCCCACGGCAACCACCGCGGCCCCTACGGCTCCACCGGTTGCACCGCAAAGAGCCCCGGGCCGCGACAGCGCCCAAATCAGAATCAGCACATACGCGGCCCTCTATTCCTCCGCCGCGGAAAAAATGGCCGACGAAATCGTTGCTGCAAACGGCAACCCTCGTCGTGTCTTAGAAATCCTTAACGCGTATCCCGAGATCGCGTTAGTCCTGAAAACCTTAAAATTTAAATTTCCAATGGATAACACAAGGTTAAATTCCACCAAACCCCGATCCCTCAAACTAGGATTTTTCAACGCTAATGGCGTTTCCGGTCAACGCGATGAGATCGCCGCTTTCCTCCGCGACCACCAGCTCGACATCCTCCTCATACAGGAAACCTTCTTAAAGCCTCATCACCGCAACCCGAACTTTGCCAACTACAAACTAGTTCGCAATGACAGGTCTCGATGTCACAAGGGTGGCACACTCATATACTTTAGGAAATCTCTGTATTGTATCCCTATAGACCCACCTCCTCTCTTCTCCCATCTGGAGACCTCTATCTGCCGGCTCGGCATGTCCGGCCACCAACCCATCACCATCATCTCCGCGTATATCCCACCCGACAATGGTCCGGAGGATCCCATCTTGCTCCAAAAGGACTTCACTGCCCTCTTCGGTATGAGTGACTCCGTCATCTTGGCGGGGGATCTTAATGCCAAGCACCCGGCGTGGAATAGTAGCACAACTTCAACCAGAGGTAGGTTGGTTTTCAAGTTAGGCGAATCCCTTAACTTTGACGTCTTCGCTCCAATGAGCCCGACTCAATTCCCAGGTAATCCTAATCACCTTCCCGATGTTCTCGATGTAGCGCTGCTCAAGAATGTGAACCTCCGTTTGCAATCGATAGAGACGTTCCACGAGCTTAACTCTGACCACCGCCCTGTAGTCATGCATCTTGCACCCTACTCGGGCCCGATCGACCCCAACCGCCCCCCTAAGACCCAGACGATAACCGACTGGAGGAAAGTAAGCGAAAGACTGAAATCCACCACGTCGCCTCACTTAGACACCATCCCCGATCACTTAGTGTCAGTCACCGACACGACGGCCGCAATCGACTCGTTTACAGAGCACGTACAATCCGTATTGACGGATTGTTCACGGGAAGTTCCGGTGATGGAAGACCATCGCTGGAAACTACCTACTGACGTACGTGACCTGATAACCGAGAAGAACGCGGCCATCCGTGCCTACGACTCCTTCCCTTGTGACGCGAACAAAGCCCACATGCGCCATTTACAGCGTGCTATAAAGAAACGCATAGGGGAGGTTCGCTCTGAGGGCTGGAACAAGATACTCAGTGAACTCGAGCCCACTCATCAAGCCTTCTAGCAATTACAGAGGAAATTGCGTTCCTCAGAAGAGGTCTCTATGCCTCCTCTCATCCGCCCCGACAATAGTGTCGCTTTCGACAGTCCCGACAAGGCTGAATGTCTTGCTGACAGCCTAGAGTCCCAATGTTCTCCCAGCTCCCAAACAGTAGACCAAGCTCACCTGAACAAGGTCGACGCTGAAGTTGAACGAAGAGCCTCCCTCGCTCCCGTCGAAGACCCTGATGATACTCTGCCTCCCGTCACTCCAGACGAAGTGCACGACATCATTAAAGGGCTCCACGCTCGTAAGGCCCCCGGTTCGGATGGTATTACCAATAAGGTATACAAACTCCTCCCTGCCCCGCTAATAATGCTTATGACCGCCATCTTCAATGGCGCCTTGAGCAACAACATTTTCCCACAAGCATGGAAAGAAGCCACCGTCATCGGTATCCCAAAGCCAGGCAAGCCAAAGTCTGAGCCCTCCAGCTACCGCCCTATTAGTTTACTCAATGTTCTCGGCAAAATCTACGAGAGGCTTATTTATAAGCGTCTCAAAGACTACGCCGAAGCAAAGAGCCTCATACCAAACGAGCAGTTTGGTTTCCGTAGCCAACACTCGGGCACCCAACAGGTCCACCGTATAGTAGAGCACTTATGCGCTGGTCTGCAGCGTAACGCGACGACGGGTGTGCTATTCTTCGACATAGCGAAAGCCTTCGACAAAGTCTGGCACAACGGCTTGTTAAACAAGCTCTACCAACTAGGAGTGCCAGATCGTCTCGTGCTCATCTTACGAGACTTTTTGTCGAACCGGACCTTTCGCTATCGCGTCGAGGGAACACTCTCGTCCCCTCATCCTATTCGCGCCGGTGTCACTCAGGGTTCTGTACTATCTCCTCTCGCCTTCACGCTGTTCACTAGCGATATCCCAAAAAGTAAAAAGGCTCAGTTGGCTCTCTTCGCCGACGACACTGCCGTTTACTATACCGGTCACTGTCCCAACGCTATAGCTCGTACTCTCCAAACCTCCGCAAACGTCTTAGGCGCTTGGTTCCGGAAATGGAGAATCGAGGTCAACCCCGATAAGAGTCAGGCGGTTCTCTTCTCGAGACGTCGTCGACTCCCTCCCCCACTTCCCAGCCCGATCACTATGTACGGCAAGCCAATCCCTTGGGAGAAGCAAGCCAAATACCTAGGCGTGATCCTCGATGAGAACCTTACCTTTAAGGCTCATATTAAGGCGGTTCGCGCGCGCGCCTCCTTCGCTCTTAGCAGGCTCCAATTCGTACTGACAGCCCGTAGTAAACTGTCCCTCAAATGCAAGCTCCGCATCTATACCGCAGTCATCCGTCCCATCATGACCTATGCCTGCGTTATATTTGCGCACGCTCACCCACCTCATCTCCATAAGATGCAGACCCTCCAAAACCGTTTCCTCAGAAGGGTCACGGGTGCCCCCTTCTGTGTCCGTAATATAGATCTTCACGTCGACCTCAAAATGCCAACCATAAAACAGTTCATGAAACGCTTATCAAAGCGTTTCATTGACTGCGGCATCAAACATTCTAACCCCCTGATTACAGCGGCCGCCCGCTACACTCCCTCTCGCATTAGCAGTATTCGCCGACTAAGGCATACTTTAATCGACCCCGACGACGCCACTACCCTCCTCCAGGAGAGTAGTAAGGCCACTAGCACGCTACATAAGCGCAAAACCCTTTCGCCGTCCTACCGCCCTCGCCGCCGAGGCCCGCCGCGACGCCCAAATCGACGCCCCTCCCGACCCTTGCTCGAGCCAGCCCGCACCGCTGAGCCTGTAGCTTTAAATTCGTCCCTAAATAATACCAATCCTGATCCAGCTAGTCATTTGCTGCCCTCTTCCAGCGACGCCCTAAGCCGAGGTTCGTACCCCACAGGGGGTGCCCTTAGCGTTGTCGCTTAGTTTTAGTTAGTATATAAGTTTAAGTCCTGGCTGGAGGCCTTAATTTATTAGGGAATCCACAGGCAAGTCCGCTTAAGCAGACGACAACCGCATAGCTTGACCTGCGAGATGCCAAACAAACAAATAAAACGTCCTAGTATATGTTACAATAAATCAAATGTAACAATACCAAATTGCTTGTCAAAATCACCAAAAAATTGCTATAATAATACCAACGAATTATCGTCTGAATACGAACACATGAAAAGCCAGCAATTTTTTACAATGGCCGACAAGGATTACATTTTCAATACCCTTTAACGAAGCCACACTGTCATACTTTTTAAATCCTTCAATATTACCACATATGCTTCCATTTTCTCTTCCTACTTCACATCCACGTCTTTTATTATCTTTGAGGGTTACTGTGGTTCCATTGTTGATAATGCTTAAGGCTTATTTACGAGGTTCCTCCTTGAATTATGAGGTGTCGCCGCGGGGTTGATTTATACACTGAGTGGAAAGCACGACACGCAATCATCTATAGGTGGCAAATTAAATTTAATTAATGTTGGGTTTAGATCATAATTTTTTGGACATGCACATGTGTGCATCTAAGGGCTAAGTAAAAACAAGGGATAATTCAAGCACGTTTTCATTTCTGCTTCAGTCACAATCTGTCAAAAGAACCTTTAATTTCACTCCACTTTTGACAGGTATTTGGCATTGACCGCTGATGAAATGAGATTGGGTTTTTAATTACGGTAATTGATCTTCAGATTTTTTAACACTTGTGGTTTTAAAGGATGGTTGTTCATATACACTTTGACTGCTAGTATACATTACTCTTGGCAAGTTAAGATTATTATTATAACTACGATACATTTTGCGAGTCCCTCAGGCAGGTCCTAACTTCGGTTTTTTTTTCATTCTCAGTAAACTCAGCCTGTGCTTTCATCAAAATATAGGGCTGTTCTGTTTTTAACTTCTCACCTTCACCCCATAAAACTTCAGAAAATGACCTATCAATTCTCGCTGAACACAACATTATTATGAATTACAAATCAGGAATTTCCGCAATCCAATTAGTTCAATCGATCAAACACGTTGACACGGAGCTAAGTGATTGACCTGAAGCAGTAGCCACTGAGTGAAAGACACAGAAGGTCCATACAACAAGCGCAAACTCGCCCTGCAGTGAAAACCTCGTGATTTACGGAGTAAGATAAAAACTATCTGAAAAATCATTTGACGTTCTCTGAGGTTCTTACATTATTAGAAGGTATACAATCATCTTCGTTTTTAATACCCATTACAAAGTTTTCTTCACAACAAGTAAATAAGAAGAAAAAACAAAGATTTTTTCTTTACATAATTTTCACTGCACGGAGACGATATACAGCACACATCATTCTCAGTTGTTTTACCCGTTCTATGGAGCCGACCTTCTGTACCTATTTATTTTGTGCACTTGCGTTGAAATTGAACAACTTCAATGAATGAAACATGGTTCCTGTCTAGTTGAATCGTTTTACTTGAAACTTGTTCCATCTTGTTCATAAGTTTCAAGTCTTTGTACACGGTATTGTTTTGGTTTTTATTGGGTGGGTTCAGTTTGAGTGGCTCTTTGTCAATAGGTCAGATCCATTTAAGTTTTAGATGTGTCTAATTTGTTTTGGGAGACAATGTTCGCTTATTTTTGTATTTTTGGAAAAAAATCGCGTCTGCCAGCTTACAGATTTAGGTAAGTTTTTTGTTGCAGTTGTAGTCATCCCTGCCTAGAAATTATATGCTTCATTGTTATACCATTTATCTACAAAATTAACAAATATTCAGTCCAAAATTATTATGTAATAAAAGTCGAGTTTAAATAAAAAAGCGAAAATTTCAGCTACTGTAACGTTACGTTTAGCCGGAGGCCTAAATTGTAAGTCCCATTATACATAGAGTTCAAGATTCTGGTGGGCTTCAGCTTCTCAGGCTCGGAGTCAGGTACGGACAGACGGTAGCAGAAACGTTGGAACGATAACAGGAACCTACGGTAACAGGATCAAGCTGTAGCCGCCAGGTAGTGGTGGGACTCCAACGCCTTACGCATCCAGCCTCTGGACGTCGATTCGGGCTCCTAGGGCTCCAGCATCTTCATGCCATTAAGTAGGGTCTTTGGGGTCCGGCCTGAGCAGAGCACCCGTATCTCAACGGGAGGTACATCTGAGGGTAGATTAAGAGCTGGTTGCCGGTGCTCAACGGGATGACATGAACAGGTCGCCGGCGCTCACTGGGATGATATGAGCTGGTCGCCGGGGCTTAGAGGAATAAAATAAAACAATTTATTGTGGATTTGAAGTTCAGATATAGACTGGATTTATTTGGCCGGAAGGCCCGTATGTATACTAACTGGTGTTCGGAATTTAAAAATTTATTTATTTTAATCATAAATGATAGTCAGCCAGAACTATTAAAGCGGCTTACAGTGAAAACCTGACCTTTTATCACTAGCCATAGGAAAGGTTTTTTGAAAACAGTAAAAGAATACCGACCAAGTGTGGGTCGAACCACGCACAATGTAGGGTTTCATAGTAGGGATGAAATTGTCCCAAAGACAAACTTAACATTTTAATTGAATAAATTTTCTCACATACATCGATAAACGTCACGGACAACTCTTCCACTGCAAATGTAAATATCAATAGCAAGTACCCCACAGGATTTGATTTATTTGCGAGTATAAAAATATTTACATGCCGTATTTTTCGAAACCAGTTTTTTTTTGAGCTTCAAAAGACCGTAGACCTACGTATTTGTTATGTATTACAACATGATACTTCCACGCGTTCGTCAGAAAACTTATCTTGATAGACTGACAGACGGACCACGAAGTGATTCTATGAGGGTTTAATTTTCTTTCCTTAAGAGGTACGGAACCCTACAAATGGACAGAAATGTCAATTTATAAAAATATCAAAGAACATGAATATTCTTAGATTTTTTAAAAAGCAGGAATTAATATAATTAAAAACAGATGGATGGAAAAACAGTCAAAGGTAACAAAAGGTTTGCTTTTCAGTGGTGACAGTGTTCAAGAACATTAAACGTGAGTTTAGTGTCACACAATTTCATTTAGTTAAGGTAATTAATTATAGCCAGAATTGCTGGGCATATCAGCTATTTGTATTACATATATAAACAAAACAAAGATGTGGTTTTGGTTAAACAAAACACCACACTACCCAAAAATATTAAACGAATACAAAAACAATTCATGATGAGATGTAAAAAATGAGCACATTACATTAATTGCATATAATCTTTAGTTCATTTGAGGAACAAAGCAACTGTAAAATTAGATTTCTGACTACCAAGGAAAATTAGGTAAAGTCCGCGAGGCCTAAGCTGAGCTTTGCATTTGTGTGAGTGATTACCAATCGCACTAAATGTGATCGCGCGACGGATGCAGCACAGCACATCAGGCCGATTTTCCGATTGCCAAGCAAAGCTCTGCTTAGGCTTCGCAGACTGTACTTACGTCACACTGGAATTAATTAGTATTATAATGTATGGGTTTCGTTGGCTAATGTACAATTCACCGCAACACGTTGGCACTGCGTTACGTGACTGTGTACGACTGAGTACGACAGTGGTTTTGATGCATTTGTCAACCAATCTATTATTTTGTTGGGGAGTGTATTTTGACATAAAGGTATAATGGAAATGAATTATGAAGACGTTCATACATAGAGCATGCGCTGTTTTGGCTAGGAGTAATGAAGTCGCAGAGCAAAGATATTGAGTTGACAAGACTTATTTATTAACCTACTTTACCCTATAACGGCTATCCTCATTATCTCATAATCCGCCTATAATGTTCCCACTGCTGGGACACAGGCCTCCTCTGGGGAGGGAGTGGGCCGTAATCCGCCACTCAGGCCAGTACGATGTTTTCTTTCACCTTTTTGAGAGCAGTGGTGATGAAATAATTAACACAAAGTAACGGCTATCACATATGTTAAAAGTAGGTAACTTCCAATAAGATTTTTTAAACTGCTGTTTTGTAATATTGTTTGACAATTAATTTTAGTAACATCAAGAATATATAATAAAAAATGCTTCAGTCTTCCCCAACGATGTGATTTCAAATAGAAGTAAACAAACAGGGGCGCATTTAGGGGGGGGGGGGTTTCACGGGGACAAAGACGGTATTTATTTGTGTACTGTGGAGATCAATCAAGACGTTGCGGCAAAAATGGGCGCTAATGAAGTGATGGACATCTTTAGCAGAAAACATAAAAGAAAACTGTCTTTACTAAACATTTAATTTTACTATTGTTTTGACACTTTCATAAACCTTCATAAACATATTTGAACATGTAGTAATAAACTTGAAGTATGATACTTCAAGTTTATTTCTAATAGTTATTGTTAATTTTTTGCACGTCCGCCCCCTGAAACAAATACTAAATAAAACGCTATGGACAATATCTTTGTGAAAGAAGTAGAAAAAACCTAGTAATGAAAAGTAAAGTAAAAGAAAATTATAAAACAGCAAATTGAATTTGATGAAGTGCAGACACTAAGAATACTAAATAGGGGAAAGTTTTGCCCTTTCAACACCTTCGAGCGTGTCGAGGAATAAATTGGAATCCAATTGTTTGATGTAAACATTAGAAACGTATTTTGGATGATTTGCTTTGCGATTGAAACGTTGGTGGAAATCTGTGAAGATTTTTCGAAAAAAAAACCAGGATTTTGTTGAAAATATTTTATTGAAAAGAGAAAACTTCTACGCTCTTAATTTAGCTACCGTTTTTAATTAGCTCTCTAATTATCTATCTATGGCACTTAACTTATTTAAATTTATGATAACGATGTTCATTTTTACATTTGTTTAAGTATTTACAGATTTTTATTTCATTTTCAGGATGTTCGAAATCATTTCAGCACCGCGTCAGTTAGAGATGTTAGGTAGTTTAAAGTTTAACTATCGTCATTGCCACCTTTAATAAACAAGGAGTGACAGAATAAACGCAAGTCCTGAAAGTAGTTTGTTCATAATTGAGTACAGAATCTAATTCAGTAACTTTTAACATAACAAAGCATTTATTTCAATGAAACCAGGCCCTTTTAAATTGTCAAGGAGTCGGTCAGTCAGAAATATGAAGCTGTTTGCCCATTCCAAAGCGTAGTAGGAACCTATGGAGAATAAAGGGTAAGAAACTCCATGGACACACTTTCAAATAATATTGTTACAATTCGCTTATGTGAGAACGATGTACAAAAACGGTACACGATACAAAACCGTCCAGAGTGCAGCAAAAAATAAATAAAAACAATCCAAAAAATGAATAATTAAAATAAGCCGTGGCAGCTAAGAGATGACAAGTCCCAGCTGACGGCGCCCGTTCATGAACATGACGCATGGATCAGCACTATTCAAGCTCAACCATTTTGAACCTAAATGATCCAACAGACGCGCCACCGTCAGCGAGACATTTGAGTGAGCATGACATACTATCAGCCGCCAGGGCGACATTCAAGTCATTATAAGACATTACCCAGTAAATGGTAGCTCCATAGTAAATAGTACTCACGCCTGTGTTGTGCATTTATATAATACGAGCAAAGGAAATTGAGTTTATACAATGCAAATATGTTCCTTCAATCTTCAGCAGCTCCAACAGTATTTCAAATGCTACGTAATTAGTTCTGGTGTGGAGCAGGACTAGCATTAAGCCAGGCATTTTTGTCTGCAATGTAATCTACTAACCTATAATATGCCTGCCTGCATAGTGTGCGAAACAAGATTAGAATTTCGTCTCATTCAGTTGAAGTATGTGAGGAGGTATTTTATTGTAATATTTTAAACAGTGCCCCTATGTAAGATGAGTCTACTTTAGCCAGTCTTAAACCTGGTTGAACTAATAGGTCCTGATTTCTAGTGTAATAATTGTTTTCACCTCTTTTACTAAAAATGCGTTTTTTTTTTACGTACATGATGTTTTCATAAATATTTTGACAAGGCACCGTCATGATGTTAATATCCTAAAACTGTTCCCTTAAATAATCGCAATTGAGGAGGAAAAATAAGACTCGATGTTTGCAGCCCGTCCCCAAAGTAAAATACCGTAAGACATGAGACTATGAAAGTAACTAAAATAGATCAACCTCGCGATATCTACATCAGTAAATTGACGAATTTCTCTGACAGCGTAAGCTGCTGAACTCAGCCGTCATGCAAGAAATGTTAAATGAGGACCCCATTGTAGCCTTGAGTCGAGCGTGATCCCCAGGAAAACAGTTTCATCGACGAATTCTAGTTTCTTTTGACTCAATAATATCTCACAGTCACCACCCTTGTCATTTGGCAAAGAAAACCTAATGCACTTAGTTTTATTTCCATTTAATACTAAATTATTAGCAGTGAACCAATTTTAAACAAGCAGTAGAGCGTTATTTACTTCGTCAAAATTTGAAGCTCGTCTATCTACATTAAACATCAAGGAAGAATCGTCAGCAAATAACAACATTTGTGGTTGATAAATAAATGGAGAATATCATTAATTTTCACTACAAAGAGGGAAGTACCCAACCATGAATGATTTAAACAATTTTGATAATCTACTGGTTTTTTAATTATTTGCTGAAATATTAATATTAAAATCACCACAGATAGTAAATGATTTATTACCAGTTGCAAGTTTTGCCAAAACGTCATCCATTACTGACTCAAATATAGAGTAGTTTTGTTAATTTCACTATTACATACTTATCTAGCTCAACACGAGACAGTTCAACGCTACGTTCAACTGATAGTTCAACTATGTCTTTACGAGCTTTTGATTACATACAACTTTTAATTAGGATTATTGAACAACCACGCTGCATTGATTTTCGGTTAAAACTACTGGCCACACTATAATACTCGTAATTAATGAAGATTTCAGAATCATATAACTAATGGAATTAAGGTCATAAGACTCAATTTTAAATGCACCCAGTAATGCTAAGGGTACTACGGTTTTCTTAATGATAATAGCTTTAATAAACTCAAGTTTTGGTCGTTGTGTTATGCTTTTAACCTAATTCGCTAGTAGAGGTGTATGAGAGGTCTTGCGTTAATTATGTTACATATTAATATATATATATATAGTTATTTGCAAACTGTTTTTTTTTTGTAATATCCCATAACTCTAGGGTTATATTATGTAGGTAAAAATAATACTAAAACTCCTAGAATAGGTGGTCTAAAAATGCATAGTTTTGGAGATATGATCAATTATAATAAATATGTGTATCTAAGTTTCATTGATAAATACTAGTAATTAGTTTTTTAATCAAACTAATCATTCATATTTAAAGCTAAGAAAATGAGACGTTGTCATATTTCACGTAAGGGCGTTTTACATTAATAATCGTGACGTTGTCGAATTTTTTTGTATGAAAAATAAAAAAAAGGATGATTGAAACATTATTCATGTGCCAGTTGATTCTTTGATAGGGTCTCAATCATATTCTAGAGTTATGGGATATCAAAAAAAAACCGGCCTAGTGTGAGTCGGACTCGCGCACTGAGGGTTCCGTACAAACCTGTAGGTTAAGTAATAAGTAAATGTTCACACGCTTTCATGAGGAAAGTGGTAGTAAGTTTAAAATTATTAATAATATTTTACGACGTGACGTAAGTAAAAATTTACGGTTTTCGCAATTTTTCCTTTATCTGTTCTATAAGACGTTGCTTCGTACCAAATTTCAAGATTCTGAGTTCACGGGAAGTACCCTGTACGTTTTGATTCCCTTGCGAGTGTCGAAAATTTGCGGCATAAGCTCAGCTCACAGCTCCAAGGGACAGTAGACCTGAGTATTCGATATGAATTCCAGCTTGATACCTCTAAGCGTTCCGGAGAAATAGGGTCTTGACAGACAGAAAGACGGACGGACGGACAACCAAGTGATCCAAACAAACAAATAAGGGTTCCGTTTTTGCCTTTCTAGGTACAGAACCTTAAAAAACAGGTTGTATATTCCCATGCCGATTTCGGCTACGATGACAATTTCTGTTGACGTCCAAGTGACTTATGTAGCCTATGTTGGCTGTGCACAGTGCGGACAAGTTAGAATACCATTTTGGTAATGGTATTGTATGTTGTAGGGTGGCTTACTCTTGAGGTGGCTTCGATAGCTTCGAAAACACTCTCCCACTGGTCTTCAAAGGCATAAACACATTTACCTTTAATATAATAGAGGCAAAAATGTGACGATACCACAAAGAGTTAACAGTTTTAGTTTTATTATATTCTCTTCATGCGATTGTCATACCGAGCACATCGGTCAGTACTCATTCTTTTGCAATCTGAACAGCCAAATAAAGGAAACCTTTCAATGCTCTCAGAGTTCAAATGTGCAATATTTATTGCAATCTTCCGCGATGTTTTCTTCAAACATAATACTGTGAAGCACTGTGCGAATTGAATGAAACACGGGAGTGTATAAAAAACAAAGTTTTGCATTTTAATAAATCGTTTCGTCTCGGTGATGGCGGCTGTGGACAAACGCCCTAAATGATTGGTCTCTGATTCTTCTGTGTTTCGTGATAAATCTTTGAAAAATTATTGTTTACTCAATTGGATTTCCTGTTGAATGCAATAAGTTGAAGTAATAATAAAAGTTGTATGGCTAATCATTGTCCCGGAGGTACAAATTTATTATAGAATCAATTTATTGCATGGAACAGGCGATATAATTGCTCCAGCTATGCCGAAAGTTAAAATACAATGACCTTTACGTTTAGGTCAAAACGGGTCGCTGTCCTTCCAAAGTAAGTCATCAATTCAATCCGAATAGATGGCTCTGAATTCGCTACTAGGCTTCGGTGAAATTCATGATTTCGCAGTCACCCAATCTTACTGTCTCATATTTTTAGCCTAACAGTTATTGAACGCATGAATTCTGATCGAATTTATCGTTAGCAGTTTGAAACTTTGATACATTTAGAGATGAACGGGTTGCCGAACAAGATTGTGAAAGCTTACATTGGGAATACTGTTACTATAAAGTGTAACCATCTTGCAGAATAGCAGCAATTTGTTGCTTATCAGAATTCTTGCCTGCTCTTCTCCTTATGCTAACCTCTTTCGCTTCAAAATGGGCAACTAGCTTCATCTTTCTGACTTACCGACTCGTGACTTTAAATGGTTTAATTTTAATAGATGCTTTAAGTTTGAGTTGAGCTCCAGACCGTGTTTCGGCCATAGCGGCCAACATCAATGGACCTAATGGGCCTTCTGTGCGGGAGATATTATCTCTCTCTTCCTACACTTTCATAGCCCGATGGGACGGCAATCCAACACGACCGGAGAGAGATCAGGCGGAGGATCAACAGCTTAACGTGCTTTCCGAGGCACGGGGTATCAAACGGGAAATTCACGCATGTCAAACTCAAACTCAAACTCAAATCATTTATTTCAATTAAACCATTTACAGGCACTTTTGAATTGTCAAGGAGTCGGTCAGTCAGAAATATGAAGCTAGTTGCCCATTCCAAAGCGTAGTAGGTACCTATGGAGAAGAACGGGCAAGAAACTCCATGGACACTCTTTTAAATAATAATGTTTTTACATATATGTAATTCCAGAAGGGTTAGGTAGAGGTGTACATATAGTACTCCCGCATTTCGCCAGTTATCTTTATGTCCATGTAATTGGGGGCGAGCCTATTGCCGTCAACAGACTCTGGGCTGCTATTGATTCTAGATAGAAAAACCCATAACACTTTGCCCGAATCTCATGGGAATTGAAGCCAGGACCTCATGCTCAGCAGTAGCTATTGCGACCACTAGACCAATGACGCAGTCAAGGCAGGGAAGATGTTTGAAATATATACTTTTAAAAGAAAATGCTTTCCCCTCATTGACGTAGTCTTGAAGAATAACAAAAAGTAAATTTAGAATCTTTGTTCACTTTAATTACCTACAAAAACCTGAAGTACTTTTGAACTAACATTCTTTACAGAGCTGAGAAAAAATATATTAAAAGTGTAGTTAAATCACTAATTAGTTTTAGAGCCGGAAAAAAAGTCGGTGTTGAATATAGTCTTTGCAATTTACGATCGCGCGCCTTTTGGTTCTTATGCCATCGTCTTATGGTATAAATTGCAATGAGTGACGCGCGTTCGTGAATTGCAACAACTATGAAAAGAATTAATCACAATTATGTTCGTCTGAAGTTCTAAGAGAGGCAATCATTTCATTCGCGGTCAAAGAGATTATTCCGTTTTATTATTGCAATTAAAAACGTACGGCGGTAAATCTGTGCTACTGTTTTATGCGTGAAGGAAATATTATTCACACATTTTTGTGTCAATGAGTGTAGGATTTATTGTTGCTGGTTAGAAATAAGATTGGAATGGGCATGAAAACATAAGATTGAAATATAGATAGTTGAAGCAGAAAGGGTTTCTTCCACGGTTTATGTTCAAACATAAACCGCGGAAGAAAAGTAAAGTGCAGATACTTTGGAAATCATCCATAGTGACTTGGAGGTGTTGAAAATGATTATAGCACGTATAATAAATCACGTTTTTAATTGTTTCGTGCAACTATGACTATTTTAGTTTGAGCCGTAACACGTTTTACTATTTATGTTCTTTTTCATTCTTTGAAATCTTAGTCAAAGAACAAAACAAAACACTCTCCTGACGCAAAACCGAACTGATTTTACAAAATGCAAAAAAATAATCCCTATTTCTCGGTACTAAATCTATAAGCCAGCAAGATGGGTGAACAGAAAATATTTGTAGCTTGAAAACATGAATATGCATCTACCCAGACCAGCTTAACGTGTAGAAATGTGAATTATGAGCGAACAGCGGGATTCCCCTTTTGTATTTAGCTGCAATGGAACAATGTAAAAGAATTTGTAGTTTTATTCCGGTGTTGGAAAAAAATGAAGCGAACCCTATCTTTTTGTAGAAAGTTTTTCATGTGTCGTTGCTTTCAGAATGCAAGTGAACGATTCACATATTATTTAAACAAGGGATATCAAAGTGTTATTGGTTTTTCTATACAGAATTTCTCAGTAGCACCTCGGAGTCTGGATTTGTGCCCGGTTCATGGCAATAGGCTCGCCCCCTATTACATGGGACTTCAAAAAAACATAACTCGCGAAATGTGGGTGTACTATAGGTACACCTCTGCCTAAGCCTTCTGGGGTTTCGGGCGTGATGTTATGTTATGTTATAAAGGATGTCACCAAAATCTGCCCAAAATGAAGCACCGAGGTGCACTTTGTGCCGATTTCACCAATGTTACTGAACGCGTTCAGAACATCTAAAACGCGTTCAAGAGCTATATTATATAATATTTCATAGAAAATAATGACACTGACAGCTCTTAAACGGAGTTTATATACTGATTGCGTTCAATTTCATTGGGGAAATCAGACCTTAGTGGCATAAAATAAACTAGGTTACACTGAATAATATTGCATTTATATATTTTTCTTGTTTTTAGTTACCAGGGGACTAGAATAAAATAACTGTTAACATAATAAAAAGCACGCCATTTTGGCACTCCATCATCGGTACAAGCACAACTACCTTTGCTTATAAAAAAAAAAAAAACGAGTTGACAGTGGCTTCAGCTACTGATGTGTCAATTGTAAAAAGAGTGTCAACCCGGTAACGCATACGTACATGCATAAAATATAATTTTTAATGTAGTTATAAATTATTTAAGAATGAAAATATAATTATTTTCCTCAATTTTTTCTCTACAGGCTAGAGGTACATGTTTGGGCAAAGTGAGATGGGCTGTTGTTGACCTCCTTTCAAGCAGACCGCCGGTTAATGAGTAGTCCCCGACGCCAATTGACATTTACGAAACCATCCTAGAGATACAGCTGAGATGTCTCATGTGTCTGTAACTATACCCATATTTTTTAAACCGAATTAGAACTGGACTGCTTGGTGTCCTTCCCTGAACGAGCTCATTTACAAAGAGTTACCATCACTTTTACTTTAAGGTAGGTTTAGACCCAACGAGACACTCATTCTATCTCCATTCTACATAACTCTTTTTGACTTAACAGGGTCAGGGCAGCATTTCTTTGATCTATCCATACTGTGTAAAAATATCTAGAAATAAATGCTCTTGCTCTTTTTCCTTTGGTCTAAACCTTTAGCATATGGATTTATATTTTAATCGCAAGAGTTTGTAATTTGTGCCGTTCTATAATAAAGTGGAGTTTCAAGGATAGAGTTACTAACAAAGAATATTTAGCGGCGCCTCATTTTGAACAAGACTGAGTAACATGATTTTGTTTATTTGCCTACAAAAAATTTAAAAATTCATTTTCCTCTTCTCGTGAAGCTTACCTTGCATTGGTTCATTGTTTTCAGCTGGATTCGAAAAGCATAGAACCGGTTGATGCGGCGACGCTTGGTAACTAAAAAAAAAACGAGCGATGCAACTTAAGCTTACACTTACGTCAAGAGACACGCGAGCGCGTCATCTGTTTCCGTCCGTTGCGACGCGGAGACTCACGGCATGGTCTAAACTACGTCTTTCATTGGTTTTCCCGCAGTCGCTGACACAAGACGCTTGAGTGCGTAGATCTTGGCTACGAGGTTAGAATATAGTAGGTCCCTATTAGGCTAGGTAGGTAGGCTTGCGAGTGGTTGCACTCGCGCATTTTTTTTAAACGTACGTAGCTATGAGATTGACTAAAGATTATGCAGAGGGGTTAAAACTTTGTTCTTATTTTCTATCCAGTAAAGCTAATCTAATCGTTTTCTCAAAATCGATTACATGTCCGGCGATCTTTAACTTATTTATTATTATTTTTTTGTGTTTCCCATGGATTCAAAAACTCTCTGTCGGATCATAGCGCCTTAATACATATATTAGGGATTTAAATATGAAGCTGCCGTTGTGTACTGGAAAATTAATTATTTTATTTTAAAGGTAAAATATATTTATTTAATTAAAGTCTATATATTTATGCCTTCTCATGGTAAGGTCATTTATGCCTTTGCGGTAGAACTTTGGGGACCTAGACTCAACAAACCGTACTTTGTATTGCTTCCTGGTAAGATTTTTTTTAGCACGTAAAACATTGTCAAAATCGCGGATTAAATGGTAGTTTTTTGGGGCCAGGTCCGGTAAGTACCGAGGATAACGGATGGTATCTAAGTTTAGGTAGGTCTAAACCTACCTACACTTAGATACCATTCGTAACACTTACGTGTTAAAAGGGTTTCTCGAGCAGTGTGAAGTCTTGCGTTATCATGACGCAATGGAGGTGAAGATCGGTTGACGAGTCAGGGCTGTCTCGCAGCTGAGTTTCTCCATCATTGTTCGGAGTTCTGTACAGTAGACATCTGAATTTATTGCTTGACCGGATCTGAGGAATCTGTAGTGAATTACACCATGAAGTGGCCACTAAACTGTTGCCATCACTTTTCTATGGGTAACTCTCGCTTTAGGGCATTATTGCGGCTTCTGACCAGCGCTTCAACGGCGCTTCTCTCTGCAGATCAGCCAAATCACGGTGCACCCATTTTTTTACTCAAATTCACGCTGTTAGATTCTCAACGCTCAAACCCGAGAGTTGAAAATCCACTGGGCGATTAAAGCCCACCGCGATAATTTTACGTCCTCCGTGCGAACATGGGCTTATTGTCACATTGGAACTAGTATTAACACATTACTCTCATTTTCAATGTATTCAACTTTACTTAAAAAATTGAATGAAAACACAATTGAATGTCAAGCAATCAGCAATCAATTGTACCTACATTTTTTTAATAAATAATGTTATATGTAGTTATCGTGTGAAAAAAGTTGTAGGTTGAACTTTATTAATTAATTAATTCGAAGTGGCCAGTTCGTTAAATGGCAATTTTATATTCAAACCCCTATTACTACATCTACATGAAATTGTGTCACGCCATTGAGTGCTTTGTATGTACACTTGTGCAATCGATAATTTAATCAATCGACTGCACAGATCCTTGGGCTCCAATTTCATCCTCTACTGCTCCAATAATCGTGTGCCAAACAGTTTCGCCAGACATGGCAATTAGCTGAAGCCCGTAACAGATTGTATGTTATAGTGGCGAATTGTTTATCGTTGGCTTAGCATTAACTAATAGGAAACTATTAGGAAATGCCTCCTTTCAGAATGGACGCTGAATAAATACTATTTAATGTATTTAGTTTTGTTGTCCTTCAGCTCCCAGCAGTACATGGATTAAAAGTAGTTAAAAAAGGAGATGGCTTGAATTGTATAGACTCGTAAGAGTGTACGAGTAAGAGCGCTGTCATAAAATTGGGTAACTGGAAAACTGTAAAAATGCAGCTGTGAGTGCGCCTGTGTACGTAGTGCACGCTTCCTGATAGATACACGTGCAGAATCAGGGGCGCGTAACTCTACGGTTCACTACGGTTTAATCTTATATAATTATATATGATAATGAAATTCAAATATTAAAATCCAGTAAACCTTATATATTTTAATAAAAACGTGACATACATGTTTGGTAGTTCTTTTTTTACCTCAGCATCTCAAACAAGCAGGTTTTGCTGATTGAATAAAAAATGAAATAGCTGCGAGCATTAGACAAAGCAACTTTTTTCTTTGAATGCTGAGAAGAGTCTTAGGTCTACTTCCAAAATTCGAAAGATTTCAACTTGACTTTGTTTTAAAACTTTCACTGCAACACAAAAAAAGGGAGAGATAGAAACAAGTCGATTCGATGTTCGATATTCAAATTCCATACTTAGTAAGCCCAGAAAAGAAACAATTAATAAAACGTTTGGTTACACAACATAACCATTAAATTGTAAATAATCTGCTCAGGTTATGTCATTAACTTTTGATATGAAATTCTTTAGCGCAGCGCAGTAGGAAATTTTGTTGATTTCTTAATCGTCACCACGAGTAAGCGTTATGCGACTTATTATAATATACCGGATGAAATTGAATACAATAGATTCTACATATTCAAAGTAAACTTTTCCTACTCGAACAATAAAAACAGTAATTTTGATAAAAAATAATGAACCGTTAAAAATATATCGAAAGGAGAATGACCAAAAGTGGTACTGAAAAAGTCTCATGTATCAAGATCAAAATTGTATAGTAATTATTTTCATATTTTTTTACGACAGTACGCGTCTGGGATTTGATTTTTGAACAGGGCACTTAATTTAAAGTAATAAAAGTATGGGTAATGACAATAATGTTTTACTCCCTTTACATGACATTCCGTTTCACATGATATGATAATATAACATTGAATTTTAAAGCTGTCATGATCACGTCTTTCAATAATGGCGTAAAAATATATACTTGGTGGGTTCTACATTAATTAAAAATAACTAGAATAGAATTAATTATTATTTAGAAGACTTCTAAAGATTATCATCTTGTCTATGGTTAGTTGGCCGTTCACAACCGGTCATAGAGATATAGAATGCAATAGAATCGATTTTGGATCAATCGACTAATCAGTCATTTTCTTAACGTTTCTTTTAGTAATAAATAATTGTAAACGTTTGCTTGAAAAACATTTTACGAATAATTTGTAATAGCAGCTTATAGTAGCTTTGCTTTAGCTTTCTTTTTGTTGAATAACAGTAACACTTGAGTGAAAGCAGTACACCAAATCGAATAAGTAATGCTAATTGACACAATATTGATTTACTTACTAAAGATTTTGATTTATCGATCACATCCCTAAATCCCGGCCGGCATATTTTTGACATTTGATCTGACGTATTAACTTCGTTTTCGCTAGCGCTATCGAATACGTCCGTCTGTATTTTTGAGAGTTGAGATTAATGAATAATTGCGTTGTGTGTTGAGAAGTAGAACTTGTTTGTATTTTGTGTACTTATTTCTGTGTATTTCATTGTGCAAATATGTCGAGTCGTGGGGTCGACCGACTGACGCCGTCAGTCACCTGGCGAAACAGATGTGTCAATTGTTCATTTTTGATACCTAGAAACCTACCTACACATTCATTAGAACAAGCGTCTACTCCAATGATTAACTTGTTACAGTCATGGATAACTCCTACTCTGGTAAGCAGATCTTATTTTACTCTTTGAATATGTAAGAATGTCAGGCACCTTCTACATGCTGTCTAATCTGTTACTGACTGCATATACCATCCATAATCTTACAAAACATTATTTTTATATAAAGAAGGAAAACATAACTTATTATAGACTCGCACACGAAATAACAACAGAAAAAAAACGAACCTGTTTGTGGGCAAAAAATACTTTACTATGTTCCGGAAGACATATAACTAACACTAAAACACACACTTTTTCATTCATGATTTTTAGTGCAGCTGTCTTCAGAATGTGTGCTTTATACGGAATGTTTAACACTTCTTCAAGATTGAGTTAACACAATAAGTGAAGGAAGTATATCTTTGCCTGCTTTTGGACTTATAAGAGTGTGCTTTTCTTGTGGCAATTCTATTCTACGTGCAACAAGAACATATCCTGTAAGACAAGATCGACAAGAGAGAAACATTTTAGTTAGACATGTTCCGCTGCATCTGGTAAATATTGTTGTTTATGTTGCATTAAAATAAAATATGTGTCGGCGTGATCTATGTAAACGACAAGTGCAGCGGGCCGAGTTACGCTGTGCAAAGTGGCACATTCACCTCCCCACTCTCCCCACTACTTAGGCCACTTTATGTAAGCGAGTTCGCAGCGTCGGAAGGGATCATTCTTGTGGCAGGCTCGGCCCGGTGCACCTGCTGTAGCGCCTAGAGCTATTTAAGCGATCTATTTAATTAATTAACAAGCGGTTGGAATAAATAAGTTGGTTACTGCTATATTTCATACTTTCATTTAATATGTCGGACCTCTGCCTTAAGGTTATTTCATGGTGATTATTTTATAAGAAATTGTGAGTGAAATAAAGTGATTGTGCTGTAACTAGTATCTCTATTTTCTTCGCCCGACAATCCACGCCTACTTACAAAGTGCAAGTGTAATATCGCTGATGAGGGCCTATCCCGATATCAGAAGTGGGATTCGAAGGGCAAAAACCTGAAGAAAATAGTGACGACAGTGAAGTGTGGACCAACGTCTAATCTATTCAAAATATGGAGTTTTTGCTATCACGACTTCCGGCAACCGCTTAACCGCAAACTTCAAATTTCACCGCAACTGCGCGACTGATACGGTTTGATCGTGATAATGACAATAGCTTCAATGGCACATCTCATCGTTGAAGCACAACGGACCAAAAATCAATTGATTGAAGCAAGTGGCAGTACGAACCTTTGAACGAAGTGAAGAATTCGAATCGAGCACCAGCACCGGAGAGTCGTGATACGAACCATCTCACCTGTTACGTGTATGGACAACCACATCATCCGGTGAGCTCGTTCCTTTTCTTTTTAATAGATAATGTGCTAGTTCGTTTGTAGCTTTTAGCTTTTCCAAAAAGTTCCCGGGCACTATGCGCTGTGATTTAGTTTACCTTACGTATAGGTTACCTTAGGTATAGGTAAAGAAAACGTTAAATATGAATCGCAGAATACTGAGCCGTGGTGAAGTTCAACACGTCATTGTCCTTTTTTTGTTTCATGTTGTGCCTGTTAACTCAATTACAGAACCAGTTATTATAGGTAGAGATCTATTAGATAGTGGTATCCATGTACGTACAGATATTGACAAAATTACACTATATTAGGGGAAAGAAGTTAACGTTACTGAAGAGATTCATTATTCATAAATAACATTAATACTGACCTACATGGTGAAGGTAAACTCGCATTAGTTCAGATATTGCAAAAGGATTATGATTTCTTTATGACAGGTATACCGCGTTGCATTACGACTGGTGTTTATGACTAAATAAATTTATTTCTCATTAAGAACTTACAAAGATTTCACTTACTTGAGAACATTTTTAAACTTTAAATATAACTTGGACACACAAACTAAGCTGCTAATCTAATTATCATCTAAGTAGTAATAACATTTCTTTTCGTACTCAAATAACATTACCTTAAACTTTAACTTAAAACTTTTCGATCCACCCGCAAAAGAAATAATTACCGTAGATAAGGAATCCGATCCCGGTGCCACAATAAAGCAAAACAGCAGCAGGGCAAGTCTGTTTATTGGTGTAGTATTTGATCATTTAGATTGTGATTTTCTTAAATTAAATTTTGGAAATACCCAACGAGTTTGCATTCTTTACCTCTTTAGGTAGCTTATTATATTATTGCACCTTGAAAAAATAATTGTTCTCTCGCCATTGACTGTCCTCACTCGCGGTAGTAAAAGGTGATCCTTCCTACGACAGCCGCGATTGTGTCACTGATGTATTTTTGTGAAATGTGACTGTAGGTGCAAGGTAATCATAGTGAAATAATATGTAGTTTAATCATTTTATTTTGAACGATCTGTAGGTCCTTGAGGTTAGTTTTTGGCTCGTTGCCCCATATTTCACGTGTTTTACGTTTTGAACCTTGAATCAAATCAAAAAGGGCCTATCAAATGGACAGACATAAGATATCCACAAGAAAGTGATCGAATTACTTACATCAGAACCGGTTCTGACTATAATTATTTGACTGTAACGCACTGATGGAACTAAATACCGAGCTCTGAGGGTACGGGGCAATATTGATATAAAGTAAGTTTTTTGTTTCTTATGTCTTGTCTGACTTTAGCCGACGAATAACTGATACAGAATCGCAGTGTTGTTTTTGCAAGTTGGAGACCCTGGCCGTCATTGAAGCTGTTGAAGGTTTCCAGCGACGGGCGTATACTGTTTACAGATCGTAGCTCCGTCAAGGCATCTAGTTGTAGATCACTGGATCGGCCTCGTTCCAGGTGCTCACGTGAGGTGGGCCTTTTTGTGGGTCTATGACATCGATAGAATCCATGGGCCGTGGAGTGGCATAGAGCATGCAGGTTTTCTGTTCCCGAAATCGAATTACGGAGTTGGTGCATGGTCACGTTCATGGTCTGGCAGGAAAAATTGTGTAGTTTGTTAAATTGCATCTGCGTTGGCTTTCATTGGTGGGGCCGCCGCGACTCTAGATCCATAATATCATGGGTGGGCGAAGCAGTCAGGCTGTGGCTCACACTTGCGACGTTCGTGGGTTAGTATAGTGCAGGAGAATTGAGCGTGGTAAGTGTGTATTTGGCTTCCATTATTTCCGGGGTCACTAACATGGACTTTGATAAGTCGTGTTCACACAGAGGTTGGATTCCTTAGTGCGGATGAAGCCCTTGCTGGGGTTTGTGAGCAATTCTGGTTCCCTGAGATGGCTAGGTGGGTGCGAAAGTAAGTCCTGCATTGTGTGCTGGGCCTCAAGGGATTGCTCGGGGCTCAATAGGTACGGGGACTCCATCCGATGCTTAGGGTTTCTGCACAATGGCATACTGTACATTTAGACACCGCGGGGAAGTTTAGTGGAGAAATCGATAGCAAGGAATTTTCTTGTCATTGTTAACTCTTCCACTAAATGCATCCTTTTCGAGTGCACTTCCTAGTTGGATGCAGCTGGTGCAGTTTAAGTTCTAAAGGATGCTGTCTGTCTTTTTGGTGCGACTTCGAGGATCATTTCGGATCGGAGCAGGTATTGTATAGGCGCAGACAGTGCAATGTTATGGTGCCCATGGTGAAAAGTTGCACCTTGTTGCTACCGGTTCTGGCAGAGCAGGTAGAGAGTCATGAGAACATTTGGTGCTTACTCGTTATAATCGAAAGTGAGTTGGGTGGGACCTGGCGCGGCAAGCTTCTCGAAGTGCAGCTAGCGACGGATTGTGCAAGGTCTATGGTACACACGAACAGAACTTGTGTTCGGCACTCGGGCGCGGCTTTTAAGTCTGGCTTCATATTTTGAGTCTGGGTTTCGGTTAGATTTGGTTGAAATTCGTAAGATAGCATCTGAGAATATTGGGAGAGCTGCTGCGTCGCAAAGGGAAAAATGAGACCGTTTTATAGTGGCGATACCTTCTTCATTGAAGGTGACCCACCTTGCAGGGAGTACCGACTTCCCTTTGTTGTGTGTCTTATAGCATACAAATATAGTCGTGAGCGTTTGCCTGCCATGCCCGGGGAATGTGAGGGCTTGGTGGATGTAGCTACCACCTTGACTGGTAGCTTGAAGGAGGCCAAGATGGCGGCAGTCCGGGATTGACGAGTGGAATGGGTGTCGTCGGGTGGTGGCAGTGATGTATTGTCTATTTGTAGTTCACGTACGTTAACCACCAGCTCTGGAATCCTCTCGGCATCGGAAAAGGGATATATAAGGGACCGACTCATGCGGGTTGACGTCCTATGATGTGTGTCATTGGGTGGACTATAGAACTGGAATATGCAGGCTGATGTTCTGGATCATAATTATTATAAAGTAATCGTCTAGTCTGATAGGCTATGAGATCAATGGAGATATGTGTGGGTGACTGGTGGTACTAGTGAGTGATCGGAGCGACGCCGATGGGTTGCCCGGTCCATGTTATTTGGCGAGATAGCTGGTTGGAGGGACGCCTATTTCAGTTGTCCGGGTCAGCTCCTAAAGGTCGATTTTGTGGGAATATAAAACATTGTAATGTGTGTCACTGATGGACGAGCGTAAAAGTAATGTTTCTACCAGTTTTATTCTCTTTACAGAAAAATGGGCCCGCGGTTACTTACGGCGACATATGAGGATGGAGACGCACAAGGACGCGCGAATGTCAGTCTGGTCGTGACGGCGCTTCAATACTAAAATTGTTGTTATTTAGATTTCATAGTTGTCGCTGCTAGTTTAGTGTCATGAACATGAATTATGTGTCTGATAAGACACATTCGGTGACATGACACTATGACACAACACCGAACGCTTATGCACATTGAAGTGACGATTTGCTGGCTTTATGACTTGAGACTCGGTCGGCATTACACAGGCCACTACGCGTTCGGTGGAGTGT
The DNA here is from genome assembly GCA_963555695.1 of Dasypolia templi. Classification (NCBI taxonomy): domain Eukaryota; kingdom Metazoa; phylum Arthropoda; class Insecta; order Lepidoptera; family Noctuidae; genus Dasypolia; species Dasypolia templi. The sequence goes on from OY743144.1 coordinate 3,310,155, forward strand.
CTAAGTTGTGTCTATTATTAAAATTCAAATAAAAACTAATAAATAGCATATGAGGTAACCCTGTAGAGTCCGCAATGACTGGTCCAGAGAACAAAAAAAAAAGGAAAAAAAAATTATGAGTACTGAAGGTTCAAAAATGAACGGTCCAGAATTAGTAGCAAGCTCTGAAGGGGTGAACCGGTCCAGATTGCTAAAGTCCTGTAGGCTTAATAACAAGCGGTCCAGAATTAGTTGCAAACTCTGCAGGGGTGAACCGGACCAGATTGAGATTGATTGTCGAGCGGTCTAGAGTAAGTGGCAAACTGTGAAGGGATGATCCAGACCAGATTGCTAGTCAGGATGAACGAACATTAGTACTAACGTTCTGTCATTTTAGATAATGCTTGATGAGACTACGCGTACGAGGACGTCCGCACGTGAGTATGGCCGTGTCGGCGTGATCTATGTAAACGACAAGTGCAGCGGGCCGAGTTACGCTGTGCAAAGTGGCACATTCACCTCCCCACTCTCCCCACTACTTAGGCCACTTTATGTAAGCGAGTTCGCAGCGTCGGAAGGGATCATTCTTGTGGCAGGCTCGGCCCGGTGCACCTGCTGTAGCGCCTAGAGCTATTTAAGCGATCTATTTAATTAATTAACAAGCGGTTGGAATAAATAAGTTGGTTACTGCTATATTTCATACTTTCATTTAATATGTCGGACCTCTGCCTTAAGGTTATTTCATGGTGATTATTTTATAAGAAATTGTGAGTGAAATAAAGTGATTGTGCTGTAACTAGTATCTCTATTTTCTTCGCCCGACAATCCACGCCTACTTACAAAGTGCAAGTGTAATATCGCTGATGAGGGCCTATCCCGATATATGCATTTCATCTTCTTTCTGTTCTAGTTAATGTTTTTCATTTCTCCAGTCTTTTAAAGTTGAGAGTGATCTCTCTAGTGTAGTTGTAGTCTATTATTAAATGTGTTTATGATATTTTGTCCCGATAAGTGAAGGTTTCACAAATAAAGGATGTTATTAGATATTATTATCTCTTTTGATACAATTACTGCCCAATCACAAACAGGTATTCCAAACAGTTACTTTTATCAAGTCTATAACCCATTGCAAAATGTTTTAAATTACATGTTTAATGTAGGTGTTTATTTATTACATTACTTTTTTAGATCTCAAGATTGGAAAGAGTATGTGCTGCTTGCTGGAGGTCAGCTACAAGAGAAGTGCAACGTCGTGATCAGCACTACTCAAACCGCCCAGGTCTTTCAGATGCTATTTTGCCAGATGCTGCATCAAGTGGGGATCTCAATATTCCTGAGCCGCCTCCACTTCCACAACAAAACTCACATGCTGCTCAAGTTAGGTCAAATCCAGCAATTATGTCTTCTGTGTATAAGCGTGCTGCTAGCACACCTAATCACTGTATTTTTTTTTTTTTTATAGAGAACGTTTACTAGTACCCTCATCAATAAAGGATCTGTTATTACTTAATTATAAATTCTATGTGCCACCGTCAGCACGAATCTGTCGTCACCACTTGGACCATGGCCGTTGGAGCGAATTAACTTCCCAGCTAAGAGATTTTACTGGTAGTCAATTTGACATAATTATTAATATGATGCAGCGAGCTGCCAGTTACCATATAGATTTCTCAAATATTTTAATTATGCCTACATATTTGTGACACTTTTGGCTTGGCTTTGGCTTAATCTTAAAACTGATCTGAGTTCAAACTCAGTCTAGCAGAACAAGTACCAAATGCGACAATTGCTTTAAGCATTTACTTGGTTAAGCTGAGACCTGGTGATAGTAATGAAAGGTTGGCAACTCTTTTCAATAAATCTCGTGTCACCTTAGAACACTTAATGAATAAGGCCAGAGTGTGTTTAATTAATGAGTTTGTTCCATTATACTTAGGATTTAATCATATGACAGTTTAAGATGTTGCTTCTAGAAATAGAATAATACCAGAAGGATTATTTGGTAATTCAGACTTGCCAACTAATTCAAAACCAGCAATAGTTATATGTGATGCTACTTACGTATTTGTCCAAAGTAGTTCTAATTACTTTTTTCAAAAACAAACATACAGTTGGCAAAAACTCGATAATTTGTTCAAACCATTTATGATAGTGTGTTGCGATGGACATATTGTGGATTGTCTCGGGCCATACAAGGCTTCCACTAATGATGCTACCATTACAAGTTTAAACTTACGTAATGAGGAATCTTGTTTAAGATAATTTTTTCGAAGAGGTGACGTTTTCATTCTTGATAGAGGATTTAGGGATGTTATTAATGAACTCCAGGGATACGGCTTTGTAACACATATGCCAGAGTCTCTAATTGAGAATGAACATCAGTTAACAACCCAGCAGGCAAATGGGTCTCGTTTTGTAACCATGTGTCGCTGGGTTGTAGAAGTGGTTAATGGGAGGGTGAAAAGGGATTTCAGACTCTTTCGTCGTGTTTTTAACAATAGAGCTGATTTGCACCTAAAGGATGATTTTTGAATCTGTTGTGCCCTAATTAATAAGTTTCATGTTGTAGAATATGTAAGAATTGTTAAAGATTCACTTGAGAATCATTTGGCAACTAATGTTGAACAGGCAAATCTCAATAGAAGGAGAGTGAATTTTCAGATGATTGAAAGCAATAATCCACATTTAGATGGATTTCCACAACTGACAATATCTGATTTAAAACGGTTTGCACTTGGGACCTACCAACTCAAACAGGCTAGATGTTATTATGGTAAACACATCCGTCGGACTGATATTTATTCAGTTGAGGTGAATAATACTATCGATGATGATGTGCCTTTGATTTAAGGGATTAATAATTAACTCTTAAGAGGTAGGATTAAATCCAGACATGTCAACAGTCGTACTTATTACACATACTTATTGATTAAAAGAGATGAAACTGTGGCCAACACATTATACACCATAGTAGGTTATTGCTGCAGCTGCCTGGTCGGTAAGCGACCGTGGGCTGTTGTGCTCATGTAATGACGGTAGTGTGGTATTTGAGCTGGGGACGGTATAACGATGTAACTGCGCCGGCAACGGTTTTAAATGTTTTTTTTCAGGAATATGATGAATGATTAAAGTATAAGTGTATTAAACAAATAGTTTTGATTGTAAATCGCTATTAAAACCCAAATGGACTTGTTCGTTTTATTTTTTCTAAAAAAAATAAGCACGAGCAATAAATAGTGTCTGTTATTAATAGTATTTTATTATTACTATAGGTTCAAGATGCGCTCTGGACTAAACGAGCGCTTTATTTAGTCTGACTGGTCACACTTATGATAATGATGTTTTATTGGCAGTGTGATCACGGTAGCGTTTAAAGATAAAGGTATGTTTACCCTTACATATGTTACCTGCTCACAGTTTTAGCAATAACGTCGGGTAATTCCTAGAGTTTTAGTCACGCACCCTGTGACGCGGCTATGTGTCGCTCTCTTAATTCTTATTATTATCAGCGGATTATGCTGTGTTATAGAGCAATAATGTTCGTTCGTGTATGTAAAGTCTATATAAAATACGTCATTTAACTGCAAACACTTTGCTACTTTTAAGGTTATTTTCGATTTTATAAAATAACTTGGAATCCCGGGTTTTGTTTATAAAAAGAACTTTTATATGGGTTATAGTGATAAGTATAGTCTATAAAAAACAAAGTTTGTTTTTGATGCAGCATGGTACGGGTTTCCATACATCAATGAGCATTGTCCTTTATAGACACGAGCCGTTGTGTTCGTGTTTTTTTATTTTTACTATGTTGTATTTTTTACATTTAATTTTAATATGTTGTCGCTGCTGAGGTGAAAACTTGTATGTATGTGTTACACGAGACCAAAGTTATTTGCAATCCCTCGCTGCGCTCAGGATTCAATATTCGCAGCAAGAACAAACTTTGCTCTCTTGTTACACAAGTAACTATAATGTATAAAACAATTATTTCCCTCAAGGGCAAGCAGTATAAAATTTCTCTAATTTGGGAAGAATTTCTTCAGTCCAGTACAGGTTACTATAAAAACTGTAAAAAATCGTAGAAATCTCTATGATTTTTTACATTTTTTATTGGAAATTCAAAGCCAGTCAACACGCCAAATAAACAAGAAAAAATGTTTGCTATGTGCAGCTAGCCCTGAATTTGATAAAACCGGTCATATATATATATATAAAAAACTACCGTGTATTTTACTCTCTAAAGCATTTGAGAACTTTTTATTCTACGACAGTGTCCGAGTTCATTCCATAACAAGTCATGGGGCGCTAAATTTCTATGAGGCCGTCTTCACCAAAAACGCCGTCAGACTAAGCCCCAAGATAAAAGTAGGCAATCTTTATCAATAAAGAGGCCAAATTTTCTACTATCGATGTTCTCTTGAATAAAAGCTGCTGTAACGCTTTTTCTTATTATTTTTGTTGCCATGTGAGATTGCAGCGACATGCTCAAGAGATCGAGAATACAATATTGATTTCATTTGAGGTTTCGAGTTCAATTTAGAACGTCTCTTACATGTTTTGGCTGCATATTTTACATTTATAAACAGTTGATTACCCCTGGGTTAACACAATAGTTATAAGGGGCAGGCGGGAACCTTTATAATTATTATATTACGCAAACAGACGCGACGCGACAGCGCGACACAAAGGCATCACCTTAATGCTTACACAATACGGCGCGCGGTGACGCGAGCGACATAGGTCCGTTTTCTAGAAGCCCTCTGGCGCGACTCGCTCGACTTACATTACATCAATTTATCAAAAAATTGTGAAGGTAAAAAAATATACGTATATAAGGAAGGTAAAGTGTAATACAATAGTATGCTTAACTTTTTTTTGTTCATTTTGTCACTTCCCTTTTTATGTATGTATAAACAATATTTTCAATTCCTAAATTTTAGATCAGTATTGCTTTTGAATATCGTTATTTTTTGCGTTGATTCAATTTCATTACGATTCAAATCAATCATCGACCTTATGAACTATATGACTAGTTATTATTATAGCTTTTTCATATTTTGCTGCCAAATTGGGAGTCGGACAATTATTATTTCTCGAAATATTAACATTGTTATCAAAATTAACACAGTCCGTTTTATGATATTTCATTGAAATATTATGACATTATATTTAAATAACAAATATCGAGGACGAGGACCACTTCCAAAGTATGTGAGCGCGCTCGTAATTCCATATCTTCATAAAAAGCATAAGCATTAAGATTTATAAAACTACTGCCACATAAGGTAAGGAATTTGAACAATATTTCTCTAATTTGAAAGAAGCTAAACTCACCATGAATATAAATAATTTAACAAAAACGTCTAGAAATTAAATTTTTATCTTTGTGGATACTTCATTCATCCAATCAATACAAATTACGCACTCATGAATAAATAGGAGTGGCTTATCCCATACCGCAACACCGTGTTATTATCAGTCACAACTAATTGACAAGCTGACGCAAACATGTACATAACACGTACACATGCGTGCTAAATTATTGGCTCGATCAGGCGTGAAATCTGAGCATAAGATAGATTCCGTTACTACGGAGACTGAATATGTGTCGCTGTTTTCGGTTTTGAGTTCAAGGCTATAGACTATCCATCCAACTATCAGCTTTTGAGTCTAAAGGTAGATATTTTAAGTGAATACTGGCCAATAGAAATGCATAGAGAAAGATATGCGTTGACAATCCCAAATACATAAAGGCTTTAAATAATTTGTGCCTCAAAATGTCTCTTTCCTTGACACGTGTGTACAACCCACTTATTTAATTACCAAAGTTAACCATAAAACGATTAAACAAACGGAATAAACATTAACACACATTACAAACTTCGCGATTACGAGTAAACACAACTGACGTCACGCCACAAAGATGGCGGAGTACGCCATAATGGCGCTAAGTGAATAAGGTTGTACTGTACTGTTTGTAGTGCTGAGAAAGTTAGTTGTTAATAAGCAAGTAGGTATACAAAAAAAATAGGCGATTTCAAAAGGCAGTAATGAAACTTGTACATGAGCCTTCTTGAATGACGATAATAAAGTACCTACAGCGCTAGAAGTTTATTGTGTGTGCCAAAAGCAGAGTTAATAAGACAAGTGACATTTCACAAAACAATGAACCTAACGTTTATCAACAATGCTCCCCTCTCAATGTCATTCAGCACTCTACCTACTGTACGTTCGGTTTGGAGCTCTTGGGCTCCTATGTTATCATCTTTGCAGATTGGCTAATCTCCTCCCACTACATGACCCCGCATTATACCTAACTATTATTCTTTTGGTTATAGTTCGTATTGATATGAAAGAAGAAGACTGTCTCACTGTTGTTTTAATGAGTCATCATGCGTAAACATAGGTTTGACCTCATTAATTTACAATCTGTTTTTTTTCTTAATAATCTTTGAAGTCTTGGTTGGTTTGGCGTCTACGTCTACGTTACGTGGCGTAAAGTCTATTTAAAAATTAAATATCGACGAATAAACACGTCCAATTGATTATGGTCGGTTCTGAACATTTTCGCACACAATGCGAGTAACGTTTAAACGAAGAGTGACGCTTTGCGAATCGAGTTTTTGTTCATTAATAGTTGATGGTCGCTTTTGGTTGGCATTATTTTCTTGAAATGTATTATGAGAGAGTCTCTTTTGCTGTGTTTTTTTAGTAAAATCCTACTAAGTAAATATTCACTAATATAATGGACAGTCTGATTAAAAAACTGTGTTTGGTATTAATAAAAAAATGCAATTTGCAATTTATTTTTGAAAAAAATATATATCTCCTAAGTATTCTACAGAATATGACTGTCACTTTGGCTTTTACAAAAGTTTCTCAACTTACAGATTAATTTACCTTTATCCAGACAAAGAATAAATCTTCGGCACAGATTTCGTCAATGAAACCTTGCCAAAATAATTATTCGAGAAAACGTCACATGATACAAAAGTACTATTTAGTAATATTTCTGCAGTACCCATCTTGTTTAATGAAGAAGCTGGTCTTACCGGAATAGGTAGTGCTAAAACTCCGAGCTCTGATTTCCCAAGAGACGACCAACAGACCGTCACAAAAATTGAAACTGAAAGCGCAACTTCATAACGATAATATTTCTCGTTTCATTCTTGAAGAAAATTAGTTTTTTTAATTTTTTTTCAGTTCAAGTTACTCGAGTTGTTTTAAAAGTATTCCCTAAGTGTCAGTCCTACCTAAATTGAACTGGATTAAACATTAAATTGCTAGAATATTATTATTCAATAATGTGTCGAGGGAAATAAAATATACTTGGAATTAATTTGGAACTTAAATAAAGGAAAATAATAGGAAAGGTAAGTATACGAGTCTTATCACATGTGTACTACATTATTGCGATTACAACTTCATCAAACCTTAATCAATTTTCAATGATTAGGGCTACTAACGCTATTTCCAGCTGTTTTTTTCATTCTTATATTATATTACTCATATTTTTCGAGCAGTGCCTAATCTCACATTTTCTTAGATCTTCATAAGTATTTCGGTGCAGTTAATACGTTTATCGGTCGTCAAATCTTATGTTAACTAGAATATCAGTATTTCGGTCAATAGATTACAATAGCTTTCGTGAATAATGTGCTCGAGTCGCTTAGTCGAGAGATAAAAAGTACATCCAACTTTAGCGCAAAGTTATCTAAAATACCTAAAACTTTATGAACCTTTTTTATCTTTTGAATAATTTTAGCATTTTCAGCTTCGCTTGTACGAGTGAGTTCCTCTTTTTTCCTTTCCTTATTTTCATACACCGTGACCTCGAAAAAATATTAAAAAACGCCATTCACATTTCCGACATTGCATTGTCCTACATTAAAAACGCTCTACGTTTATTTCAAAATTAAATTTTCGTCGCATCTCCGCTCGCCGATTTGACTGTATGTGTTTACAAAAAATTTCGAATAGAACACCGTTTTATTCGAGAATTTTCCCCAACGTAACTGCGGGAGCGTTTCTGTCAATTTGTTGTGCATTGGAGGACAATACTGTGTCGGTGTCAAACTGTGTTCAAATGGATGCATGGATTCTAATATTGAAGGAAATTTGAGTATTTGTAAGGATGGTAAATTAATTTTCCATGAGAAAGGTTTTTATGGATCTCATGAAATAGTGAATGTAATTGATGACGAAGCGACCAACAATAATAGAATGACAATATACGGTGCATCTGCCAGTTTCAATAATAATTTACTAATACTATTTACAAAAGCTCTCAAAACACCACCGTTTTATGTAAATCTGAAAAGTCCTTCTGCGGTTGCGATTGAAGGTCAAACTTTCACAGGGTCTATTATAAAATAACATTTTAAATCTTCCGCAACTAGTCATAAAGTTCTAAATACCGTGAAACCTTGTGGGAACTCAACCAAACCGTTTTCTTAACCATTTACTTCATCATTCTTCAGTCCAAAGTTTGACAGTTGTGCGTGACAAAAGTACAATATTATAAATCTTATTTAATGCCGACAAAAACATGTTTACGAGGCCATGCTGATGACGTCATCGTGTTTTAATTCCGTGTAGGAAGTGAATCGTTTTAATAATGAGTGTTTGTTCGTACTAAATAATCACAAAAATATCGAATCAATGTTGACGTCATTTGTGTAACGATACAAGAATAATTATCTATTATTATCATACTTGGTTGAGCGATGATCTTGTGAAAGCCAGCAGTTACGTTGTGGCTAGTGTTTGCTGTCAGATCGACAGATCGACTCCGGCTGTGACAGGGTCGTCGCGTCGACACAAAATTGTGGTTGGGTTGTGGCTGCGACGTCGCCTGATGGTGGCTGTGACGTCGCCTGATGTGGTCGGTATTGCCCACGCAGTTGATTTTGACGGGCGAAGGTGTTCCGTGTATCTATTCTATTTTATATAAATTAGAGCCCGTAAACGTGGTGTCGTTATGGTGTGGTATGTGTGATCGGGGTCTTAGGATACACCAGGAACTCAAGTTGTAACAGTACTACGTGTTTTAAAACTGCTTTTTTAAACTGTTATAAAATAAACACATTTATAAAAGATACTATAATGTTACAGAATGAAGGTGTAACCTTTTATATGTGTTAGTAAGTGTAACAGAAATATGCAGTTTTAGGTAAAATTGCACGGTACCACAACAACGCGCGGCGGACAGTCATACATACCTACGGCGACTGGATTGCGGCTATCTATTGCGAATTAACCACAAATACATAGTAAATTTGGCAACGCCGCTTTTTATGACACTGTTAAAACTTTTCAACAGATATATTACTGTTACACTTTCGTAAGTGTTTTGGGTTAACACATAGAATAATACATTTATAAGTGTTAGATATTTAGTTCCGTTATCAATTTAAAATGTAACAGTTATATTTCTGAAACATTTATGAAGGCATTTTTAAGTCTCTAGGACACACATAGAACAGATATAGACAAATATTATAGAAGGTAAATTGTATAATTTCTAAGAATCAGGTAGGATGGGGTAAAAGTACTTGACGCCAAAAGTTGGGGTAGAACACCTTAAAAGGGTCTGACTTTTTATTTTATATATTTTGCATAAACTCGTGTTGAATGATAACCAAGAAATAATGTTGATAAAGAATTCTGATAATGGTAAGGATTTTTATTTTTTTATTTTCGTTGACCAACCAAAAATTTGGCAATAATTCGGCTAACAGAAAAGTGAAGAAGTGCGATGTATTTTATTGCTGTAAGTAAATAAGTTCAATCGATCTTTTTAAAATGAAACTTTAAAAATAATACCAGCCTAATATTGTGCCACTGCAGTGCAAAGGCCTCTTCTAATACAAATAAGGCACTAGCTTTGATCACGACGCTTGCTCAAGACGCGTTAACGATTTCACAATATTAAAACAGTAATTAAATAAATACATGTTACCATAACCCTGAATTATGTGTACTCTGTTCATACGCGTATGTTTGGACCAAAGCAACATGACGTTCACAGAAACTAAATAGGTTAATAATAGTCGTCAATAGACGACTTTTTGCTCCAAGTATTTTAATTTTATGTCGTTTAAAATTTGAACACCATTTTGATTGTAAAATTATATTATATATGGAAATTAAGTATTTTATAGACGACTAGCACTACGCCTACGTGGATATCGAAAAATAAATGTTGCCTATGTACACATAATTTTGGCTTCTAATGGTAAAAGATTTTTCAAATCGGTCCAGTAACAAACAATGAAATCTTTCCTCTTTATAATATTAGTATAGACGAGCTTAGATTTTAATACTTTAAAGGATAAATGAATTATAAGTTGGTCCTAATCGATTTTATTGATAATGAAACCTAGATCAAATTGGCATTATTTATCAGCTTACTTTGATAGCAGTTCTTGAAAAATATAGTGTGAGTGTTGGTAGTCTGCATACTAAAACCTACCCTATTTTTTTGACAGACTTTGACTTATATACATATATACATGTACTATATAGGGTGTAAGAGTAAACACCGTTATCCTCTTAAGGTCATTGGACTCATCATTATGAACAACTTTTACTATGAGACGAAAACTCAAAAAGCACAAAAATTTATCGCTGCTCCATAAGTTTATGTTTGCATAACTCGTCGAAATGTAGTGAACAGCTGATAATTTTTCGCGATTTTAGTATTGGTCCCGGTGTGGTAAGGTTTTACCTTTACAACCTGTTTATGTAAAATAAAGGAAAATCATTTATTAACATTCGTACAGGAAGATAATCATACAAACTAAATAGTAAGATTTAATCAAAACTAAATCATACCATTTAATTAAGATTTAGTCAAAATTATATCTCAGAATTAGTTTAGCCGGGGAACGGGTGTAAGAGAAACACTAAAATCACTTAGATCACACAAATTATGATTTAACAGAACCTTTGGGTTAAAGCGCGCACATTCGCTCGCGGGTGGCTTACTTGACTGACGATTACCATGAGAACTAGGCTGGGTAAAAACTCTGGGTGGGCAGTCAATAAAAATAAAAAAGTCCTTTACGAGGCTAATTTAATGGGGTTCCTATCTCAGCATTGTGCTGCGACATAAATTAAAGTCACTTTTTGTGTCTGTCTGTGTGACCGCGTTGTTCGTCCAAAACTACGCAACGTATTTTGATGCGGCTTTCACTATCATTCATTCCGGAAGGTTAATTGATGTGTTTATTACAATAATAAGAGACTAACACATCATCATGAAACCTTCATGTTTCAAGACGCAAAAACCGTGCAAAGCAGGGTTGGGTCGCTAGTCTTAACTATTATTCCAATCCTAACTAATATTATACCAGCAAAAGTACGTTTGTTTGTTTGTTACGCTTTCACGCCGAAACGGCTGAACGGATTTAAATGCAGTTTGGCACACTGATAGACCATGACCTGGGTAAGTACATAGGCTTATTTTAATCCTGAATCGCAGGCGAAGTCGCGGGCAACAGCTACTTAACATCAAAAATGTCGCAAGATAAAGAAACGTTCGACAAAAATCCAGAAAAAATCAAACGATCAACCTAACCGTGAGCTCCCGTTTAGGTCCGCTATCTCAGCAATCGAATCCCGATCTTCGATCTTCATTAAGCGCCTTATATCGAAGAGTCCTCCTCACTCGAATTCGCTGAAAGTTTCCAAAGGTCACAACAGCCGTATTTATAGGTGTTCGCGCCTCCCGTATTTTCTCCTTAATTGACACTTAGTTAGATTTATGCCCGTGGATGGTAATGCCAAAGAGTTGTTAAATGGGGAGTAACGACAGGGTAAATCGTACGGGCAATAAACGTCTGAAAAGTACATTGACCTTTATTTCTTTGGCTGTAATTGGGGACATGGTGCAGGGAAAAGTTTCGAGTGTGAGTGCGAGTAGAGGGTTAGAAAACGATGGTTGAATTGGGGGAAAGAACAGTTACACACCCACAATCTTGTTTAATGTTAATTGTCAGCAAACAATCATACGGCCAACCTAGTATTTATTACCTTCGTATGATATCTGCGAAATTAGAGGCATCGCAAATATTACGTTGGCCTCCCGGAGCCAAGGCTGAAATTTGTGTTTTACACCGGCACCCAAACATACCCTTGTCGAATCGAAACAGAGCAATGGTGTCTATTTAGAATATCTTTCAAAGGACGAACTTTTTCAAACATAGCCTATGATGTTCCCACTGATGGGAGAGATAATGTGGGCCGTTATCCACCACGCGGGCCCAGTGCTGGTTGGTAGATGTCACATGTCTTCGAATTTTTATTTCATAAGCAGCTCGATGGATACAAATCACGCAAACTTCACGATACAATCTGAGTGACGTTAAACCAACTATACATTATTACGAAGACATAAGAGATACTATTAGAATGACTTAATGTTTTTTCATCATTAAAATTTGATCGTGAATGTCCTACTTAAATGTTACCGAAACCTCACTGTGGGGAATTGTATCGCACTTGACAATAACATTTCCTGGTGGAAACCCGTGAACTTGCCCTCAAAACAAAGTTATTCAAACTAAAATAGGTAAGATAACATCCTTCACTGTCCCGTCTACGACTATATTCATTGTTTTAAACCGTTCGCCTTAGAGATAATTGAGCCAAAAGTGAGACAGTGATAAATACGCCTTTAATAAGTGCTTACACGCAGCATTTTGTTTGCAGACAGATGCCTGTTGCGGTGTTGGGCGGGCGTGTATAGATGAGATAAACCAACCCATGTAATTATTTGGTTGATGTTAATATAAAGGAAGGAAGAGAGGGAGAGAAAATCCAGTTGGGTGTAACATGATGTCTGAAGAAAACTAACTGACGAAGCTTAATTGGTTTTTTTTTAAGCCCCTGACCTTACCGATTATAGAAGGGGAGAGGTATTTTTCAGGGGAGACCGCGGAAATTAAGGCACGGCAACCGCCTTGCGAAGATCATCGCTCCCCTTCCTGGATATTCCCCTTCGCGTCCTCAGGAGCGATGATCTTCGCAGGGTGGTTGGTAGCAGCTGGATAATAGTTGCCGAGCATTAACCTGAATGGCGTGCGATTACACAAGCAGTGAGAGCAGTGGCTTACGATTTGTAGGTCGTAGGTTTGAACCCACATAGGCGATTTACTTTTTGTTAATTATTCCATCACCACTGCTCTCAAAACGGTGAAGGAAAACATCGTGAGGAAATCGTTATGTCCTAGAACCAAAAATTTGAAGACATGTGACATCTACATTATTACGGCCCACTCCTTCTCATGAGAGAGGAGGCCTTTGTCCCAGCAGTGGGAACATTTTAGGCTGATTATGAATGTCCAGTAGTTGCCTGCTATAGGCTTATGATGATAATGAATCCTTTTGTATGATTTTGATGAAATTATAATGTAAAACACATGATAATTTCTTCGGTGTGTAGAAAGGAACTTGAGTATGTCATTGAATTGTGAATGAATTATGATCGCAGTTTTTTCTTACTATCAAGTTATGGAAACGTTAACGTTACAATTATACCGCTATCCACTCTTTTCCAGTTTTTTACGAAAAACTCACAAACACTCTACCAAAACACCAACATGTCCCTTATTAAAACAAAAATACTTAAACAATGAACTACCCTTCAGACATAATGAAGACAAACGACTACCGCCTTAAACAAAATAAAAATAAAGAAATAACAATAAATTAAAAGGCTAGAAATATAACAAAACGATAGCCAAGTTTAAGCACGGTGCAGTCCGAAGTTTTCTCATTTCCTTTAAAAAGATTAACACGTTGTTGGTTTACGTGATCTGAACGTAAATTTCTTTGCCGTTAACATTCATTTTGGTTTTTTGATTTCATTTTGTTCTCGTTTTTTTTTTTTTAATGAAGCCTACGGGCTTTAGGAGCTGTTAATATTCTCCTGTGTTCCGTAAATATATCTTATTTTGATTTTGAGTGATGTGTTTTGTCTTGATGATGACATCGCGCATATATTCTAGCATGTCGATTCTGTAAAAAATCTCACCATGAAGACTTGACACCATGAGTGAGCTGTCACTGTCTTCCCGTCTTGGTCAATCCCTAGCATCAGTGGCACTGACAGCTCACTCCACACTCACTTCACCTAAGTTTTCACTGTAAGGTGGTTACAGAATAGCACTACAGGTTTAGGGTGAGGTGTACCTATTATAGTTCAGGCAAATTTTGACAATTATGTTTAAGTCCTATGTAATAAGTTATTCGAGAAAGAACTGGAGTCACCGACTTAGCTTGCAGAGTAAGCAAGCTGAAGTGGCAGTGGGCTTGGCCATGTTTGACGAAAGACTGATGGACGGTGGAGCAGACGAGTACTGGAGTGGAAACCACGTAACGGCAAGCGTATGGTGGGACGCCCTCCAGCTAGACGGACCGATAACCTTAAGAAAATGGCTGGGACTATGTGGAAGGCGAAGGACAGGGTGTTGTTGTGCAGCCTGGGAGAGGTACAGCTATGGACTTCGATAGGCTGAGTTGATTGGTTGATTAAATATTATGGATGTCCATTCGCCAAAGAAGAAGTTTTCGCGCTTTGACCACACTTTTCTCCCTTCTCAAGCGTCCCACTCCTCCTTCTTATCTTGTGTCTCGCTTCCAATATCTATGTTATTCTTACGCTAAGGTACTGCGTTCTTCCAACAATATTCTCCTGCTCTGTCCTTCTCATACTTCTGACTTTGTTCATTCTTCTTTTCATATTCAGTCCATTCTTCTTTGGAATGCGATCCCTCGTGATATCAGGCCGGCCACCAGTCGGTATGCATTTTAGCGGAAATTGCAGAGTTATTTCACAACAAATAGAGTAGAGTGGTCTCAACACATTTCACCTTTAAATTCGTATTTATGCACTTATATATTGTAAGTATATATTACGTATTTAAATATGCATGTATGTGTATTATGAGTTTGTTCCCTTGTTATGTGCACAATATGTATTTTACATCACACACACACACTTTGTTTGACTAGTAGAGAATGCCCAAGGCATTAAGTCCACCTTTGTACCTCTTTGGGTTCGATAAGTTTAAATAAATAAGGGGCGAGTCTGTAGTCTCAAAACGTCAACGTTGTGGGGAACACTTGGATAAGGGAATTACGGAATCATGGGGCATGGCAAACAGAAGAAAAGGTCTGTTACTAATCAGTGGGAAAGTTAAGGCTGAAATAGAAAAAAAACGGATGATAAAATTAGTAAACGTAACTACAAATGATTAAAGACATGACTGCTATTGTAGATTGATAGAAAGAAGGGAAAGGCAGACCAATGATATGAGCGATAATATGGATTAATAATCAAATAACTACTTCAATAGAACAAAACACAGTTATGGTATACTCGTAATGAGCTAAAAAACGTAACGACGAGGAACTACCAAAATCTTCCACCTATTTTTAGAACATTCCAACACAACATAGTGGTTATTTGTACTTAAGTTTAGAGAAAAGAAGTATTTGCAGAAAAAATTGAGTCTCATGTAGAAGTTTTTTCTATTAGTGTTTAATTGGATAAATAATAATCAAATATTGTGTTAAGAGATGCATTGTATTCAGTACATGCGAAATAGCATTGAAAACAAAAAAAAAAAAGGTAGGTATTAGGTATTGGTAGTTTATCGTCAATATATCATAATCATTATGATAGTCAGCCATGATTATCACCTTTACAACAGCATCAGTTACTTTCTATTCTAGTTTAGTGCCAGTACTAGAGGAAAACAAAACGAAATTGACCAAAAAGATACGTACGGTAACTTTTCAATTGTAGGTATTGTCATGTGACATTATCCCTGTCTCCTTACAGTTCGGTATATACAGAATTTTATCTAAAATAAGTGGAACATTCGCGTCTGGCATTATATTTTATGCTGCTTTATCTGTTCGCCCCCGAGATGTGCGATTTGGTCTAATGTCTCCGGAAAATTCACTTCTACTGAGCTTTTTGCAATAAAAGACACGTGAGCGACACGATTCTTGAACAAATTGGTAGTTTTTAATGCCGGAACCTACAACTATTTGTTGTTTTCGTTTATTCGTGTTTCAAAAATCGTAAAAAAATAAAAAGTTAAACTTCTTGTCTACACGATTCGTAACTTTATACCCATTATCTGAAATATTTTTGACCGGAGTTTATATAGGTATTCAATATTGGTTGGTTGGCTACGTAACCACAAAAGGGACAAAAAAAAAAAGATTCCGTCGCCGGCAATGGAATCTTTTCGTCAATCAATCATAATCAGCCTATAATGTTCCCACTGCTGGGAAACAGGCCTCCCCTTTTCGTGAGGAAGTGGGCTGTATTCTACCACACGGGCCCAGTGCCGGTTTTTATATGACACCGTGTCTTAGAAGTTTTTTGGTCAAAGTCAAAGCAAACAAAGCAAATTTCAAATATGCAAACAAAGGCACTTCTGAGCATTCTAAGACATGCCGGTTTCCTCACTATGTATTTCTTCACTGTTTTGAGAGTAGTCGTGCTGAAAGTAATGCGCATGACAGGGTTCGAACCCATGACCTACAACTCGTACGTCGTAGCCATTACCAATGGGCCACCACTCTTAAAGAGGCTCCTATTAATAATTATTAAAAGTTAATAAAGGTAATAATTATCTCTGGAAAATATAAACCAGGATTAAAGTAGTGTGGCTTCTTTTGATGAATACAACAGAGTAATATTATATATTTGCATAGATAACTTTTCTTCTAACCAGACCCTTAATTTAACCGTCGTCTCCTCTAAAAAACCCTCGCGTTATCTCAAAGCGAGCGCGCGAAGTGTACGAGGTAGTGCGATGTCTCGACATCGTCTGTTGTGAGCGAATTTATGTGACGTCATCGCTTAATTGATAACGCTTCTAACAAAACAATTTATCGTTGAACGAATAGAGTTAGAGATCTTCTTTCATTGTTTTAAACTTTGTCTGTAGCTTATCAGTCTACTAGGATCGGCTTTTAGTCCTGCAGGCTTAGCACGAGCGCCCTAGAGAAGCGTATTGTCGACGGAAGAGTAAACAAAAATGGCGTTTCTGTGTAGACAGTAGAAAGTTTTCTTCTGTCTACACAGAGACGAAACGCAATTGTACGGTAAAAATGGGTAGTTATACACATCACTAGCAACTAACCCGTTGCTATGGAAAATCACTGTCTATAAAGCAACCTGAGTCTAAGTGTGTCCTCGTGCTCGCGAAAAAGAGATTTCGAGGAGCGTAGAAAGCGATTTCTATTCTACAGTAGAGTAGAAACAGAAAACGCCATGCTAAGCCTGCTGACGTAGATAAATACCTCTATTTTATTTGGAGTTTTTGCTGCTACCTTGCCTATCAATTAGCAATATCCTTTGATAAAGCAGGCTTTCAAGCTTCTGGATGGACGTCTTCACTGTTATAGCCATTCAGAAACTGAGAACTAAACCAGATAATTGCCAGAGGTCTCCCGAGGTATGACCAGCACATAACAGATTTATATCCGAAAAATGATAATCAAAATTTCGTATAAACCAACACAAGGAAGGTGATTACAACAAAAAGCCGAGTACTGGGCCACAAAATAATAAGAAAAGTACACAAATAAAGGACATAAATCCTTGAACTTTTTAAAATATTTTGCGATTGCGAACACAATCCTAAAGATTTTAAAAGAAAATTGCCAATCCATTGCTTCAAATGTTTGAAAAATTCGTCAGCTAAATAACTTTAATAACGCAATGAATGTTGTTAAACTGTCAAAATGAAATGCATTGCCTTTACTATTGACCATTAAATCAGCCTAACGTAATAACTTATATTTTAAATGCGAAAGTAAGTTTGTTTTTTTTGTCACGCTTTCAAGCCAAAACGGATTTGTATGAAATTTGGCTTACAGATAGACCAGGACCTGGGTAAGGACAAGGCTGCTTTTCATAGTGATATGATATGATAAAGAGGTATTTGTTTGTTTGTTTGTTTATAAGTTTGTACGTAGGGTGTAAGCTCTGTAACTGCTGGTCGAATTTGAAAACTTCTCTGTGCATTTTAAAGCCTTAAGAAAGCTTTAGAAAGATTCTGGGTTTTAACCTTAGGAGTCAAGCAAAAATAAAATAAAAGTCAGAAAGAACTCCTAGTGAAAACGAAGTTATAGCGCGTATAGGTGATGCAATGCGACAGAGTGGGTCGGGGGAACAAGAAATTTCAAAGAACAATGAGACTGTTAAAGCTGCCTGTAGACAAGTTGTTAGAACTTGTTGCACTGACAGCTCGTGTAGCGTGACATCTTTCATGTTAGATGGTCATGATGGTCTTACATTATACCCAGTAGTATTATTTGGGACTGTTCAAGTGGCCTATGAAATTATGTTTGTGTAACGAAATCAGTAGTATCGTAACGGAATCAGTATCAACTTAGGTGAAGTGAGCGTGGAGTGAACTGTCAGTGCCACTGTTGCTAGGGGTCGACCAAGACGGGATGACACCGACAGCTCACTCCATGCAAGTCTTCACGGTGAGATTTTTATAGAAATTACTTGCCTATCCTATGTGACCTACCACCTATGCTAAGGATAAATTTTAGTAAAAGATAAGTCTAAATAAGTCTTAGAACAGTCGCTACGGGAAGCCAGAAGCCTAAAACTATGACCACCAGTCTCAGAAGTGGTATCTCTTTACCCAGTAATTGAGTTGTGGTTAGGTAATTATGCAGTCGCTTCATTAAAATATTTGCTGCAGAAATAAGCAAGGCAGATGAGTATTATCAGCTTATAAATGTTCCTACTGCTGCGACACAGGCCTTCGTCTCTGTGAGAGAGAGTGGGAGAGAAACCACCACGTGGGCCCAGTGCGATTTGGTGAATGTCACATCTCTTAGATTTTTTGTTCTAGGACATGCCGGTTTCCTCACGATGAGGGCCTTAACGTTTTGAAAGAACTGGTTATGAAATAATTTACACAAAGTAAAGCGTATCTCAGGGTTCGAAGGTCGTAGGACCTACAACTCGTAAGTCGTGGCCGTTACCACTTGGCCACCACTGCTCCTAGCAGATGACATCGACGACAGGTCCGTAAATCCGACTGAATTACTTCAAAAGTTAGAGAAGAACATACCTAGTTTCCTTGTACCTCACGATAAAAGTTTTACAGTTACCTAGGAGCTATAACATGCAGTTTCTTCATAGACCATAAACATTCAGTATTTCACCGTAAGCATTAAGTTGAAAGTTCAGATCTACATGATGTCGATAAAACGGCGCGAACAGAAATACGTAAGACATAACTGAGACGTTGGTATTATGACAGTCGGCGACATTAACTTTCTAGTTAAAGGTTTGGGCCAAGGGATAGGAGGTATAGAGATATTATAGGGAATTGTTAAGAGGCCCGCAAACTTTCTGAAAGAACTGTTACTTTTGCATGCCATTGTTGAAAATATTTTAAAAATAAAGGCTTTGGACCCGTAACAATCATCAAAACTATGTCAATGTACACAAAATTTATGTTTTGATGATGATAACGGGTACTAATAAATTGATAATTTGAAGGGAATATTTTAATCATTAGATTTGCCCTCATCCTACTTTGGTCGCGCAAAAAAGTTGTATATTCTGAGAAGGGGAATTGGAAAAACAGGCCGTAAAGGACAGAGATTACATAACGGTTTTAAAGAACAAAGTCGAAGATGTGCAGATTTCAAATCGGAAATCAAATTTTCTGTTAAAAAACGTGCTGAAGACGAGTGGAGAAACAAAAGACGGCCTGATTGGGATGGTACTTTGTCTATCTAAAACTGTTGACTACAAAATTGAGAAAAGTGACACAAGACGTGCACAGAGGGATTAGCAAGAAGGAAGAACAAAATATCCCCATCATTGTAGAAACCTCCTCAACACTTTTGAAGACTGAACTGCTCAAGATGTGTAAGTCTTTCAATACTAGATGCCAAAACAAGCTTTCTGCCAAATATCTTGGATGCCGCTCAAATAAGGATTCTCCTATCTTTGTATCAGAGCATCTTACTGCGAAAGGCTCTCGTCTCCATTTTCTCGCAAGTGATTTAGTCAAGGCAAAAAGAAAAATAACTGGACAGCTTAGGGCAGATTATTTTAAAAAAGACATGAAACGTCGCAAAGAATAACGGTCAAGTCTGAAGCACAGATTCACCAGCTTACACAGGGAACCTGACTAGACCGAACACTTGCAATCCACGTACTCATATACCCTAACATCATGTTACCTCTACACGGTCTTTTAGCTTTTTCATTTTGTTTTGTCTTTTTTGAAATTATGTTACTGTGTACCACCCTTGTTATTAATAATTGTACTACTACACATATACTCACTTTGACCTATACTTTTACAATACACAACAACTAAAATCTTCTCACTAACTTACACGCTCACATACTTAGAAACCTCACTGCAAGTAGAATAAACTACGCGGTTATCAAAATTATGTTGCCAGCTGTATACATCTATTTCACTCAAATATGTTTCGAAGTTCACCCTCGGACTTGTTAATCTTTTTAGTGGATAGTTCGCATAACTTACCCAACGATATAAACAATTCATATATCACTCCGGCTTTTCACTGAAGATTTGACTAAACACGTACAAGTCCAAAAGAATGACTGTAAAATATACGAAGCAATTAAAGTAATTTAGATGATCTCCAACTGACTTTGTCTTGTCTAATATTCGAGCCTCTCTCTCTCCCAGATCCTGATTCTAACTGAACCTATAAACTTATTAAACCTATACCCGCAATTTCGAACTTCTGAGCTATTCAAACAAAAAATTATATAAATCAAAACGACTTACGAGTTGTATGTCATAGGTTCAAACCTAAACAGAAGCTTGTCTTTGTGTAAATTATTTCATCACAATGCTTTCAAAACGGTGAAGGAAACATCGTAAGGAAACCGGCACGTCCTATAACAAAAAATTTTAAGAGACGTGAGATTTACCAACCCGCAATGGACCCGCGTGGTGGATAACGGCAACCTTCCTCTTACCGAGAGGAGGCATGTGTCCCAGAAGTGCGAACAGTATTGATTATGCTATGCTTATGGGCTAATGTAACGATTTAAATCTTTGTTTTCAAGTCATACCTAACTAGGTAGCTCTTGTACCTTACTCCAAACCCTAATTCGCCCACTTCACTTTATGGGTAATTTTTACTTTTATGTCGTTACTTTCAGCAAAATTAAATTACTTATGCGATGTGTGTGTTGCGTACCCACAGTTATTTCTACTTTCACTTTTAGAGAGTCATTATTATTAAATAAGTATTTTTATTCAAATTCATTGCTGATTTCTAAGTTGATGAACCAAGTAACATACATCGGTAGGCTGTAAACATACATTGACGATATTACGTATCTTATGACCTAATTTATGTACTTATTAACTTGAAAGTCTTTTCATTAAATTAACTACCAATTAATACTCTTATCATTAAAACAGCTTTACCAGTTAAAATAAACGTGCAAGTAACAATTTTACTGGTCGATTTAACGCGAAACAGCGTGTGACGTCGATGTTCAAACAGCATTGTTCATATTTAACTTCATGCTGTTAACGAATCGCCACTTTAATTCACAATTATATACTGCTAATTAGTTCCGGTCACGGACGCAAAATATTGAGATGGAACATTACATGAAATTAAACTGTATACTAAAAGATTTTGGTTAGGATATGAATAAATAAAAGTAACACCACAAGTCACTGAAATTACCGTTTTTTTTTAAAGTGCTAACTAGGACGTCCATTAGTCTGAAATGGATTTCTATGCTTCCAGTATTGGAAGCATAGAACTAAATATTGTTTGATGGTACTTTCATGTAGGGACATGCCAAGTATAGTATCACGTCAGACAGTGAATCAAAGACTCTCAAAAGCAAAATGTTGTGAAAAAGCAGAACTAGACGAATACAGGAACTAACCAAAATATTTAAACTAACCACATTTTTTTTTCGTAAACGAAAATCTCTTCAAACAAGAACCGGACGTGATCCAATCAATAAAGCCTTTAGTACGACAATATTATCGATCCAAACTCAAGCAAGAACTGCTATGGGTTTGACCATCAAAGAACTAGTGGTTAGCAAAAAGTTCCATAAAACGGAATTCGTCGTCAGCGTTCGTATTCGTCAAGTTGTGACAAATGTGGGAATTCTTGAGCCAGGACCGATCCGAGGCAATCAATCAACGCTCGGAGACCGGACGTATAGAGCTGGCATTGGTAATAGTGTCCCAGGATTATTATTATTATTATGATTAATTTAAAAAGAGTTTACAGTAGATTATAACACTTAAAAATATGCTCCAAAAACCGTATTTTTGGCTAAGGCATTTAAATAGTAAAAGTGTTTTCTTTTTTTTTTGGAGTTCGAGCCATGTTTGGGCGAAATGAAAACTGTATTTTGTAATTAATAAACCAGTCAACATTAAAATGTCAAAACGTAACAAAAGTAGGTATGTAATTATATTACTTACGAGAATGTTGCTACCTGAGAAAAAAGCTCTTCTCTAGAAGACCGGTAATAATATTAAATAAAAGATAGAGAGACATCGGTCTCTATCTTTAATTTACTTTCTGGAGATGCAACCGACCATGTTTTTTTTTTATCTAAGAGATTATTCAACTTTTGTGTCAATATTTCTAGAATCCCGGAGATTTTCCCGGGAAGCACAACACTATGAAGAACCCTATCGATTTCCAGGCGTTTCCATTTACAGCCAAAACATACATCATACGTATTATTTAAAGTGTGTTTCTACAAATACGTATTTACGAGTTACAAAGTAGTAAAGTAAGTATAATACTTTTTCTTGGAGGAAATTGTATTTAATACAGGGTTATTTATAATATTTCGGCAAACCATTGAAGGGGATGCACAAAATAAAGATAATGACCTCCCCGTCATTATCATTATTTTGTGCACGTTAATTGACAAAACTTTGAGAGACTATTGGCAAATTCGGGTCCTGGGCGAGATGCTACGTAATAAACGTTACCAAGTCCTCTTGAACTCAGAAAAAAAGCAAAAATGGAGATCACAAAATAACGGCCTGCCCCAAGGTAGTGTTTTAGCGGCTATTCTTTTCAAGATCTATACCAATGACTAACACGAACACTATTTTCTATACGCTAATGATCTCGCTTTGGCTACCAAAACAAATAAATGTGAAGAAGCCGAAAAAATCCTAGATGCAGACCTAGAAGTTCTCGGTAAAAACTACAACGATAACGCTCTCAGACCTAACTCTACAAAAATGCACGCTTGTACTTTCCATCTCCGCAACAATTCAGCAAGTCGCGCTCTAAACATCAACTGGCAAGGCATCGCCATTGAACACCGCAATAACCCTACCTACCACAGGGAGTCACCCTTGACAGAACATGTACATTTAAGTGGTCCGGAGTACCTGGGGTGCTTCACCTCAGGTACTCCGGACCACTGGCCAAGCACTCTGTTTCTCTGCGGGTGAATATGCGTGTCCAGTGTGGCACCGTTCCGCCCACGCAAAGGAAGTAGATGGTGCTCTGAACGAATCACGCCGAACAATCACAGGCTGCCTCAAACCCCACCTCCATAAGTCCGAAGAGAATGTTACATGCGCAGTGGAGAAACAAAAACAGGAGTCTGACAATAGACACTCTCTATTTGGCGCTCAACTACCAACTCTACGGCTAGTTTCCTGAAATCGACAGCGTCCCTAACAGGTAACCCGGTCGACGCCCATTGTAAGCTGTGGCGGGATGCCTTTCCTCCACCCACTCATTATCTAACTGCAAACGAGCATCTCTCTGCAGAGTGCAACCTTCCGTGGTCCACTTGGAAGTCCCTGAACCGTCTCCGAACACAAGTGGGAAGGTGTAAGTTTTGACCTCGTAAAGTGAATCCAACGCAACGGAACGGCAGAAGGCTGTGGATGTGGAGCTAAATATCAAAATATGCTCCACCTCGTATCCTGCCCTGTGTGCTGCTACCGATAAAACCGTGGAAGTGGCAAAGTTTTGGGCCAACAGTTTGTTTTTTAAACGTTGCCCTATACTAGGAATTACTCCTGTATCGTGGGTGCGTTCTCAAACATGAAAACTCACATACACAAGACATCCAGACCCGGAACGACTATCTGTGGGTCATACAAATATTTGTTCCGTGCGGGAATCAAACCCGCGACACACAGGGCAGCAGTCAAACGCTCAACCATTACGCCAACCGTGCGTTAAACAAGTGTCGTGCCATTGACACGAAGAAGAAGAAGATTATCACCACTTTTTATTTGAAATTCTTTTAGCGCCACTAATCGACCACCAATGTAAAGCGATTTTATTAACATTATAATCAGTAATATTGTTTTTAAATAACTCAGTTACCTATAAGACGTGTTAAACAATATAATATTCGCTAGTACCATTTGGCGTCAATAGATGTCATTACGTGTATGTGTAATGAAAAGTTCTTCTTGAACATATCTTTTGATAGACCAGAGCGATTGCAATAGAACAAAAACTAATAAGTACTCCAAGTTATACACAATAATTGAATATAAATGTTAACTATATTGGTTTCGTACTTTATACGTGATACTTGATCTAATAAATCTCTCACATCCAAACAGACAAACAGTCAAAAATTCAAAAAAAAACAGAATTTGCAACTGTTGGTTATCCTTTAACACCCCAACAATTTTTTTTGGATATATTTTTCAATGTACAGAAACGCTTCGTCTACAGATTTATTTTATGTAAATCTATCTGTATGTTACCTTTTCACGCATAAAACTTTAGATTTCGATAAAGGCAAACGGCAGGCTTGTATGGAAATTTCGGGATATTTTTTGTTTTAATTGGTAGTTAATATGATAGACAATCCTTGGATAAAACCAGTTTTATTTTTATGGGTACAAGTGTACCAATGTAGACTGATACTTTTAAGTGCATAAACATTGTTTTGGTGAAAAAGTAGTTCAAGATTGCTTGTCGCTTTCTCTGTTGTGTTTAACTTACCATTATGTAGGTAGATTGAGACGAGGATTGTTTCTCAGTACTCAGGGGTGCATTAGGACTATTAGGAGATACCTATGTCCAGCAGGGGACTGCAACTGAACAGTTTGATAAAGATGAAGTTCTGATGGGGTTTTGAGTGTAGGTAAATATAACAATACTTTGTTTGTGTAAGTAAATTTATTTTATTGTACTCATAATTAATTTACTCCTAAAATTATTTATATTATTGGGGAACGTTGCAATTAACACATTGCAAACTCGTCATTTTAATTAAAGCACGTACACACACACAGTACAGTTAATAAAGCGTCTTTTCGCGAAACTACTGTCAAAAGTTATAGTACGGCCAGATACTTTGCTGAAAAGCTCAAATGCAGTCACAAACCACAATCCAAAATAACAGCAAAGAACTGAACGAAACTGAAAGAAAGCTCAAGCTGCAGCCAAAAAACTGGGCATTCTAAATAGAGTGAAGCGATACTTTACGCCTGGACAGCTTCTAACTCTTTATAAAGTGCAAGTCCGATCCTGCATGGAGTATTGCAGCCACCTTTGGGATGGCTCAGCAAAATACCAACTTGCCGCACTCGACTCAGTGGAACGCAGAGCTAAGAGGCTCATAGGCGACGTAAAACTGGTAGATGCCAAGCTTCACAGCTTAGCTCATCGCCGCAAGGTTGCCTGCTTGTCGGTCTTCTATAGACTGTACTTCGGTGAGTGCCGCATCCCACCTGCCCCCTACAGCCATCGGACATCTAGACGTACTGCTAATTACCTAGTTACCATTCCACCAATTCGCACTAAGCGCTTTCAAACATCCTTCATAATGCGCACGGCAAAAGAGTGGTACTCACTACCTGCGTCTGTGTTCCCGAACGCATTCAACCCGATCTCTTCAAAGTTAGAGTGAACAGGCTTCTTCTGGGTAAGCTCACTCCATCGTAGACTTTGTCTCTGTCACTTCTGACCTAGACTAGAGTCAAGAGCAAACCCATCTCAAGAAAAAAGATTTTCTTTACCTGTCAATAAACAATTGTCATATTGTAAAAAAAGACGAAAATCATTCTCATAATTAAATCGTTCTATTATGATTTTAACATACTTAAAAAAAAAAAGTTGTTTCTATTTTCTATTTCGACATTTGTGTTATTTTACAAAATTCCAAGTTCTATAAACATAACTACGTTTAGTTAACGATTTTATTACGTTTAGTTATTGAAATCTTTTTATTGATACTATTAATTAATCCGAAGTTCTATAATTAGGACACTTACATGAAAATAAATGGCTTAGTTGCCTTAATAAGTGGTACAAATTCTATAACAGAACAACAAAAAAAGCATGATGTACGAAATCTGCCGTTAGCAGGCAAGGAGATAGGCTTCCTAGGGAATGACATAGACTAGGCTTTTTGTCCGGGTAGCATGTTCCTGTGGGATAATTTCCGACACCCGCGCAGGCGAAGCAGCGGATAGAAGCTAGTCATCAATAAGAAACAAAGCACATTCGCTGTATAAACGAAAATTCGTGTGTGAAAGCAGCCCAACCGCATTGCAACCGCTGTGTTATTTTTGGGAAGCTAAATGTTGTGTCTGCCCTGAACTTAGCCACGAATTTAACAGTATCAGTACATTAAATCCTTGATTCTCAACTATCACTGCAAACAATATCACGGCAAACTTCAAAGTTTAGCATTACTTTACCACAAGAAAGTTTCAATTCGAGACTCCAACTAAATTCGAAGACTATTCCAAGACAAGAATTTAGCTCAAACGGCTCATTGCTCCATTTTCCAAAGTTATTCCAAGTCAATTGATATCTGTACCAAGTTCGACGCAAAACTTTCAGTCAGATTTTGCTGATTCGCGCATACAACTTCGAAATACGGAATTACTTATGAATGAATATTTAGTAGATTTAGCGATAACTTTGTTGGAATAAATGCCCAATGATGGATTTATTACATTCTCTTTATTTATTGGGTATATGTACCCAGACGCAAGACTGTTATTTTAAGGATTTCGTTAAATTATTAATTTGAATGAAAATTATAATTTATTTGGTCTTATGTATACAAACATCTTAATAAACGACATTTTTCAGACTCGACGCTCGACTCTCGCAGCAGACGGACGTGTCTGTGCGCTTTCCCGCTCCCGGCCCAGTGTTGTGTTTCGTGAATATTCTCATCGCAATTACGTGACGTCATCGTAGTCGCCCCGACTACACCGATAAAAAATAAAATAAAGAAATTGATTTTATTTTTTAAATCAATTAAAAAGCGCCTTTTTCAAGGCAAATCTCGTTTCTTTAACAGACGTTTGTGAGTAGCTTCACTAGGCCCCTTCTGGGTAAAACCACAGTTTCGTGGTCCTCGGTTGAAACCTTACGGTGCCAACGAAGTCGAGTGGGGTGTTGTCCCAATCACACCCGCCGAACCCCTTCAGGGAGAGGCAGTCAATTGGACGGGTCCCAGATAACCGGCTTTGGGGGGTCTCCTAGTCGGCTCTGGTGACAGTTTTCCTTTCCAGCTACTCACCTAGTGTCTTTAGGGTGTGTCTACACCCTTCGCGCTAGACTGGTCACGGCCCCGTTCGCACATTAAGACTGGCGACGGATTACAAGCTTAGGGCTCACCAATAGGTACTCACCTCTCTGTCTACACCCGACAGAGAGGGTTACACATCCCCGTGCCCATCCACCCGGGGAAATAGGTTGTTAGGTGTAGGAAATAGGCACAAATGAGTCAATTTCTCATTTAATAGATTTTCCCGCTACCATGACGGACTACAGCGCCTTAGGTAGCTCCCGCGGCCCCTACGGCCTCTCCAGCGATACCTCAGGGAACCCAGGGCCGAAACAGCGCCCAAATTATATTAAGTACATACGCGGCTCTCTTCACCACCGCCGCGGATAAAATGGCGGAAGAAATCGTTGCTGCAAACGGCAACGCACTTCGTCTTATGGAAATCCTCAGCGCGTATCCCGAGATCGCGCAAGTTCTACACTCACTCAAATATTAATTCTCAATGCATAATACGAGAGTAAACAGTAACAAACCCCGATCCCTTAAATTAGGCTTTTTCAACGCAAGTGGCGTTTCAGGTCAACGCGATCTCATCGCGTTGACCTGAAACGCCACTTGCGTCCCTTCCTCCGCGACATCAGCTTGACATCCTCCTCATACAGGAAACCTTTTTAAAACCTCATCACCGAAACCCGAATATTGCCAACTATAAACTAGTTCGCAATGACAGGTCTCGATGCCACAAGGGTGGCACACTAATATACTTTAGGAAATCTTTGTATTGCATCCCTATAGACCCACCTTCTCTCTTCTCCCATCTGGAGACTTCTATCGGTCGGCTCGGCATGACTGATCATCAACCGATCACCATCATCTCTGCTTTTATTCCACCAGACAATGGTCCGGAGGATCCCATCTCTCTCCATAAGGACTTCACTGCCCTCTTTGGTATAAGTGACTCCGTCATCTTGGCGGGGGATCTTAATGCCAAACACCCGGCGTGGAATAGTAGCACGACTTCTACCAGAGGTCGGATCATTTTCAAGTTAGGGGAATCTCTCAACTTTGACGTCATAGCTCCAATGAGTCCGACTCATTTCCCCGGAAATCCCAACCATCTTCCCGAGGTGAACCTACAATTGCAATCGATAGAGACGTTCCACGAGCTTAACTCTGACCACCGCCCAGTAGTCATGCATCTTGCCCCCTACTCTAGCCCAAGCGATCCCAACCGCCCCCCTCAGACCCAGATGATAACCGACTGGAGGAAAGTAAGTGAAAGACTGAAATCCACCACGTCGCCTCAATTGGACACCATCCCCGATCACATAGTGTCGCTCGCCGACACGACGGCCGCAATCGACTTGTGTGACTTTTATCGTATTGAGAATGCTGACTCGAAGTCGGGCACGACTATTGATCCAAACCACACGCCAAACATTTTCGGTTTCGTCGCTCAGCTCTACCTCGTGGTTACCAAAACCTGCTCCAAACGTGAGTCCAGTGATACCGGCCGCTGCAGTTGTGTCGAGCTCGAGCGATGAATACTTTTCGACACCGACGGCACTACCACCAATGTCGCGGAAGAGGCCGCCCACCGACCAGTTGGAATCCGTGAAACCCAATTCTCGAATTCCAAAAACCTGAGAGCCCTCTCCGCGTCCGAAACCTGTAAGTATTTGGCTTTGTCGGAAGCGTTGAGTATCATCTTTACTGACATGAAGCAATCGTTGAAGGAGCGCTTTTTTTTTCGGCTGAAGAAAGTATTTAATAGTCTTCCATCAGGCTCAAACAGGGTGTTCGCTTGCAACGCGGTCATGCTGGTTTTGATGTACTCTTTCGGCATACTTAAATGGACTCAGACCAAACTTGATGGACTCAGACGAAACCCTCCACTACGAGATATGCAGTCTTAGGGAATATTTCCTATAAGCCGACATGGTGATGCATCGAGATGTAATCGCGGTGGACAAGGGCCTCACCCCGCTCTCTTTGGCTTAAGTAAAATGGCAAAAGCATGTGGTGCTTGACACTAATGATAAAGGTATGGTAGAGTAAGGAGCTTCAGCTTTTTTCGGGCCCTACAAGGACCCGATGTAGATCTTCTAGCGACCGTAGCCTGTCTGCATTTTGTTGACCTCTTTGGGGAAACCGAAGGTATTGTCTGTGCAATTATAGAAGACTCCACGACCGCATCCCACCTGCCCCCTACAGCAATCGGACATCTAGACGTACTGCTAATTACCTAGTTACCATTCCACCAATTCGCACTAAGCGCTTCCAAACATCCTTCATAATGCGCACGGCAAAAGAGTGGTACTCACTACCTGCGTCTGTGTTCCCGAACGCATTCAACCCGAATCTCTTTAAAATTAGAGTGAACAGGTTTCTTCTGGGTAAGCTCAATCCATCGTAGACTTTGTCTCTGTCACCTCTGACCTACACTAGAGTCAATAAACCCACCCATCTGAAAAAAATAAAAAATATGATGACGAATAGTTACCAGAGATATATTGTGAAAGATGGCACGGTTGACATTGCCAATCCATCATCGCTGACAGGACTATTGTGGCCAATTAGCCTGATGTAGTGGTGGTGGATCGAGTAGGGCGGCTCGCAATGTTTACTGATATAACGGTCCTGCATGACGGGATCCTCGTTATAGCTTAGAAAAATAAACAAATCAACTACTTGATATGGCTTGCGAGGTTGTCGACATGTGAGATGCAGATCATTGTGCGATAGTTGTGACAAGCCAGGGCGTTAATAGCCTAGAGCCTCGACACCTGAGGAGGCTCTTGTTAGGCAGGTGGATCAAGGGCTTGATTCAGAACGCGATACTTCTAAACACGGCTCGCATTGTTAGAAGGTTCCCCTTTCTGGAGCCCTTACCTAAAAGCTAGCTAGATTGGACCCTGATCCATATACCGGTGGGCTACTTTTTTATATGAACTAGTAGTAGTGAATTTTGTAATAATATTTGAAAAACTAAATTTTATGTTTTTGAGTAAAATAAAGCAGATAAAATAGTAATATAATAACAGTAAAAGTAAAGCAACATTTCACTTCACTGCATTTCACCATTCGTGCAAGTTAAATTAATTCTCAGAAATAAATGCCCCCATTTTGTAAAACTTAAGACAATGCCTTCAAGGGTCACAATTCTAATAAAAACACAATTTCATCACAAAAATATGACTCAAACATAATATACTCAGTTCCTTATCAAAGAGTGAAGCATGTTGTTATACTGTTGAAGGAAATTGAAAATATAAAGGGCTCCCCTGATTAAGTGGCCTTTGAGACCCCTTCCGCAAAGCACCATACTTGGACATCCTTTGTATGGATAATCTACATGTCCAGTCTCTGATGTGGGTAAAAAAATGATTTTCGCATTGAGAATACGGTTGAGGCATTTCTTTTGTGTATTCTTTTTGATGGAATGGGATTGAATATGATATGTGCAGATCTTGTTGTAAAATAGATTAAGAAAAGTTTATTGATGTTTTACTTGCTTTCGGCTAGCAAGTAAAACATCAATAAACTTTTATTGCAAATACTTGCTAACATTTTTGTACTGCATAAATGACTAAATGACTATTATCTTTTTTCATAAGTTGCTGTTAGAGTAAAACTGTGAATTTGTTTATGTACTCTGGTTGAATTATTCAGCCTATGTGTCACACTTTATCATTCAGTATTTATTATCACTTTCCTCTACATATTAAAGTAAAGTGCAAATTGCGCTGCAACTATTTGATTAACGGATCGGACTGTGTTTTCCAGGACATAGAATGGAGTTAAAGCCGGTACTTCATTAATTAACGAAGTCAAAATTAGCTTATTCGGGCTATTTAGAAGCACTAAATCATTTTGATATAGTGACTGTTCAGAACTAAACTGCAGCATTTTCTGGGCAAGTATCAGATGAATTTAGAACAAAATAACTCCCAATTGTTGTCATTCTACTTGCAGCGTCTTCTGAATAGAAAGTTGGTTTCATGGTACATCCAATTCGCTAACCATTATCACGAACAATTCTAGTTTTATTTTTCTTCTCTCAAGTGATTGAAGGCACTTGGAGCGAAATTTCAATTAATTTGGATTCAAATACTCGACAGGAAAGCGTATGACAATCGAATTACTCGCTAATTGATTTTAAAGTTTGATGGGTTTATGTGGGATGCGCTAGATTGTCTTATTATTATAATTTAGTTAGACGAGGAGATGAATGTTTATGGGAGATTCTGTTAAGGCGTTGACGTTTAAATGTTTTGTTTCTTTATTATTAAGTCAAGGCCCTTCCTTTTTGATCCTGGTAGCTTTCAACGAACACAGACAACTTTCTTTTTGCATTTGTTTACCTATAGAAAATCTGAGACTCGACTATATGTTTAGAGGTTCGATAAAGTTACAATACTCTTCCCGTCTTTCCTTCTTGTACCTTTAAAAAGGAGGAAGATCTTTAAAATTGTATTTAAGATATACGTGAATTTATTCATCCGACGATTGAAAAACCAAATTGATGGTAACGCTATTATTTAAATAAATTTATAGTAAATATATCATTTTCTAAGCCCAAAATCAATGAAAATAAGCAGACATTTATAACTTGACATAATCCCCCACCCAAATTAACAAAAAGTATACTAACGGTCTTAATATTTGGTCCACATTCACTTCTTTTAAAATGTATAAATAAAATTCATTAACATTGATACGGTAGTTTATTTTAAATTCCCGCACCAATGTTAGCGTTTGAAATGTTATTTGTATGCAAAACAGCAGTTTCGTCCGATTATATTGTTCGAAATAACCTTGCAGTAAATTACAATGTTTTAAAGCAAGTAACGATTGTTCCATAATGGGAAATATTTAACATATCCTGCTGCCTGCTTGTTTGCTGCTTCGGTCGACGTCATAACGTCATCGCCGGCTGTAGCTGAAAACCAGCGCTGGGGCTTTGCCTTGCATAGGGATGCAGCATTATGCTAAACGATAGCCGTTTTGCGTGGATGTGACGCATTTTTCACACAAACTTTTTGATTTTTTGTTCTTTTTTGCGTCATGTTTTCCGCAAAGAAGTGGTTTTTCTTTCTTTCCATTTTCTTTCTAAAAATATATTCACCTTCTGAAAATTGACACTTTTTTAAATTATTGAAACTCTTAGAACTGTTAGCGCTTCCAATGAGGAACCTTTATTTAAAAATTGAGTCTCTTTTCTTTTCTCATTCTCGCCTTTTCGCAAGGTTGGTCGCAGAAACTATGATTCCCCGACCAAATTTATTGGGTTAGGTTGGAACTGTGACCAACAGCGCGCGAGCAGAGCAAGTCCTACATCTAAATTGGTCGCAGGTACATGGCTATTTGGTATCTATCTAGACACCAAAATATGAATTCTATGAGGTTCACAAACGAAGGCGCAACAATTTCATTAATGTGTTCAATAATCAAAAGTCATTCATTCAAATTAAGCTGAGAATCAACATTTTTCGAACGTCAAAATTACATAAGATAGTCCCCCAAAACGCCCGCCCTTCGCCACTTCCTAGTGCTTTAGCTGGGAAGAAGAAGTGGCGCAAAAAAAACCCCAGCAGCACAGGTGTCGGTTCCGTTACAAAAAACTTTGACTCTATAAAATTAAGGTATGCAAAGTGATAAACATTACGAGACACAGAACATCAAATTAAATTATTTGCCATACTCAGTTATCCAAAAGAAAAAACCATGTAGACAAAACTTCCTTCCTTCTTTCCTTCAGGCATAATGGGCGTGACAGACACATACACACAAATGATAAACTAGGACCATCGAATAAATAAACAGAACAATTAATATAAAAATAACTAAACCACTGTCAGCAAGACGACCAGTCACCACAGGCAACACCAGCAATATTTTTAGTAGCGCAAAATATAAATTAGTTAAGGTTCACATATAAAAAGACAAGAAGAATAAAGATAACAGAAAAGTACGTACAAAGGTAATGCTTATTTCTAAAGAAATCTCTTCCAGCATACCTGCAGTAGGATAGTATATGATAGATGTAGACAACGTGTGTAAGAGGGAAAACAAAATACATAAAACGAAACAATTCACTAATTTTAAAAATAAAAATACAATGTCAAAATATACTTACATAGATACTTCTAAAATAAATAACACTAACTACATATAAATATAAAGTGATAAAAATAAGTACATACACATATATAAAACAAACGCAACTATGACACAGTGGAAAGATAGTGTTCTTTCACTCTCCTCTTAAACACAACAGTTTGACAGTTCCTAATGTCAGGTGGAAGTGAATTCCACAACCGTACCGCGTGTACAGAGAAAGAATAGGAGTAGAAGTCAGTTGAGTGGGGAGGGGTTTTGAGGAGATGTTTAAGGTGCGACCTGCAGGGCGCATCAAAAGGACGGGCGAAGGAGAAGCATTCCCGCAGATAGAATGGCGTAAAAGGGTTGTGGAGTAAGTTAAATAGCAGACACAATATCCGAGAGTTCCTGCGAAGTCGAATAGGGAGCCACTTGAGTATCTTGCGAAAGTTAGAAACGTGGTCATACTTTTTAAGGTTAAAATCAAAACGAAAACATATATTTTGCAAACGCTCAAGCTTATTTAAAAGCTCCTCGATGGCATCCAAATAACAGGCATCAGCGTAGTCTATGATGGGCTGTATGAGTGTATATATGTTTGTGTTCAAGCGCAAGAAGCTCTGGAGGCATTTCAACGAATGGAACGTGTAGTGCACCTTGCGACTAACTTGAGCAACATGAGCAGTCCACGATAAGTAAGAGTCCAAGGTCACCCCCAGATTTTTTACCGTTTTTGCGTATTCTATCTGAACTCCATTCAGACAGAGTTGAGACAACGACGCAACATCGAGCCTATTTCGCATATACCTGCCGCCGATAATTATGGCCTGAGATTTCTTAGGGTTGATCTGTTGTCCAAAAGACCGCGGACACTCGCTAATCAAATCCAGGTCTCTGTTCATAGCAGACACAGCGGCTTCCGCATCTTGCGTCAAGAAATGATCGTAAAGCTATAATATTATTAGGAGCGCAAAATGGGGATCCCTTGAGGTTCGATTAAATACATGCATATTGAATGACCTATCTGTAGCAATCCGCTAAATATTTTGCACAAAATTTTTATCACGCTCTTCAGGTTCAAAATTCCAAGCCTTAGCTGAAATTAAAACAGAACCCTCGTTACTCTTAATCAGAAACAATAAATCACAATTTTCCTTCTTGCCAATTGCATCTGTTTCAAGTTGTCAAGATTAAGGGGGAGCCGTGAGTAAAATATGACCACAAAAAAATTGGCGTCAATTGGCACATCGACAGCGGAAAACATGGTTAATTCTTTTTCGGACAGGTTTTCGCCGAATTCATTTTGGGGGTTACAGACGAACCTTTTTGGATTGACATCGGTACGAAAAGAGGAATAAAACTAATCTAAACAATGATTGAATTTTCTCCCAAATCATTATTACGAGTTTTAGTTCTCGCCATGAAACTGGCAGTTGTGGCGAGTAAACATAAAAGAAAATAGTTTGAGGATAAAAAAGTAACTGTGACCAATCTGAAGAAGAACTGACGAAATAGAAATAAGAATCTATGTTGACAAGATCAGCCGCACGTCAAGCACGCCCACAACCTCCGGACTCATCGCTCAGCTCCGCCTCGCCGCCGCCGGTACCCAGCACTACTGTGAGCGCTGTGACGACACCAGCCGCGGTAGTTGCGTCGAGCTCGAGCGACGAGTATTTCTCCCCGCCCATGACGCCACCACCTGCTCGTCGACGAGGAGGACGCCGGCCGCCGGACGGCTTAGGACCTCGAGGCCCACCGGCCTCTAATAGGGTCCCAGCTCCCGGCGGAAGTGTGCAGCGCATGAGATAGACACGATCCAGCAATGCAAAAGGTCATGCGCTCATACTATGGGGCTACAGAGGGGGGAAACAATCTGACCGCGTACCGTGTTCGGATGCTCTCTCTTTTTCAGGTGAGATCAGGTGCGGGTCATCCAACGTAATCATATGTTGGATGACACTGTGCTTGATCACCTGCGAAGTGAAATGCAGAGTAGCCATGTCATCGCTCCCCCCGTCGCAGACTGTTGTGGTACTACCACAGTCCAACACTGATCAAGCTGACGAGGAAAGTGATCGTTGCTGCAGAACTTTTGGATCAAATGGTTCACAAGATCGCACGCTCGCTTGGCGGCTCAGTACCAGACGGCTTTGGACTTTGGTTCGCTACCCCAGTTCCTAACAACAGGAGTTACCTACCTACTCCTTAAATCAGGTAGCACCGCGGAACCCAAAAATTATAGGCCGATCACGTGTTTACATCCATTTTGAGAGCTAAAATTAACAAACATATAGACACCAACTCCATCATGTCTGCCTCTCAAAATGGATGTGGGAACGGGTCCCGTGGTACTAAGGAGCTACTCCTCATTGATATGGCCATTAGCCAACAGGTTCGTCGTTCCCGAAAGGATCTGTCGACATGTTGGATAGATTACAAGAAGGCCTATGACTCGGCGCCACATGCGTGGCTCATGAGTGTATAAAGTCGATGCAACTCTGCGCACCTTCTTGATGTAATGTATGGGGCGATGGAGGACGGTCTTTCGCTTTTCAGGATGTCGGAATATCCTGAGGAATAGCGAGCCGATAATGATCGAGCGAGGCATATTTCAGGGCTATAGTTTGAGCCCGCTTTGGTTCTGCTTAGCCTTGAATCCTCTAAGCACACTGCTGCAGGATTCAGGTCTAGGCTATCGGCTGAGGAGAGGTGGTCAGGTTATATCTCACCTTCTGTACATGGATGATCTAAAACTCTTTGCCCCCAACAATTTGCAACTAATGGAGCTACTGAAAGTAACTGAAACTTTCAGTAGCGCCATCAGGATGGAATTTGGTGTGGACAAATGTGCGGTCATGCATGTAAAGCGAGGGGAGATTGTGGAATCCGTGGGAACCCAACTTTCGGATTCCATAAACGTCAGAGCCCTCTCCGCATCCGAAACCTATAAGTATTTGGGTATGTCGGAAGCGTTGGGCATCAATGGTACTGACATGAAGCAATCGTTGAAGGAAGCGCTCCTTCTTCTTTGGCCGCCTGAAGAAAGTGTTAAATAGTCTTCTGTCAGGCGGTAACAAGGTGCGCGCCTTTAACGGTTGGGTCATGCCAGTTTTGATGTACTCTTTCGGCATTCTCAAATGGACTCAGACCGAACTCGACGCCCTGGATAGGAGGGTCCGTACACTGCTGACTGCAAACCGAATGCATCATCCACGGTCATCCGTAATGAGACTGTATATCCCGCGAAAGCGTGGTGGTCGAGGCTTTTTAAACGCTAAGACCCTACACAATAGCGAGATATGCAGTCTCAGGGAATATTTCCTAGAAGCCGACGTGGGGATGCATCCTGATGTAGTCGCGGTGGACAAGGGCCTCACCCCGCTATCCTTGGCTAAAGAGAACTGGCGCAAACCTGTAGTGCTTGACACTAATGATCGCATGGAAGTATGCCAGAGTAAGAAGCTTCACGGACGCTTTTTCCGGGCCCTACATGGACCCGATGTAGATCTTCTAGCGTCCGTAGCCTGGCTGCGTTTCGGTGACCTCTTTGGAGAAACCGAAGGTTTTGTCTGTGCAATTATGGACGAAGTTATGATGACGAACAATTACCGGAGATTTATTGTGAAAGACGGCACGGTTGACATCTGTCGGGCATGTCACCGTCCGGGGCAATCAATAAGACACATTATCTCCGGTTGTTCTCGTCTAGCTAACGAAGAGTACTTGCATAGACACAACCTTGTAGCCAGGATTATCCATCAGCAACTTGCTCTGAAATACAGCCTAGTGGAATCGGAAGTGCCGTACTACAGGTACGTGCCCGACCCAGTTCTCGAAAATGGAAATATCACATTGTACTGGGATCGATCCAGTATCACTGACAGGACCATTGTTGCCAATAAGCCTGATATAGTGATGGTGGATCGAGTAGAGCGGCGCACAATGATTGTTGACATAACGGTCCCGCATGAAGGTAACCTCGTGAAAGCCGAGAAAGATAAAGAAATCAAGTATCTTGATTTGGCTCGCGAGGTTGTCGACATGTGGAATGTGGACTCAGCAGTTATTGTGCCGATAGTCGTGACAGCCAATGGCTTAATAACCAAGAGCCTCGACAAACACCTGAGGCACCTCGTTGGGCAGCTGGATCAAGGGCTTGATTCAGAAAGCGGTACTTCTGCACACGGCTCGCATTGTCAGGAGGTTCCTCTCTCTGGAGCCCTGACCGCCGGTAGCTTGGACCCTGCTCCCGATACCGGTGGGATACTTTTTAAATGTTTTTCATTTTTTTTTCAGATTTTTAAAAAAATATTTAAAAATGTAATTTATAAGTTTGTTAAATGTAATAAAGGAGATAATAATAATACAATTTTATTTATTTCGAATAAGTTACAGACGAAAAATACAAAATAGTGTAATGCGACAGTATTCAATCAGCGTTCATAGTCAGCTGTACTCATTCATCAAGCATTAGTTACGTAACACAGAATATAATATCGGACTTTTCGAAACCTAGCTTTTGTTAGGTTGTATTCTGGGATTGTTCCAAAAAAATCTCAAATAGGCCTGTTTTTTGTGTTTATGATTTAGTTAGATTTCTATTGCTAGTTATCGAATTACAAGTAACTGATACCACTTTTTGGCTGGTGGTTGTAGACCCTAATATCACTGCCTATGGTAGATCTAAGGAAAATATTGTTAAGCCTGACATAAACCGGTGTTTCAAATATTGAAGCGAAACTTCTTATGCGGCAATTCGATAGTTAGACGACAATTGGGAGAATTTTCAAGAATGCGTCACTTTTACGCAAATTTTGTTAAATGAGAGGGAAGAAAGATATGACTATCAGAATCTGTCTCTCACACAAAATTTATCTTAATCTTATCTTTTCAACGTATGGGATTTGGATGACGGAACCCTAGGAGGTGGTGTAGACACAGTCTTAAAAGACTTAATTTTTATAGAAAAATTCAGTTCTATTGGCCTAGACCTTAACCTTTCAAAATGTGAAATTTATCTTCCCGAAACCACTGACAGACAGACTACCTTAGCAAAATTTTGTACCGTAGCACCAAATATCAAAATTACGGAAAGATACTCTCTTCACCTCGTAGGGTTCCTAATTTTTGAAGAATCCTTTCCAACGTTCGTTGAAGAAAAAA
Source organism: Dasypolia templi (assembly GCA_963555695.1). Lineage (NCBI taxonomy): Eukaryota > Metazoa > Arthropoda > Insecta > Lepidoptera > Noctuidae > Dasypolia > Dasypolia templi. Next base: position 3,348,961 of record OY743144.1, read on the forward strand.
ATAAAAAATTTCAATGATGTCTCGGAAAGACTTTTCAAAATTAACATTCTTTCGGCCTTCACACTCATTCGATACTGTTGATTTGGACTAAAATTTACATATAACCTTCGCTCCTCCCATCTGTGGAAACATCCACAACTTTTAGAAAAAGTAGACCAAATTATTAGAAACACACTAACTTGGATCGTAAATGTGGCCCTGGACGACCGAGCGTGGCAGCAAGCCACAATATCCATTCGCCTGGGTGGTCTCGGCGGCCGCAAAATTTCAAGTATAAGTTTACCGGCCTTCCACTCCTCGGTCCACAGTACTGATAAATTAACCAGGAATATTTTGTCTTCTTCACTGGTCGATTATGAAGTACCGTGTTTGACCGATGCGTTGAACGCTTGGAAAATGGATTGTGCCATTACGGTTTTCCCCGACAACCCGTCCTCCCAGAGATGGTGGGACGTGCCGCTCTGCAGTATTATACGGAATACCCTGATAACACGTCACATAATACTGTTGAGCGTGCCCGTTTGCTGGCTGTGGGAGAATGGGAGCCAGGCTTGTGGCTTCAGGCGCTCCCGTCATCCACCATAGGCACAATGATGGATGACTCATCGTTATCGTTTCGGCTCGCCACGTGTCTCCGCTTGGGCGCACCTTGTTTTGCTCCACATCGGTGTCACTACGGTGAAGCTTTCGACAGTCTCGGGCACCATCTCATGTTCCTAGCACGACGAGCTGTGCTGGCGCTGCTGCTGCGGCTGCGGAGACCCTCAAGCGGCGCAAATACTGTAACCTTATGGGTAACTACAGTTGTGAGCCGTTTGGGGTCGAAGCGCTCGGGTCATGGGGCCCGAGTGCGCGTCTCCTTTTTAAACAAATTTCTCACCGACTAGTCGACACTTCACGTGACCAGAGGGCTGGTTTGTTCTTTGGCCAAAGAATTAGCATTGCCATTCCGCGTGGCAATGCTGCAATTCTTCTGGGCACGTTTACGGATGACAGCGATGCGGACGAGTACTTCGACGCCTGGGTGTTTTTATATTCATTTGTATAGGTAGTTAGTTATTTAGTAATTTAATTTAGTTATACTTAAGTTACCAATAAAAACTCTTGAACTTTTTTTAAGAAGTTTCTAAATCCAAAAGAGATTGCCTACGGACAGTACTCTTGCAAACTGTCTCGTGTCTCAAAAAGTTGAACAGCATGAAATATCTAAAATAAAATAAAATATTTTTTAAATATCAACTGAATTATTATTTACAATGAGATAGTTTTTTAAACAACTATTAGTGCTTTTATGTTTCAGACTATAGAATATACGTATATACATTTTTTTATTATCACCTGTCAATACTAGGGATGTCCATTTTTTCTATTGCGTGCCTACCTACCTACATTAAATATTATGATATCGATTCTGTGTTGATTGATCGATTTGTTGTTGCGTTAAAAAACTGTTTATTTCATACAAAAGGATGTTTACAATATGTTTTCTAAATATCGATGGATAGCACCACGCAAGGTAAGATACAAAAAAATAGTTTCTAGAACCCATAAAGAACATTCTCTTACTTATTTTAATTGAAAATGTGTGAGTCGATAGTCACAGTGCGGGTCGGTGCCTATATATACATAGTTGGTTAGGTTAGCTTTATTTTATTAATTGTTTAAATTGTAATCGAAACATTTCAAACGTCTAATGCTAGTACTCCCACGTTGATTAAAAACACTAAGATTAAATATATAAATATACGATATTTTTGCTTTTCTTCTTATAAGACGAAGAGTAAAAATGGTTACACACAACTTTTTAGCTCGTATGAAAAGTATTAACAGAGTTCTATATCACATGTACTTGCTGGTTTTTGTCAATACCAATGATTGTCAACGGAATGGGCGCCAAGTGGCATTCGTGGAACACCATTAGCTGTTCTGCGGAAATCGATCAACAATCGAATGTACTAAAATCTTTTAGCAACACGGGTACAGCCAGCTGGATGTCACTAACGAAGAAAAAGAAGAAGGGTTCGTAAGAATGAACATTGTCTTTTTATCGTAGTATGATCTTATGTACTTAGGAACATATGCTAACCGCTACAAATTTTACACAAATGTACTTCAAAGACACAAAACTCACTCGTAAACCCATTCAGATCCATTCAAATAGCTTTTTCGATTCATTTTGTGGTTGAACATAACCTCAAAATAGTAATTACATTTAAACAATATCTCGGAAATGCCATTGTAGTTTTGTTTTATTTTTTTGAGGATGTATTTAGACATGTCACCGAGTATTTTAATGGCGCTTTTCTGAAGACACAGTGCCGTGGGCAATCTCCGGTCGTCATCGTCCTCCTAAATTACCACGCTTCTGTTTTATTATTACTATGCTGTACTTTAGGTATACATAAAACTAACTCAACTTCAACAGCCAACACAACAAATCACACTTCATCTTTGACACAAACACACACCCTCAATCCATTTGCTACAAACACACCCACATTCCTTTTGAATGCTAAATCACTTGTTCTAACACGCAATCTTGCCCCCATTATTCAAACCAAATTAACACAATAATTGTTACATCTCCGAAGTTATCTCATAACACTATGTCATGCATAATGAATTGATTTAATTTTTAAGTGTAATTAAGGTGTGATAATATGTAAAATAACTGCATAAATATTCAGGATTATTGTTTTCCTGCAAATTTACAAAGTAAAAAACAGTGATTAGTTGTCAACCGATACCGGTAACCTTTACCTATCACGAACACCTGATGTTTGACCTACGGATTTAAACGGGGAGTATTGTTTAATTTTATTCTATAACTAGCACACAATCATTGCTCTGAACCATAATTATTATATTTATTGAGGCTAATCACAATATTTGCTTGATTTGGAACCCTCCACTGGGTCCAAGTCACTTTGTTTACATATCTAGCAAAACTTAGTATCTTAAAACAGCAATTCTATTAGTTTTATATTGCACATAACAACGATAACGTCGGCTATCTTAATTTCAATTGTAATCTGTATGCTAAACTAGTTTTTTTTTGCTAAAATTTAAAAATAATATTTTTATTTTTTTATCTAGGCATCCTACCCACATAAGCAAAACTAAAATCATAAGATAATAGAATCATTGCAACTTTGTATGTGATCTATTCACATTAGTTGCATTTAAATTAGATTCAGCCAATCTCATTACTTATTAAGCAACAATAACTACTCCCATTTTTCTTTCATTTCTAGCTTTCCCTTCTTGGTTATCTGGTTATCTTTCCCTTATTCGTTCTCACCGTTCCTTTAATTCTACTTTCAGTACTAATTCCTGAAACCATGCCTGTGATGACCCGTAAGGCTGCTGCTCAGGAGTTGGAGCTAAAGTTGAGAACGACCCTTCACGAACTTCAGGCTTCAAAGGACAAATGCCAAGCGCTGTTAGAGGAGAGAGAGGAAAGTGAGAAAGAAGTCGAAAAAGTTGTTCACAAGAACTCAAGCTTAAAACAGGAGCTAGTAGACTTACATCATCAATACCTCAATGTTGTCGATGAACGGGATCAACTAAGGGTGGTCACAGATGGTTTCAACAACTGCAGTAATTTGTATGAGGAGGCTTTGTGTAAGGTTAGGGACCTAGAGGATGAATTAATCCATGCAAATGTTCAAATTCAAAAATTACAAAAGGATAAGGAACGTACTCAGGTCAAAGAAACTGACCATTTGTTTCATGAATTGTTAAACTCTAATTGTAACCCTCATCCCATAGCAACAATAGACCTAACAGAGGATTCCTTACTGAAACATAACTACAGTCATAAAATAAGTCAAAATAAAATAAAAAAATATGCAAGGCTGAATAAAATCATTAAAAAATGTAATAAATTCAAGAAACATCAAAAACATAATTGCAAAAATATTCAATTGAGGAGAGAACGTGTGACTCTTATCAATAAATTAAAGAACTATCAAATTAAATTAGAAGATAGTATAAATATTTATGAAATAGACACTCAACGCTTACAGTCAGAAATTCAAGTTCTTGATGACTCACTAAAATCCCTTTATAATAAATATGTATGCTCTCGTCACCAAATTAAGGAACACATCCTTGCTACAAACGAGTTGGTAGACAGAGTTGACCTGCTGACTCTTAGCAACACTCAGTGTACTTGTCAAAGGGGATCCAACATTGATGCCCACCAACCTGAGGCAACGGTAGTCCCGTCCCAAGTGGTGAGTGCTCTGGACTGTGAACCCAACCAAGATATACCTGATATGGCGCATGAATTATCTCAAGTGGTACAGGCAGTAGCTAGTAGTGCTTCCTCTTGCAGTCAAGATTGTTATCAGTCACTTATGTTTTCAGATAGTATAGGAAGAGGTTTAGGGAAATTAGTTAGTAACAACCTGAGTATTTCTACTCAAAACTATTGTTTACCAGGGGCATCCTTTAAAAAAATAATAAATTCAATTACAAGAACCCAATATGATAAAAAAACTAACATTACTGTATTTGTAGGTAATAGTTCTCAGGTCAGAAAAGAAGATATCACTGACAGTGTTACTGAGATTTTAAAGCTAAATTGTAATAAAATTATTTTGTGTGCTTTCCCATATTTTGATAGGTTATCAAAAGGAAAAAACAATTATATACATATGCTTAATAAGCATATTCAGTTCTTGGTAAGTCACTACAGTGACAAACTTATATTTTTTGACACCAACATTTTTGTTGAAAAGTTAAAATCGACAAAGAATACAGTGTATCTGCCCATTAGGTTTAGACATAAAATAGCGAGGCTATTAGCTAATATTATAAACTCAGACATAAACAGTATGTCGAAGTCTAATTATATTATTAACACCGCAAATATTAGTAGTAATTCTAATGTACAGGTGGTCACCTCAAGTAACTGTAGCACTAATGCTATATCTGTTTACAATAATTGTACGAAGGAGGATCCATGTGTCACTATGGCAAATTCTTGTCCAAATGTGGGGCCCACAAGTAGTAGGATCTCATTGCCTGGTGATGGCATGGGAGTCTTGGAGCTCACTCTGGATGTTACTTTAAACTAGATAGTAAGACAACAGAAGATACCAGTAACAATACAGTTATACCTACCAACAACAAGGTGTCTTCTTGCTCGCAATTAGTTAAGTGCAAAAAAGGTACTAAAGAGAATTCCTTGACAATATTTCATCAAAATATTCAAGGTTTTTCTTCGAAACAGTTAGAAATAGAACTATTTTTAGAAAATACCATGTTTGAAATTATTTGTTTAACTGAACATTGGTTGAAAGATTATGAAATGCTAATTAATTATGAAAATTATAATGTGGGCAGTTGTTTTAACCGAAAATCTATGCTGCGTGGGGGTTCACTAATCTTAGTTAAAAAGTCTATTAAATCTAAGACTCGTAAAGATATAGTTGATCTTTCGGTTGAACATAGCATTGAACTGTCCTGTGTTGAGCTAGATAAGCATGTTATAGTGTGCGTTTACAGACCCCCAAATTATCAAAACTACTCCGTATTTGAGTCAGTAATGGAAGATGTTCTAGCAAAACTGGCAACTGGTAAAAAATCGCTAATTATCTGTGGTGACTTCAATATTAATATCTTAGAGAATAGTTCAAATAGCAGTCGATTATTAAGTCTCTTTAAATCATTCAATTTGTCAAATGTGTTTTCAGAACCCACCCGCATAACTACAAATTCTGCTACATGCATTGATAATATTTTTTGTTGCTGCGACTATTTACATAAAGCCATTGTAAATTATCTCCCTTCTGATCACAGTGGTCAAACCGTTGCCTTCAAGTCAAACACACCTTTACAAAAAATTCAGATACAATCTAGACAAATAACGCCCAGCAATCTAAATAGATTTAATAATAACTTAATTTGTAAGTTAAGTATACCGGGCCATATTAGAAACAACGTAAACGAATTATATGAGGATTTTTTTTCGGTAGTGAGCACCGAGTTCAATAATACTTTAAAGAAAAAAACAAAAACAATTTGCCCCAATTTTTTGTTCAGTGACTGGGCAACTAAAGGTATTAGGAAAAGTAGGGAAAAACTGTTTGAGTTGTATGGCCTTAAGCCTTATATTAACTCTGAAACGTTTAATAAATACGTTGCTAATTACTCTAAAACTTTTAAAAAGACCTGCAAGGTAGCTAAAGCCTTGTACATTAGCAACAAGATCAAAACAGCCGATAATAAAATAAAGACGGTTTGGAAAATTATCAATGACGAAACCAACAGGAATAAAAGACACAATAATGATTTCACACTTCAGACTTCAAGTGGTCTCGTAAGCACTAACAAAGAAGTTGCTCAAGAATTTGTTAATTTCTTTACCAGTATCCCACTTAAAACGACTGAAACCTTAAACTCCTCGCCCCTGCGTTCTATTGACTTATTAAAAGCAAATACTTCATCTTGCCAGATTGAATTTAAATTCAAGCATATAAACCCCATAATAGTAGTGAAAGCTTTCAAGCAAATCAAGATCAAACTAACAGAAGATCTATGGGGAATGTCTGTTAAAGTTTGTACCTCCATTATTGAGACTATAGCGCCATACCTGGCTTTAATATTTAATTTGTGTGTGGATCAAGGAGTATTCCCGGATCTAATGAAATACAGTAAGGTAATACCACTTTTCAAATCCGGGGACAGTAAAGATACCAATAATTATAGACCCGTATCCGTGTTGCCGGTTTTCAGCAAGGTGTTTGAAAAGGTAATGCTGAATCAAATGTTAAATCATTTCGACACCAATAATATCTTACACGGTCAACAGTATGGTTTCACAAAGGGACGTTGTACGACTGACGCCGGTGTCACCTTATTAAAACACATATTTACAGCGTGGGAAGAGGCTCAAGACGCCATAGGAATCTTTTGTGACCTCTCCAAGGCATTTGATTGCGTCGACCACGAAACCTTGCTCTTAAAACTTGAACATTACGGACTTGGAAAACTTGCGCTCAGTTTAGTAAAATCTTATTTGAATGATAGACAACAGCAAGTCCAAATAAACGGTGTCAATTCACTCGGTCTAAAAGTAAAAATGGGTGTACCACAAGGCTCGATATTGGGTCCTTTCCTCTTTTTAGTTTATATTAATGATCTACCTCATTTGTTTAAAACCCAACCACATATGGTGTTATTTGCTGACGATACTTCGTTAATTTTTAAAATTAATAGGCGTGCATTAAATCTTGACGACGTGAATAACGCCTTACTGCAGATCCAAAATTGGTTCACTGCTAATAATTTGGTATTAAATGGGAAAAAAACTAAGTGCATAAGATTTTCTTTACCAAATGTCAAAAGTACTAATTGGGAGATAGTATTGAATCAAGAGAAACTAGAATTCGTCGATAAAACTGTTTTCCTGGGGATCACGCTCGATTCAAAGCTTCAATGGGGTCCTCATTTAACATCCCTTGCAGGACGGCTAAGTTCAGCAGCATATGCTGTGAGAAAAATCCGTCAATTTACTGATGTAGATACCGCGAGACTAGTCTATTTTAGTTACTTTCATAGTATTATGTCGTACGGTATTTTACTATGGGGACGGGCTGCAGACATCGAGTCCATTTTCATTCTGCAGAAAAGAGCCATCAGAGCCATATATGGCCTCCGCAGGCGCGACTCTCTAAGGGAATTGTTCAAAGATATTAACATCATGACGGTACCTTGTCAATATATCTATGAAAACATCATGTACGTAAGGAAAAATCTACATCTTTTTAGTAAAAGAGGTGAAAGACACAATTATATCACTAGAAATAGGGACCAATTAGTTCAACCAGGTTTCAGGCTGGCTAAAGTAGACTCATCTTTCATGGGGTACTGTTTAAGATGTTACAATAAAATACCTCCCCACATACATCAACTGAATGAAACCAAATTTAAATCTTGTATAAAACGCACACTATGCAGCCGAGCATATTATAAGTTAGGGGATTACATTGCTGATAAAAATGCTTGGCTAATCGCTGGTCCTGCTCCTCAAGGACGCATCAACTAATTGATTAGCATTTAAAAATACTGTTGGAGCTGCTGAAGATTAAAAACAAGAATCTTTGCATTGTATAAACTCAACTTTTTTTAGTACTGTATAATTACTATATGCCATATGTGAGTACTATGTACATGCTTTAAAGCTACCATTTACAGGGTACGTCTTTCATTGACTTGAATGTGTCCTGGCGGCTGAGAGTATGTCATGCTCACTTTAGTGTTTCGCTGATGGTGGCGCGTGTGTTGGATCATTTAGCTCCCTTCAAAATGGTTGAGTTGAATGGTGCTAATCCATGCGTCATGTTCGTGAACGGGCGCCGTCAGTTGAGACTGGTCATCTCTTAGCTGCCACGGCGTATTTTAATTAAATTTTATTTTCGAATTGTTTTCATATAAATAACGGACGCTTTTAACGTTCTGCATCGTTCTCACATGCATAATTTCAACATGAATGATGTAACCAATCTATTGTAAACATAATTTGATTTAAAAGAGTGTCCGTGGAGTTTCTTGCCCGTTCTTCTCCATAGGTACCTACTACGCTTTGGAATGGGCAACTAGCTTCATTTTTCTGACCGACCGACCTTGACAATTCAAAAGTGCCTGTAATTGGTTTATTTGAAATAAATGCTTTGAGTTTGAGTTTGAGTTTGAGTTTGAATGTGATAAGGGTTACCCGATGGAAAATTTAAAGAGTCGGATAGGACTGCTGAACGTTTTTAATTGGTTTAGGAGATGGTGGCGTAGTAAGTTAAAAATAATGTGCCAAAGATAACATAAATACATAGATATACTGAGGCCTATTTTCATGGGGGTAGGCAGAGACTGGCAAAGACTACAGAACACCACAGATCCTAACATTCTGCTTTTGCTTCGGTTACGTTCATACATCTGGTCATATAGAATAGAATAGAAAACTTTTATTTCAGACAGGAGTCCATAAGGTTAGTAACAATTTAACATAACTTCTAGTGTTAGTAGTTTACAGACACAACTTAACAAAATACAATTAAAATTCAGCGTGAAGCTGCATCCATCTATGCAACATCGGGGAATCCCACCGATCTGCGAATACACTGACAATACTATTGGTGCTGCCGCGAAAACGCGTCATCAGGGATACGGGTCTATTCCTAATAATCGCTGCAAAACCATTAATATTATTATCCGCAAACATATACGCACACATGCGAAATACAACCACGTACCTGACCTGACGAAAATAATCTTTTTCTGTGAAAAATTATATGGGCACTGTTCTGACCCGTAATAAATTGAGCTATGGCAGGATAAATGTTAAAACACATTCATTTAAAACGGAAACTGACTGAACGAAACAGAAACCTTTTTCTCTACACAGTTTTGTTTCCAACCACTTTTATTAATAACAGGCTCGTTTTAAAGGTTGACTGGTTTGGAACAATTTAAATATGTTAGTAAGTTTTTATGGTTCTAACTGTACCTTAAGTTTCTAACAACATTCAAGATTCACAGTCCGATTATTTTCGATCATGATGGAGCAACCCTAATGTGTTTCTATCAAATAATGAGCGACATATTTTAATAATTGGCCATTAAACTTGAAAACAGACGTCGTTAGTATGAGGGATAAACTTTACTGCCTCGCGAAAATGAATCGTGTGCAACAGCTATGATATGGATTAATTTATATTATTGATAGCAGATTTCGATGACCGAAATGTTATACATGTCCAGTGTGCATGAAATTCTAATATAGAAGAGAAGTCCTATCATCATTCTCCTTTGAACATTTTAATAATATAGGTATATATTATTAAAATCATAATCATAATTAGATTTTCCAGATAACAAAACCTAAACAAAAATAACGCACCACCAATGAAGTGTAAAATTTACATCGTACAGGGTTTTAAAAGTGTTTTTTGGACAGAAAAGTAGCTTTTCAAAAACCCAGAATGACGACAAAATATTCCGGTTTCTCTATTAGCTAAATACTATCAAAATAATTGCCATTAAAACCGCCATAGTTTTTGGAACAAACAAACTCGAACTCAAAAAGCGAAACAAAAAAATCAATTAAACACACACTACTACTCGCACTGGGGCTATTATTTTTAATTACTCCCATCGCATCGTTCAATTAAAACTTTTTAATCGACTGCACGCTCGTTGTTATTACTGCAGAACTTATATGCACTTTATTAGTAAAATCATAACACTTTGCTCCGTATCGGCGAAGTTACTTGGATATATGGCTGTGTTTAGATAGATTCCGTGCTAGATGGTGAGAGATACTATTGTGCTTTTGTTTTGCATATTCCAAGTTTGATATTTTAAGGTTCGACATTGGTCATGAATTGAAGTAAAATAGGATTTTACAGAGTATTTTGCAGAGTACAGGTTTGTGAATGAGTTAAATCATAATGAGGTAACTTTCTTCGTATGTCTCCTCAATTGAGCTACTAAATTGATCGCATACAAGCGTAGTTCATAGTCACAAATAAATGCAACTTAAGCCAAAAACCAGACTGCTAATTCCTGTAATTTAATTTAATGTGCTTATGACTAATAGAATAAAAAAGTGATGATGATGAATATTTGCATCGTACACAATTTTTTTCGCCTTGTATTTAACCATTGGGCCACCCACCCACCACGATGACAAGCCAATATTTTTTCAGTGTTTGATTTATTTTCGCGTTGCGCACGTAGGAGTCCTCAAATTATATCATGAAGATATTGCGACTAGTTTTGAAAAAGAAAACGTTTTTTTTTTCTTTTGCTTGACTTGAGCTACATCAATAAAGAAACGAAACACAGAAAAAGCTTCATACAACCGCGCTATGATAGATACACTACTACTAGCTAAAGGCACCACCACTCCAGAGAAAAATTTGGCTATCTACTTTACTTACCAGTCGCCTAATCTCCCTCTGCTAGAAACTGAATTTAGTTAGATTTTGAATTTACCAATCAATTAAAAGGCTCAACAAATTATTGAAAAACAAAAAATACAAAAACAAAACAGAGTATGTAATTTGTAAAAAAAATAACCATCGCTATTATTTAAAAAGCTGATTAACGTTGTGTTTGTTAAATTTTGTCTTCCTGGGCCAACCCTACCAAAATAGGTAAACAATTTGTCCGCTCCTTCATGTTACTCATGTGGCTTTTGGTGTCATGGAATAAAATTAACTTAGAAGTATTATTACTGACGGACCACCAGCAACATAAATAACCAAAAAGTTTCACATTGTAGAAAAATTGCATTAAATTGCGTGATTCATGATGTTGGCCTGAGTTTCAGTAAGCTTATTAAATGCGAATTTCCCGTTATTATTTGTTATTGTGCCGTCAGAGGTTTAATTAAAGTTTATAATCGATTGCAACGCGTTTCACGCAGAGTTCAGGTGGAAACTGTGTTTATTCTTGCGTTATTAATCGTTCAATATTTAATCTCAAATAGGATTGAATTATTTCCTGACATTGGTTAAAGGTGAGAAATTACAGGTCAAAGGTAAAGCCATTACATATCGTAATGGGTTTACTTTTACGTGGTTCGAAAAGCATGCTAATTCTAAACGAGCGAAAGGTCAGACTTTAAGCGGCTATTTCAGTTCAAAGTTAGACCCTAACACGTGTCGAATTCTTCTTCCCTTGCCGCATCACTCTCAACGTTGTCGACACAGGAGCGAAGCAAATTCAGGATAAATGTGTTTTTATTGGGAGAAAATAAAATAATAAATTATTTGGTATAGTTACAAAGTTATTCTTTTAAATATCATTGCACCAATAATATAATAAATCAAAGAAAATAAACTTCATTAAACTGGTTCGCTGTCAAATCGCATTCATGGTAATCTTCAGGTGAACAATCGCATTCCATTGTTCCGTGAGACTGGTGAAGAGAACTCTGCACAATGCCAGAGTCTGAAAATGGCAGTCAAAAAATAGAGATTATGCAAGCACCATACACAAATTGACAAACAAAATTATTTTTGTGAGCTTATAGATATCAGTTCATCATCATCATCATCATTTCAGACGAAAACGTCGATTGCTGGACATAGGCCTCCTCCAAGCATCGCCTCTTCGACCAGTTCTGTGATTCTCACTTCCAGCGGATTTCAGCGGCCTTCATCAGGTCATCGGTCCACCTTGTGGGAGGCTTTAATATCGATTTTATAGAGACTATTATGGAACACTACCGGTAGTTAGCGGAGGATCGTGATTACAAGCTATTCGCTTTAAACATAATTTAAGTAAGAATCGACTGACTAGAATAATTAAGGCGCTCTCTTCTACCTACACTGCGTATGGTGTAAATGAAGAGTTTTCTATTATATTCCGTTCTTATTTATTTCCATAAATAATGGCAAGTCTCTTGTCTTGAATTATTTTACGGATAACGTATTGTTTGTCATTCATTTGCAACTTTCTTTGCTCTTCAACTGCGTTTATACCTAAGTGCATCGGCAAAAATCCCTTCAGTGAAAAACTTTATCAACCAGCAAATAAATTCAACATCTACATAAAACCTAATACAAATTGGTTTAACTAAAACTGAAAGAAAAACGATATAAAAACTCCGAGATAAGCTCACACCGATCCATCTGACTGTCCATCCATTAATACTGTGCCCGATCCAGTGGATTTATTTCGGCAAAGTAAACCGGATCAATTTTCAAGGCTGGTTTTATTCCGAACATCATTATATATAGGCGCAAATTGTATTGATTATTTTTTATGGGGGATGAATAGAATGTTTGTTTGAGTAGGAAATACAGGGCATCAGGCAATCGTGTCGTAAAAGTGTATTGAGAGCTTTCAAGTGACTTAAGTTGTATTTTTTTTTATGAAAGATATTTTGAGCAATTTTTGTAAAAAATAACAGCAATCAAGATGCTTCCCGTTCGCTAACATGCACAAACAAGGAAAAGTTTTAAAGATAAAATAAACATTCACATAGAATAGAAGGGAGGGAAGGGAGACATAGGGAGGCCTATGTCCAGCAGTGGACTGATATAGGCTGATGATGATGATGATGATAGAATAGAATAGAATTCTCCATATTATGTACACCATAATATTTACCGATTTAAATGTAGACAAAAAATACATAGGGTGACAACAAAACATTAACATACATTTTTTTTAAAAACGGTAATTACTTTTCGACATACTTTACTCAATTACCCATTTAAAATAACACCGCGGCAAACAATTCAATCCACTCAGACATAACTTCTGACTTATAAACCGGACGTAACGTTAATATTTTTACAACGCCGAGTAATCAGTTCGTCCTACATAAATTAATGAGTTTACACTGCGTCCTCAGACTACCTTTTTGGATTTGCAGTAAACATTATTAGGAAACTGGGAAGCGTATTTATTTTGAAGTAATAACGTGCTCGGTAGACCATACACCCCGTGATTTTCTCTGTGGTATGGATGGTCGAAGTTTTTTTTCTTGTTTTATTTAGGTCCCGTGTGAGTTTTAACTTTGTTTATATTGCAGACGATGATTGCATGGCAAAGCAAAATAATAAGTAATTTTGAAAGCTTAGGTACCTAGTAGGTAATTATTGGCCTGTATTTGTTGTTTTACTGCGTCTTCTAGAAAGGGGACGTTCATTGATCATCACACTAATTGCTCGCCGAATGAGTCATTCCTGCACCGCATTTTGTCATCGAAAGGATTTTGAAGTAAATTGCTAATTCATTGCTTCATACGTTTTAAACATCTACTCGACAACTTATATGACGCTATGGATGTTGTTGAACTGTCAAATTAAAAGGCATTGCTATTGTTAGTTTTTACGCAATAACTAACTCCCTTATCTTTCTCAAGATGTGATCCTTGTTGCCTAGTGCTTTTGAAGAAGATAAATTATGAATATTCCAATAAGACTTCAACAATATAATAACTGCAACTAGATTACTTAGGTCTCAAAAATAATAGTTATTTACCAACAGCCATCATACATACTTAATTAAATGCCAGTCAGGCACAATCACTTCCACTTTCATCAACTCTTAAACCTAAAAAAATAACTCCCGAATTTCATTACAAACCATCCCTCCCGATAACTTGACTATTTAGGCATAAATTCCCTTCTTGTTCATAAAAGCAACAATGGATTCCGTCATGAATATGCGATGCTATTGTCAACGGTTTAAGGCCAGTAAATAAATGGTCCTTTAAGGCGGAGTTCGAAGCCGACTAATGTACCACCGGAACGTGGTAAAGATGATGTATGCGTGGAGGGACGTACTGTTCCGGTTGGTGAATTGCTGTGAGCGTACCTCAGTACCAGGTATCAGGAAGTAATAATAGTTAACTTGACAAGGGATTTATGATTATAGACGTCGTGTCCTGATGACAGTAAGTACATCAGACGTAGTAATGACGCCATGCGGAAAAGGTAAAATGGAATTTTTACTGCTACTGATATATTCTAAGTGAGTGAGTGAGGGGATTTAAGTTATAACTGGCAGTGTCACCAGCAATACAAAAACTTAGTTTGGTAGCTGTACCTACTTAAAACCAGAAAGTCGACATTTTCTCGTTGTAAAACACGTGATTAAACTTGGCAGAGTTATCAAAGGTAAGCGTAACAAAGACTTGTAAAATCTTAATATAAAATTCTCGTGTCACAATGTTAGTTGCCATATTCCTCCGGAATGGCTGGACCATTTTTTATGAAATTTTGTGTTTATATTCAATAGGTCTGAGAATCGGCCAACATCTATTTTTTTTTAAAGAAGTATAACATCGTTTGCGGGGTCAGCTAGTAAACTATGAAATAAACCGTACCTATGAGTAGTGTAAAAGTTTTTTTTTTGTTCATTATATGACGATTTTTTGCCTTTCTAGCCTTTCTAACTGTGTTGGTTTCTAGTCTATCATAAGTCTAAGCATGTACTTAGACTTATGATAGAATATCCTTCATTATTATTCTTGGTCGTTGACCTTCCCCTTAAGAAAAACACTTAGCAGAGGCTTAAATGATTCTTTGTCGCTAAAAACTTTACTCAAGTTCATGAAAATGTTCCGAAACATTAAAATAATAAATAAACTTAAGATGGACGGCTGCTACTAGTACTTTTCGAAAACATTCGTGGTCGGGAATATAATGGACGGATTTGTAATAATCAAGTATTTAGTAAGTACTCGTACAACAGAACGGGAACGGAAAAGTTCTTACTAGGTAAATACATATTACTTTGTAGGTATCTCCTTTTTATTAAATAGATGCATTGCACAGATGTGAGTACTTTGTACTATAGAGCTACCATTTCCCGGGTAATGTCATAGATTGACTTGAATGTGCCCTGGCGGCTGATAGTATGTCATGCTCACTCAAATGTCTCGCTGACGGTGGCGCGTGTGTCGGATCATTTAGCTCCCTTCAAAATGATTGAGCTGAATGTTGCTGATCCATGCGTCATTTTCGTGAACGGGCGCAGTCAGTTGGGACTGGTCATCTCTTAGCTGCCACGGCTTATTTTAATAACTAATTTTTTGGATTGTTTTTAATTTTGTTTTGCTGCACTCTGGACGCTTTTAACGTGTACGGTTTTTGTACAACGTTCTCACTTATAGTGTCAACATTAATCGATGTAACTAATATATTTGTAATAACAATAATATTTAAAAGAGTGTCCATGGAGTTTCTTGCCCATTCTTCTCCATAGGTACCTACTGCGCTTTGGAATGGGAATCTAGCTTCATATTTCTGACTGACCGACTCCTTGACAATTCAAAAGTGCCTGTAAATGGTTTAATTGCAATAAATGATTTGAGTTTGAGGTACTAACGTCCACACAGCCACTTATACTCGTATGTACATATAAGTGGCTGTGTGGTCGTTACGGGTAATCAGAAGGCCGAAAGCTTCTAGTAGTAGGGTATCTTGTTACACAGTAACTGAGTTGTGAAGGTCAGATAGGCATCGTTATTTAATGAATGAATGAATAGAATGAATGAATGAATGAATGAAGAATGAATATAGATGGGGAAGCTCTAGGCAGATGATCGTGAAAGGTGATGGCGACGTGTGTGATGAGTATGTCATAGTGAAGGTCGTGGGAATTTGAAAAATGCGGGCAGTGCAGGACCGCTCGCTGGTCTCTCTGGTTTAGACTTTTGTCAAAAGTTTTGTCTTATGCTGAAAGCTAGTGGTAGTCATTCAATAGACCTGCTTAACTAAATGGTGAATACAGACGTGATGTTATGGTTAGGGCCGGCCGTATTGATCTAACCAGGATAACTTAACTTTCCTTTTTCGTTTCACCATGGACCGTTAATAAAGTGCAAAATAAAGAAACGTGTACGAAATTAACCTTGTTTTGACTACTTTTAAAAAGAGGAAACAATTTAAAATAGAGATGATGACTAACATTAAAAATGTTCGAAAAAATAATGTTATTTCGAAGAAGGTATAGTAAAAATGATCTTATCTAAAAAATATGTATGGCGATAGTATGAAGTAACATAGTCGTGACGTCGACGATAGTGCTGTTCTTGTCTAACACTTGTTTTAAAACGTTTATAACTTGTCAATTTTTTTTTTGCTTTTATATATTTTTGTAATATTGTTTGTACTAGTAACAAATATTTATTAGAATTAAAAAAAAAATTCATCATTTCCATTCTCAGTGATCTTTAACGTAACGTAACTGGTGATTCAGTCTTCTTAGTTAAATTTTAAAGATAAAGTAGAGATCATTATTATAAATCGAAATTAAACCTACATAATAATCAACCGCAAATAATCATGAATAAGCCGACAAGTGTTCTCCTGGAACAACGCGGTTATTTTGATGGCCGCTTTCGTATATTTTGTATCGTAAATCATCACAATTTACAAGCGGGCAAATCACTTTTTGTATGACAATGTGATGCGATACGGTCGGATGCGGCTGTTCAGCGCTCAGCTTAACTGGCTGACAAGGTTGTTTGTGTGGTTTGTTGATGATGTTAAATGTGTTTTACAAAATACAACACCCTTCCCAAAAAACTTGTACCACCGTTACAATGTCTACACAGTTGGAAAACAAAGCGTTCTTCTAGTCCCAACACAGCAGTTCTTTTTGCGCGCCGTCAAACTTTAGTTAAACGTAACACACCCTGGGGTGTACCGGGCTTTTGGAAATGTACGGCATGGTGTTGTGAGCGGGAACGATGAATAAACTGATGGAGTAATCTATCAGTGAGGTTAGGTTATCCTTTCGATATTCGTATGTTTTTGTGTTGTGATGTTAATGCCTGTTAGAAACCAATAAAGCGGAAGTGAAGAATTCAGTGTTCTTTTTTTTTGTTGTCGGTGTCGAAATACTCATAGATGTTCTCCGCCTTAGGGTGGGCAGAGCTGGGGGTGTGAATGCGACTTTCACTGCCCTGGACTGGTGATGGCCCACGCAATGCAGGCCACGTCCCAAAGGGGGGACTGAAGTATTAAACTCCCCTCCCCCTAAGACTTAGAGAGATCGAGTCGCACTTAGACCCGTTTAGGAGGTCTGAAAGAGAGCATTGTCACCTCTCCCCCGACGCCCATGCACCTGCTGCGGGACGAAGAGAACCCATGATCTCCCTTTCCCTTTCTGCAGATTCCTTTTACGAGATGACTGTTTCGCAGAAGGACACCACTGATTCCCAGAACTCTAAACTGCCGAACATTGAACGAACTACTTCCGAAATGAGGCCACGGCGAGGCTCGTCCCATGCGTTGCATTCGGCCAGCGTATGCTGCGCCCTGCCCTCCAGACAATGGACGCAGTGATGACAGCACCGAGCACCACCCCGAGAGCACTTGTGTCGCCCGAAAAATCAGGGAGCCGTACTTCCTTTCGAGCCAGTCGTCGAGCAGTGGTCAGACTGCCTCTATTGTATCCTACCGGATTCTAGTGAATCTACAGGTATTGCTTTAAATTCAAGTGAGAAGTATATTCTCCTGTCTAATTTCGTGGACACTGGGCTACTAGACCGCATACAAACCAAGACTATTTTCGGCTGCAAACTCTAAAAAATAATGATAAACTAAGGATGGTCAGTCCGCGGCTAGGGGTTGTGGGTTTAAAACGGTGCTAATAAGCCAGTATCAAAGAGACTTTTACAAAAACCCTAAAATCACTTTCTTCGTTTATCTATGTCACTAACAAAGTAACCGGTATTATATAAACAATTAAATACGGACAAAGTCAATTTTACATTTATAACTACAGTCATCTATGAATTTGTCTATGAATTCATTATAAAACTGTCTATAATTCTGATTTACAAGCCAATAAAATTATACATTCATATTCAATGAGACCGTTTGATGTAACTGTTTATAGAGAAGCACATATTCACAAAATGTAAGCCTATTTACTGTTATGAATTATATAATCGCATAAATTTACCTGTCGGAATAAACACTGAAACAAATTAAAGTCACTTACTGTTGCGGGCACGTTGCTGCGTATTATATGCTCGCGTATTTTCAACTCTAATTCGTAGAATACTTAGCTGTGTGTTGAATTATGATTAACATGCTGTTTTTACTCTGGCTTACGATATTTATTTCTCGTTCGTGTTTCTATGGAAGCCAGAGGAACGTGTAGGGTTACAAAAATGTTAAAATAAGTACTTTGTTGTTAAGCAACATGAAAATCCTCTCAACATTGTCGAACCCAAATATATCCTTGACTGATCCTAAATAAATAACCCCTGAACAAGTGAAAGTATGCATACATTTTTGTTTTAATCAAAAACTTAATATATTATTCACTTTTCATATTCTTCTTCTGGGTACACAACGCTGTATTTCATTACAGGCTTGCTCGGGTTTATACCCTTTGTGGCGAAGAGTAATTGGGCTTAATAAAATTTTACCTCGGCAATTTATATATTTTTTTAATACTGAAAATTGTGCAATCAAGTAGTGAAAAAGCTGGGCCAGGTTCTTGTGAGAAGTAATTTATTACGTTGAACAGTTCCGAGTTTTAAAGTTCCTTTGAAAATTTTCAAGGAAAAGTCGTACGTTGTGCCTTTTTTTACTAAGCGTGCAGTGAGAGCAGTAGTGGCCCCGTGGTAACTGCCACGGCTTACTAGTTGTAGAGCGTTGGTCAAACTTAGGCAGGCGCTGTACTTTGTGTAAATTATTTTATAGCCACTGCTCCCAAAACGGTGAAGGAAAACATCGTGAAGAAACCGGCATGTCTTAGAACTAAAAATTCGAAGACATGTGAAATCCACCAACACGCACTGGGCCCGCGTGGTGGATTACGGCCCACTCTCTCACAGAGAGGAGGCTTGTGTCCCAGCAGTGGCAACAGTATAGGCTGATTATGCTGGTTCGAAACTAGGCAAATTATTAATTATGCTTGTAGTTACTAAAAATATCATGAAAACTATTCACCATAGGCGAAAAAAAAACACATGGTGAGGAAACCATGAATTATTAAAATAAAATTGCCAAAACGTAATGACCAATCGTGGCGACTAGTGTTCGTTTATTTATTTATTTATTTGTTTGCTCTCATGCACATCACACACTCACAAATATAGATGTCACATTCACAATAAGTTAACATAATGGAGTCCAAACTTATCTAAACAAAATACGATAAGTTTTAGAGAAATTAAATCCTAGAATATGATGTCCAATAATTAAGTCTTATACGATATAAACACATATTGGTGCCAATTCTCTTGTCACAAATACCTCTAAACTAGACTAAAAATCACTATAATTTGGTTTAATCCTGTCAAATTTTCCATTCTGAAATTGACTAAAGTGACACAACTTAACTATATTTTAGTTTGACAGCACTAAGATTGCACTGAGTTATTAGTTTAGTGAAAATGGCAATTTTGCTATTCAGAATTTTACGTTTTTCACCAAAAAAATTGGTTATCTAACTAAATCTGAACATGAATCTGACTATTTTTAATCGCGATTAAAAAGGTGTGGAATAAAATTAGTTGGCGTGAACTAAAATTCACACCAAAACACCTCGACTTCAGACGTGCAAAAACGGTACTTTAACTTTTTTTTTCTTTTTTTGCTCATA
This sequence comes from Dasypolia templi, assembly GCA_963555695.1. NCBI lineage: Eukaryota > Metazoa > Arthropoda > Insecta > Lepidoptera > Noctuidae > Dasypolia > Dasypolia templi. The sequence continues at coordinate 3,369,055 of OY743144.1, forward strand.
TCTCGAAAACGGTGTGTCCTATCACAAAAATAATGAAAATTTCGATCCCCTTTGAAACGCCGAAACCTACAAAACTCTACATGTAGATATTTTTATTTTATATTTTCCATACAAAAACTAAAAACTTCCATAGAAAACACGTCGAGGCTGCCCCAGGCTGCCTCCGGCTCTAACAACAGAGACGTCGCGAAACCAAAAGAAAAAAAAACACGTGGACTCGCAATTGTCAAATTCGATTATAGTTGTGTCAAAATTGTTTTTAAATTTAGAGATTTTTTTTTCGCAGAATAGCTTCAAGATTCTCATAGTAAAAAGTAAGGAATTTTAGTGATAGTTTAGTTCGGTGTACAAGAGAATCGGCACCATTATCACACATTAGTATATTTAGTCTTCTATGTTTAATCGAAAGTAATCCCTGTGTTTTCGCACGAACGTAGCAATTTGTAGGATGTAAAGGGAAGGTAGCGTTAGTATTTTATTTTCATAAAATTTCATTCCATCTTCTTCCATCATTTGCATGAGATTTTTGTTTTCTCTGGAGTTTCTGCCGCAAGACGCGTATCGCTTGAGCGTGGAGCTTGTAGCCACAGTGTATGGGAAGCAACCCTTAGAGTTTGATCCAAAGTCGAACATTGGTCAAACATTTGGGTTTTCTTAATAAGAGCGGGCGAGAAATTAGAGCTCCTTTCGGACAAAAAAAACACCTTTTCTTCTTTTATTTCTTTTAATATTATTCTTCAATAAGTTTGCCTCATAAGGCGGTTCGCGGCGGCTCCCTTGTTCCGGTCCGAACAAGTGTGTGTACCCTAAATATTTATGTTTGAGGTTCTGTAAGATGATGAACGATTAATGGGCTTTGCCAGTATTAATTTAATGTTGTTTCCTGGTTTTTCATGTTTTGTTAGTTATAGTTCTGTATTATTTCTAATTGTTATTGGTTCCTTATTATAAATATGTCCTGTAAATCTGTTTTTATTGATTTCTTTCGGTGCAATAACATTGATCTGGGTCTGTAATGTTGTGCATGTTTTTACTAAATTCTTAAAAGTTTTTAGCACGCCTAATAATGAAACTACCAACTTAACTGACGAACGACGACTTTGGCAAACTTTACGCCTATGCCTACGTCCTTAACGAACGAGTTCTTAAGAAACCTACAGGTTTAATAAATGTTAGCTACGTTTCCAAGGTTAACAGCTTGGAATAAAAAGAGTACGTTGCTTTCTCACCGCATCGTTACACACAGGCCCCTTGAGAATGAGTAGAAGATTACTTTTCACCGTTAGTCAATCACGTCTCGCTCAAGAAAGCTTACCATGCTTAAAACTAAATCCCTGCAGTGTTTTCTAAAGAAAGAGAAGAGCTGTATTCTCTCATGTGACGTTTATTATGTGATATTTTGTGTTTGATATTAAAGGTAGGCAATTTTTTCCGAACTTTCATTAATTCATCTCGTATTCTTGTTATTTTTTGTACTATCTAGGGATCTCGCGCACTAAGCGGCCACGACGACGACTTGTCTCACGATTGACGCCAGTCTTGGCCGGAGAAACTCCGACCAAGAAGCAAGATTGGTCGCACGACGGGTCGTCCGACCAGGGGCCCTACTCTCTAAGTCCGTTAACGAAGATTGGGCCCGTACGAACGTAGTTCGATTTTTGAGAAATAATCTTACTCCCGATTAATTCACTATTTCTGACGGGCAAAAACACATCGGTAGTAGAAACAACTGTCAAATCGTGTTGTCATTTTTTCTTAGTCTGGACCCCAAACTAATCTTATGCCCAAAGCTGATACGAAGTAGGAAATACCCGCCTTAAACCAAAACTACGAGTTGCGTGCTTACAGAGTAGACTTCCAGTTTTGTTCAAGATTGCGGAAGGTCTGTCGACAATTTGTCCGTTACCGACTTCAAAAGAAGGGAGAAGTTTACTTATACGATTCTTCAATTCGGCACACTAACAAGTCATTCTCACTTCTGATAGATACACAAAGAATATTCCTTTGTATGAAATTAAAATATTACAAAACTAAGTTTTAACTGTGCCAAGGGTTCCAAAGTAATTAAAACTTTTAACTACTTTCTCTAAAAGTAATGAAAGAACTATAATAATAGCAGTTATATTTTATCACCAAAAGTTTAGAAGTATTCGAAGATTAACGAGATCGTTAAGAATTCATGCCGTTTTGATATTGAAACTAAAATAATTGAAAGTGACAAGATAAGGAAAATGTATTAATCGTGTTATTCTAGATTTTGTAATTGTTAGGTTGCTAGTAGGAAAGAAAGTGCCGACGCAATGGAAAAAAAATCAAGCACTCAATGTTTATTTCATGTACAAAAATAAGTCTGACTTCTTGAAAAAGCAATGAATTTATTAAACAGATGCCCATACTCTGTTAATTTAAGATCTGTGCCTTCAATTTTTTTTTTTTTTTTTTACAAATGTTTTGTTACGTACATTCTTTGTTAATGAGCACAGTTATATTTTTTAAAGATATCTTGAGGCCCATCGAATGATAAAGCCTTCTCCCATTTGCTAATAAACAGTGTACACAAAAAAACCCTAATTTGAAACGTTCTCGTACAGAATTTTAACAAAGTAATACAAGATAATGTCTTTTAACAAAATGGGCAGAGTTCCAAAGTAATGGATGTCGATATATTATTTTACATAACTGACTATTTGAAGGTACGTTCGCGAGAAATGGTCTTGGTTTAAAGATCATAAATTTCGGTTTAAGATTAATGTACTTGATCCCGACTCCTGGTACTATGACCAACCGTTAGTAATAATAAGATGGAAAAAAGGAGTGTTACAAAAGGGCTATACAGATATGAGGAACAGGGTGTAATGTTCACTCATACTCTTTGGAAAAGGGAGAATCCTCCGACCACACGGTTGTTGTGTCTAGTGGGCAACTGCCCGACGATTGATGTCGGGACGTTGTTGTATATTTGCTAGTTGCGCGGTAAACTCTGCTTGCGCGATGCAGGATGGATATTGCGTGATGTCAGTGTGATGCGTTGTTCGCATGTGGCGATGTAGATGACGCCACATCACTCCCCTACGTAGACCGGACGTCGAAACTGGGCTAAGTCTTGTATCTTGCGTTGCTTGCCAGTGCCATTTGAGGTTCCAGTGGGTTGGTTGGAACCGGGTATCGCATAGTTCGCGGTGAGTTGGAACTGTCTGCGAAGATGCCCCAGTGAGTCGGAGTGGCTGACTGCTGGTGTCGACCGGGAGAGGTATTAAGGGCTCTGCTTGTGGACCGGCCGAATGTGCAGTATGCTGTGCCAAGGTTGCTGATGAGGCTGAGGGTGATGACCAGGTATGCGCTCGCGCTGCATGCTGATGGTCAGGATACCCGTTGAAGCCGTGGCTGCTGGCTGGCTGTGGGACTCGCCGCTCTAAAGCTTGCGGGAGTGATGATGATGACGTCACGCTGAAGTAGTTGCACGAAGGCTGCGCTGACGTTCATACTCGACCAGATGGATGTCGTATCTGGTGGGCAACTGCCCGACGATTGATACAGGATTTTGCGTGACGTCAGTGTCATGCGTTGTTCGCATGTGGCGGTGTAGATGCCGCCACATCTCTACTACTATTCAGCTTTCGTTCGATATATCCTAGGCTTGCAGTGCTAGACGTAATAAGTAAAACTGAAACCATCGCATCTTCAAAGGATAAGAATCAGTTCATTTAACTACCAATAAACACACAAGAAACCATTCTACAAACGAAGAAGACTGTTTATCTAAATGTATATATATGCCTGACAGACAATCTCGATAATAGATGTCTGGGTACAAAATTTAATTTGTTTTGACAAGAGACATACCATGAACTTCAGCTTTTGGCAAAGTTACAATACATGAACATAAAGGCGACCGTCCACTGCTAATAGGATGTCTATGAGGTGTTTTCCACGTTCACTGCGCGGTTCATTTGTTTGCCAGCCGTGGGTTGGAATGGACGCTCTCGCGAACTTTTTCATAAAAAGAGGAACTATGTACAGGCTAGCCGAGCTTAGCCGAGGACTGCTGTGGAGCGGCGCCTTAAAAAGCTTTTCAACACAGTTGTTCATAAAGTGGCTCTTATTACACGGTTTTAAGGTTCATAATGCAGTGTATTAAACGCGCGTGCTTTTTACTTTACATTACCGCACTCGTGTTTTATATTTAACTTTTTTTTCTTTCGTCTCCGTAAAGAGTTTTTATGTCTAAATACAATGAATATTTTAGCTTTATCTGTCGCCTAGCTTTGAAAAGGCAAAAGTTTTGTTAAGTGTTCCTATAATACTGGTTTATCACAAAGCTAATAAACCAAGATGACAATGTGGTCATTCTATGGAGTCATAGAACGAATTATGTCATACGATACAAAATTCAGAAGACCAAAGTCCTAAGGGTATCTACTCATGACGAAATCTAGAGTTCTTACTTTGAATGCAGTTTAAATGAACAGCCGACTTCAACTGTGCAGTTTGGTAGCCGTTAACTGTGTACATTTTGTGTAGTTTAAGTTTTTATTGTTATTTGTTGACTAAGTTGACTACAAACTGTTAAAACAGAGTTGCACTCCTTTAAAAACAATTCCATGAATTGGGACATAAGTTGCAGTTTTTGTACTGTAAGTGTGTTGAATTATTGTATGGCTATAACAACGCATTTATGGGCCATCGGCCTATTTAAAGCAATTCTAGCTTCTGCCCGCGGCTTTACACGCGCGGATGTCGGAAATTATCCCACGGAAACGTGCTACAGGGACCAAAAGTAGCCTAGTCCTTGAAAGAAAGAAAGAAAGAAAGAAAATAAATTTATTTGACCCAGGTTAAGGCACACAATAATCACACAAAACAAAACATTCGCAGGATGCCATCTATCTCTTTGCCAAATATTATCGAAAACTGTTCAGTGGTTCAGGCGTGAAAAGCTGACATACAGACAGAGTTATCTACTTTCGTATCGAAACATTACAATAAAAGACCGCAACGCCTAAAAAAACTGTGGTGGCGGAAAAAAATAGTCAAAAAAAAGTACCTACAATTTTTTTTTTTTTTTTTAATTGCATAAAAATAAAAACAAAACGAGCATGTCCATCCGTTAATATCCAAAACTAAAGTTGAAAAAAAAAACATCCACTCTCAAACCTCAGACCACCAAAATCAAATAATTACTACCACAACACATTTAAGTCCTCCATTAATCCCATAATCTGGCATAAGAGCAACACAAAGGCCACTGAGTCTGGCAGGTCCCATGAATGACCGCTCGACTGGCTCAGTTTGGCATGTTCAATAGAATCACTTTGGTACTGAGCGCCTGAAATTTTGGGCATAAGAAACTGAATACCAATTTTATAGTTTTTAATCAGTATTTCATCCATTTTCATTTTATTTGAATATACCTTTTACTAATATAAACAATTTTTATGCGCATCTTCTTAGAACGGATAGACCAAATTGGGTACTTTTTGTTTAGAAAACATGTTTGTAATAGTTCGAATTAGGTTCTTAAGGAAAAAAAGATGGAAAAAAACCTCAATAAATGAACGGCTTTATCATATGGAATTTTTGGATGCATTATTATTTGGACAGGAAGACGTCTGTCGGGTCAGGTAGTTGTTCAATAAAAAACATGGTTAAGTGCAAACTGAACGCGTTCAGTTTCATTGTTGAAATCCGCATTGTAATTACAGACATTCACAGTTTTGCCTATCCTAAGCCCAGTTTGAAGTATTAAGGGAAGCGAAACATACCTCCATGACTTACCAGAGATAATTAAAGTAAGTAATTATGTTGTCAAATCCAATGTCAACTGACCTGATTGACTTCTCTTGTTTCGGCGAACCAATCACAATGGTCAATTATGTTTGACAGCAGATTTACTGATCTGAAGGCCAGTTCTAGTAATTAAAACCACATCTCATCGATAATCAATCAAAATTGCCAGACAACTAGTGCCTGGCGCTGGTTTTCAATTGGACCTGGAGAAGGACGTAGTCTTCTTTCATCCTAGATCACAGACATAAACACGAGCAACAACTTGTTGAAAAGCAAAAACCTTTGTATCGTCAATATGTGTGTATGAGGTACCAAGCTTTCTATAAAAAAGTAGGTAAGTAAACAACACCGTTATATTTTCTAAAGAATTACTTAATAGTAAAAACAGTAGTTAATCGAAATGAATTATTGTTTCCGCACACCGAATTCGCTTGCAACGTAGATTTAAATCGTGCCAGTTGCAAAATTACTTGCCGGTGCTGTGAATAAATTCAGCATAATAGCTAATAAATCACTTCTGTATTTGTATTCTAAAATTGCATTTAAGGATAATTTTAGGTTGTAAAGTCTACTGTAAGTTAGGCTGTTTAAATATTGGGGTTGTTGTGTATCGTTGGGGTATTGAAAGACTATGAAAAAGCAAAACCTGTCGCCAGTACCTGGACCTACTGTTTACTCTTTAGGTAATTTTAGGTTAATTTTGAAAAGAGCAACACTTAAAATAAAACATTGTGCCCTGCGTTGGTAGTTTTTTTTTTTTTTAATAATGCAACTTTCGTAATGACTCCTCCTACGGAGTGAAAGTTGGACGTCCAATCGTCAATTTCCATTTCTCTCAGTATTGAACTTACACAGAGGGTTACATTTTATCTACGAAAATGAAAATCTTTCAAATATACAAATAGGACTTTCGGATATATTATTACAAATAAATTAAATTACTAAATAACTAACTAACTACCTATACAAATTAATATAAAAAATACTCAGGCGTCGAAGTACTCGTCCGCATCGCTGTCATCTGGAAAAGTGCCCAGAAGACTGGCAGCATTGCCACGCTGAATGGCAATGCTAATTCTTTGTCCAAAGAACAACCCAGCCCTCTGGTCACGTGAAGTGTCGACTAGCCGGTGAGAAATTTGTTTAAAAATTATATGCGCACTCGGGCCCCATGACCCGAGCGTTTCGACCCCAAACGGCTCAAAACTGTAGTTACCCTTAAGGTTACAGTATTTGCGCCGCTTGAGGGTCTCAGCAGCCGCAGCAGCAGCGCCAGCACAGTTCGCCGTGCTAGGAACATGAGATGGAGCAAGGGTATCGACACAGGTTGCGTCCCACACCAGAGGCCTACCCACCTTCCAAGGCAACAACGTCATACCGTCTGGTCTCTTTCCATCGTCACGTACCAAGCCGTTTGGTTCTAAAACCGCAGGTACGCCGGCGGTGACAAGGGCTCGACGAATAATATCGTTGATGCTAGCGTGCCGTGGTATGCGACCTGCGCTCCTGTAACAGGACAGGCCATGGTGCCCAAGACTGTCGACAGCTTCACCGCAGTGACACCGATGCGGAGCAACACAAGGTGCACCCAAGCGGAGACATGTAGCGAGCCGAAACGAAGAGTCATCCATCATAGTGCCTATGGTGGATGACGGGAGCGCCTGAAGCCACAAGCCTGACTCCCATTCTCCCACAGCCAGCAGACGGGCACGCTCAACAGTATTAGGTGACGTGTTAATCAGGGTATTCCGTATATTACTGCAGAGCGGCACGTCCCACCGTCTCTGGGAGGACGGGTTGTCGGGGAAACCCGTATTGGGACAAGCCATTTTCCAAGCGTTCAACGCATCGGTCAAACACGGTACTTCAAAATCGACCAGTGAAGAAGATAAAATATTCCTGGTTAATTTATCAGTACTGTGGACCGAGGAGAGGAAGGCCGGTAAACTTATACTTGAAATTTTGCGGACGCCGAGACCACCTAGGCGAATGGGAAGTGTGGCTTGCTGCCACGCTCGGTCGTCCAGGGCCACATTTAGGATCGAAGTTAGTGTGTTTCTAATAACTTGGTCTACTTTTTCTAAAAGTTGTGGATGTTTCCACAGATGGGAGGAGCGAAGATTATATGTAAATTTTGGTCCAAAACAGCAGTATCGAATGAGTGTGAAGGCCGAATGAATGTTAATTTTGAAAAGTCTTTCCGAGACATCATTGAATTTTTTTATTTTTTCTTCAACGAACGTTGGAAAGGATTCGTCAAAAATTGGGGACCCTAGGAGGTGAACAGAGTCTCTTTCCGTAATTTTGATATTTGGTGCTACGGTACAAAATTTGCTAAGGTAGTCTGTCTGTCAGTGGTTTCAGGAAGATAAATTTCACATTTTGAAAAGTTAAGGTCTAGGCCAATAACACTGAATTTTTCTTTTAAAAAAGTTAAGTCTTTTATGACTGTGTCTACATCACCTCCTAGGGTTCCGTCATCCAAATACCATACGTTGAATTTTGAACTTAGCTGTCGAATGATTGGATTTATTGCCAAACTAAAAATGACTGGCCCAAGAGGATCACCCTGTTGGCAACCAACAGCTGATTTCAAAAGGTTGTCTTTATAAAGTAATTTAGAGACCCACCTGTAACATTGATATAGAAAACTGTAAATTTTGGGTATTTCTTTTTGAACTTCTCCCAACAATGTGTCCCTGTTTACGGAATTGAAGGCATTCTTAATGTCAACCTTAAGGATGACCTCACCTTTAGCACTATTGAGGAAAGTGGATAATGCATGTACCGCAGCCTCACAGCCCCCTTTAGACCCAAAGCCCAGCTGTAGGGGCTGGAAATAAAATGACATACCCGAATCTTTTCAGTACAATAACTTAAGATTTTATATTTTGCAATCGACAAATGGAGGAGCACATAGATTTTATTTCCACGAAAAATTACTCCAATACTCTGAATTTAGTGTTGCGTTGTCGAAATTTTTCAACAAATCCGTATTTCTACGGCAAAATACAAACGCTCCATTGCAGTTTTAGTTTTCGCGTAGTTAAACGAAATGTTCGTTTGTAATTCAAGCTTTTCGTTTTAATAAATGAATTGATGTTCGCTTGCTGTTTGAATTCGTTGTTTTTGTTTGTGTGCCTGCTTCACTGTGCTGTTTTCAACCTTTGTTTCAGCAATTATGACTTTTATAATGGAAAAAATGGCCACGAGTTTAACATAGGTACCTAACAAATCCGGCCAAGTGAGTGTCGGACCACACACAATTAAGGGTTCTGTAGTAGGATGAATTTATCTCAAAATCAAACATAATGTTGTCGTTGAAAAACATGTTCTCCCATACATTACAACTGCAAATGTAAGTCTATCGAATATTATTTAAGTTTTATTTTATTTTATTAACGAAGCACTAAAGTGCACCCCCTACACTTTAGAGCTTAATCTTACTTAGATATATAAAATCAAACCATGAGTGATTTCAAACTCAATCTCAAGCTCAAACTCAAAGCATTTATTTCAAATAAACCAATTACAGGCACTTTTGAATTGTCAAGGTCGGTCTGTCAGAAAAATGAAACTAGTTGCCCATTCCAAAGCGTAGTAGGTACCTATGGAGAAGAACGGGCAAGAAACTCCACGGACACTCTTTTAAATCAAATTGTGTTTACAATAGATTGGTTACATTATTCATGTTGAACTTATGCATGTGAGAACGATGCAGAACGTTAAAGGCGTCCGTTATATAAATATGAAAACAATTCAAAAATAAAATTTAATTAAAATACGCCGTGGCAGCTAAGAGATGACCAGTCTCAACTGACGGCGGCCGTTCACGAACATGACGCATGGATTAGCAACATTCAACTCAACCATTTTGAAGGTAGCTAAATGATCCAACACACACGCCATCATCAGCGAAACATTAAAGTGAGCATGACATACTCTCAGCCGCCAGGACACATTTATTTATTTATTTATTTATTTAAACTTTTGGAACCCAAAGAGGTACAAAGGCGGACTTAATGCCTTAGGCATTCTCTATCAGTCAACCAAGGGTGGTGAAGAGATTAGATGGCAGGTGCTTTAATTGAAGGGAACGATGATGGACAATCAAGTCAATGAAAGACGTACCCTGTAAATGGTAGCTTTAAAGCATGTACATAGTACTCACATAATATGGCATATAGCAATTATACAGTACTAAAATATTGAGTTTATACAATGCAAAGATTCTTGTTTTTAATCTTCAGCAGCTCCAACAGTATTTTCAAATGCTAATCAATTAGTTGATGCGTCCTTGAGGAGCAGGACCAGCGATTAGCCAAGCATTTTTATCAGCAATGTAATCCCCTAACTTATAATATGCTCGGCTGCATCGGTGATCTATCAACGCATAAGTTAAACCACTTAACTGAGCACTAAAGTGCACCCTCTGCTCTTTAGAGCTTAATCTTACATAGATATATAAAAGGAAACCATGACTGATTGGGTGATCTATCAACGCATAAGTTAAACCACTTAACTGAGCACTAAAGTGCACCCTCTGTACTTTAGAGCTTAATCTTATATAGATATATAAAAGGAAACCGTGTCTGATTGGGTATTCTCAGTGTCTCTATTTTCAGCTCTTGAACGAGTTAACCGATGAACTTGAAACTCAGATACTTGATTCAGACCATAAATAATGAATTACGAATACACGTGATTCCTTATTTTTTTATTTTTGGCACTTGGCATCAGGGTTTTTAGAAAAATCGTACTCTGGAAGGGCACTGGGTTCATTAAATTTTTAAGAGGAGGATTAGTTTAATGCGTGGCTTGATTAACTCGAAAATGGCTTTAATTTAACATGGAAACATCACAAATGATTTTTTAATATTCCGCCCCTGTGGGTGGGAACAGAGGGGATACATTATAAATGAAAAATCTCATTTATTTGGTTAAGCCTGAAACACAAGATTTTCCTCAGTATATGATAACATGTTTTTTTTTTTTTTCGAAGTACTCCCCACTAACCTCTACAAGATTTCATGCGTTCGAAACACTTTTTCCAGTCCACCGTAGTCAGCTCGTTAACAGCCTTCTCGAACACTGACAGCGTATCTTCCGGCGACGAAAATTGTATCCCTTTGAGCAGATTTTTTATTTTCGGGAATAAGTCACACGGTGCTAGGTCAGGGATGTTAGGAGGCGGGCTTGTGGACGGCGAGCAATGGGTAGCTCACCGTGCGGTAAGGACTAGGCCCGGGTGGACAGCGCGTCGTGTTCCACGCACGCCTCAAAGAGATGTCAGCACATATTGACGGGGTCCGATAGGGCCGATGCTTCAGGGTTTCGATGCTACGGGGTGGGTCGGGGGAGCAAAAATTTTCGCGCAGACGAAGTCGCGGGCAGAAGCTAGTCCTTAATACTTCGCAAACGGATTTCTGAATAGAAAAATGGTTTTAACTGACCCGCAATTTTTTTGAATGACGTTTCCAACAACACCCCGCACAATGGGATTGACGAGAAAATTATTCATCCCCACTTTACGTGTAGGGGAGGTACCCTAAAAACAAAACAATATTTTATTTTACCACTTTGCTGGTTGGTATTACATTCATGTTAAATAGGAGCTTTCTTATACTAAGAGTCTCTGAGCTAAGCTGCGTATAGACGGACGGACATGGCGAAACTATAAGGGTTCCTTGTTAACTACGGAATCTTAATAAACTGAAGGGCTCTTGTTAGTAACGTCAGGTTTCCTTAATACAGTAAACCACTACTTACGTGTAGGTAATATTCAAGAATCTGAATACCTATACCTAGAAATTGCGATAATGTGACATGTATGCATAAGTAAATGCCATTAACTACTAAACTAATTACATAATACAAATAAACAATGCAAATACTTAGTACTACGAGTATGTTTCAATTATTTCAGCCAATCTCTTTTGTCTAACACAAAGGTTAGAAGACTTAGATGAAACAAATAACAATCGATCAATAATGTAACCAATAAAATACATAAACAAAACAACACTAACTACCAAATCGCATGGTTCAGACGCGTCACACAATCTCTTTGATCTAGCAGCCAAACATGAGCGGTAACGAATCAATACTATGATGCATGTCGGCGACGGGATATAGAGCTATAATTCATTGGAGGACGTGTATGGTGCCAGAACAGTCAAAGTCAAATGCAGTAAATTAATAGAGGTTGTGTGAACATTAAATCTGCGACTAAATTCCGTAATCATACAATATACATCCATTCAATAATGTGGAGGATGATCTTTTTGGACACTGAGCATTAATTCAAAAATAGGGCAGGACGCTGGTTATAAAGAGTATATGGAAAGTAACATAAATTAATTTCGTGATTGAGAACTGAAAAAGAATATAGAGATTCTTAATAATTCCGAGTATTAGTTATGCAATTGCCTGTTTTTAGTAGACCTGGATTATGAATACAAAAGCAATAAATTAAAGTGATGTATGTCCCACCAGTTTTCTTCTTCGCTTCGCTTCTGATAGTGCATTCGGGGTCACGTTGAACAATCTTACCTAGTCGTTGCCCGCTTCAATTGCCTTATTTTATTGTTTGGCATTTAAGGCGACTACAGGACCTGAACGTAACTTTCATAATGCCTAAAAGTATATGATGCACTGCATTAAACAAAATCAGAAAATATGCATGAAATATTCTTCAGGATTTAAGCTAGTTTGATGGTGTGTTGAAAACATAATCCAGCTAATTTTATAATATAGAAAAATATCTCGAAGATACCTCAAAAAAATTATCTTTACGATTAAAAACCATACTAATATCCATGCAATCATTCTTATTGTTTGTCGGGTTATATTACAAGCAACATATCAACATGTTCGTGTTCTGTTTTTTTAGTTCAATCAATAGATATTTTGTAAATAGATAATTGCTTCATTTTTTGCAATGCATTACCAGCGTTGTGTCATCGTGCTTCTTTCTCTTTTTCAATGCAGACCGAATGTGACCACGCTTTAGCTCATATCAGCCTCTTAAGTATAGAGTAAAATATTCAATCTAATTATATCAATCGTCTATAATGTACCTATAATTTGTAAAATAGAAACCATGAGAAAGTAACAAAGATGAATATATGACAAAAGTTCTTTGTTAAAGCAATTATGGTATCTACTAATTAAACACTTATTACAAATATACAGAACAATACACTGTACTACTTTACCGATGCTGACTAGTACCTACCTTTGTTTGAAATATTTCAATCTGTTTGATGTAAGTCAAAGGTTAGAAGATTTGGGGTGGGTGTTTCACGTCTACTTAAGGGGCCGACGAACAATGCACGTAATAGGAATTCGAGGCCAGTACAAAATTCTCTCTATCTCTGTTTGACAAAAGAACGGGGCGAGGGACGTGGTGCGCAGCCATATGTGTGTGTCTGTGTGAGTAGACAGTTAGCTATTATTAGCTGTACTGTCTACCATTCATTCATAACGACTCGAAATATATTTCTATTTATTAGTAATTAGGTATGTTCATGATTTGCTTTGTTTTTGTTGACGACTTTGGGGAATCGTTTGTAAATCTACAGACTAGCAATGCGTTTTTTGGAAATTACTTTACAATGCCGGTATCTCAATATACAATGTGGGGAGGACAATATGATCATAAATGAAACTTCGTTTATGTCATGATATTTCCAACCGTCACACAAAAAAATCAAATGAATTTATTCAGTAGTTTAGCCATAGGACATTACTTTTCATTTTAAGTATTTTCTACATGATGTATTGTAAACAGGAGAGCACGCGACAGGTTAACGACACACGTTGCCGCCTCGTTACTTTAAAAACCTACGCTTTTTCTTTCAAATTTATTTTCTCAATGCAAATTATACTTTATGCCCGAGCCATAAGAGTCACAAAGCGTGTCATCACAGCTAGATAAGAAAAAATGCATGCGAAAGTTATTACTTTCCTGTTACGCAATCATGTCAATCGCAAAATATGTATGTGCGAAAGAGATAGGTAAGTTTGCTTGTTTCTACTTTGCTTACTTGTCGACGTGTCTAGGTTACGCGGTCAGTGTGTCACCGGACGTCCTTCCTGCCTGTGACGCGTTTTGCTTTTCTCTGGAATTTCGGATGCGCCCGCGCCCGTTTGAAGTCGCCGCGCGAGTGTTATCGTATCTTTGTTTTTGTGTTGTGCGAAATTTGACGCTTTGTTTTAATAGTGACAGGACACATAAACGTATTATTAGGTACTTAGTTAAATAGCTAAGTAAACTTTGCGAAATTAGACGCTTAATACTTGGTGTTTCAAGGTTTTATTATTAAATAATCATGCCTCGTTACAATTATGCCGCTTCGGAGTACACCGATATGATTTTAATTTATGGGGAGTGTCACGGTAATGCCGCTTTAGCTGTACGGACATACCGTGAGAGGTATGGGAACACGCGTATGTGTCCGACCCACGGGCGCACTATTGTACAAGCTGTTCAGAGGATACGGGAAAATCAATCCTTGATCCCGCACGTAGATGGTGCTCCTCCACGTGCAAATGTGATTTCAGACGAAAGAGTTATTAATTATTATGATCGCAATCCGACGTCCAGTTTGCGTAATGCAGGTCGACATTTTCGTGTAAATCACAAAACTGTTGAAAAAGTTTTGAAACACAAACGCAGACCTTATAAGTACAAGAAAGTACAAGCATTGTTACCGAGAGATAAGCCAATAAGAGAAACTTTCTGTCGCTGGTTGGAAACCAAACATCTCGATAATCCTAACTTCCTGTACAATGTGCTGTGGACTGACGAGAGTACATTCACAAGGAATGGTTTATGGAACCGACAGAACCTTCGGTACTGGAGCCGCGTGAATCCGCATCTAGTACGGGAGTCTTCGCACCAGTACAGATTTGCGGTCAATGTGTGGGCTGGCATACACAGAAATACCATTATTGGTCCGGTATTTATTGAGGGCAATTTAAATGCTGTAAAGTTCATTGAACTGCTCGACGGATCCGTTTCCGAGTACACGGACGAACTTTCGCTGGACGTGTACAGGCAGATGTGGTACCAGTTAGATGGAGCACCAGCTCATTCAGTGGTGTCTGCAAGAGAGCGGTTGACTCAAATGTTCGGACAGCAGTGGATTGGCCGTTTTGGACCAGTGCGGTGGCCAGCGAGGTCACCAGATCTCACGCCCCTGGATTTCTTTCTGTGGGGTCACATAAAGAATGAGGTATACTCGACAGAAGTTACCACCGTTGAGGAATTAAAAAATAGAATAATAATATCTTTTAATAAATTGAAAGAAATGGCTGCTAATGGTGACCTATTATCAAGAGTGAGAAATAACATTATACGTCGGTGTAGTTTGTGTATTCAAGAACACGGCGGACATATTGAAAATAAAAAAAATTAATGACTGGCGACATAATTATGTGATCGAAAAGTGATTGTGAATAGTAAATTGATTAGTGAATAACTCGCGGGTGGATGATGCACGACTATTTGGTTAATATTCTGTGATTTGATTTGAGTAATTTAGCATTAAGAATAATGGCGCCAAACATTACGTCGCTGCATCGCGTCGGCCACAGCTTTATCATGAATGAAACCAAGCTGCGTTGCCATTCTTATCGCAGGTCAGTGTACCAATTTTATAAACGGTGTTATATTAACATCCATCCATACTCACAAACTTTCGCGTTTATAATATTAGTAGGATTACTTTTACTAAACTCAAAAATTGTTAAAAAATCTATAAAAAATGAATACAAGTCAAATAATAAAAGTGTCAAATAAAAATATTCCAATAATTTATACCTATTTACGCGATATGAGTACATCAATAACACCGTCCTGAGCTAAGAACAATAAAAATAAAGGATTATGAATAAATTTTTATTTTGTTATGTTCTTCATAAATATTGCTATCACCATTGCTATTATTGATTCTTCTATTAAAAAAAAACGAAACGCAATAAAATCTACGTCCTTGATATAATTTTTTCGCGCACTGGATCTTCAACGCACTGCTTAGCGACGAGAGTTGAAAATCCAACAGTGTGCAGCACTCTGTTGGAATTCTCAATGCTCGGTTCAATACTGAGAGTTGAAATTGCAATACGCGATAAAATCCCGCCTCGAGATAATTACGTCCGTGCGAATATGGTCTTCAGAAACGGAACAAACCTAGCTTCATAGGTGGGTAGATAGGTAGGTAAATATTTTTTTACAAAATATACTTAGGTACCTAGTAGTGTGAAACTCAAACCAAGAAACTTTACAGTATTACAGCTTATACATCAGAATAACACACAGACTATAATTTATAAAGATTGTGTGATTTGTACATAATATAATCATAATTATAAAGTTACTCGGAAAAAATCCAGCCCTCTGAAAGCTATCGTGTCGTGCGCTGCACTAAGGAGTATCGTGTTCGTGTAGACGTAGTACACAATGATAATGTATCGTGGGATTGTTTGTCATAAATAATTCTAAATAAAAGTCCGCGACAGCATATATCTACATTTTATGTGGAAGCTATTATAGCCAAAATAGTGAGCAATAAATGAATAGCTTTTTTGTTTTTACAATACACATTTTAGAGTATTTAGTTAATTCTCATCAAAATTAATACCTTTATCGCTTTTGGCGTTTGATGTAGGTAAACTTTTTCTTTCATACTTATTAATTTGGACGGATTTTTCAAAAGTTAACACAAAAAAAAAAAAGATTACCGACTTATTGCTTGGGGGTGTCTATGCAAAACACTAAGTAACTAAGAAGGTAGAAGGTAGGTTACTTATAATATGTCATTGGGTAATACTAACTGTTAAATACATCCCAACGTTCGGAGTCCATATCGGCAACCAAACCAAATCAAAAAAGATATCGTAAATAATAAGTCTTACGGACTTAGAATAAGTTCGCAAGCAAAGTTAAAGTTCGTAAGAATGGTTAGGTTACTCGATACCAAATATAAGTAATCTACATCCAAGTTCACAGCATCGATAAGTCTATAGTGTCAGAAATATTACAATACAGTTTAGAAAGCAAATAATTACGCACGCCCAGGACAATAAAGTAATCGTCTAACACTGACAACAAACACGAAACACCCCGGCGGGCAAAACGTTATGGTAATGTGTGTTCTTGTCCGAGCGATACACACCCTGAGCAGTACGACCACGCACACATTGACATTTGCTTGACGCGATAGCAATACTAGCTTTTCAAAAATTTTGATAAATTTTGATGTGTTCCGTAACACCAAAAATTATGAATGAGAACTTAATATTTTTTCTCTTTTTTTTTCGACTATTTGCAACTAGATAGTATAAGCTATGTTTCTAATAGCAACATTACATATATTGTTGTTTATAGTACAGAAAAAACGATAAGAAAACGGGTCATTTAGAAAAAAAAGATGTAGGAACCTATATAAACGGTGTCTTAATCCGAATATAACCAAAATATGGTGGAAATATGCTTAAATTGCAAATGGTTTAGGTATTACCTTTGTATGGACAATTCAGACGTCGCCCTGTTCTTAACGTACGCGTTGTGTCACCCTAAAAGTCCGTAAAAATAGCGATAACTGTATCCTACTGGTTAACGTAATTTTATTCTCAACCATCTGCGCCAAACAGTTAAACATTATGAACTCTCTGCGGTCGTATTCGTCTTTATTCAACTATATTTCATCTGATAATGATACAAATAGTTTAGATAAAAGAACAGAAGTATTTAAAGCTCGCGTTAATAATAATAATAACTTCGATAATCGCTTTTTCATGTAGTGAAACAACGCTTTGTATTTGACGAACGTTAAACATCTTATGTAATCGTTACTATTTGACTTACGTATATTAAGTCAACAAACCATTTGAAACGACCGGCCATTAGATGAAACAAATGCCAATTGACCAATAATGTTTCCTTACTAATTAATTACTTAGTAATACCCACGTTAGGCACGGTAATAATATCATACAGTATTGTAACTCGGCCGTATCTTTAAAATAAATGCCTACAGCCGCGCGGTACGTAAACACGCGATAGGGCTGCCTGCCTCCAGTATTTTAATTACATTTGCCTACTTTGTGTTTCGATTTAGTTTTGTGATTGTAAATATACTTTTGTATATAAACCAATAAAATACTTTGTGAATTTATTAGGAAGTGTTCAATAAAAAGTCGTGATGTTTTTTGATTGGTAGATTTAATTAAAAAACCATGTTTATGTTTGAATAACAAATCGGTCTTATACATTTGCGACCGAAAAATATTTGCGCCTCGACTGAGACGTACGAAATGCTTTATTATTAAATTTTAAAGTATAAAAAATCCGTATTCTTATATAAAGCTTAATTAAAAATTGTTTTGGGAAACATGGACTCCAATCCTTACAAATAACAACACCTACCAACTCAACTAAAATGCAAGAAACAGCTAATTTTAATAACAAGTAATTTTAATAACTTTTTATCTCAGCTTATTAACGTCTCTATAAATTAGGTACCTACAACTCGCAACAACTCAAAACAAAAAATCTTTGGTCACCAATGCCAAGCTGAACAGCTGGCTACGAATGTTTTAAAATCACAACCCTCTCAAACATCTAAATATCTATCCTGTGAATATTTCATGAGTCTAGCTATTGTTGTTGTTATTAATACCGAGAAAGAAAACGGTTTCTAGTGGTATATGTTGATATAGCAGCAGCAGAAATACTTAATCTGAGAAAATTTAAACTATCTAGTGTGAGGCAGACGGTCAAATTATTTTTTTCTAGTATTATTCATACACACAGTACAATAAACAACTATTATTAATAATAAAGTCTTTACTTTGTCTTTGTCTTTAATTTGAATAATACAAACTAACAAAACAAAACACACATGCCTGATTCATGAACCGCCTATAACTACCTATTTCACTCGTGTCAATCACTTTCCTTTACTCTATTCACTTTATTTATTAATCCAGACATCTTTTTTTCGGGAGATAAAAGGAAATACTTATCAATTAAAAATACACACTTTATGTACCTACCTACTAGTAAGTAAAATTATTTTGTAGTCTTACCTTTCAGAGTTTACAGGTAATCTAAAAAAAAGTAATCTCTGGATGCGTTATTGACGAATTCATGCAACCATAAACAGCACAATATATCTTACAATATACTTGAACTTAGATTTAGTGAAAAAATCGCGCGGTTATTGTTAAAAAAGCAACACACCGCCCGTCACGACGCCGACGGCACAGCTTCAGCTTCGGCTTCGTCCGTTTGTATGAAGTTGAAATACTGTATTGTTAGCTGCAACTTCAAACGAGAGGGAGCTACGAGTGACCAGCCCTATATAAGCCAACGGAAACCGGCGCGCATCCTCGGATTGGCTTGTGGTCGTCACGCAAGCTTGTCCTACGTTTTTTTTTTGTTTGTTTGGCATCTCGCAGGTCAACCTATGCGGTTGTCGTCTGCTTAAGCGGACTTGCCTGTGGATTCCCTAATAAATTAAGGCCTCCAGCCAGGACTTAAACTTATATACTAACTAAAACTAAGCGACAACGCTAAGGGCACCCCCTGTGGGGTACGAAGCTCGGCTTAGGGCGTCGCTGGAAGAGGGCAGCAAATGACTAGCTGGATCAGGATTGGTATTAATTAGGGACGAATTTAAAGCTACAGGCTCAGCGGCGCGGGCTGGCTCGAGCAAGGGTCGGGAGGGGCGTCGATTTGGGCGTCGCGGTGGGCCTCGGCGGCGAGGGCGGTAGGACGGCGATCGGGTTTTGGGCTTATGTAGCGTGCTAGTGGCCTTACTACTCTCCTGGAGGAGGGTAGTGGCGTCGTCGGGGTCGATTAAAGTATGCCTTGGTCGGCGAATACTGCTAATGCGAGAGGGAGTGTAGCGGGCGGCCGCTGTAATCAGGGGGTTAGAATGTTTGATGCCGCAGTCGAAGAAACGCTTTGATAAGCGTTTCATGAACTGTTTTATGGTTGGCATTTTGAGGTCGACGTGAAGATCGATATTACGGACATAGAAGGGGGCACCCGTGACCCTTCTGAGGAAACGGTTTTGGAGGGTCTGCATCTTATGGAGATGACGTGGGTGAGCGTGCGCAAATACAACGCAGGCATAGGTCATGATGGGACGGATGACTGCGGTATAGATGCGGAGCTTGCATTTGAGGGACAGTTTACTACGGGCTGTCAGTACGAATTGCAGCCTGCTATGAGCGAAGGAGGCGCGCGCACGAACCGCCTTAATATGAGCCTTAAAGGTAAGGTTCTCATCGAGGATCACGCCTAGGTATTTGGCTTGCTTCTCCCAAGGGATTGGCTTGCCGTACATAGTGATCGGGCTGGGAAGTGGGGGAGGGAGTCGACGACGTCTCGAGAAGAGAACCGCCTGACTCTTATCGGGGTTGACCTCGATTCTCCATTTCCGGAACCAAGCGCCTAAGACGTTTGCGGAGGTTTGGAGAGTACGAGCTATAGCGTTGGGACAGTGACCGGTATAGTAAACGGCAGTGTCGTCGGCGAAGAGAGCCAACTGAGCCTTTTTACTTTTTGGGATATCGCTAGTGAACAGCGTGAAGGCGAGAGGAGATAGTACGGAACCCTGAGGGACACCTGCGCGAATAGGATGAGGGGACGAGAGTGCTCCCTCGACGCGATAGCGAAAGGTCCGGTTCGACAAAAAGTCTCGTAAGATGAGCACGAGACGCTCTGGCACTCCTAGTTGGTAGAGCTTGTATATCAAGCCATTGTGCCAGACTTTGTCGAAGGCTTTCTCTATGTCGAAGAATAGCACACCCGTCGTCGCGTTACGCTGCAGACCAGCGCATAAGTGCTCTACGATACGGTGGACCTGTTGGGTGCCCGAGTGTTGGCTACGGAATCCAAACTGCTCGTTGGGTATGAGGCTCTTTGCTTCGGCGTAGTCTTTGAGACGCTTATAAATAAGCCTCTCGTAGATTTTGCCGAGGACATTGAGTAAGCTAATAGGGCGGTAGCTGGAGGGCTCAGACTTTGGCTTGCCTGGCTTTGGGATACCGATGACGGTGGCTTCTTTCCATGCTTGTGGGAAGATGTTGTTGCTCAAGGCGCCATTGAAGATGGCGGTCATAAGCATTATTAGCGGGGCAGGAAGGAGTTTGTATACCTTATTGGTAATACCATCCGAACCGGGGGCCTTACGAGCGTGGAGCCCTTTAATGATGTCGCTTGTCCTACGGAGTATTATTTTATTTTTATTTCGCTGCCAAGTTTGTTCCGCGCGGACCGCTGTTTTATTTCTTCGCCGCCCGGTACCTAGTACCGTCGCGGTCGCGGAGACCACACCCCTGCGATGCCGAAGTCCGGCACGCGCGGCTCGTTGGGCTGCGATGCCCGCCCGGCGCTGGATAGGACGTCTTCGATGCCGATCATCGGTGTTGCGTCGTCCTGTGCACCGCCGGCCGGCTCCACAAGGAGCGAAGAAAAGAAGATGAAGAAGAAGAAGGAAGACAGAAGAGGAGGGGGATCGAGCGCCGCCGCTGCTGCCGGCCCACCGACGTCGAGCCGACCGCACGCGGTAGTGATCCGCCCCGCCGCGTTCCGCCCGGTACCCATCCAGGCCCTGGGGCCCGCCGCTAACCCAAGTCGCGCGCCGCATGCGCGCGCCGCGGCACCACCCGCGCGTGCTCCCGCACCCGCGCCCGTGCGCTGCGCTGCGTATGCCGCTCGGAGCTATATCGCGGCGCCCCCGTAAGGGGGCGTTGCGTGCGGTGCCGGGGCTTCACCCCCTGACCGCGGAGGCTATACGGCGACCCGTAAATACGGGCCTCTCATTTGGCCTGCTTCGATGGCAGTGGATTTTCGGGCGCGTGTGGGCAACGCGCGCCCGTGTGAGTGATTGCTATTTTGTTTCTGTAGGAGCGCCGCGACGCTTATAGTGAAGCGCCGCTTTCTTCACGACATCTCGGCGGTCTGTCGCCGCCAGGTGAGACCCCTAGTTACCTAGGGGAGGCCCGGCGACAACGACCAGCGACGAAGATGCCGACTCGACGCGCCTACAGAGTAGGTGAGTGGTCCCCGCCCGTCCAGATCACAGAGCTAGCCGTTACTGTCCGGGCTAAGGGGCCGACATGTGGGTGTGAACGGTATTGTAATTGTGTAACACCGTTCAATGTTTGCGTGACTCGCGGCCCGCGCCGCGCGTACAGGCGTGAGTTTGGGTGCCTGTATAGACATGTATGTCTGTCTGCATCTACGTAACGTGCCTATATTAACCTAGAACACGTTACGCAGTGGGTGTGTGTGTTGTGAGTGTGGAGTCTTTTTGTCACAGATAAGTCGCGTGTAACTTGGCTGCGGCTTATCTGGAGGTCGATCCGGATTTGTTTTGTGACGTCTTCCGTGTCCCGAAGGAGGTGGCGGAGGGGGGGCGGCCTTACGCCAGAAGGCCGCCGGCGTCCCATTTTGGGCCGCCCTGGGTGACCTAGCCGCGGTACAGAGTCAGTAGTGCGGCCAAGCCATCCAGGATGACCAAATCGACATCCTGTCCCTGCCTGATGGCCTTTATCAGGTCCATCAGTAGTTTGATGGCACAGGTTGTGAAATCCGACTTTTCGGTGGCTGTTTTGGCGTCGGTGGCGCCGCCACTGGATTCTTTTAGGAACTCCTTCTTGGGTAGTTCCTTTGTTGTCCGCAGCGCCGTGGCGGCGCTAGCGGTAGTTTGCTGCTTAATCACAACCTGTGCCTCGTTGAAGGCAGGGGTGGCAATTGGGTTTTCTTGGGTCGCCTGGGGTGGGTCGGGTTTCTTCCCCTTGCCCTTTCCCCCGCGTCTCTTGTTTTTCCTCCGCCCAGAGGAGGTGGCTTCTTTGTTTGAGGGCCCGTTGGCCGCCGCCATAAGCGTCGTGCCTTGGGCCTCTTCTGGCATCTCTTGTGGCCTCTCAAAGGACACTTTGGGACGGCGTGATGTGGCCGTTATGGCGGCGGTGCCCGCCCGCTTGTTCCGGGTCTCTCTCTGGAACACCGGACACTTGATGTTGCACGCCGGGTGCGGGCCACCGCAGTTCACGCAGGTGGCCGGCTCTTCCCTCGGGCGCGGGCAGTCTCTCGCCGCGTGCTCCCCTCCACAGCGCACGCAGGCGAGCGGGTATCCCAGCGTTTGGAGCTCCTCCTCTATCTCCTTCGGGTCCGTATCCGCCGGTAGTCCCCGTATGGCGATCTTCAGGCTCTTCTCTGCTGGCAGTGAGTAAGCGAACCAGCTGACGCCGCTATCCTTCTCTAGGCCAGTCAGGTATCGCTGGACCAGCCTATACTCCTCCTCGCTGTCTGGGGTGAAGCGAACTCCACCTCCGTATGGACGAGCGTTAGGAGGCCGGCCCAGTTTCTCCCTGATGGCCCGGAAATGGGCGGCCCAGTTTGGCAGCTTCTCAACCACCAGCGGCGGGTACCTGGGCTTCTTTTGCCCCGGCTTATGTTGCCACGTTCTTGTCGCGGCGCCGGGGGGTGCATCGGGGGTGTTGGCAGCGGTAGCGGGGGCGGGGGGTGGCTTAACCCCCGCGGTCGGTGACGGTGGCGGCGATGGTGACGCAGGTGGCGGGGGGGGTGAGCGGCGCGGCTCGTCGGCAAAAGTAGGCGACGCTGGCGGGTCCGGACTCCGCGGCGCGCTTTCGCGCGGTGGCCACGGCGAGTCGGGGCAGAGCCGCTTCCCCTCCTCCGCTGCGGTCTCACTCGAGCTCCTGCGTCGACGTATTCTTTGGCCTCTGGGTTCGAGCCGGGACTCGAAACAGGCACGCGCACAGCCATTTCCGGTCGAGCCCGCGGATGCCAGCGACATGTTCGATCCTATGGACGAACACGGCGACATAACCGCGGGCGAATCGTATGCTGATGCACGAGGAGGCGCCGGTGAGTCGGGCGTATGGGTGGCGCTTGGTACTGACCTTGCTGATGTCATGGTGGTTGCAGGATTTTTAACTGGCCGCTCTCGCTCAGCCATTGCCGGTCCCGCCAGCGAGAAACGGGCGCCGGTCACGGCGGTGCGCGGAGCTGGTCACGGCGGTGCGCGGAGCTGGCGCAGCTTTGGTATTCGGTTGCGCAGTCACAGTAGTCGCTGCGGCAGGCGCGAGCGGAGTCGCGAATCGCGGCGGCGCGTCGGTGCGTGCAGGGGGCGCGCGGGGGGGCGCGGGCGGTGTGCGGGGGCGCGCGGGGTAGTCACGCGGCGTGGCGGGGCGCGCGGCGTAAGCGGCGGCGTACGAGGCGGCATATGCAGCGCAACGCACGGGCGCGGGTGCGGAAGCAAGCGCGGGCGGTGCCACGGCGCGCGCATGCGGCGCGCGACTTGGGTTAGCGGCAGGCCCCGGGGCCTGGATGGGCACCGGGCGGAACGCGGCGGGACGGATCGCTACCGCGTGCGGTCGGCTCGACGACGGCGAAGGCGCAGCGCGCGCAGGCGCCAGTGACGTCGGTGGGCCGGCAGCAGCAGCGGCGCTCGATCCCCCTCCTCTTCTCTCTTCCTTCTTCTTCTTGGACGTCTTCTTTTTCGTTTCTTCGCTCCTTGTGGAGCCGGCCGGCGGTGCACAGGACGACGCAACACCGATGATCGGCATCGACGACGTCCTATCCAGCGCCGGGCGGGACTCCGGTGAGCCGGCATCGCAGCCCAACGAGCCGCGCGTGCCGAGCTTCGGCATCGCTGGGGTATGGTCTCCGCGACCGCGTCGGTACAAAAAAACCGGGTAGTCAGAAAATTATAAAAATTTTAATGACGGTCCGCGCGGAACAAACTCAACGGAATGGAAAATTCCGTAGGACGAGCTTGCGTGACGACCACAAGCCAATCCTGCGTTTGCCGCCGCGTACGCCGCCGCTTAAGCCGCGCGCCCCGCCACGCCACGCGACTACCCCGCGCGCCCCCGCACAACGCCCGCGCCCCCCCGCGCGCCCCCTGCACGCACCAACGCGCCGCCGCGATTCGCGACTCCGCCCGCGCCTGACGCAGCGGCTCCTGTGTCCGCGCAAACGAAGTCCAAAGCTGCGCCAGCTCCGCGCACCGCCGTGACCGGCGCCCGCCTCTCGCTGGCGAGACCGGCAATGTCTGAGCGAGAGCGGCCAGTAAAAAAATCCGCAACCACCATGACATCAGCAAGGTCAGTGCCAAGAGCCACCCATACGCCCGACTCACCGGCGCCTCCTCGTGCCTCAGCATCGCCCGCGGTTATGTCGCCGTGTTCATCCATCGGATTGAACATGTCGCTGGCATCCGTGGGCTCGACCGGCGATGGCTGTGCGCGCGTCTGTTTCGAGTCCCAGCTAGAACCCAGAGGCCAACGACAACGTCGACGCAGGAGCTCAAGCGAGACCGCAGCGGCGGAGGGGAAGCGGCTCTGCTCCGACTCGCCGCGGCCACCGCGCGAAAGCGCGCCGCGGAGTCCGGACCCGCCAGCGTCGCCTACTTTTGCCGACGCGGCGCGTCGCTCACCCCCGCCACCTGCGTCACCATCGCCGCCACCGTCACCGACCGCGGGGGTTAGGCCACCCCCCGCCCCCGCTACCGCTGCCAACACCCCCGAAGCACCCCCCGGCGCCGCGACAAGAACGTGGCAACAAAAGCCGGGGCAAAAGAAGCCCAGGTACCCGCCGCTGGTAGTTGAGAAGCTACCAAACTGGGCCGCCCATTTCCGGGCCATCAGGGAGAAACTGGGCCGGCCTCCTAACGCTCGTCCATACGGAGGTGGAGTTCGCTTCACCCCAGACAGCGAGGAGGAGTATAGGCTGGTCCAGCGATACCTGACTGGCCTAGAGAAGGATAGCGGCGTCAGCTGGTTCGCTTACTCGCTGCCAGCAGAGAAGAGCCTGAAGATCGCCATACGGGGACTACCGGCGGATACGGACCCGAAGGAGATAGAGGAGGAACTCCAAACGCTGGGATACCAGCCGGAGTATGTGCGCCATATCAAGGCCGCACAAGGACGACCCAGTTGCGTATTCCACGCGATCTTAAAAAAGACTCCGGACGTCCGGGCCATTTACGACACCACGACGTTCATGTTGATGCGTGGTGTCAAAATAGAGGCCTGGCGCGGAAAAAGAGGACCTGCCCAGTGCCACCGATGCCAGCTGTTCAGACACAGCTCGCATCAGTGCCACCGCCCGCTCGCTTGCGTGCGCTGTGGGGGGGAGCACGCGGCGAGAGACTGCCCGCGCCCGCGGGAAGAGCCAGCCACCTGCGTGAACTGCGGTGGCCCGCACCCGGCGTGTAACATCAAGTGTCCGGTGTTCCAGAAGGAGATCCGGAACAAGCGGGCGGGCACCGCCGCCATAACGGCCACATCACGCCGGCCCAAAGTGGCCATTGAGAAGCCACAAGTGATGCCAGAAGAGGCCCAAGGCACGACACTTATGGCGGCGGCCAACGGGCCCTCAGACAGACAAGCTGCCTCCTCTGGGCGGAGGAAAAATAAGAGACGCGGGGGAAAGGGCAAGGGAAAGAAACCCGACCCTCCCCAGGCGACCCAAGAAAACCTCATAGCCTCCCCTGTCCCAAGCGGGGCACAGGTTGTGAAAAAACAGCAACCTACCGCTAGCGCCGCCACTGCGCCGCGGATGACCAAGGAACCACAGAAACAAAAGTTCCAAAAAGAAACCAGTGGCGGCGCTACCGACGCCAAAGCAGCCACAAAAAAGAAGACGGATTTCACAACCAGTGCCATTGGATTGCTGATGGACCTGATAAAGGCCATCAGGCAGGGACAGGATGTCGAGTTGGTCATCCTGGATGGCCTGGCCGCACTACTAACGCTGCACCACGGCTAGGTCACCCAGGGCGACCCAAAATGGTACGCCTGCGGCCTTCTGGCACAAGGCCGCCCCCCCTCCGCCACCTCCTTCGGGACACGGACGACGTTACAAAACAAACCCGGATCGATCTCCAGATAAGCCGCAGCCAAGTTACACGCGACTTATCTGTGACAAAAAGACTCCACACTCACAACACACACACCCATTGCGTAACGTGTTCTAGGTTAATATAGGCACGTTACGTAGATGCAGACAGACAAACATGTCTATACAGGCACCCAAACTCACGCGTGTGCACGCGGCGCGGGCTGCGAGTCACGCAAACATTGAACGGTGTCACACAGACACAATACCGTTCACACACACATGACGGTTCCTTAGCCCGGACAGTGAACGGCTAGCTCTGTGAGCTGGACGGGCGGGGACCACTCACCTACTCTGTAGGCGCGTCGAGTCGGCATCTTCGTCGCTGGTCGTTGTCGCCGGGCCTCCCCTAGGTAACTAGGGGTCTCACCTGGCGGCGACAGACCGCCGAGATGTCGTGAAGAAAGCGGCGCTTCACTATAAGCGTCGCGGCGCTCCTACAGAAACAAAATAGCAATCACTCACACGGGCGCGCGTTGCCCGCGCGTGCCCGAAAATCCACTGCCATTGAAGCAGGCCAAATGAGAGGCCCGTATTATTACGGGTCGCCGTATGGCTTCCGCGGTCGGGGGGTGAAGCCCCGGCACCGCACGCAACGCCCCCTTACGGGGGCGCAGCGATATAGCTCCGATCGGCGCATCCTCTTCCCCCCCGACCCTTGCTCGACGAAGTGCCAGCCCGCGCTGTAGCTGAGCCTGTAGCTTTAAATTCCCCTGATAATAATAATATAATCCAGATCCAGCCTGTCCCATCTTGCTGTCCTCCCGTCAGCGACGCCCTAAGCCGAGGTCCGTACCCCACAGGGGGTGCCCTTAGCGAGCGTTCGCTTAGTAATGTAAGTAGTTTTACGCCCCTGGCTGGAGGCTTTGAGTCTGCTTAAGGCAGCCACAGGATAGTCCGGTTAAGTAGTCACGACCTCTCAAGGTCAACTACGAGATGCCATACATAAAAAAAAAAAAGCGCGCATCCTCTTTGGACGACAGACGTGCGCTCATAAACAACTGCTTAGGATTTCGTGTCAATTAATTTGTTAAAATATTTTTGTAATTTTTATTAAATTTTAGTTTGATTTTGTCAGTTATTTTTTTTAATAAAATCATTTTAAATCTCTAAAATCAGAAGTGGGATTGAATGCCATTTTAACCGCTTCAAGTCATTTCTGGTTCCATCGTAATGTCGAGCAGAAAACGTGCAGCACCGCGAGTGCGCGCGTCTTCGCCTAATTTAGGTAACCTAGCCGGGACGATGGAAGCAATCCTCAACCGCCTGACAACGCTAGCAGCGCGCCGAAACACCACGTGGAACCACGACACCGCCACTGTTGGCTGCCCTCGTCGAGCCAGCGCCACGTGACGAGAGCGTGATCAGCACCCCGAGCGACACCAGGTGCTCAGCTATATCGACAACGGCTTCAACGGACATCACGGAGCGTCTTATAGACGCACTAAAATCTATAAATCCGGTGAGATCCAACCATTATTATGTGTCTGATTTTGATCCTAATATTCATGACGCCTATGCGTGGTGTGACGAAGTAGACCGTACCCAATCGCATAACAACAACAAGTGGGATGAAAAAGAGTGCCTAGCCCGTGTGGGACTATCCCTAAAGGGTGACGCACGCTCCCGGTTACGCGAGTGGACTAGTAACAATCGTACTTGGTCAAATTTCAAATTAGAGCTCAAATTACTTTGTCCGCGACGCATTGACGTCGCAAATATTCTGTTTGATGTGATGTGTAAAGAATCTGATAAGTACTTCACGTATGCAGACTACGCACGAAAATCTTTATTACGAGTACGTACTGTGAAAGGATTAAGTGACGAATTATTATGCGCCAACATTTTGCGCGGCATAAAAGATCCACAAATATACATACATAACATCACGCCTTGTTTCCCCGAAGGGTTGGGCAGAGGTGTACCAATAGTACACCCACATTTCGCCAGTTATGTTTAAGTCCCATGTAATAGGGGGCGAGCCTATTGCCATCTACCGGGCACAAATCCAGACTTCGGGCTGCTATTGAGAAATTCCAGATAGAAAAGCCCAATAACACGTTGTCCGACCTGGGAATCGAACCCAGGACCTCATGCTCAGCAGTAGCGATTGCGGCCTCATGTGCAGAAGAAATAAACGCTAAATTAAAACGCGAAACTATCGTGGAGTTCTTATAAATCTATGTGAAATCAAATCGTTCAAGTGTAAGTGTAACTATTTCACTGTTCTTGATATGGTGACAGGCTTCCTTCAAATAAAGATTAACGAAGGTTCTGTGCATCGTACTGCAAGGTATTTAGCGATGACGTCATGCTAATGAGAGACTCCTTAGGGGACGGCTTGTCCTTGCTCGATTCTGTTCTGGAGATTTTAACAAGGGTGGGTTTTTCTATTAATTTGAGAAAATGCACCTTCCTTACGACTGAAGTGGAGTATCTTGGGAGAACGATCAGTAAAGGTCAGGTCCGGCCGAGCGTACAAAAAATAGACGCACTAGCCAAATCCTTGAGACCTGTACAGCCTTTTTTTTAATGTAAGATCACTTGTTTTCTTTTTGCTTATCATAAAGTTTAAGCTCCCTGTATGTATATGCTTGGAAGATGTTTGCTATGGCGCTGTAGGTGCTTATTTTCTATCTTGCTAACTAATATACGTTACGTGGATATCAGTCAAACTCTTATAAGGCCTTGTGTAGCGTTGAGTTGACTGGAACAGACAAGTATGTTTGTGCTGTAATGTACATGTAAGACCTGGATGGCTAAGGCATAAGGCATTGAACTGTGTGGTTTTCGTGTAAGGCCTTGTGTGGCATCGAAATAGCGCATCCCATTAACCTCGTGTAAGGCCTTGTGTGGCATCGAAGTAGCGTCCGATTTATCTCGTGTAAGGCCTTGTGTGGCATCGAGATAAGATAAGATAAGATAAGATAAGATCATTTATTTGTCAAACATGCGTTTACATAAACTGACTAATCAGACATGCAAGGTATTGAGGTAATAGTATGTTGTGTGCGTCCATGTTTTACCAATAACGGCGTACAAATTTTGTGGGTATAGAAGATTACATTAAATTGCATTTTTCTTAATCATTTTAAATTTCATTACAAATTACAAAACAAATAAATAATAATTTATGTCAAGATTTTATAGGTATATTATAGTCAACATAGATTAAATTATTCCCAGGATATTCATTATTATGCAGTCAAATAGAATAATTCAAAATTGATACAAAATTCAAAATGTTATTCTTATCTATATATTGGAAGTCGGAATAGAAAAGTCCTTTTCATTTAAAAAATCTATAACATTGTAATATACTTTACTAACTAAAAAAATTCTCAGCTTATTTTTCAAAAGTGACAAGGGCAGTTCTCTCCAACTTTTTGGTAACTTATTAAATATGGTAGGAGCCATACAGAAGACACTTTTGCTCATGAGGGTTGTTCTCGCAGTATGAGAGCATATCCTGCTATTGTCGCGCCTATTACGTGGTACTACTTCATGTAATCGTCTAAATCGGTGTGGATTTGTTTTGACAAAAACAGTTACTTCTAAAATGTACAGACATGGCAAAGTAAGTATCTTATATTTTTTAAAGTAAGGCACGCAACTATCAGTAGGTTTTATTTTAAACATTGAACGAACGCATCTCTTCTGAGCCTTGAACACCGTGTCTTTGTCTGTTGAGTTGCCCCAAAAAATTACACCATAGCGTAGATGAGATTCGGTTAAACCATAGTAGGCTTTAAGTAATGCCTCCACACTTAATATGGACGACAATGTGTGCAGGGCGTAAGCAGAATTACTGATTTTTTTGCACAAGATTTCGATATGGGTCTTCCAATTCAGTTTTTTGTCAATGTTGAGTTTTGTCCTAAAAATTTGGTTGTTTCTACCTCTTCTATAGACTGGCCATCATAGTGTATATTTAAGTTACTCTTGCTATTGATCCGTTGACTAAAATGTATTAATTTAGTTTTTGTTAGGTTAATTTTTAAGTTATTCGAGATGTTCT
Source organism: Dasypolia templi (assembly GCA_963555695.1). Lineage (NCBI taxonomy): Eukaryota > Metazoa > Arthropoda > Insecta > Lepidoptera > Noctuidae > Dasypolia > Dasypolia templi. The sequence continues at coordinate 3,399,804 of OY743144.1, forward strand.
TATTTCATGTCATGTAAAAACATTATGTGGCATAGAAGTGGTATATTTATTTGCGGCGTATAAGGCCAAAAGTGGCATCGCCCATTAATATATTTCATGAAAAAAAAATTTTTTTCAAAAGTTAAAGCGCATAGTGACATCTTGACCCAACCAAGTATAAAATTACTGATGAACATGATGTATGTGAGATATTACATGTATGTGTCTTCCTCCCCAGGTTATGAAGATTCGGTTGTTGAGACTACTTCGGAACCAGAGCAAAGACGATTAAAGGAGACCATCGAGGACGCTGTTCAGTCAGGAGAAGCCGTGTTAGCTGCAACATCAAACGAGAGGGAGCTAGGAGTGACCAGCGGGCCCGTTACGAACTTTTAAAAAACCAGGCAAGTTCCAGGCAATTCATTTCACGGGCTGGTTAAATTTCGTATTATGACATTCCTAGTTCTGAGCGACTTCACGCTGGGTAGTTTGTCTATGGCTGGCTTGTAATTCTCTGACGTAACGTTCAGTAGCCCAATTATATATTTATTGGGAAGTTACGGTTTTGTTTAAATCACGTATTTTATGATAAAAATAATAAATACCATATATTAAACTAGTTAGTCTAGTATAGTAGGTGAAAATATGAACGCAATTTATATTGTGCTATTCTCGATTATAATAATTTATATAATATTTCCTGTTTGCAAATTGTAACGCGAGGTTTCCGAACGTATTCCACTTGAAGGTCAGCGGGGAATTCGACAACTTCAATGAAAGTATTGTTTGTCAAACATTAGTTAATAACAATAACAATAGGAAAGAACACTATCGTATTGTTTGTTTAATGGAACGATCCATTCTAAGATTTACGGAGTACGAGTATAAACAAAAAGATGGCGAAAGTGTTATTGAGTGTTTCAATTAATATTCATGTTTTTAACAGGATATAATATTAATACAATGTAAGTTTTATTTTAATAGTGGATGAGCGTTCTCGCCCTCGCCTCGTCGGCGCGTTACCTAACTTATGTTCAGCTGGAAAGATTGTTGGGGTTTTTATACTACTTCCAAGAAGTCTGAAGAAATCTCAGTGATTTGCATCTACTATAGAAAATATTGGCTGGGACATTGAATGAGAGCCTATATCACCAGTAGGGCGTTGGTAGGAGCCAGTAGCATACTACGAGTATGATAATGCAACCAAAACCTAAAATGAGAATAATGTTTAGTTAAAACTTTACGTAAAGTTCATACTTAATAAAAACAACTACCTTGGTCTTCACGGATATATCCGTGGATTGTATAAGCCCGTTATGGGTTAAAGGTAAACACCAAAAGGAAAGGCCGTTGTTAGGATTTCAATAATACGTTTATTATCCTTTTATTTATTTAGTGGAAAAGTGTATTTTACCATTCTTAGCCTTGCGTGGGATCACACATCTCATGACATGTGAGGCCTCAGCTGCTCACAAAGATTCAGTCCCAAGTCGTGAACTGCACATCATCCATGTCGAACGCATTAGTTATTGGTCACGAAGTCGTCTCCTTTTATTACTTGATTCACAAGTTTGCCGAGAAGAATCACTTTCCAGGAACTCAAACAGTTCATTTTCGTCACACATGATTATATTTCCTTATTTTATATCGAAAACACTCCAATAATTTCCAAATAAACCCAAAACAATTCAATAAAAGCTCCTCTGAAGCAACGTAAACTGAATGGATTGTGAGGTTACTTTTTGACAGTTCTAATACGGAACGAAATGTCAAACGAACGTTCGTAATACGGTATTGCCAGGCAGTAGTCGGCCAGAAGTCGGCCAGGGTGTCACGTGACCGCTGACTGGCTTGTTTGACGAGTTCATAATACGAAATTGCAATGCAGTTCTGTTTACGCCGTAAACTGCCTGGAAATAAGAGTTCATAATAGGGCCCCAGGCCTATATAAGCCAACGGAAACCGGCGCGCATCCCACGCCCGACGAAGTGCACGACCTCATCAAAGGTCTTAAGGCTCGTAAAGCCCCCGGCTCAGATGGAATCACCAATAGGGTATTCCAACTTTTCCCTGCCCACCTGATAATGCTACTGACCACCATCTTCAATGGTGCTCTGAGCAACAACATCTTCCCACAGGCATTCAAAGAAGCCACCGTCATCGGTATCCCGAAGCTCGGCAAGCCAAAGTCTGAGCCTAGTAGTTACCGCCCCATCAGTCTGCTCAATGTCCTCGGCAAAATCTATGAGAGGCTTATTTATAAGCGCCTCAGAGACTACGCCGAGACAAAGGGCCTCATCCCCAACGAACAGTTTGGTTTTAGAACCCAACACTCGTGCGTACAACAGGTCCACCGTATAGTCGAACACATCAACTTCGGTTTCCAACGAGGTTTGATGACCGGTGCTGTCTTCTTCGACATAGCGAAAGCGTTCGACAAAGTCTGGCACAACGGCTTATTATATAAGCTGTACCAACTCGGCGTGCCAGATCGTCTCGTGCTCATCTTACGGGACTTTTTGTCGAACCGCATCTTCCGTTATCGCATCGAAGGAGCGCTATCCTCCCCCCACCCTATTCGCGCAGGAGTCCCTCAGGGCTCTGTGATCTCTCCTCTAGCTTTCACGCTATTGACCAGCGACATGCCAAAGTGCAGCAAGGCGCAGTTGGCCCTGTTCGCAGACGACACGGCCATCTACTACACCGGCCGTGATGAAAATTCGATAGCTCGCATTCTCCAAACCCAAGTGAACAAGCTTGGCGCTTGGTATAGAAAATGGCGAATCGAAGTCAATCCCGACAAAAGTCAAGCGGTTCTTTTCTCAAAGCCGCGTCGCAACCCCTCACCCCCTCGACCGATCACCATGTTCGGCAAGCCGATCCCTTGGGAGAAGCGAGCCAAATACCTGGGTGTCGTACTAGACGAACACCTCTCTTTTTCAGAGCACATTAAGGCGGCTCGTTCGCACGCCGCCTTCGCTCTAGGTAGACTTCACTTTGTCCTCAATGCACGTAGCAAATTGTCACTGAAGTGCAAAATGCGTATCTACACAGCGTGCATCCGCCCGATCATGACCTATGCCAGTGCAGTCTTCGCACACGCCAAGCCCGTTCGCTTCAACAGAATGCAGACCCTCCAGAACAAGTTCCTCCGTAGGATAACAGGCTCCCCCTGGTACGTTCGTAACGAAATCCTCCACGTAGACCTCAGGATTCCCACTATCCGTCAGTTCATGAAACGCATTTCAAAGCGTTTCTTCGAGACCGCCGCGAATCACCGCAACCCTCTGGTTGTGAAAGCCGCTAGTTATATTCCCTCCTCCATTAGTCATGTCCGCCGTCCCAAGCATGTCCTCACCGATCCCGATGACCACATAACTCTCATTCAGGAGAGCAGTAGGGCCACCAGTACAGTGCACAAACACAGACCGACATTCCGACCTCGCCGCCGAGGTTCCTCGCGAAGATCCCGACGTAATTGTTTATTAAATTTTAGTTTGATTTTGTCAGTTATTTTTTTGAATAAAATCATTTTAAATCTCTAAAAGTATGATATTATTACCGTGCTTTAGGGTTACAAAATAAAAGCAGCAAAATATTCAAAAAGCTAACTCGCAACAAGCGATCATTGACCGATCTTTTTATTTATAAACGTCCGCCCGCAAACAATGCTTCGCAAAGTTTTAACTTCTTAACTATATATGTAAGTTAAATAACAAGGAATTTTATAAATAAACCTTTTGGAATAAATTCTCTAAATGATGGTGTTAAACAGAATCAAAATCCGTTGCGTCTGCGGTCAAAATAGACACTAAAAGCGACTTTAATTTAATTTTATGTATCAATGACATGTGGCCTTATAGGCGCTTCGAAATAGGTATATCGTGTATATAACAAAAAAATTCACACACAAAACGTTATATCAACCTATCGAAAAATACATTCTAGATTCATTGCCGTTATTTATAACTCGTGCGTGCTCGTAAACAATGGTCTGGGTCACGCTTATGTACATAAAACCAGGCTTGTCGGGTGGTATGTCTTTATGACTGAAAGTTTTGTTTTCTTGGAGATAAGAATATAGAGGTACAATTTTGACCTTGACATTGTTTTCGGTGTGTAGAAATACATAAAAAATCTTACGCCTTCGTCCCATGGGGGTAGGCAAAAACTACAGAACGCCACCTGCTACCATCCTTACATACTCCTTTTGCTTCGTTTACTTTCATACAGGGCAGATTAAATGTACTTTCATGCCAGGAAGAAATCGATCACCGCGTTTCGCAATTTCGAATAAATAAGTCTGGTAATGCAATTTTGTGAGGGTTACTTAGGACCTCGTTTATGTGATCAAGTACTATTCGAAATCGTATTAATATCACATACGGTAAGTGTGTGATATTATACACTAACACTCAAACTCAAAGCATAGTTGCCCATTCCAAAGCGTATTAGGTAGTGTAACTACTTTATTGCAATTCACAAAACTTTTTTTGCAATTTCTACATTAATATCTGAAATTTTTTTCGTGTACACAATAAAGATTATTATATTCATACCTTCGCAATTTTTTTACTTCGGTATGTTTTTTTTTGCCTTGATAGACCTTGTTATAGGTTCTCTTGCTTCAATTTGCTAACTCACATAGAAACTAATTCTATGAATATTTTATTCAATTTGTTCTAACGTACTGTTTTATTTCTCAAGGGAAATTTCAAAAAGCCACGAATGTTTTACTGTCCTTTTAATTTCACTCCAACTCTTCAGTTATGTACACAAAAATTTTGGTACAATTTATTACAGTGCATTTTGTACAGCTCTTTATGCAACAAATAGTAACACTGATAAAATAAAAATAAATAGAAGTAAGGAATTTGAAAATTTCGTGCCATATAGTTTTTTTTCTAGTTTACATTTGCTTTTTTGTAAACGTTAACGTCGACTCATTTTGTTGCGTATCATGAATGCGGGTTTAAACATTTTAGTGTTTAACAGGCAGAGAATTACGCATGAGGGAATTTACATTATTGTTTTTTATTAAACTTCCTTTTTTGTTGTAGTTCTTTACCCACGTTCACAAAAACGTAAAAATATCGCGGCGAGATTTTTTCGCACACTGGATTACCAACGCTCTGCTTAGCCCTGAGTGTTGAAAACCCAACAACACTGTTGCGTGTTTTCGAAGCACCGGAATGCGCTCAGTTAGATTTTCTACGCTAGACTCAACACCGAGAGTTAAAAATCCAGTGCGCGATAAAATCCCGCCGCGATAGTTTTATGTCCGTGCGAACGTGGGCATGGACTAACAAAGTTCGGAAATTTTGGTTTCTACGATTATACTTAGAAACGTAGGTTTACGGCGTAGCGCCGAGTAGGCTACGGCGTAGCACAGAGTAATCTACAGCGTATCAATGGGTTCTAGACCACAAATGGATGGCCTGGGCCTATTTGGCGAAGCCGGACATGCAATATTTTTTTAGCTAAAATTTTTTTCTTTGTTTTTAAATATAGTGTTGTATTTGTGAAGAGTGTCAACTGTGTTTTTAGCTACACCGCAACATATTTTTGAAAAGGCTAGGCAGGTGATAGGATGATTTTATTACTGTAATATTAAATATGAAGAAGCCACACGCTTTTGATGTTGTTGGAGGGGATTATTCCCCTCCTTGTCGTACGGTACGGACAATGTATGACGCTAGTATGAAGTTACATGACGTCACGTCACTTCTGCCTATAGTGCTGCCGTTGTCTAACACTTATTTTAAAACGTATATTACTTTTTAATATGTTGTGTGCACTATTCGGAAACAATAATTTTTTCATTAAAATTTATATTTTTTAAACGTTGTCAAGAAATAGTGCAGTAAACTGACAGTGTTGACCTCAGGTCAGTATTTACAATTTGACTACCGTCAATAAATTCTATAATGTGCCTTCATTACTTTAATAATGCTTGGAATATAAATTGAAAAAAAATTGAAAACAATTTCACGAATTCAACACTTCAGAGCACAGAAAATCCTGCATTTAAATGCAGACATTCCAATTTACTAAAACGCAGCAAATCGTCGGAATTTTAGCAACAACGCTTTTCTATAAAGGCGTCACACACTGAAATAAAATATGTAATGCATTTCGTACCGCTACACGTTGTAATTGAAATTTGACGCAAGTTATACGCATAAAGCGGACAATGCATTTTTTTGCCAAGTTATGGTTAAGTTTTATATACACATAAAAAAAATTATATACACTTAACAAAATGTAGTAACCAGTGGGCTTATCAGAAAATCAATTAAATTAAAAAAAAAATGTAATTGATTTTCTGACAAGCCCACTGATTACCTTTTAATATTATTATTACTTTTTATCAACTTATAGGTGAAAGAACTGTGTGTATAAATCGCTTGGCTTAGCAATAATAATTTGTTCGCATATTTTGTAGGCGAACCTTGAGAATTGTATTTATAGTAGTTTATTTCCACAAAACGGCACGGGAGTGCATACTTCGAAGACACTAACATCGGGAGGCGTCGGGTGCGCAACATAGACGGTGACAGCATGACTAGTCTGAGTATGAAGTGGCGCAACTGTGTGCTACTAGCAAATCTTCGTACAACAGGTGTAGATAGTGATGCAATGGCAACAGCATCCACCGCAGCAGCCACCGCGGCAACAACCTCTGCAACCTCCGCACATTTTTTTTCTATGGAAGGTAAGAGTACCTAGTTAAATAAGAGCCTAAAAAAGGTCGAAAGTAGATCAAAGTTGTGGAAAATCAGAATTTTATAAAAGTCACTTATTTTATAAAAACATAAAAGTTTGTTTGGTATTTTTATTATGTCAGTATTACACGAGTGATTTGATTGTACTGAATTATTGTATGAGAACCATCATCATTTAGCCGAAAGACGTCCACAGCTGGACTCAGGCTTCCTACAAGCATCGGTGGATTCTCGTGATGTGAAGTAGATCGTCAGTCCTTCATAAGCGGGACGTTCCCACGCTGAGCCTCATGGTACGTCGCGATACCGTAGAATCTTTATAATAGAATAAAAAGTATAACATATAACTTACAGAAAAATGTAGAAAATTTACATGAGGCGAGACAATGGGCGATATTAATAATTACCTATAAATAGATTAAAGGGAGAAGGAGAGACAGTACTGCAGCAAATGGTAGTCTGTGGAGTGAAATGTTACGCCAACCGTTCTTTAAGAAATGTACCTGTTTTACTACCTCTCAGCAGAGGTGATCAGCTGTTAATGTGTTAGTCAGAATAGTGATAACTTAGTATAGTTGATATAGAACACTGCGTCTTTGCTCTAACAATAACAGACATCATCATGTTACTTATCTTTATACACAATCTTACTAGCAGTTACCGCTTATAACTTGCACAGCACAAAAGGAAAGTGGCCATAAAACACGGTGGCTGTTTTGGATTTATACAGCCGGAGTAGTCCCGGTTTATGTCCCACGTAATGTGGTCACTGGAGCGCTGGTTTAGCTACGTTAAGCAACGGCCTTTGACTTTAGAATTGTGGGCGTTTGTATTGCAAGAAGAAATTAGAATGGAATAGGAATATGCACATGAACTTAGATAAATGATCGGTCTCGCAGCGGTCAAGCGCTGCGAGACCGATCATTTATCTAAGCAGATGAATATACTCTCTAATGGATGACTCACTACAGACAGTTAATGAGATAGACAATATTGATATTGCTTCCTCTATTGAATGTAATAGTTCGACCCTTTCGGAGCATATTTTTGTTAAACAAAATGACTTGACGATCGTTTCGCAGAATATAAGGAGCATTTATTGCAACTTTGATAACTTTATGATAATATTATCAAATTTTAAATTCGATGTAGATTTGATAATACACACAGAATGCAGATTGAGTACTAATAAACCTTTACCACAATTTCCTAACTACAACTGCCATAGTACAACACGACAGATGAACCAAAATGATGGAGTGGTTATTTATGTTAAAAATACGCTAAAACCTAAAGTTCTAGAATTGCAACTATTTCAAGCAACTTAAATGCAGGTGGATATACTAAATAATACAGTTTTGTGCATTTATCGATCCCGGTCACATACAAATATTGATGCTTTTTTGGATTCCCTTAGTTTACACTTAGACACATTAACCTCACGGAAAAATATAGTAATAGCAAGTGACATTAATATAAATATTAGGTCTCTCAATATTAGGTCTATTGACTGCCTCGTTGGTCTAGTGGTCGCAATCGCTACTGCTGAGCATGAGGTCCTGGGTTCGATTCCCAGGTCGGGCAACGTGTTATTGGGTTTTTCTATCTGGAATTTCTCAGTGGCAGCCCGAAGTCTGGATTTGTGCCCGGTAGATGGCAATAGGCTCGCCCCCTATTACGTGGGACTTAAACATAACTGGCGACATGTGGGTGTACTATAGGTACACCTCTGCCCAACCCTTTGGGGAAACAAGGCGTGATGTTATGTTATGTAGGTCTCAAGAAACTGAAACGTCTCATGAGCTAACGAACCGAAACAACTACCTCAATATGTAAGCTGTTTATGGCATACTACCTGGTCATACACTACCTACCAGAGTACGGAACTGCCTGGACCATTTTATGATACAGCTACATAAAAAAAGACCTCTGCCTCAATTGCTATATTGCACACTACAATAACTGACCACTACACTACCCTTCTCAAACTCTCTAAAATAAAAAATAAAGATGCTCCAAAAAAAACGACTACAAATTAAACAATGAACGAGCCCGAAAAGGGGAATGCCCGCCGTCCATAGACACTTCGGCCTCGAGTGCACACATTTTAAAGTATATGGATAGGATAATATGCAATTTAATCAATTAACTGGACAAGGAATTGGTTTACAAAAATGTTAGGGTTTTTAAAATATAAAATAGTTTTTAATCTTAACTAACGTAATTGCTTTACTATCATTGGATATTTAAGTTAGGGTTAAAATAATTGTCGAAATCCTTTAAATATGCTTATTTGATGGATAAAATAACAAATCCGCGAGAATTAAACTCAGTAAGGCAACCGCAAACAATGAAAGTACATTCTGTAGATTTTTGTGATTTGACACTTGACTGTGTCATGACTTGACAGCCGGCCAGAGTAGTTCAAGGTTGCCACATTAGCAAAACAAAAAAATCTATATCGACTTTTATTCGAATAATAATTTAATACAAAATTATAATCACTACTAAAACCCCACTGAAGATAAGTACGTTTTTGTCATATTTGATCTTTATTGTGCTAAACATGAATTGTTATAATCCTATGTATTCATTATTATAATATCAACTATTAAATAGTTTGTGCATTTAATATCAAAAGTAAAAACATAACACCGTATATGTTAACAGATCGTATAACAAGCATTACGGATGTGATTTTTTTTTAATCCATGAAAACATGATCGATTATTTCGTGAACGAAATTGATAAGTATTGGCAACACTGCTGCTTTATCCACAACCACGAATGTCATTTTTCGTTTCAGTACTTTTTATTATTGCAAAAATATTGCCAACTTGTTCGGATAAATGTTGATGTAATGTACTTGTTAAATAAATAGAAATTACGACTGTAGAGGAGTATTTACTCAGGGTGTGTGATGGATCTATTGCAATGATTTGAAATGCGCGTTTACCAGTAAAAAGGTATATTGATCAGCAAAACACAGTAACAAGGGCACAAACAGGTAAACATAAAAAACAATCGACATTTTCACGAGCGGATCGCGATCGTGGCGTACGGGCTCGCGATGTATCGTCCACGGTCCGTTGGCGGGGGTGTCGTCTCCCGCCGCAACGCTTAAGGCTAGTTCATACACAAATGTTAAGGCCATGTTACATCCTCCCCCTCTGACTTAGACATGCGTCCACGCGTCTGAGTCAGTCAAGATAACGCTTAGGTCTACCGCGCCTACGCTTCTCGTTGACCGGGGCCGGCGGTACATCGCCTACGAATGGGGTCAACTGGGAAACGTGGTATCTCCCTAATGTCTCAGCGCTACTTACCTTCTCCAACACATAAGTGGTGGAGCTAGCGGGTTCCTTTATACGGTAAGGTCCGTCCCGTCGTGGTATGAACTTCAGCGTTTGTCCGCGGGTCGTGTCTTGTGTCTTCAAAAGGACCAAATCACCAATTGAGTAATCAGGTGCAGGGCTGCGACCCTCATCGGCATAACGTTTTTGATTCGCTTGAGCCTTTTCATGCACTTCCCTAGCTTCAAGTAGTACTGTTGACATCCTCTGGAGGTAAGGGGAAAGGCTCGTCACGACGTTGTCACTCTGCACGATGGTGCGCATATCAGCTATGACGTCGGCCGGCGCACGCATCTCTCGCCCGAACGTCAGGTAAGCCGGTGAAAATCCGGTGCTGCTGGTCACTGCAGAGTTCAGAGCGAAACGTATCGCGGGTAGGTGAGCGTCCCATGTGTTGTGATCTTTCCCCACCAGAATAGCAAGTTGTGGTTTCAGATCACGGTTTTTCCTTTCTACTGGGTTCGCTTGCGGGTGATACACAGGCGACAGCGACAGAGTAATGCCAAATGAATAGCAAGCCTGCTGCATTATTTCACTTATGAACTGTACACCATTATCACTCAAGATCCGTCTTGGCACTCCATATCTCAGTAAAATCTCTGAGATCAGGATCTTGGAACAGTTCAAGCTGGTAGCATCTTGTAGAGCAAATAACTCTACCCATCGAGAGCACGTGTCTTCTACGATAAGTATCCACTTGTTCTTATCGGCGGTCTCCGGCAATGGGCCGAAAAGGTCCACCGCGATGACTTCAAAGCGGCGATTGGTTGCGGGGGTCTGCAGAAGTCCAGCTGGCTTCCTGTTATCGGCTTTGTACCTCTGACATTCTACACACTTCTTCAGGTATCTAACGATGTATTGACGCATACCAGGCCAGTAATACTTCGACCTCACTCGATCTAGTGTGCGCTCCACTCCGCAATGGCCAGCTGTCGGTGCGTCGTGATATTCTGCCATGACTTTATCACGTTCGTGCTCCGGTACAACGAGACAACCTGTCTCTTCCTCACACTCGTCGGGGCCATATCTGTATAAAATGCCGTCCGACATAATGAATCCACGGTCGGACCAACTCCGAACGGATCGTCGGTTGATTCGAGGTCCTCAACGATCTTTTTCACGTCAGGGTCTTTGAGTTGGTTTTCACGGACATCCTTGGGGCTTCTTGACGGGAAATCGACTTCGGCATAGCGGATTTCACAATTCGTTTCTTCTGCGCAAGGCGGTCGTGAAAGAGTGTCAGCGATGACGTTCGACCTACCGGGTGTATATTCTATACGGAGATTGTACTCCTGGAGAGTAAGGGCCCACCTAGCTAACCGACCGCTTGGTGACTTTACCGTCATCAGCCATCGCAGAGGTTGGTGGTCGCTCTTTATCACAACCTCTGAACCTTCGATGTACGCGCGGAACTTGGTAACTGCCCATACAACTGCAAGCGCTTCTCTTTCCGTTGTATTATAGTTTCTCTCCGCACTAATCAGCAAACGGCTGGCGTATTCTACTGGTCTTTCCTCGGGACCCTCCCCCTGCATCAGTACTGCTCCGAGACAGTAACCGCTGCTGTCGGTCCTCAATGTAAACGGCATCGATTCGTCAGCTTGGCGCAGTATCGGGGCACTGATCAACTTTTCCTTAATGAGATCGAAAGCATCTTGTTGCTTCGAAGTCCAGGTCCATTTGCTGTCTTTTTTTAGAAGATCCGTCAGAGGTTTGGCAACATCATTGGGAATAATTGGGAATAATTGGGCATAATTGGGAATAAAGCGCCGGAACCAACTTGACGTTTGGAGAAAGGTCTTCACGTGTTTCGCGTTCTCAGGAGGGGACATATTTGCGATAGCTGCCATCTTATCGGGGTCTGCCTTCACCCCACCTGGTACGATCACATGGCCCAGAAACTTAACAGACTCGCGAGCAATGCAACTCTTTTCGCGGTTCACTCGCAGGTTGTACATCTCAAACCGGTCGAAAACAGCGTTCAAGTCTTCCAGGTGCTTGGGGAACGACTCCGATAGGACAATGACGTCATCTAAATATTTTAACATGCAAACATCGGCCAGTTCTTTGCCGGATCTGAATCGGTCCATTAGCCGTTGGAATGTCGCTCCTGAATTCCTCAATCCCATTTGCATCCTTTTAAACCTAAAACAACCGAGTGGGCTCACAAACGCAGTCTTATCGCGGTCAGTCGACTCCACAGCAATTTGAAAGTACCCTGATCGGAGGTCACAGGTTGTCATGAAACTGGTGTTCTTAGCTGAGTGGAGAACGTCTTCGATGCGTGGAAGTGGGTAGCGATCGGGCTCGGTTACATCATTCAGCTTCCTGTAATCTACACATAGCCGAACCCCTCCATCCTTTTTCGTCACGAGGACCACGTTGGCAGCCCAAGGAGATTCGCATTCTTCGATCACGTGAGTGTCTAGTAACTTCTGCAACTCTTGCTCCAACATCGCTCTCTTACTGGGAGACATCCGGTAAGGCGGTGAGGCGATGGGTTCCTGCTGCGGGTCTATCTTCAACCGGTGGTTGGCGTATTCCGTTGGTGGCCCGCCATTTGCAAAGCGGTCAGACCTCTTCAACAGAAACGCGTTCAGTTGGATCCTCTGATCCGCTGTTAACTTGGTGCCTTCATCATCCCTCAGCCCAAGGTTTGATGCTTCTACCTTCATCAGCTCCATCTGGCCGCCAGTAGGTAAGTTAAAGCTGGTGACAAACGAATGCCAGTGTTCCGGCTCGTCGTTAAAACACCAGCTACTCTGTGGTAACTCTGCTCAACAGGATACTTGCTTTCATGATAAAGTCTCTACCTAGCAATGTCCGAGTTCGCGCGTCCGGTAAAACTATAAAAGTGACAGGTATAACGTGGTTTTCTAATATAACGTCAGTATCACACTCAAGTACAGTGCCCATCTGTTGTGATCCGTCGGCAAGCCCTATAGTACGTAACCTTTTCTTAAAAACAACGCCAGCTCTAAAAAGTAAGTCGTATAACATGGGGCCCCCGATGGAATGCGTCACCCCCGTGTCTAAGATGGCTACCCCCTTGCGGTTCACGACCTGGATTTCCACCAGCGGCCGCGGATCGTCACTATCGGCTACTTGAGCGCTACAAAAATCCGACTTGCTTGAAGTCGACGCACCTTTGCAGTTACTGCATTTTGAGCGCACCACTCCCAGCTGACCACAACCGTAACAACGTAACTCGGTTATTTTACTCGACTTATTAGAAGGGTCAGTGACCTTTCCATCCTTCTTCTCCTTATTATGGCACTCGTCTACCGTATGACCGAAAAATCTACAATAAGTACACTTTGGTCTAACACGCCTTTGCCCATCCCTATTGTTATTATTTTCCATGTTTAGTGCGTGCGAGTCGGACGGCCTAACAACACTTTTATTAGTACTCGACTTACGCGGGTCATCTGTGGCATTCGTAGGGTTAACATTTGTGTTCGAACATTCCCGCGCGGCGACGGAAGGGTTTTTGTTTACGTTGTCGCCAATTCTATTCCAATGGGTAGAAACACTTACCTCCGCCAACGACTCCTCGACTAACCTGGCCTTCGCTATCAGCTGATCCAGCTCGTGCACCGCGTCGCGAGACACTCGTTTCCTAATTCTACGATCTAACAATCCATAAACCATATCTAGCATCATTACTTGCGGCACATCATAGGGTAACTTTGCTATTGAAGCGAGCACTTTGCTTATAAATACGTCAGCCCGCTCATTGTTTTGTTCGGTACCGAAAATGTCACGAAAGATTTTATAACCCGGTCGCGGCACTCCGTACATCCCTCGAAAGCGTTGCAGCGCGTCGGACCACGACGTTATCGACGACTTCACGCCCTGCCACCAGACGGCGGCCTCGCCGACTAGCAGCATAGGCAGCCCCCGCAGCGCGTGCTCATCGCTGATTTTGGTACAATCGCGGTATATTTCGATAGCGTGGATGAATGCCTCGAGCTCTTCCGCGTTCTTCGATGCCCCGTCAAAGCGCACCGTGCACTTCGCGAAGTTGCCCGACGAACGCGCGGTATCACGCGCATCGGGTATCCGTGGTGATGATGTGCACGGTTAATCTTTGTTCGCCAGAATGCTTTCAATGAGAATGCGATTCGCTTCCGCTTGGTTCTTGGTGATATTGCACACCAGGGTCTGAAGCATCTCCTCAGACATGGTTATATTCGGTGATGATAACGATGAAGCAACCACCGTCCTATTCTGCTCCACGTCCGTGTCGGATTCCGACCCCCCATCTCTTACGATATGTTTTTTGGTTGGCTTCGGCGGCATGGTAACAGGGCACTACCTCTGCTGTTACTCGCTCGAACAAACAAAACAACACGAGTGATGGTTGTGGTAATGTACGTAAATATGTAACACTCTACGTATTCGTTACTAATTCCGTTGCACGACACTGAACGTTGAGTACACTTATTGTTGCGAGCGCCAAAAATGCCGCGCGGTAGACTGGACAGCGCGCGTCGCTTCGCGTCGGTTATAATTTTGGCGGGAAGAGTGGACTCGCCCGAAGTTTTGCCGATTGTTTTTGCACAGTTTGGAAATATTCCACGTGAAATGCACTATCGGAGAGGGTTCACGGTATGTGTTGGCACGATAGGAGTTTTCACTTACTGTCACTGATTGTATTTTACGACTTTTCCACTGAAACTTGGCCGCGAGTTGGGCGTCACTTGTAGAGGAGTATTTACTCAGGGTGTGTGATAGGTCTATTTCAATGATTTGAAATGCGCGTTTACCAGTAAAAAGGTATATTGATCAGCAAAACACAGTAACAAGGGCACAAATAGGTAAACATAAAAAACAATCGACATTTTCACGAGCGGATCGCGATCGTGGCGTACGGGCTCGCGATGTATCGTCCACTGTCCGTTGGCGGGGGTGAGAGGTCGCGGGCGGGGGTGTCGTCTCCCGCCGCAACGCTTAAGGCTAGTTCATACAAAAATGTTAAGGCCATGTTACACGACGTTTTTTTTACTTATAAGTAAGTTATTGTGCCTTTAGGGCCGAAAACGGGCATCCCCCTTTCTACCGGAAAATAATATTGCTGAATTAATGTTTTGTAAGTACCCCGATCTTCTCACCGAATAACTCATTCAAAAACTAACTGACTGTATCATCAGCAATACTAAAACAACAAATATCCCAAACAGTAAACGCATATTATTATCAAGCCGTGGATCACTCAGGTTCTTTTGCGTTGTATTAAGAGTAAAAACAAATTGCAGAAATTCTTACGGGCCGACCCATTAATACAATCTTAAAAATAACATACTGTCGATACAGAAACTTTTGTAATAATCTTGTAAAAATATTATAAAGGAAATATGAACGGGAACTTATTTCAAAATCCATTTAAAACACAAAACTACTCTGGAAAAATATAAAATCAATTACGTACACAAATAAATACAATAACCAAAGCACTGAACTACTAAATACTAAACCGTTTCCAAATGCATCTGTTAACTTTGTTAATGACTACTTTGTAAATATTGGAAAGGAATTAGCACAAAAAATCCAAAATAGTAATACCCCCTCAATACAATCCTACAATTCAAGTATGCGAGATAATTCCTTTGTGGTTTTAGACACTGACCTCAAGGAAGTAGAAAATACCCTGATGGGATTGAAATCCAAGAGTGCCCTCGGATGGGATAATATTTCAACTAGCTTTTTAAATTATTGTGATGGGGAAGTTGTCCCCATCATTACCCATCAGACTAACGTTTGTTTTAATTCGGGTATTTTTCCAATCCTATTGAAGAAATCCATTATTACTCCGGTTCACAAGGGAGGGAGCAGAAACGAAGTCAATAATTACAGACCTATTTCAGTCTTACCAGCTATGTCTAAAATTATAGAAAAAATAACAAATACGGGACTAGTTAACTATTTGAAGAGATTTAAAATTATATCATCTTCTCAATTTGGATTTAGACGCGGAGTATCTACTGAGGATGCAATTGACGCGCTAAGCTCGTTAGTAACTGAACATCTTGATGCAGGAAAGAAATGCTTAACGATATTCCTGGATCTTAAAAAAGCTTTTGACACCGTTTCTGTTCCAGCCCTTGTAGCTAAGCTGGAGGAAATTGGAATAAGAGGAACTCTCCTAATTTTTTTCAGAGATTGTTTAACTAACAGGAAACAGAGAGTCAAGATAGAAACACATACTAGTGAGGATGCTGACGTAATGTATGGCGTGCCACAGGGGATTGTGTTAGCCCCTATTTTATTTCTTACGTATATAAATGACCTCTGTAACCTAAATGTAACAAATGCAAATATTTTTACGTATGCTGATGATACTGCTGATTTTTTTATCCGGAAAAAACTGGTCAGATGTAAAACTTAAAGCTGAATTGGGGATGATCCAAATTGCTAATTGGCTCAGAGATAATTTACTGATACTAAACACAACAAAAACGAACCATATATGTTTCTCAATCTCTAATCATTCTCAAGAAGTAGCCTCTAACATTAAAGTACACGCATGCAATACAACCTCCGATGAAAATTGCAAGTGCCCTATAATTGAAAAAGTTTCGCATACTAAATACTTAGGCGTCTTATTTGATCAAAAAATATCCTGGTATTCCCATCTTGAACACGTTACTGCGAGAGTTAGGAAACTGGGTTTTCAAATCTCTAAGGCTTAAACTGCCAACAAATACAAATGGAACCGCGGATCACCTAGAAATCTCTTAAATGAAGTCTATATATCACTTGCGCAATCTGTCATAGTTTACTGCATACCTATATGGGGACGCGCGGCAAAAACCAAATGGATCAATCTGGAAAGGAGACAGCGGTCCTTAATAAAAACAAAGTATTTTAAAAAAGGAGATATTCTACTGAAAAGCAATACGAAATAAGTGGCTACTTTCAGTAAGGAAATTGTATATCATATTCACTGTCCTAAAAAGCATATACCTCTTTCATATGGTCCAAAAGTGATGTCGAAAAGGCAAAATTACTTGATTGCACAAATACCACCGACTAAAACGAAATTCGCGGCCATACAGTATCAACATCGATCTGCTCAGCTGTACAATAGGGTAAACAAACAAATATTCATTTATCCCAACCAACTACATGAATGTAAAAAAACTAACAGACTGGATAAAGCCATTTACATACACATATACTGAGTCACTCCTTCACACATGAACATATCATATACACATACACACACACCCACACCTCCCCACACACACACAGCCACGCCACTCTCGATGTCAGTCAATTTCACATAACACATTAACATTCGCATCACATTGCTTTACATCACTCATATCACCGTGATAGGATGCTGTCTCTCTTTCAGGAACTAGAACCAACTAAAAGTAAGCAACGGCTATGAAATAAATATATTTTGTATTTGAATATACAACGTGTTTTTTCTGATTTCCCATAACTCTAGGGCTATATTCTGTAGGTAAAAATTATACAATTTTTATTTTTATAATTATGCGTTTGCAGTAATGATGTTGTGAAGTATTTGTTTTTAATTGATAATTATCAACACTCAGACAAATGCCAGCCTAATGAGTCAGATGATGAGAGATGATGATGAGAGATGAAACACAATTTGAGATAGGCGCTGCATTATGTTAAAATACCAGAATAGTTGATTTGTGAATGCATTTGCAACACAACTACCCAAATTAACATGTACCTACGTAACTGCTAGCAAATCGGCTTACAACTACGGCTTTGCATGTTTCAATACGGCATGATAAATAGTTTTAATTTGTAGTTGATAATGGAATTTGAACTATTTAAAAGTCCTGTTATGTGATGTTTTAATGAATATGCACAATAGCTCTGGCGCGTGTTCCGCGCGGTATTTGTCGTAAAAAGCAGTTAAAAAAAAAACAATATGGCGGAACGGTTAAGTTATGGCTTGAATTACTTGTGCTAACTGTGGGATATAACCCGAGAAATCAAGAACAAAAACACAATTGTAGCAAAAACAAATTTAAACTATATACATATGTAGTTCTACAAATCAATTCTAGATAAGTCATATAGAGATTCGGAATTTTCATAGATATATATGAAAGAAATCCCACTTAACCTTTACAGAAAACAGCGTAAACTAAACCATATCTTAACATTCCAACCGTAATTGGGAAATTCGCACCAACTAAATCACACGTGCTCTCGAAATTCACCCCGGAGTTTAACGTCGAGTTCGCCATCTGTCCGGATTTAACCACCCGGGTCCGACTTTCAAAGCGTTCGGGATTTGGAAACGCGTTACTAATAAAAATGGAAAGTCTGGATGAAAGCGTGACTGGATACTGAATGGAGGATTGAAAGAAAAGTTGCGGGTTTGTGTAACGTAGTATTTTTTGGGAAAACCACATGCGTATTTAAGGAGAAAAGCAATAATGGGAGTGTTTTTAGGGTTTTTGAAATGAGTTTAGTCTCAATCTTATTTTACCATCAAACCATAATCTAAACAAATATTAAAATGTAAGTAGTATTTTGTATCTGCTTGTGTGACCGCGTTGTTCTTTTAAACTACCAAACGGTTTTTGATGCGGGTTTGTATTTGTATGTGCACCTTGCATTAATACAATGTTTTACCAAGTCGTAAAAACTGAGCCATCTGCTTGGCTCAGTTTTTACGACTTGGTAAAACATTGTCACTGGTTGAGTATGTAAGTCAATGCTCAAATCATACAAAGTTGTATGAGCTTGGTGAGAGTTGAGTTACGAGAAAGACAATCTTCAATAGAAAATTGGCATCTAGCTTCAGTTGAGCAATAACTTGCGGATACTTAAAGTATTATTTTCCAAGTACTCTACTAAACTATAAATTTGTACCAGGCGCCCATAAAGTTGAAGAACTAACTGAACTGTTCAATATTTCATCGCAAGAAAAACAAGTCATTTGCCAAACAAAGTAATTGAACTTAACTGACTGGAATTAGGATTGATTTATCTCTATTAAGTACCAAGATAACAGCAGTTATTTGAATAGGAGCTCGAGCAAGCGGAGCAAGGTCATGTCCGAGTTACAAAGGAATTCATTCCAAAGTTTGTTCAAAAGTTTTGCCTTAATTATTTTCTTGTCAGAATTTATTAAAACAGTTTATTCTACTTATTAAAAACCTTAAATTCATTCATTCATTCATAGACAATGCACAGCTTAAACCGTTGGGTCTAAAAGCATAAAATTTTGCACAAGAGCACAAAATTAAGGTGAGCAATAAGTAAGGATTTTATAAAATCATATATTATCATAGCATAATCAGCTTATAATGTTCCCACTGCTGGGACACAGGCCTCCTCTCTTTGAGAGGGAGTGGGTAATAATCTACCACGCGTGCCCAATGCGCGTTGGTAGATGTCACATGTGTTCAAATTTTCGGTTCTAGGACATGCCGGTTTCCTCAAGATGTTTCCAACTGAAATTGGTTTAGTCTCGGCCGGTTAGGACAGGCAAAGGCATGAAAACTCTAAAATAAGCTTTTCCCAACATCTGTGTCCGACGTAGGTACGGGTTTTTTTATTATGAATATTAATGCTATGTGCAGTCACGTCTTCATTACTAGTATTATATAAAGTATGCGACACTGCACGCACATGCAGTTATTTTGAAATGATTTACACTAAGTAAAGCGCCTGTGTGGGTCGAACCTACGACTCGTAAGTCTGGGCCAATACCACTGGGCCACCCCTGCTTAGGTATATGTGACCACTGCTCACAGACATTCATCGCTTAAAGGGTTAAATATGGGATGAAAGATGGAAGTTCAACGGCCGCAAAGTTTGTAAGCAATAAATTATCATAGTGGTGTGGATTGTTAGAATTAGGTTATACCTACCTTTGCATAAGCAGTGGTGGCCCAGTGGTAATGGCCGCGACTTACGAGTTGCAGATTGTGTGTTTGAACCCAAGCAGGCATGACCAGGCAGACTTTGTGTAAATTATTTCATCACCACCGCTCACAAAATGGTGTAGGAAAACACCGTGAGTAAGAAGCAAAAATTCGAAGACATGTGATATCCGCCAACCGCATTGGGCAGCGTGGTGGACCACTCACTCGCTCAGAGAGGAGGCTTGTGTCCTAGCATTGGAAACATTATAGGCCGATTATGCATATTAAGTTTTCTTGTTGGAATATCATAACAGAAACATGTTTTCTCAGCCATAACTGTCTAGGGCTTGATATGATGGTCCGAATATGTAAATTATGGTGTAGAATATGAAGAGAATATTGGTTATTTAGTTTTTTTTTTAATAACAACCCTCAATAACATCAGCATAAAAAATGTTGTTTCGAACGTTTATTTTATCCAAGACTATCCTAATGAAAACTAAACCATTGTTACTATTTAATACGAGTAACTACACATTGTAAGTACCTAAAGTAATTAAGTTCTAACAAACAAACTTACTTCAATCCACTATGTACTGTAAGTGTTAATGTCTGCACAAATTTTACCTTGAAAAGTGTTTCGCTTTCTCTTGTTAATCTCTTTGCAAACGGAGTCACTGCTAGCGAAAATGTCCAACATTGTTTCACGAAACATTTTATTTGGTCAGTCCTAAAGGTCAAAGTACTTTAATAATTTATGTAAAATGATTTGACCAAAATGTTGTACTAATTAAGTTGGATGGATGTTGGAGTTGGTGAATATAGGATATTTAGAATAATAAATTGTATATTAACATAATTTAAATGGCTGGTTAGTTAATTTTGTTTAAGTATTCATAGGGTGTTTATATTTTTTTCGATGGTATTAATTAATAAAACCATCGCAGAGTTTAGAAATACGAAAAAAAACAGCTTAACGACCAATAAGATCGTAACTGGCGAAATAGGCACCCAATATTAGACTCATGGAAAAACAGGTTAATCAAACAACACTCTTAGAACAAATTAAACTATTTCTTTAATTGTAAACTTCTCTCTTACGGTACCTATTTAGGATCTTTTGGGGCCACAATCCTAACTAGGGCCGCCTTCTTGGTTCTCAATACCAAGGAGATGTTTCATTTTCGGCCGTAAAGTGTACGGTATTGAAAGGATAGCTAAAAATTACACGAATTGAGGAAAAATATGATTTCTTGCGTATACCCCAGACAACTTTAGCACTAATAATAAAATTTTTGCAAATGATTGCCTATTCAATTGAAAATGGCGACGTCTTACAAACATAGTACTTTCGTCCAGAAATCATGTTACATCAAAACATAATAATAACACACATGAAATATATATGAAAAATATGTATTTCTGTAATATTAAGAGGAGAAGAGAATTAATAAGGTCTTAGGCACCTTTTTTAAGAAAGACTAATTCTATGAAAGTGTGTCGATTATTAATTTCAACGTTAAAAATATATTCTACTTTCTTCTGGGCGAGAAATTCAATCTTATTGTTTGTTTGTCTATTGACAATTGACAATGACATCAGTCAGTAAGGTTATGTACATTTCGAGCAACATTTCTGTGCAAGGGCTCATCTTACGAGACTTTTTGTCTCTCTCGGAGGGAGCACTCTCGTCCCCTCATCCTATTCGTGCCGGTGTCCCTCAGGGTTCCGTACTATCTCCTCTCGCCTTCACGCTGTTCACTAGCGATATCCCAAAAAGTAAAAAGGCTCAGTTGGCTCTCTTCGCCGACGACACTGCCGTTTACTATACCGGTCACTGTCCCAACGCCATAGCTCGTACTCTCCAAACCTCCGCAAACGTCTTAGGCGCTTGGTTCCGGAAATGGAGAATCGAGGTCAACCCCGATAAGAGTCAGGCGGTTCTCTTCTCGAGACGTCGTCGACTCCCTCCCCCACTTCCCAGCCCGATCATTATGTACGGCAAGCCAATCCCTTGGGAGAAGCAAGCCAAATACCTAGGCGTGATCCTCGATGAGAACCTTACCTTTAAGGCTCATATTAAGGCGGTTCGCGCGCGCGCCTCCTTCGCTCTTAGCAGGCTCCAATTCGTACTGACAGCCCGTAGTAAACTGTCCCTCAAATGCAAGCTCCGCATCTATACCGCAGTCATCCGTCCCATCATGACCTATGCCTGCTTTGTATTTGCGCACGCTCACCCACGTCATCTCCATAAGATGCAGACCCTCCAAAACCGTTTCCTCAGAAGGGTCACGGGTGCCCCCTTCTATGTCCGTAATATCGATCTTAACGTCGACCTCAAAATGCCAACCATAAAACAGTTTATGAAACGCTTATCAAAGCGTTTCTTCGACTGCGGCATCAAACATTCTAACCCCCTGATTACAGCGGCCGCCCGCTACACTCCCTCTCGCATTAGCAGTATTCGCCGACCAAGGCATACTTTAATCGACCCCGACGACGCCACTACCCTCCTCCAGGAGAGTAGTAAGGCCACTAGCACGCTACATAAGCCCAAAACCCGATCGCCGTCCTACCGCCCTCGCCGCCGAGGCCCGCCGCGACGCCCAAATCGACGCCCCTCCCGACCCTTGCTCGAGCCAGCCCGTGCCGCTGAGCCTGTAGCTTTAAATTCGTCCGTAAATAATACCAATCCTGATCCAGCTAGTCATTTGCTGCCCTCTTCCAGCGACGCCCTAAGCCGAGGTTCGTACCCCACAGGGGGTGCCCTTAGCGTTGTCGCTTAGTTTAAGTTAGTATATAAGTTTAAGTCCTGGCTGGAGGCCTTAATTTATTAGGGAATCCACAGGCAAGTCCGCTTAAGCAGACGACAACCGCATAGGTTGACCTGCGAGATGCCAAACAAACAAACAAACAAAAATTTCTGTGCAAGGGCCGTTTTTAGAACTAACATTTGGAATGGTTTTGTTTGTATGTTTGGCATCTCGCAGGTCAACCTATGCGGTTGTCGTCTGCTTAAGCGGACTTGCCTGTGGATTCCCTAATAAATTAAGGCCTCCAGCCAGGACTTAAACTTATATACTAACTAAAACTAAGCGACAACGCTAAGGGCACCCCCTGTGGGGTACGAACCTCGGCTTAGGGCGTCGCTGGAAGAGGGCAGCAAATGTCTAGCTGGATCAGGATTGGTATTAATTAGGGACGAATTTAAAGCTACAGGCTCAGCGGCGCGGGCTGGCTCGAGCAAGGGTCGGGAGGGGCGTCGATTTGGGCGTCGCGGCGGGCCTCGGCGGCGAGGGCGGTAGGACGGCGATCGGGTTTTGGGCTTCTGTAGCGTGCTAGTGGCCTTACTACTCTCCTGGAGGAGGGTAGTGGCGTCGTCGGGGTCGATTAAAGTATGCCTTGGTCGGCGAATACTGCTAATGCGAGAGGGAGTGTAGCGGGCGGCCGCTGTAATCAGGGGGTTAGAATGTTTAATGCCGCAGTCGAAGAAACGCTTTGATAAGCGTTTCATGAACTGTTTTATGGTTGGCATTTTGAGGTCGACGTGAAGATCTATATTACGGACATAGAAGGGGGCACCCGTGACCCTTCTGAGGAAACGGTTTTGGAGGGTCTGCATCTTATGGAGATGACGTGGGTGAGCGTGCGCAAATACAACGCAGGCATAGGTCATGATGGGACGGATGACTGCGGTATAGATGCGGAGCTTGCATTTGAGGGACAGTTTGCTACGGGCTGTCAGTACGAATTGGAGCCTGCTAAGAGCGAAGGAGGCGCGCGCGCGAACCGCCTTAATATGAGCCTTAAAGGTAAGGTTCTCATCGAGGATCACGCCTAGGTATTTGGCTTGCTTCTCCCAAGGGATTGGCTTGCCGTACATAGTGATCGGGCTGACATTTGGAATGGGATATTCGATCGGTTTTTGTTTAACTTTTTGATATTCGTTTACAGCCAGCCCCACCAATAATAGGGATGATGACATATTTTTTTATCTCAACAAATTGTTTGTTCCAAATGGTGCAAACAAAATTACAAAAAGTGAAAAAGCGATAAAAATTGCCATAACTTTTAAGATAAGAGTTAGACAAGGACAGCACTATCGTAGAAGTGACGTCACGACTGTTACTTCATACTAGCGCCGTACATTACCGTGCGACAAGAATGGGAATAATCCACTCCAAAAACTTTAAAAACGTGAGATCTCGTCTTCACATTTACACCGATTTAACAGATTTTTTCGATTATCTCATTTTACTATGCCTTCTTTGAAATTACATTATTTTTATGAACATTTCTAATATCAGTCATCATCCCTATTACACAGATAGGTTTGTCATTCTATAGATAAACGTCATCTCTCCAACCTGTCATGGCTGGCTGTCGATGGTCATAACTCTCTTGACAAACGTCAAACATTTTCAGTTTTTTTTCGGTGCCTTAAAATATAAGATAGTTTGAATAAAAACATTATTTATTGTATTCAGGAATTCGTTACTCAGGTTTTATAAAGCGTACATATTATGGCTGTAGTCCTATACAAAAATTAAAGGACTCCTTTCTGTGGCAATTCCACAAATGTTTACCTACCAACATGGCCCCCGTGTTTTTGTCCTTCGAGTGCCAAAAGAATAAAGATCCTTGGATAAGTGCACTTACAAACTTTAAAGACATTCTAAACATCGGATATTTTCACTGTCAACCATATCCTTTCAGCAATTCACCCGTATGTCCCAAAAATAAGCCTGATACATTGCATCCCGTCTCTGAGCGTCATTTTTTACGCCTTAATGTCGCACTGTTATCATTCTTAGTTTGTGTTTATCCCCACATTTACACGGGGACGAAGTTCTCTTTCCTTTGAGTTTTTATTTATGGATAATAATGAGATTTTGGCTTGACTTATTAAGGTGTGTTGGGCCCTCGGGGTGTTACCACAATATATAACTAACAAGTGCCACAGTAGTCAAGGTTTGACCGATTAAGGGCCAATATCAACAAACTCTGACAATATTTAGTGTCCCGTAAAGCATTTTGACATTTGTGGTATTTTGTTACACCAAAATCACATGTTATTATCTAGTTAACACCTGAGGAGCTGTTGTGCACAGCAATTGGGATGATGATTAATTTTATATTTTATAAAAAAAAACTGCTTGTTTCCAAATAGCGCAAACTATATTACAAAAAGTGTAAAAGCTTAAAAATTGCCAAGTTATAAACGTTTTAAGATAATTGTTAGACAGGGACAGCACTATCGAAGAAGTGACGTCACGACTACGTAACTTCATACTAGCGCCGTACATTGTCAGTACCGCGCGACAAGGACGGAAATAATCCCCTCCAAAAACTTTTAAATCGTGTATCTTCTTCAAATTTACACCGATTTAACAGATTTTTTCGATTATCTTATTTTTACTAAGCCTTCTTTGAAATTACATTATTTTTATGAACATTTTTAATATTAGTCATCATCCCAATTCATTCTATGATTCAGTAGGTACTAAAGTCTTTATGAAAATTGTATGACACTCATTTAACTTACATTTGTTTATCTCACTATTTTTGTACTACTGAAAAGCAAACCTTTAGCTACCTCTGTCTATTTTCCACATCCATTTATCTCATTTCATGTGATCTCTTATTATTATCCTTTTATTGAATGTTGTGACATTTTTTTATCTAACATCGTCATCTGTCAGTTTATCTTTTTCTATGGTATAGAGCTAAGAGGTCGTCTATTTTATTGTAAAGGTATCGTAAAACTAGTGTTAAGCCAGGTTCTCACTGTAAGCCATCTTTACTGTTCCTGGTTGATAAACAATTAAGAAGTATTTGGATTTGAAACTAAAAAGTCACTTCTAGAAGAGCCGCCAGGGGCTATAAAAGACAACCGTTACTTTTCACCAGGTTCTTTTTGACTCCGTCTTTTGACACCGTTTTTTCGGCTCCTTCTTTTGACAAGCTCTTTTGGCTAGCTCTGTTAGCTTATTTCTTTTCGTACTTTTTCTTACTCACCAGTCAATGTATTTCTAAAGCTCCTTAAATATAAACATTATGAAATTCAGTGAATCTATTTATTATTAACACCTTGTGTGCGTGAAGGTGTTCGAATCACTCAATCACCTCCGACCTCCACTTGCGTCTTCGAGAGTTGTTCGACACGTACTAGAGAGATCTAAAAACGTGGCGTGAGACGCCGCCGCCTGAAGAAACAATAACCGACGCGAGCTCCCTCGCAACGGGCTGCGGGCTGATGGAGAGGCTGCTGCGAGCTCCCACTCGACATACTGCAGGCCGGAGGAGCTGCTTCAACCTCGAGCTGCTTCGCGACCGTGTGCAAGGAGAGGCTGCTGCGAGCTTCAACTCGACAGACTGCGGGCCGGAGGAGCTGCCGATGCATGCTGCTTCAAACTCGAGCTGCTGCGCGACCGTGAGCTCCCTCGTCGCAGACTGCGGGCCAGAGGAGCGGCCTACCCGACCTACTTTTAATTCTTAATAACTTATTCTACATGGCTTTGTATTTTATATTCTAAAATTATATTAACATGTAACCACGTTTAGTCAGCCGGCTAAACGTTACGTTACACGTTGTCATACTGTCTCATTACACACAACAGTCAAAATGGCAACCGTCAAAATGCTTAACACTAGTCTGTAAATACCAGTTTTTTGTAACAGTTGGTCCTTAACTCGTGTTTAGCTTTAAGTAGGTAGGTACCGTAAGTTACGTTCCTTCACTTAAATAAACAAACATAGTCGGGTTTCACCATTTATAACTCAAGAAGGACTGGACTGAGTTTTAGGATCTTTGATTTGTTGAATTTTAACAACAAAATAACTTTAATTAAAATATGGGGAAATTTCAGAAAATAAATAAATAATTAAGATACGAGTAATATTCCGAAGCAGTACAAAGTTAGCCAGGTCAGATAGTTACTTATTTTTTACAAATATACACTGCATATATCTTCAAATAGAATCTACAATCCTCAATCATTATTGTATATACAATTTCTTAATTGCAATATGAAAACCCACAAATTTTAACCAAAAGGGATGATGACTAAAATTAAATGGGTTGTTTTTTTGTTGAAAATTAAAAAGTCGTCATCATTATTATGACTTCCAATAACTGTAGTTAATGATAGCCCGCCCGTATTGTCGCTGGTTTGTATTTAAATTATGTTCAAGACTAGATTATATGTACATATAGAACTTGTTATCGTTACATCGGAAATAAAGGATTGACTGTAATGGATTCAGGATATTGTGTGAGTCTTTTTTTAGTTGAATTTATGAGTTTATGGCTTTATATTAATTTTATTTTTATATATTAATAATAACAGCTGCACGGGCCGATCTTCAAGGTAAAGCAACGCTAGCCAAGGTTGGTCCGTGGATGAGTGACCATTACATACCCTTCCAGAATGTCCGACAATCAAGTCTACCAATAGGTATTGTACAATCATCGCATTGATTTTTAGGAAAAGAAAATCAAAACAAAACAACAATAAAGTACTTACTCCTAAATTAAAATTGGTATACACGATAAATCTAGTAATTGATGGACATTGAAGTTTGCTTCGTTTGTATTCAGAAATACGTTGATTGCCGAGGGACATTAAGGTTTTTTTTTCTGGTAAGTATATAGTATTATCCAGTATTTGAAAGTTGAAAGCATTCAAAATAAGGTTCCAGCTAGAAGTAACCTGGAATTAACCATGCGTTTTGGAATGTGCAAGAGTTTAAACTGAACTTATGTAACATGTTAATGTTAAGCCGACCTATTTTCCTTTTATTGAGAGTAGTGAAAGAAAGAAAAATTATTTATTAGGACTCGCACAGGAATACGCATTATGCAGTACGTGGTGTGATATGGAGTATCACAAACTGAACTAAACACACTCATAAAAACATAAAAAAAATATAAAACAAATTAATAAACAAAAGTCAATTATTACTAAAAACAAAGTCCGCGTGTCAGCACCCGACGTAACATCAATCACTTGTATATTCACAGACACATATGGCTATGTGTAGATCAAAGGTAAGTTCAAAGTGTGGTATATTTTTGAAGCTGTAATTAGTGCTGTTTAAATTAGATTCTGAATGTGCCAACCTGAATGTGTCGACCCAAACAAGAGTATAAACATTCCTAACTCACAAAGATAAAACATGCTTTTCTTGAGGCCCACAATTATAAATGCAGGCATCTCATATCTTGGGCACGCCACAATAGCGGCGGTAAGTCCCCTCTATGAGGACCGGATGGAGAGGTGCCACGGCATCCTCACCTTCCGCCTGACACAGGTCCTCACCGGACACGGTTGTTTCGGGAGGTTCTTGCTTCGCATAAGGCGGGACGAAACGCCCGGGTGTCACCATTGTATGGATCGCCCGGTGGACACGGTGGAGCATACGGTGGAGCTCTGCCCAGCTTGGGCTGAGCACCGCAGTGTCCTCGCAGAGGTGATCGGCAGCAGCATTCTCTCGCGTCCGGCCCTGGTCCAGGCCAGGAGCGAGAGGGAATAGAAAGCCGTCACCTCCTTCTGCGAAGCAGTAAAGGAGAAGGCGGAGCGCGTGAGGGAGATAGCCTTGCGCCCTCACGCCCTTAGTCGCCGCAGGAGACGCCCTGGGCGTCGGGAATGGCAAGCAGATTCTCGGCCACAACAGGTGCGGGCTTGCGGACGGCGTGCAATGGGTAGCTCGCCGTCCGGTAAGGACCAGGCCCGAATCGACGGCGCGTCGTGTTACACGCGCGCCTCAAAGAGATGTCAACACGAAATGACGGGGTCCAATAGGGCCGACGCCCCAGGGTCGCGGGGAATTCGGAAGAGAAACCGTGGCCCTGGCACAGGCAACTGAAGGAACACGGGTAGGTTTTAGTCAGTAAAATTCTGACACGCCTTCCCGCTCCACCCAGAGCGAGAGAAGTCATTTGATGATTTCCCACCCAATAAAACCAGTGATGCAACATTTCTTACAAATTATATTCCTTAGTATTCCGCAGTAAAATGCTTCAATTTAAAGTGAAAGGGACAAAAGTAAATAAAGTTATCAACCCTCGCTATATAAAGAGTCAGCTGAGGTTTACGACGGTACTTAAACGTTGAAAGAACTATCAAGTACACCATTGTAATGTTTATATTCGAAGTATTAAAGAAAACGGAGATTTAAATGAATATTCTACTCTGTTTCGTAGAGTAATAAACTTAGTAAGTACCAAGAAGCTAGTATAAATAATGAGTTCATCATAATTATTAAAATTTTGTTAGTTATTTTAAGACGCTGACAAGGGCTGAAGAGAAAGAGAGGCGCGATGACACAATATTATATATAAAATTAGATGTTAACTATTGACAATCCATCACTGAATGCAGTTTTGCTTTTGTAATTTTATGGTATACTCGTATTTTAAATTATTATTATAATTGTTAATGAATAAACTGCTCTTATAGACAAATAAGTGGTGTGTTTGAAGATTTTTTGATGCATTAACGTATGTTTAACTGTGTTTTGAGTTCCATCACTGTTTTAAAAAAAGGCTTGGAAATTTCGTATAATATCATTTTTTCAAAATTATTTACGCTTTAAGACCTATTTGACCTTTTTCAAGAAATTCTCCGCCTTAAATGTCAATGAAACGGTAGAAAAGAAAATGGCTCCACTCCTTTATAGCGTATAATATTAAACTGCGCAAACGTCCTTAAGTTTCAGAAAATGCAACATATTTACATAATTAAATTAGGACACTAGTGAGTCGCTTGTGCGCGCTGCAACACCGATTGAGGCATCAAGTGTTGTGCAAGTGTCGGAACAACTCAGGATACCAGAGCGAGCGAAGCGATCTCGGGCCTTGGGGCACCCTGACTCGGACAGGTTAGGTTTGAAGGGGATAGCGGGGCCTAGTGATCGAACGAAGCGAGCGAACAAACATCCCGCCATCCCCTTCCTAGTTTTATTTGTTAACGTTCAGAAGTACTTTTGTTTACCCATAATATTTTCGCTGTGAAGTAAATTTAGACCCGCCACGCGATCTTCCCCAACCTTATTACTCTCACTATCCCACCAATCCCGAAAAAGCTTTGGCACTTTTTTTCTCGGTACGAGTTTTGCGCACTTTGGGGTTTTACACATTTACACATATTTACACTTTCTAGTGTAAATTTGAAAACCCCGTAAAGTACAGTGTTTCCCGGAAAATGTAATAGTCTTTTGGCATGCAATCAAAATAAAAATTGTGAAAATTCGGGTACCTACTCCATGCACCTCTGCTTACTGAGGTACTTACTGAATTGTAAATATTTGGAGGTATTTTTTATTAAGACAAAATCAAAATCAAAATCAAAATATTTTATTTTACATAAACCTACATGGGCACTTATTAAACGTCAGATTCTAGGTGCACGGTTCCAATTGGTCGTTTCCTATGGCGAAGATCCGGCAAGAAGCTCCATGGTTACTCTTTTAAAAATATTTGTCTTTTACAATATTTTTTAGTTACAGTGTTAATAGGTATGGGAGGACAGTGTAGGCCTGTCAAAAAATACCATATGTTAAACAAATAGACAAGACAAGTTTAATCCTTTTGTAACTTGTGCTTAATACTACGTTAGTTCAAAATACATAAACGCATGCAAGCTCATACCTACCGCTAACACATTCGGAATTATAGGCTTGATATTTTACTGGCTTGGTACCCTGAAAAGTTATTATCGATAGGTCAAAAAGATCCTACAAACACATTTAGATTTACGAGAAACAAATCAAAATATTTTACTTCGAATTCCTTTGGATGTGGCCACACAATCGGTATCTCATCGATCCTCGCCTTTGATATCAACAGTACTCACAAAAATCCATTTGAAGCTTCTCTTCAATTGGTTCTTGTGTATTTTGAGGACCAGAAGTCATCGAAACACTTCAATATTTTCGAGTCTTTTCTGTACCATCTATACTGATATTATAAAGAGGAAAGATTTGATTGTTTGTTTGTATTGAATAGGCTCCGAAACTACTGGACCGATTTGAAAAATTGTTTTACGATTGGAAGCCGAAATGATGTCTGCTGAACATAGGCTACAATTTTTATTTTCTTTTGGAAATCCACGCGTATGAAGTGCTATATTATATACTGCTCCCCGCGGTTTCACCCGCATAAATCTTGATCCCGTGGGAGTATCGGGATAAAAAGTTCTCTGTGTATTAATCCAGGTTATAAACTATATGTGTAACAAATTTCATCCAAATCCGTTTAATAGTTTTTGCGTGAAATAGTAACAAACATACTCAAAAACTTTCGCGTTTATAATATGAGTAGGATTCTGGGCATTGTTGCTATAAATAGGCAGATGTAAACAGAACATTTTGAATGCAAAACTTTGTTATACCTGCAGTTTTTTTGGCTTTTCATGTTTTTTTTAAACAAGAAAGTTTTACTTACTATATAGCTAGGTAATATGTACAAGTATATGAAAAAGGAGGGGAAAGTCTCGTCGGCCATCAAAAAATTCATCCGCATCGATGTCATTTGAAAAGGGTCCAAGAGACTAGCAGCATGGCTACGTTGCATGGCAATGTGTTTAATACTATGTTAATTTTATAATAACTGTCTCAAGTGTTGTAAAAGAGGAAAAAAAAACCTCTTTACATAGAGTATAGAGTTGTATAAAGTTGGATCCGAATTAATTTGTTTAAGTACGGTTCTGGAACGGTTTTTAGGGTTCCGTATACAAAGTGTGCCAAGGGAACACTATTACAAATACAACGCCGTCTATCTGTCTGTTTGAGTTCGACTCCCCTTTTTTTGTAATGCCAACAAACGCTTAATATGGGTTTTGTGTTTCTACCTAAGCATTGAAACTGTTATTATAAATAACCCTAATCCTAACTATCCTGAATATTTATAATAATATATATATTCTAAGTAATATTATAAATGCGAAAGTAAGTTTGTTTGATACGCTTTCACGCCAAAACGGCTTAATGGATTTGGATGAAATTAAGCACACAGATAGACTATAACCTAGGTAACGACATAGGGTACTTTCCATCTTCGATCACACATGAAGTCGCGGGCAGCAGCTAGTCTGCAATAGAAGAAAAAAACATACTGATTTCAATTGGCAACGGCACGGTTGGCGCAGCGGTTGAGCGATCGGCTGCTGCGCTGCGTGTTGCGGGTTCGATTCCCGCACGGAACAAATATTTGTATGACTTATAATTAGTTGTTCCGGGTCTGGGTGTCTTGTGTATGTGAGTTTTCATGTTTGTGAACGCACCCACGATACAGGAGCAATTCCTAGTGTGGGGCAACGTTTTTTTAATTGAAAATTATAATGAGCGAAAGTGCTTGTGACTTTTTAGCAACTACGTTGTTTAAAGTAGAGAAGAGAAGTCCTTGTAGGTAAGTAACAATTTTCTTTCACCCATTTCCATACGCCCTACACCTAAACACCATCAAAGCGCATATTTCGCCAGCATTTCACACGTCGTTTTCACTGGCGTTTATAAATCTAATCTGAATGCTGGTAGTAATGGCAGAGAGCCCTTGGGACGCATAGTGCCTGCTATTTCATTGCTAACGTTTTCAGCTGCGGGGAAAACCTTTGCGAAATTATCTTTGCTGGTGGCTTGATGTTTATGCTGTATTGGTTGGTGTATATTCGTTTGGTTTTCATATGTTTCGTTTGTTTTATTTTCACATTATTTTAATTATTGTCAAAGTTATTGGGAGTTTGGGACACAAATATTGCTATGAGGCAGAAATTAATCATGGAATTATATGAATAATAAAATAATTTAAAAAAAACTCTATCAGTCCGTCTCTTCCTATTATTAAAAAGTCGTATGTTAAAATTTTCTTTCGAATGTGACAATTACTAAAGAAGACTATGGGTACCTACATACATACCTTAATGTTTTTTTTAAAACGTGTATTTCGCCTGTAATAAATCACTATTTATTAATTTAATTACTTTAACATAATAAATCTATCCGTAACTGTTGATGATATTCACATTGTTATTGGCCGTGGTCCCCAAGCTAGGCGGCGCCGGCGCATATCTTGGGGACCGAAATCTAATTATCATATCGTTTATTTTATGATATAACTCCTTTGCTAAGTAATCGCTTATCTATGCCGAAGCAGGGTTCAAAATGGCGGAAATAGAGACGGTAAAATTGTTGTCACCATACGCAATTTTTATTCCATTTGCATGTTTTACTTCACGTAGATGAAATACCAATGATACAACAAAAAAAACTTACCTATTCAAAAAAAAAAATTCCCTCTACAGGCACTTAATAACATATTCACAGTAACACGTTGCCATCCCACACTTGTCCGCAAATAGCACAATATAACACCTAAATGACAAATACCGAACGTTTTTCATGAACATTAAACAAATCGTCTCATCCGATATTATGTGGGTAGACAGGAAATTGTGCCTAGCTGCCCGAGGTAAGTGTCTGTCATATTAATAATGGGAAGCATAGTATTAAGATGTGGTTTTGCTTGTCCAGTTTATTGAGGAAACTATTTTATTGCAGCATGAGGTTTTGGGATCAAATTTGGTAAACCAAAGTGACCTTTACTATACAGGGTGGCAGAGACATAATTCTGAAACCTAAACTTGACCGCGTAAGTAATGCTCTTTTCGATGAAACAGCTTTTTTTATTCATAACCGACGTCTGTGAGAGAATCATGTGAAAGAAAAAAAAGGAATAAAAGAAGAAAAAAAACGTTTATTTGCCGTTAACATGACGCAGCGATCTAACACAAACACCAAAAAGAACAAGTTGGGGGAAAATATGCGTCACATCCACGCAAAACGGCCATCACTCAGCTTAATGCTACGACCCTATGCGAGACAGAGCCCCAGCGTTGGTTTTCTGCGACAGCCGGCGTTGAATGAAGTCGACTGGTTTAGCAAATGCTATACAAGCCATATAATAAAAGACATACACATAAAAACTAGAAAAGTGTTCAACAAAATAAATACAATAAACAACGCATGTTGTATTGTTTTACAGATATAGGGATATATGGCGCTCTACGGAGCGCCAATCTGGGTGTCTGACCTGACGGCCGGCAGCATAGCTGTCCTGCGCAAGCCGCAGCGGGCGATGGCCGTCAGAGTCATTCGGGGGTTTCGCACGATCTCCTTGCAGACCGATGCAGCAATATATTGAGCAGCGTCGGTTGCAGCTCCGCGAGGTCCTGGTGGCGGAATGGCGGGTAAAGCTGTCACGCCCTACCGCCGGCCTCAGCACCATCGAGGCGATCCGGCCAGTGCTCGACCGCTGGCTCGGGAGATGGCACGGCCCCTGACGTTTCGGGCGACGCAGGTGCTCTCGGGGCATGCTTGCTTCGGGAAGTACCTGTGTCGCATAAACAGGGAGCCGGACGCCCGGTGTCACCACTGCGTCGACTGCCGGGAGGACACGGCGTGGCACACGCTGGCAGAGTGTGTCGCTTGGGAGGAGCCACGCCGTGCCCTCATCACCAAAGTAGGCAACGACCTGTCGCTGCCGGCTGTCGTAAACGGGATGGTCGGCGGCGCAGAGTCCTGGGACGCAGTGGTCTCCTTTGCGACGGCCATCTCGCAGAAGGAGGCTGCGGAAAGGGAGACAGAGATTTCGACTCTCGACCCGGCCGACAGCAGACGCACCGGGCGTCGGAGGAGGGCGGACAACGACTTCTTCCGACCCCCCTAAATGGGTCCAGGGGTGACGAATACGGGGACATCCGTAGCCCCTCAACATCAAGACCCGAGAAGGCGGCGCGCGTAGTGTTCCGCTCGCACCGCTCACAGACGTTGCGGGGGGAGTACACCTCACTACCCCCGCCCGAGACGGGGCCCGCGCAAGCGGGCCGGCACCAGCAGGGGTTGCGGAAGAATTATGTGTTCCCGCGACCCCGGCGTGGGTGAGTGATGGAACACCGGGTTGGTTTTTAGTCGGTAAGAGTCTGACAGACCCCCCGCCCTCCCCGGGCGGGGGACATCCATGAGGATTTTCCAATCCGAAACCAAAAAAAAAAAGGCTGTCGTTTCATGAAAAATAGTAGTATTGAGCGACATCAAGTTAGACTGGAAGCTGACCTCAACATAGTTCGCAAAAGGCAAGGCTAAGGGTGATGACATTAAACATCTTAAACGAAAAATTTAATCGCGATCGAGAAAGACAGAAACTATGAAACGTACTGCGCACTCTTCCTTATGTAGGGCATACTTATCAACATAAAACAAGTCCAAGCTATGCTGCAAGCATCTTTGATTTGAAAACACAAGAAGATTCACCCATTTTCTTGTCTGAGCATCTGACTCCAAAGGGATCTCGCCTGCATTTCCTTGCTCGTGACCTAACAAAGTCGGGTGCATATAAATACTGCTGGACTGCGCATGGAAAACTCAATGTTAAGAAGGATGACCTTGCACCAACCATAACTATTATAACCGAAGAACAAATTCATCAACTAGTAGTGAAAATGTGACTCTTTTCCGTTCTTTCTTTTTGCCAACAAAATATTTGTATAACCGCGATAACGTCATTCCTATCGATATTCATATTGTATATAGTGAAACACCCAAAGTTTTTATTTTTATGCGGCTCTGTCTGGCGCCGTGTAATTAATAATTCCATGGACATTGTAATAAGGTGCCTTATTGTTTATATTGTATGCTTATAGACTTTCACATACCATCACACACAAAATATCCACACTGACCCATTAACACACACCAATAAATTAACATACACTCAGTCTTTAGAAACTACAGATGCCGATTATGAATATTAACCTATGTACATTCAACACACAAGTCCCACGATCAACTCAAAGTTACTCTGGGGAAACATAAAATCAATCACCTACTAAAATAAAGTAAACAGCCAAAGTGCAGCTTTGCTAAGTATCAGACCGTCTCCAACCGAATCAGTTTACTATGTAAATGATTACTTTGTGAAAATTGGAAAATAATTAGCTTAGCAAATTCAACCCTGGACTTATAAAATGCCCTCTGATCGACATCACATTTCTTTCAACGAGCTAATTCCCTTGTGTGCTATTGGACACGGACCCAACGGAAGTTGACTTTTTTTTGATGACCTTGAACTCGCCTAGTGCCCCAGGATGGGACAGTATATCTACTGGTTTTTATAAATGTATTTGCGAAGATGTATCTCGATGAAGGGCAGAAATGCCTGACGGTATTTTTGGATGTGAAAAAGGCTTTTGATACCGTCTCTGTTCCAACCTTTGTAACCAAGCTGGAAAGAGCGGAAATAAGAGACCCCTCTCAATTTTTCCAAAGATTACCTGACTAGTAGAAAGCAGAGGGTTAATATAGGAACATGTATTATTAGTCATGATACGGACGTCTCATTCAGCGTGCCCCAAGGGAGCGTACTTGGCCCCACGTTATTCCTAACGTACATTAACGATCTTTGCAACATAAAAGTCAATTGCGTAAAAAAAAACTTACGCCGCTGACACCGCTGTTGTCTTTTCCGGAATGACTGGTCCGATGTCAGGCTCAGGGCTGAATTGGGCATGGTCCAAATAAACAACTGGCTCAATGACAACCTTCTCACACTAAACACAGATAAGATTAACTACATTTTGCTTTAAATAAAACCTTCTTTTTTTAATAAACCATTTAACGTTCTAATACACTAATGATATTAATTTTAAAAACATAACTGTAGTTGTCCTGAAATCAGTAAAGTCTCTCAGACTAAATGTTTAGGTGTCATGATTAACCAAAAAAAAAACATCGTACGCTCTGCTCACCTTGAACACATTACGGCAAAGGTTATTAAACTGGGCCGGATATTTAAAATACTACGACATGTCCTCCCTTCAAACAATAATAAAAAAGTAGGCCCTCATAGAAATCTCCTTGATGAAGTTTATGTGGCACTTGTGCAATCAGTTTAAGTTTACGGTATCCCCATATGAGGCAGTGCGGCCAAATCAAGATTTATAGACATTGAACGAGGACAACAAACACTAATAAAAATTATGTATTTAAAAAAAGAAAAGATACTCTACTGATAGTCTATACCAGATTAGTGGTCTGCTTTCTGTTTGAAAACTATACATTACATAGACGGTTCTAAAAACCATAAGACGCTTCCTTACCATACAAACAATATAGGTATCTAAAAGACGAAAAGACATGATTGCTCATATCCCGCAAACTAAAACGAAATTCGCTGCTATACAATACAACATATGATCTGCTCTATAATAGCGTAAACAAGGAGGTATACATATACACTAAACTAGCAATTACCTACATGTAGAAAAAATCGAATACATTGCATTAAACCATTTTCTTATGAAGATACTGAGGCACTATTGCAACTCATAAATTACTAACTCACTTGCTTCTTTCAACACACTCCCTCAAAAAACACACACAAAGCCACCCTCATTCCCAATTACACACCCGGATATTGTTATTATTATTACTTATTTATTTAGATTACATTTTAACAATTACATTCATACACACACATACACATATTTATTTTATTTTATATGATTACCTTGCTGTGAAAAAGCGGACTCTCCTAATACAGGAATTTTTGCTTACAAGACCAATCAATCACTAATGTTTTTATTAATTATGTTTACGAAATAATTTTTTTTATTATTTTCAATTTAATTTTTTGTTGTCCAACTTCACATCGGGTTATTCCCACGCACTGGTAACGCAACCGACCTTTTAAAAGGTCATCATAAATACGGTCAGTGTATGTCCATCCAGGACAATGTCCAAATATCAGTCCAAGTATCCTACTAATATTATAAACGCTAAAGTTTGTGAGGATGGATGGATGTAACTCTTTCACGCAATAACTACTGAACGGATTTGGATGAAATTTGACAAACAGATAGTTCATGACCGGGATAAATACAAAAGATACTGTTTATCCCTGTGGTTAGTTCCCTCGAGATGATTTCCGACCTCCACGCGGGCGAAACCGTGGCCGAAAGCTAGTACTTAATATAACCAAAAGCCCAACATCAAAATATCAGCTGCGAAATATATTTTTGATTTATACTAATATTATAAAGAGGAAAGATTTGATTGTTTGTTTGTATTGAATAGACTCCGAAACTACTGGAACGATTTGAAAAATAGTTTTTCAACACAGTTGCTCATAAAGTGGCTCTTATTCCACCGCTTTTAGGTTCATAATGCAGTGTTTAATACACACACACGCGTGCTATTTACTTTACATTATATTTAACTTTTTTTTTCTTTCATCTTCGTAAAGAGTTTATTTGTCTAAATACAATGAATATTTTAGTCATCTCCGACATATACCCAAGAAACTGAAACCCACGAAATTATTAATAATGCCAATACCATAACACAAACTGTAAAATGCCAACAAAAACTGTTTTGTATCATTTTGAGAATTGTACTTTGACTAATTGTTTCAATAATTAAAGATAATAACAATGCGAGGCTGTTGTTTTCCTCGCAAGTGTGTTGAAGAACGTCGTGTGACACGCGTGTGCATTAATACGGCTACGGCTCGCGCGAATAAAACCGCCTCGGGGGTAATGACCAAAATAGCACACCTGTATCACAATGTACTTTTACCATTAGAAGCCGAAATTATGAACCTAGGAAACTCTTTTTTTTCGGAATCCACGCGGACGAAGTCGCGGGCGAAGTGGTAGTTAACAATAAACCGCAATGTGTCGTACAATAAATCGCACGTCCATGGTTACAAGAAAGCGCCTTCACGTCGTAGAGCCAAGGGTGGTTTTCGCACTTCAAGTGTGACTGGTGGATGGCCGTACAATGAAACCCGTGGAGACACAAGGTGAGGATGTGTTGGTATTAAATCATTGTTAATGTCTCGGATTAGCTCGCTATCTTGTGGATATTGGTGCAATAAAGCTTTGGCAATGTTAACAGCGTTTTTCTATGGTGTTAAGGAAAATAAAAAAGCCACAGCAATTTGGGATGAATGAAAACCGAGCACTGCGGGGAAATATATCGTAATGAAAGACACTCTGAACCATTCTGAACCAAAATTAAAAAAACGCTTTGGTCCATCTCCGCATGCTCCATCTATGTTCTTAGCTGCCACAGCTTGTTTTAATATATTTATTTTTTGGACTGTCTTTATTAATTTTTTGCTGGACTCTGGACGCTTTTAACATAAATGGTTTTTGATGCATCGTTGTCACATATAGGACAACATTAATGATGTAACTAATATATTTGAAAGACAATAGAAATTATAAGAGTGTCCATGGAGTTTCTTCCCCTTTCTTCTCCATAGGTACCTACTTCGCTTTGGAACGGGCAACTACCTTCATCTTTCGGACTGACTGACTCCTTGACAATTAAAAAGTGCCTGTAAATGGTTTAATTGAAATAAACGCTTTGAGTTTATGAATATGGAATAACTAAAGTTACCTGCTTACAAGTTATTAAGTCAATACAATGACTTAATTATCATGCCCGTAAAAGGTATAATTTAAATAAACGCTTCGATTATGAGTTTGGATTTTGTAGCTTTCTGTTTGACTCAATACGTTTTAGCAATCAAATTTAAAAACTCGTACGTATTATGTAGGAGAGTATATCGACGCCGAAGTGCCAATAACACCTAATTGACAAAGTTAAAAAAATTCAGAAACTGCAAGATAACGTTTAATTTCTTGATAAGTTAAAAATTAGTTAAAACGCTTATTCGTTTAGAATGATAATAATGTACAGTATATTATTCGGTTAGTTATTTTAGTTAGCCATAAAATAGACACGTTCATGCATTTCTAAATTTTAATTTAATGCTGTTGCAACAAAAAATACACAGAAACTATAAATACAGAGATTTCACAAAAATATGCGATTAACGCCTATAAATAAAATAAATAAAAAAGTGAATTTCTCGAAAAATGTCAGTTAAGAGTTATTGTCACTTCGCCGTCAATATATAGGTATCCAGGAACAAAACAGGAGGAAAAATAAAACATTGTACAAAGTATATAGCAACATAACACCAGTAAGAGCCGCCTAGAGCAGCCAAGAGTTTACTGCTGAAATATGTTGTGTAATACATCGTAAAATTTACTGTTACGCCAACGGCTTCCTTATGACGTCACGAACGCGTCACAAAATGTGCAAATCACGTGAACGGAGCTGATAATACCGTTTATTTACCGATATAGTCGGGCAGACTTGCGACATTTTATAAAACTGGATTTGAAAACAGACATGGCAGTGGAATACGTTGGTATGGAATGAACGCCAACGACCACTTGACCGCGTTTCCTCTATATTGAACACGAAGTCAAGTAAAAATCAGTCGATAAATGCATATCAACATTACATACAAATATTAAATGAACAAGGGAATACGAAACAAGATGATTTCTAATCAAACAACAAACATCGTTGTACAACGAAATTCTGTATCATTATTATTTATTTATTTACGAGTATTAACACTATATGCACAAGTAAAAAAATACTGTACAAAGGAAGACTTAATGCCTGAGGCATTTTCTACCAGTCAACCTTAGGGTAATGCAGGGAAAAAACATGGCAGGTGCAACAATAGGATAGATAACTCAAAAAATAGTAAGATACTAATACATAGATACTTAAATACATACAAATAAACAGATTAAACTTTGTCAGGAGAAATAACGATAGGTCGAGGAGAAAACTAATCCAGCAAATCAGCGCTGAGATGATTTTATAAACATCTCACGAATATGTTCACGAGCCTTCACTTTAAAAGATAACCGACTGGTTGCCATCCTGATGTTCAGAGGGAGCGCATTCCAAAGAAAGACCGCTTGGACAAAGAAAGAAGAGTGAATAAAACCAGAGCGGTGAGAAGGACATCGTAGAAGACGATTGTTGGTGGAACGAAGATTTTTTCTATGGGCTGAGCATAAGTATTGAACATGAGGGGTTAGGTAAGAAGGAGAGGTAGATTTGTCGAGTACAGAATAGAACATAGACAGAGCCCTCAACTCTCTACGCTGACGTATGGGTAAACATTTTAAAAGCAATCGGTG
Organism: Dasypolia templi; assembly: GCA_963555695.1. NCBI lineage: Eukaryota > Metazoa > Arthropoda > Insecta > Lepidoptera > Noctuidae > Dasypolia > Dasypolia templi. The sequence continues at coordinate 3,440,798 of OY743144.1, forward strand.
CGCAGACAGATGACATTATCTGCCTAGCCCGTTCCCAACTTTGTTGAGGTTGGCTTCTCGGCTAACTGGATACAGCTGAATACCAGTACTTTACATGACTGAGAGACCTATCTAACCCCCACAACTCAGTTACTGGGTAATACGATACCCCTTGGTAAGACTGGTTGTCAGACGCCCGGGCTTCTGACGACCCGTAACGACTGTCAAAGATCCACGAATGACAGCCGGGACCAACAGCGTAACCTGGTCTCCGAGGCAGAGGGGTCTTGTTAAGCTACGCGGCATGCGTAGCTTAACCTGCAGCCTAATTGCGTAACACATTTTCAACTGTTCAACAACATTCATTACGTTATTTACATTGTTGATCAGAATTTTTATCGAACTTATGAAGCAATGGATTAGCAATCTGTTTGAAAACGATTCAGATTCCAATTGATTGTGTATTACGCAATTAGGGTACTGATCGATCGACACAAGCTCCTCAACGAAATTCAGTATCCAACCTATAATACCAGCTTATTACTGTCCCAATGTAGGGCAAAGGCCTCTTCTCATACAGAGAAGGCGTGAGCAGTCATCACCACGCATGCCTAGGGTTGTTAGGTTGACTTTGGAACCTAACCTATCCCTTTAAATTAAAAATCTATTTGCAACTGCAATTAACGGTATTGGAGGTTCAGTAAAGAATCACTACGGTTTGAAAAGTAGTACTTAAAACCTATAAACCTTTCTAAGAAAACAAATACCTACTTCAAAAAGGAGGAGGTTCACAACTCGTTTGTAGTGTTTTTTTTTTGTATGTTTGTTACGCGATATCTCCGGAAATTTGCAGACCGATAAAAAAAAATGCATGGGTATGCCATTAAAAAACATTTTCTAAGGGATGGTCCAATAAAAATGTTATTAACTTTGCTTGATTAGTTTTTCAGTTTACGTATTTTTTTCCTCCTACGGTCAAACCCAATAACCGTTTTTTTTTTTTGTTCCCGGGGTGGAAAATCCACATGGATGTCCTCCGCCCTGGGGCGGGCGGAGGGGTCTGTCAGACTCTTACTGACTATAAACCACCCCGGTGTTCCATCTCACACCTACGCCGGGGTCGTGGGAACACATAATTCTTCCGCAACCCAGGCTGGTGCCGGCACGCTTGCGCGGGTTCCGTCTCGGGCGGGGGGAGTGAGGTGTACTACCCCCGCAACGTCTGTAAGCGGCGTGCGCGGAACACTACGCGCGCCGCCTTCTCGGGTCCTGATGTTGGGGGGCGACGGATCCATTTAGGGGGGCTGGAAGAGGGCGTTGTCCGCCCTCCTCCGACGCCCGGTGCGTCTGCTGCGGGCCGGGTCGAGAGTCGAGATCTCTCTCCCCCTTTCCGCAGCCTCCTTCTGCGAGATCACCGTCTCGCAGAAGGAAACCACCGCGTCCCAGGACTCGACGCTGCCGACCATCGAACCGAACTCACTAAGGTTGTCAGCGTCAGGTCACTGCCTACTTCTGAGATGAGGGCACGGCGCGGCTCCTCCCAAGCGGAACACTCTGCCAGCGTGTGCCACGCCGTGTCCTCCCGGCAGTCGACGCAGTGGTGACACCGGGCGTCCGGCTCCCTGTTTATGCGACACAGGTACTTCCCGAAGCAACCATGCCCCGAGAGCACCTGCGTCACCCGAAACGTCAGGGAGCCGTGCCTTCTCCCGAGCCAGCGGTCGAGCACTGGCCGGATCGCCTCGATGGTGCTGAGGCCGGCGGTAGGGCGTGAGAGCCTGTTCCGCCATTCCGCCACTAGGACCCCGCGAAGCTGCGACCGACACTGCTCCACATGGGGCTGCATCGGCCGCTCGCCCCGCGCCCTTTGCTTCCTCGCGCCACCGACACAATGACGCGAGCACCTTCGCCTCTAAGTCCCAGGGCGGTGATCCGGCCAGCGCACAAACCGCCTCGAAGGACATCGTGCGATACCCCCGAATGACTCTGACGGCCATCGCCCGCTGCGGCTTGCGCAGGACAGCTATGCTGCCGGCCGTCAGGTCAGACGCCCAGATCGGCGCTCTGTAGAGGGCCATGGATCGCACGATCCCCATATAGAGCCGCCTACAGGCGGCGCTCGGGCCCCCCAGAATGGGAAGCAGCGTTGCCAGCGCCCCAGCCGCGCCTAACAACTTGGGCGCCAGCCGCCGCAAGTGGAATCCGAAGTCCCACCGGCTGTCGAGCACCAATCCCAGATATTTCATGGTGGGCTCGAAAGCGATCCGGACCCCCCCGACCACAATCCGGCCGGTGGCGCCCGCCGGGTGCCATGAAACACCATGGCCTCCGACTTGTTGAGGGCCACCTCCAGGCCGAGGTGCCGTATGCGGCTCACCGTCAGTGAGACCGCCGCCGTCGCGAGCAACGCTGCCTCTCTGTGCGAACTCCCCCGGGCCGTGACCAGCGTGTCGTCCGCGTAACACGTCAGGTCTGCTGCCGGCGGGAGCTCTCGCCCCGCAGCACCCAGTCGTACCCGATATTCCACAGTAGCGGTCCCACGACCGATCCCTGTGGAACACCGCATGACACCTGGCGCTGGTTTCCGCCGTCACGTCCCATGTAGGTGACACACCTCCCCGCCAGATAAGCCCCAACGATGCGGCGGAGGTAGAAAGGCACCCGATGATTACGCAGTGCCTCCCGAATACAACTCTAGGGCAGGGTGTTGAAGGCGTTGGAGATGTCCAAGGACACCGCCACCACCCGCCCCGGGACACTGTTTCCTCCGCCAGGACTCTCACCCTTGACACAGCGTGGATGGTAGAACGCCCATGCCGAAAGCCGAACTGGCTCTCGTCCAGCAGCACTATGGGCCGGTACGCTGACGGCGAGTCGGCAGGGCGCCCCGCCTTCCTGAGCAGGACCAGACGTCCAATCTTCGACAGACTGGGAAACTGGCCCCGCTCAAGGCAAGCCGTGTAGAATCCTCTCAGTTGGGGCTCCAACTCCTTCAGAGCGAGGGCCAAAGCCAGGCCGTGAATTCCGTCCGGCCTCGGAGCCACGTTCTTGGCCCGGAGCCGCATCACGGCCGCCCTCATCTCTGCCTGTGTCACCTCTGGGAAACCCAATAACCTAAGACAACTCAATCGCTACTGGTGATAGACAGTACAATTACATCTGTCCTTGTCAAAAAAATAAGCATCAACACGATATACTATACTTTAACTTTATTGGGACGTTAAAACCAGAGATTAGTAGGTTTTTCTATCTCCAGTACGCCAAAATTGGAAATAGATAAGTTATTGGGTACGACCGTTAGTGTATACCTAATACTGATTTTAAATGAATTTCGTGTCACTATTATTAACATAGCAGTAGTGGTATATAAATTTGTGTAAGGAAGGAAACACAACTAAAAGGTGAAAATAAAAAATATTTAACAAAAAAAAAAAAAAACGACAAAATAAAAAATGTGAAAACTAACTTTAATTTCGGAAGTTAGTTCTACAAAAAAGAAAATGAAAAACCGAAGACAATTTTTTTTGTGACAAATTAATTCCTATGTTTCTTGCAGTAGCACGTCTGAACCGATCTTCATTTCTACGACACGCTGCGTTTTGACGTCACAAGACGGATGGTTTGGTGAACGATTAATCTTGGTTTACACGCTACTGACACTAGAAAAGTGTTTGTTAATTGTTTACGTCGATTACACTTGGGATAAAGCAGAGCAGAAGCAAACGTCGAGCTTGTGCGTAAGTATTGAATCGATCGATCAAGAAGTTGTTATATGGGTAATGACTTTGGAGGATGTTCATGCAATACACACATCTTGGTTCTTTGGTTGTGGTTTCCTTGTTATGAGAATACAGTTTCGAATCATTATCATTCACTTTCCCCTCATTCAAATTTATTTGGGATATATAATAATTTAATTTAATGGGATGACAAATAAAGTTTAGTAAACTACAACTTAAATGGTGGTGAGGTAATACATTCCCAAGCTAAGTTACATGATAACCTGTATAAGGCAGTACACTGCCAGTCGGTATTACAATTAAATAGGAATAATGTTTTTTTTTATCTCAAAAAAAATTTCAAAGAAAAAAGTGTAAAAGCTTAAAAAATGGGCAAGTTTTAAACGTTTTAATTGTTCGGTAACCGAACTGTAATAAAGTTTTCATACGTACCCCACACAAATAACTTAATAAGTACAAATATAAATATTAATATAAGTACAAATTACTTTACTTCCTAAGTAAATAACAGTGACAAGAAGTAACATCATCAACATACATTTAGTGGAAAAAAATACGTATTATTTATGCTAACTCAAAAAACACTCCTCAGAACATGAACAAATTAATATGGTACCACTCGACAAGTGTACTGTGTAAGCTCTCAAACAAACAAAAAAAAATCTGATCGGTTTATAAATGACGACGTTCTGAGTTCACAAACATATCAAATAAAATTAAAATACAACCAAATTGAGAACCTCCTCGTTTTTTTTAATCATTAAAAAAACAAGCGGGGTAATTGCGTAACACGGGGTAAAGTACCGTGTCTCTTTTTATAGGCCTTTATCAGTTAAAATACCAGTAATTTTGACAATTAGTAAAGGTAAAATCACCTTAATTAGACTCGATCTTTTGGGTTTGGGAAGGATAACCTTGTCAAAAATGATGTGTTCACATTTGTTTTCTGCGGGGTAGTAGCGTAGCAATCGATCGCAGTGCTTTTTTTTTAGATATTTAAGACACGTTCATTGCGTTATTTATGTTGTCGTGTGGACGAATCTTATTAAAATTATGAAGTAATGTATTAGGAATTTCTTTCACAATTCTTTTGATTGTAATAGGAAGTGTGTTACGCAATTGGCTTGCGAAAACTAAAACGACAACATAATCTGAGTGTAATTTATGTTAAAAGGCCACATAAGAGGACTCTCCACAAGCAAATAAATTTCCATATCTATAGTCTTCAATAAAATGTCATGTTTGTTGAGCCTTGAGTAAAGAGTAAACTTTCCTCAACAACAAATTAGATTACAGCCTTGGCACAGGTAACACGATATTGAAGAATTATAAAGAAAATTAGAAATTGTCAAAAACTGGATTTCAAGAATCTTTTTTAACATGCTACACAGGTAAAATTACACTTAACTCAATAAGTGTAAGTATTTGTAGCTTTAAACGCAAACGACGAAATTGTTTTATCCAGCACATAATGTTTACGTTTATATAATGGATAAATAACAAGATTCAGCCGTCGGCCAACATATCCATTGTTGAAACAAGAAAATACATGAATTTCCACTAGATATTGATACGACGAAAAATTATATATATCCTGTGTGATGATTGGTAAAACATAAGCCTAAAATCTATACGGCAAAATGGGACATGCCTGCCGCAAGGCTTCGATCCGAAATTTTGTGTTGAATGATTTCGTTATTAACGTTGACAACGGTAAATGAATTGAACGTAAATTATTTATTAACTACGGATACTTTAATGGATTGAAAGGGGCTTATTTGAAACAGGGCTTATTCTATAGGGAGCCTATTTTTGGATCACTTCTTGTGTCTTCTTCTGAGGTGACGAGTTATTACGAAGAATTTTTATCAATTCAAATTAAAAGGAGTCCAGAGATATAATAGAAATAAATTGTTAGAATTTTAATATGTGATTATAGCTTATTGTCTTCAAAACTGGTAAATTAAAACACCAACGAAAACAAGGTTTTCACTTCACTGATTATTCATGAATTAGTATTTAAGTTAAAAAAAAACAGCTCGTTCTCAAGTATCGTTCCATAAAAAAAAAACAATGATAATAGCGAGCTTTGACGTTGGAATATCGGCAACTTGGACCGAAAACCTTTACGAGGTTCCAACCCAAATTCATTTCCTGCTAGGAAACAGTTCATTTATAAAATCTTCAAGGATCTATTGCGAGGCCATGCCTGATACCCACAGCCTCAACGATATACCCAAATAAAACCCAAAACAATCAGCCGCCGCTATATATTAGGGGGAATCCCAAACAGACACGATAATATATCGTAAGTAATGCCACAGAATAGTACAGAAGGTCGGTTCCATACAACGAACGATAACGCACGAACACATGGAAACGCTTTACAACTATTTTCTAAATGTCCCTCGGCAAACTTCGTGTTTCATCAGTCGTCGGATTTCTACCACTTGCCCTTTGCACTTGATGCAGACCGGACGCTCTCAGTCGATTTGGAAGTATATTAGAGTTTTTAATACTCATTTAACTTTATGTAGTTTATTTAAAAATGGGAGGAAAGCTGCTTAAGTCGCAGGCACGACAGATTGCCGAGAGATATTTAAAAAATAGTTGTAAGGGACCTAAGCGAGTCGTACACCTTATTTGTTATCAGCCGAACTATGCTCGTACGTCGACAGCTAAACTCGGTCAATCGAACCAAATATATTTATGTAAAAGAAACTGACTGCGTACACTTAGTTATCGGACGCCATCAAAAGATCTCGGTTAAAATATTCTACGTACTTACTTTTTCTTACATTGTTAGGTTTGATCGGTCGAGTTCAGCCGACACTTACGAGCACTGTGCGATCGCGTGATCATATTGGTGCTACGAGTTGGTAAACACTCACACAAATGCAAAGCTCAACTTAGACCTCGCGAACTGTACGCGTCTATGTGTGCGTACGCCTGTTATCGTTCATTGTAATTTGTATGAATCTGACCTTCTGTATTAATCTCTGAAGAAGCTGAGAAATGTTCTGCACACACCAAGGAAACGGTTGTTCTTAGTCGTGGATCACTTTTTCCTCATAACGGGGAATGGCCGCAATTTTTAAAAACAAAATACAACGGAAACATTTGAGTAGGAAATCATGAAGTGACTCGCGGTAAAAATATAAATTTTAGGTTTACTTTGTTTAACTTCTGGGTTTCAGTTTAGGTATTTGTGTTTTGATAGTTGAATAAATAAAAGAAAGAAAGATAAAATGTTTATTTGCGGTAAACACAAAAAATTACAGGTTGGGAGAAAATAGCGATAGCCGTTTTAGCGTTTCACATCCACGCCATAACGGCCATCGCTCAGCATAAAGCTCTAACCCTATGCGAGCCAGAGCCCCAGCAGCGCTTGTTTTCAGCAACAGTCGGCGTTGACGGGATGACGTCAACCGGTACAGACACCGCTAAGATAAAATAACACATGAAACGCTAAGATAAAACTACCATTATGAAATAAATTAAAGACACAATAAATAGCTAGTTCATATTTATAAAATGGGAACATTCTGGGCAATGACTCTCGCGCCGCTGGCCTGTGATAATCAGTACGTCTACCATGAGTTGTTATTGAACACATCCTCACTAGCGTTAAACTCGCTGGCGTATTAACGTGGATCGAATAGATTTCGATAATGCTAGCACCATGAGTTTTATGGAGTCTTACGCTCTAGATAAGGTTAACTCGATAGAACGTGTCGTCTAGCTAACTTCACTCCTACGTTTTGTCTCTTTCTTTATCAGTTAGAAGAAGAGAGAACGGCTAATTTGTTTAAAATATGTTACTAGAGTCATTAACACGAAATGTGTGTTGTGTGTGAAATTTGTGGACGATGTGAGGTTTAATTGAGTGAAATAAGTTTACAAACATAGAACAATTTTAATGAAAACTTATGTTTCACTCCTCAAAATGCTAGTAAGCTACGTTACTACTATCGCAAGCGTAATTTTCGATAGCTTTCATCAAATTAATGACCATTTTGTATGCTGTAAAACGTTAGTTACTATCGAAAAGATTACGTTAGGTTTCTTACATGTCGAAATCTATAGTGCTCATGGTACGAATTTTAATTCTTTATGCGACCATTATGGGTGCTATACAATATTTCATACAGTTCATTTACGGAGACGCTAACGAGTTTTGGCTGTGTAAACTCATGGTAAAGCTACAGTGCCATATAACTATAGGTTTGACGTTGTTACTGATTATGTAATTATTTTTTATGTTACTACCTATGATAAATGATAAATGATAAATGATTTTATTTCTGTAAATAGGTTTGTACAAACACTTTTACACGTCAATCATATTTTAAAAACTAGGTGAGATCGGCATTTCCTATCTGACTACTCTGAGAAGAAACGCCGAAACAAACTCAGAGGTCACAGTCTCTTTTAAAGTCCAGACATAATCTTGGTCAGGTCATGTGAAGACCATGTGGATTGATATCTGAAATGGTCTTTCGAGGAAAGAACCACACAGAATGAGTGGACCTGTCCAGTCAGTGCACGCATTTGTCAGTTGTCATGCAGCTCAACACAGAACTAAAGGAGCTAAACGATTCGACGAACATTACCAAAGAAAGGACATTTGGGTAGGCCGCATAAATTACTCAAACTGCCAGACCATGATTAAAACTAATAATTAAAAAAAAAATGCATTAAAAATACAACAAATCCACAATGTCTTCACATTCACAATAATTAAAATAGTATAATCCTTTACAAAGTAAATGTCATTGCATATATAAAGTGCATCAATGTCAAAGTGTAAATAATATTGGTCGTATCATATGAGGACTATGTAGACTGGTGTCTGAAATGAAACCACACGGATTTGAGTGGACCTGTCCAGTTAGTGCACGCATTTGTCAATCATCGTGCAGCTCAACTCAGAACTAAGGAGCTCAACGATCCGACGAACAATACAAAAGAAAGGACATTTGGGGAGGCCGCGTAAAGTACTCAAACAGCCAGACCATCATCATTAAAAGAAGAAAAAAAAAATGCAATAACCTACATAGTCCTCACATTCACAAAAATTAAAACAATATTATACTTTATACAGTAAATATATACATGTCATTGTTTAGATAATAAGGTACGTATATAGAAAAAAAAAAGATTAAAAGAAAAAAAATGTAAAAATAGCAAATTACACATCAATTATGTCTGTGTAAACTTATTGGAGCAGCTCAATCCCAAGCCTTCTTGTCCTCAATATAGTCTTTGACAGTATAATAGGCTTTCTGGCATAATTTCCGCTTTATAAAAGTTTTAAATTTATTAAGGCTTAGTTCTTGAATGTGGCTAGGAAGTTTATTATAAAAACGTATACATTGACATTTAAACGAGCCACCTATTTTCTTGAGCCTGGTAGTGGGAACAACAAATTTGTGTTTATTCCTAGTATTTTTGTTATGGATATCACTGTATTTTTTAAACAGATTAATATTTTTATGTGCATATAAAAGATTTTCATAAATGTACTGAGAAGGCACAGTCATTATATTAATCTCTTTAAATTTGTCTCTGAGGGAGTGTCTGGGACTTAATTTATAAATTGAACGAATTGCCCTTTTTTGTAAAACAAAAACTGTTTGAATGTCGGCGGCATTTCCCCACAAAAGAATACCGTACGACATCACACTATGAAAATAACTAAAGTAAACTAATCGCGCTGTCTCTAAATCAGTTAAATTACGAATTTTTCTAACGGCGTATGCTGCAGAGCTTAGTTTTTTTGACAATTTATCTATATGGGGGCCCCATTGAAGCTTGGCATCCAAAGTTATGCCTAAGAATACTGTGGAGTTTTCGGGTTTCAACTCTTCACCCTTTAAAAGAACACTAGTTTCTACTTGTCTAACATGAGGTATCGTAAACTTAATACATTTAGTTTTTTTCTCGTTAAGAAGTAGGTTATTAACATTAAACCAGTTAACTACCTTAGCGAGGGCGCTATTTACATTGTCAGTAACCAGCTGCTGACGTTTCAGTTTAAATAAAAGTGAAGTGTCGTCTGCAAACAACACTATATCATGATTATCCTTTATGAGGTATGGCAAGTCATTAATATAAATAAGAAACAAAAATGGGCCAAGAATTGAGCCCTGGGGGACCCCCATTCTAACTACAGATCCAGGTGATCTTTTTCCGTTAACATCTACTCTTTGAATTCTATCACTTAAGTAAGAAGTAAGAAGATCCAGAGAGGCGTTCCGTATTCCGTAGTGGTGCAGTTTCCTGATTAATGTTTCATGAAGAACACAATCAAATGCCTTGGACAGATCGCAAAAGATGCCCAAAGCATCGCACTTGTCCTCCCATGCATTATAAACATGTCCTAAAAGTTCAACTCCGGCATCAGTAGTCGAACGACCCTTTGTAAAACCAAACTGTTTGGTATGCAGTAATTTGTGTTATTAATAAATGGTTTCTGGTTAAATCTCCTTTTTAACGATAAAAAAACTTGATAACTGCTTACAGAATTCTGTTCTGTGCATATCGCTAGATTTTACGACTAACTTTTTCGATAAATGATGCTGCTATTTTTAAAGTAAAACGCATCGATAGTCTGACTCATTTCTTCGTTGTTTCGTAAAACACTAGTTTCGCAATAAATCAGGAACCTACCTACTGTACTGTTTAAAATTAAATTCACTGAAAAACTCAGTTTATTTAAAGTTTCGGATTAAATTTAAATTGTAAAACACCAGACTTTGTAGTGGAAAATTTTGAAGCAATGAACTTTTATAAATTTATTCGGAGCTGGAGAAATAGTTTTAAGATTGCAAGCGGGTGGGGAGTTTAATCTTGGAATTATTTAATTTGTGAAGTTCTTGCTTGATCTGGGAAACTGGGAATTTAATGAGGCATCAGCGGTACTGTGAGTGCTAGCACACTATCATATTGAAACGAAATGGGAACTTTCAAGGCCCTTGAATATTTATTAAGATTGCTTTTAAAAGCAGGTATGCTACACTTTAGGTAACCTTACATTCCCTCTTACCTATCGTCAGTATCTCATCTGTTCTAAATACATATCTCAAAAAGAATTAAGGGACAATTAAATACAAGATCCGATTATGTTCTGATGTCGTAATCACAAAATGATAAACGATAAATTATATTGGACTAGCTGAACCGGCGAACTTCGTACCGCCTCAAAATAATTTCTCCATCATAATTTTTCGTGAATTTAATAGGTATTTTGCTTTTCGGGGCGGAGACAAAATCAACAAATCAAAGATCATATAAATCGTTCAAGACGTTTCTTAGTTTTATGTGGTGTAACTAACCCGATTTATTTATATAGATAAATGTTAGCAGATTACAATCTGAAAGTTTTTTTTTTTTAAATGTTTTTGTGCATCGTTACCACTTAAAGTGTCAACAATAATGATGTTACTAATATATTTGTAAAAACAATATTATTTAAAAGAGTGGTCATGGAATTTCTTGCCCGTTCTTCTCCATAGATACCTACTAGGCTTTGGAATGGGCAACTAGCTTCATATTTCTGACTGACCGACTCCTTGACAATTCAAAAGTGCCTGTAAATGGTTTAATTGAAATAAATGCTTTGAGTTTGAGTTGAGTTTGAGTTTTCTTTAAATGCGTAATAACTACGCATACTGTGGATATTTTACCAATGAAATAGGACATTGCTTGGCTAGCTGCCAAGTATCAAACTGATAGTTCCAGTTACAACTTCATATTACTTTGATCTTTGTTTTATATAATACAAGAATCTACTATTTCGTATAGAGATTTAAAAATTACTTGCAACCACATCATGTTTTTTCTCTTAACTCGCAATGTTTAATTTAACTTCATCTCCAGTATTAATACTTTAAGATAATAACTAGGTAACTAAGTCCTTCAGAACTTGGCCTCAGTACTAGGATTTAGGGCTTAGGAGTTAGGTCTTAATGAAAGCAGACTTAGTACTGACTTAACGTTGTGTTACAGCCTAATCTCATCCAAAACTTTCACCTTGGAAATCTGCTTCTGAGGAATTCGGAAGATGATAGCAGAGATTAACGTTTAAGATTACTTCTTAAGAAGACGTCTTGATCTTTTGTGTTGGGGAAGGATAACCCTGTCAAAAATGATGTGTTCGTTTTTGTTTTCTGTTCTGCGGGTTAGTAGTGTAACACACATAAAATTGCAATCGATGACTTTCATTTTGACAGTTTAGGCACATTCATTGCGCTATATGCTTTGTTTGTTTGAGATACCTTCTGCATACTAGTCATTTCGACGAACGGTTAGCTGCGTAACTTTTAAACCTGTACCTACTGTGTGTTGATTTTTCTTTGTTTTTTTTTTCTTTAGTTATATTTTGATAGTGAAGAATGACTGCGAGGTTGATCACAGATGAAGACATAGTTCGTGGGTTAGATGATGAAGATTGTGTAAACAAAAATAATATACTTACTGAGTGAAAAGGAGGATGGTTTGTTGGCTGATGACGTGGAAAGTGACTTTCACGACGAACCCTCGGACACTGAAGAAACACAAGTAAGTTCACCTTTAGATATAGAAGAAGAACAAGGGAGGTCAACTTCCGATGCGCTTTTTCTCAGTGAGAATGGGGATGATGACTAGTAGTAAAACTGTTCGTAAAAATAATGTGATTTCAAAGAAGCCATAATAAAAATGTGATAATCGAAAAAATCTGTTAAATCGATGTAAATATGAAATACACGCTTTTAACGTTTTAGGAGGGGATTATTGCCGTCCTTGTCGCGCGGTATGGACAATATACGGCGCTAGTATGAAGTTACATAGTTGTGACGTCACTTCTACTATAGTGCTGTCCTTGTCTAACACTTAATTTAAAACGTTCATAACTTGGCAATTACTTTTAAGCTTTTACACTTTATGTAATATTGTTTGCACTATTTGGAAACATACAATTTTTTGAGATAAAAAAAAAAACATTATCCCAATTCTTCATTTTCTTCCAAGTTGACTCAAGCTACAATTCAAGGCAAAAATCTTCACGTGTGGCCAACTAATAAAAGACATACTTCTTCCCGAACTTCTTCGCTAAATATCGCAGAAATACGGCTAGAGGAGCCAGCCGACCAGCCTGTTCAGTCAGAAACATAACAAATCCTCTCGCTTTATTTGATTAATTTAAGACAAATGAAATATGTGAGGAAATTTTGCAGTAGACCAATGCTGAAATATCCATAAAGAAACAAAGCAATGAGACTATGACATAAACCCAAAACGAATTATGCAAAGATGAAATCAACGCTCTCTTTGGTGTCTTGTTATTGGCAGCTGCGTTGAAAGATAACTATCTTACTAGTGATGAATAGTTCAACACGTCTTTCTGCGCAACCCGATACATATGTGTATGAGTCGAGAAAGGTTTGATTTCCTTGTGAGATGGCTTATGTTTGATGTACCTATCCAGGATTAATTTATATGTTTTTGTTAAATTTTTTGTTTTCCCTATTGTGGTAAAGTTTTTTATTATTGGTTCATCGTCTTCACATATAAAAACATAATTATTGGATACAAAATATTGTACAAAGTTATTTTGTACAAGTATTGTAATATTGTGGCTTCTGGGATTACATGTTATGTGATATGTACCTATGTTAAAATATAGTAATAATAAATAAATAAATAAAAGTTTTTATTGTTTCTCATACAATTGTTCTACAGCACAAAATTGAGGCAGCCCCAGTAAGTTATAAGGATACTTGTGATGGGGTTACCTCGCAACTTCCCATGGTGGTGGTTGCTAACAATAATGGTGAGACATAATTAAACAAAACAATAAAAATAAAAAATAAAGCAAAAATAAAAGTTTAGGACGTTGCAATTTTTGTAGCATGTTCAGGTGTGTACTCTACAGATTGTTTGTGTGTGTGTATGTGTTTGTGAATAGGTGATGGTAGATTGAATAACTGGACGTATGCTAGGATTGGGTACAGGTTCTTCATTAACATATTCTAGTTAATATAAATTCAATTTCATCATACGTTTGTGATTTTAACCATTCCATTAGAGTATTTTTACATTCGTACCGAAACATGGGGTATATATTCAATTTATGGTTCAATTTATTATAAATATAAGTTGATTGAGTATTATACTGACGCCTGGCGAAACCGTACGGACCGGAGGGGAATGGGTCACAATATCTTTACGTCTTTTTATCGAGATTTGATGGCTTAAATGAGAGAGTCTTATGCAGATGTATGGTTATGTTCAATATGTATTATTTCCTAACAGTGAGCAAATTACTAATCTTGTAAAGGTTGTCTGTAGGATATCGGAAAGGTTTAAAATATATAACTATGATGAGAGACCTTTGGGCCCTTTCTAGGTCTAGAAATTTGGTCTTGGTGGCCTCACCCCAGATCAGTAAACAGTGTGATGACCGATTGTGCCAGAGCAGTATATATTTTGTTAAGTAGCAACGGTGGCATCACATGCCGCAACGTTTTAAAATCTATATAATTTTTCTGACTCTGGTTATGGTATTTTCGATATGGGTGTGCCAGGACAATCGTTGGTCAACTGTTATACCAAGATATTTAGTGAATCTAACTTGTTTTATGCTTTGACAATTGCAAGGATAATGGGAGTTTGCACACTCATGGATCACGATCCCAAAATCAGCACCTGGCTGTGTCCTCTGGTTTGGAGTAAAGCAGATGAAGTTCGTTTTAGATACGTTGAGGGTTAAAAGATTCGCATTTAGCCAACTTGATATTACCGCTTATCCACGTTCTGCAGCAGCACGCACAGCAGCCCCTGAGTCACCGACGAAAACAACTGCCGTGTCATCTGCTTATGAAAATACTCGTCCGCCACTGCTCCTGATATTACAAAACTCATTTATATAGATCAGGAACAACGTCGGGGCGAGCACACTTCCCTGCGGTACTCCAAAACATACAGTTTCTTCATCACTAGTTAAGTCTCCAACCTTAACCTGCTGTTTACGGTTAGATAGATAGCTACCAAAAAGAGATAGTGCCATACCTCATATGCCGATTGTTCAAGTCTGTGCAGAAGGATGGGGACAAAAACGGTGTCAAATGCCTTTTTTAGGTCTAAAAATACTGTAAGACATTTCAGTCCTTTATCTACGTTATAGACTATATCGCAAGTTAAAGCCTTAACGGCATCTTGTGTAGATATACCCCTTCTAAACCCATATTTTGAAGTAGATAAAATATTGTGTTTACTAAGGTAAAATTAGTCTGTTATTTAGCAATAAAAAAAAATGCGATGTATGATAAAACCGATATAGGGCGGTAGTTATTGACATCGTTCCGGTCCCCCCCCCCCCCTTGTGCACAGGCGTTACCAAAGATCGCTTAAAACCAGCTGGAAATATCCCGGTTCTAAAGCACAGGTTAGCCAGTTTGCTTATTAAAGGGACCACGAAGTCCCTAGATATTTTCAAAAAAATTGTTGGTATACCATCCCAGCCCGGTGAGCTTCCAGAATCGAGACCCATGAGTATGCCATCCACTTCCTGCGGGTCAGTGTCAAGCAGTACAAATGATATAGTATGCTGTTTAGTCCTTATGCATGAAGAACTAAGATTAGACAGCATAGATTTTTTTACCATCTCTTAGTATTGTAAAACATTTTAAAAGAGGAACGGTGGAGTTTCTTACCCATTCTTCTCCATACTGCCTTTTGGAAGGGGCACCTAGCATCAATTCTATTTTAATGTAAATGTTGACGTTCAAAAGTGCATTTTATGTGCCTATTTGAAATACATGCTTTGACTTTGATGACAGGGCTATTAGAATAGAAACCTTACAGTCTGATCCACTTACATCAATCCAAAATATATGAGACTTACTTATGATTCAATACCGAAATAATTACGTTCCTAGAACTAACGTTACCATCCATGAGCAATTGCTGACCTTTCGTGATTGGTGTAAATTTAAAAAATATAAAAAATTAAATAATGTGTGACAGTGGGACCAAGTACATGATTGATGCCATGCCTTATTTTGGAAATGGAAAACAATACTGGAGGAGTGCCCCTTGGTAAATATGTTGTCAAGGAACTAACACGGTGTATGCATGGCTCAAACAGAAACGTACCACTGAAAATTGTTTTACATCAATCCCATCAGCCAAACAACTTCTACAACAACCTTACAAGTTTAAAATAGTCGTAACTTTGAGGGCCAACAAAAGAGAAATACCGAAAGAAAAAAAGAACAGGCCAGTTAGAGCGATTGGCACATCCATGTTTTGTTAATGCTATAATTCAAACTGAAGCCAATCAAAATGGTATATTTGTTGTCCTCATGTGACGAAGAAGGAACTGTGAACCCAAGATCGAAAAAACCACACATCCTGGAATTTTACAATGTCACAAAAGGTGGCGTAGACACATTGACCAGATGTATTGTGTTCAAATATGTCGTGTAATCGTAAGACCAACCGGTAGCCCATGTGCATGTTTTTCGACTTCCTCATTCCATTCAGTGCGGCCGACGCGCGTTTTTCGGACTATTTCCAAGTGCTGGCGGCGCGTCTATAGAATTTACTTAACTTTCCTCTAGTGCGGCGCGCCGCACCTGAGTGTTCATTGTGCAGCTCTATTGTTTCAAAAACATCGTAAAATAAGGGTCGGGAAGGGTGTCTACACACTAGCTACCTGTTTCATATGTTACATTAAAAAAACGTGTGAAACAACCTTTACGTGTAGCGTAATTGTTTTATGACTGTCATAAAACTCGAAGACTTTCAAACTCACATATGCGTCGTGCCGCACTTGGACAAAGAAGTAAACGACGCACTAATGCTGCCAGCCGCACTGGGTAGACTTTCTTCAATCGCGAATGCGCGTTCATAGCACCACACGAAATATTTTTTTAACGCGCATGAGCGTTTGCCGCACAGGGTTAGCGAGCTATTTAATTAGCATAGCTGTCTCGACGTACTCGTAAACCACTGTCACGAAGAACAATTTCATGAACAACTCGTTGAACTATGGCCAAAACGTCGACTTGAAATACTAATGCCTCGAAGAATAAAAGACAAACTAAGAGACGTAATGGGTGTGAACCATGAGGAACGAGCTGAAGGTCAAGGTCACATTCTTGACAAATCTGGTTCTGGAAGTCCTCTGATACTTAAAATGCCTCGACAAGGATAAGGAAAAGCTGCTTTGTGTTCCTATATGAAAAGGTGCAAGACAAAGAATCACAGCATTAGTTGCAGCGTTCCCATTTGTGGCGAACATACATTTGACTTTGCCCAACTTGTGCCAATAAAATCTAAGTAGTTTTGTACTTACGGTTAATTTTAAGCTTTACGCTTCATTAACCAAAAGATATTTTAAATTAGTTTTTTTTTAATAATTCCTAATTTAGTCATTGTAAGATTTAGTGCCTTATTTTTCTCAATGAAACATGATGGTGCCATTATGGTTTTTGATTTTGTACTTAAAAGTTAAATAAATATTCATATTCTTTAATTTACAATCCATATTTCGCATGAATTTATTAAACCAAAAAAAAAACAAAAAGTAATAAAAAAAACATGTTTAAAAATGGTCGTCAAAAAGTCAAATGGTTAGCTTATCAGAAAAGTTCAAGAACGTTAGCTATCTGGGGTTAAAGAAAATGTTGTCTATGTTTTGGACACCAATCTAATACCATACTAGCCGGATAGCGTTAATTGTTAAAGTTTTCACAGCAGTTTTAACAATTTAGATTCTGACTTACTTTCTAATATTTCTTTCTAAAAGCCACAGTACCTACTTTAAATAGACCTTATTCGTCCAACTACATTAAACTTAACTTCCAAATCCAATTTGAATTCCCAAAATTCTAGTCCAAATTCTGACGTTGCGGGAGCAGATTTACTTCAGACGTGAACATAAGGCCACTATTCCAGTAATCTGTACTTAGAGCGCGACAACATATGGAGATTACGTAGGAACACCAATATATATGTAGGTGGCTATGGGAATGTTGGCGTGTATGCGGAATGTACATAATTCAAACATATTTATAACTAGCTTCGACTTCGTCTGCGCTCCATGTCATGGTCTGTTTGTGTGCCAAATTTCATCCAAATCCGTTCTGGCGTTTTGGCTTGAAAGCATAACCAAAAAACAAACAAACAAACCTTCTTTCGCATCATAACTAATATTAACACACAGGATTTCTCATTAACAGTCACATATCGTAATTGTTACCATAACCAAAGATGACAGCAGAGGCCTAAATTTTAATGTTTTTCTGTTAGTTCTTCGAACATTCATATAACAAATTATAGAAAATGTAAAAAAGAATTGCATAAAAATATTGATTGGTGGGAATCTAACATTAGGTTTGCAAGGCAGCTAGTAGTCGAAATGTTGCTTTGTTGAAAGTTGAATAAAACAAACGTTCTTATACGGGTGGCCAGGACCACGTATTCAGCACATGGTTCTAGACCTCTAGCGTCATAGTCGGTTATCAAAATAAAAGAGCTGTTTCATAGAAAAGTGCAATTCAATATATTTTTTTATGTGAGCGAAGCGTAACATTGTCCATAGAACTAACTATTGGTACACAACACGATACGACGAAAGATGTAACTAACAGCATTGAATTACATATGGACAGTCCACTCAGTCAGCAATCACAACTGATTCCAAAAGTATTTCAAATGTTAATCATTTGAAATACTTTTGGAATCAGTTGTGATTGCCATACGAAACTTTACATACCATGCCTTTTTCACCTGAAGAGTGAACAAGAACCACAGCTTTTCTGCAACTAGGAATCAATGTGCGTCGTACTGCAAGAAAGGTGGGTGTAATAATAAGAACGGTCCGGTACGAGGAAACTAGAAACCATCTGATTAGACCTTGTAATGGCTTACCCAGTTGCACTAGTACCCGATAAGACCGCTATATTGTCTCCAGTATGTTGAAAAATCGCCACGTCATTGCAGTTGTAGTCCAGCAATAGTTTCTTCAGACCCGAAAAGACTACATTTGTGACAGTACAGTGAGAAGAAGACTTGAAGCTAAACTGAAGCCCCAAACACAGCAAGTGGCCCCAAACTCGAGAGAGGGCATCGAGTAGCAAGGCTGCGCCTGTCGACACGTACAGTTGAATGAAGTAGAATGGGTAAGAGTTTTGTTCAGTGATGAGTCTGAAATCTCATTATTCATTATCCCGTCAATCAGTGCTGACATCACTTTGAGACGCGAGGCGGAATCAAACGCGCCGTCGAACCGGCCATGATCTTACCGGACGGATAGCTGCACATTCCTCTCCGTCGGCAAACCCGCGCGATCTACACAATGGTGACACCTGGGCGTTTCCTCCCGTCTTATACAGAACAGGAACCTCCCGAAATAACCATGTCCGGTGTGGACCTGTGTCAGGCGGAAGGTCTCCAACTACTCCTCAAAGAGGGGACTTATCGCCGCTATTGTGGCGGGCCCACCACTGGGTTGCGACAATTACACCCTACTTGTCGCCATGAGATCCTGCCGGAGCTCTGTCCGCTATGCCGTGATTACTCGTATCGAGAAAAAGTCACCCTGATTGGGGGAAAATATGCTTAAGAGATCCTTAATGAGTTTGCTCGGCCATATTTAGTAAGTATGGGTGATGGAATCGATACTGATGCAAGATAACGCCCGGCAACACATCGCTCGGGACTTTTAAGAGTACGAAAAGAGTAAAAGATTCCGGATGTTGGTATAGAAAAGAAAAGAAAGGAAGAAAAAACGTTTGTTGCGATAACATTACGAACTGATCCAACACAAACACGAAAAAGAACAAGTTGGGGAAAAAGAACAAGTTGGGGGAAAATATGCGTCACATCCACGCAAAATGGCCATCGCTCAGCATAATGCTATGACCCTATGAGTCCCAGCGGTGGTTTCAAATCGGTGGCTTGGCGATAAAGAAGTCCTGATCTCAACCCGATCGAGCACGCCTGAGATGAGCTCGGGAGGCTGGTCCGAAGTCGCAGACCACCTCCTATCACCTTCAGGGACCTAAAATATTCCCCAAGATCGCCTCCGAAACCTCGCCTTCAGTATGTCAAAAGGGCTTGAAGCTGTAATCAGAGCCCAAGAAGGCAATACTAGTTTTTAATATGTAAAAAGGCGTAAAACATACTTGTTGTTTGTGTTTTTTGGCAGAAAGTTAATATTGACCATTTTTATATTTTTTTTACTAATAACGTTACCAATGTAATTTAAATTATGATTTTTGCTACAAAACGTTTTTTTTCCTAAACTCTGACTTCTATCGTTTAGGAAAAATTGCAATTTTAAAAGTGCGTAGGTACTTTAAATAGGGCGGATGCCATGTCGTAACATAAAATCATTTATAACAATTATTTGCATTTCACGAGCATCTGAAATTGCATTGAACTGTAATTCAATTATTGAAAAGTCAAAGACGGTGCACGTGCAAGATTTTACTAACTTATTAACTATTTAATCGGACACGAATGCCGAATAAAAGTAAGTAAGTTTCTTACTTACTTTTATTCCACACGAACAAGACTGATTTATCTTCTAAACAGAACTTCTCAATCAGCGCCGGCTGTCACTGAAAACCAGCGCTGGGGCTCTGTCTTGCATAGGGTGACAGCTGTATGCTGAGCGTTTTACGTGGATGTGACGCATGTTTCCCACAACCTTCTTTTTGTATTTGTTCTTTTTTGCGTCATGTTAACCGCAAATTAACGTGTATTTTTTTATTTCTTCTTTGTTTCTAAATGGATTTCGATAAAATTTGGCAAGGTAATGGATGGCATCCTGGGGTAGAATATAGACTTTTAGCCCCGGTAGCACGTTCCTGTGGTATAATTTACGACATCCACGCGGGCAAAACCGGTAGCAGAAACTAGTAGTTAATAAATAAAATACTTTTGTAGTTAACCTGAAATCAATGAAGATAAAATTTGGCTTACAAATAAATAACCCTTCTGTCCCCGTTTAATGACTCTACAAAACACTAAGGTAAGTCTTAAATATTACTTAATTGAAACAAACACAAATGAGTTATGATGTAATTCTGAATCGGAGGGTCGTGTTCATTTATGGCAATTTCAACATAGAAACGGAATACAGCAAGGCAAGGTCCCTACGTCCCTTTAGAATCTACCCTTATTAGATACATAATATAACAAATATTTTAGTGCCAATACCGTCCCTGAATATGAAGCCACTACTTCAGTAATCATTGCTGAACGCGAGCAAACGTATTAAATAACTACGATACACCTGCGACACGTCATTGCTGAGGGTTGACAACCTCTGGGATATCGAGAAGAATAATAATCATGTGAGATTCTGGAGAATTCACCAATCAAATTAAGTTGATATGTCTTTGTTGTCTACCTTGAGGAAACGGAATATTCGAATGGGCTATTTATTGCCCACGAATTTAAATGAGCAACTTATCAATTTGATTACATTTTCTTATTTATTATGTCAACAGTTACTGTGAGTATATTTATTTACTGAAGCGGTTCAATGCTGGAAAATTATCTTATATATTAATAAATAAAAGTTGGGAGGTGTAAATACGGTACACCAGATTGGAACGAAGTTCATTTCGCTGTCTAATAATAATATGTATTAAAACAGACCATCATAGAGGGTCTTAAGTTTCAAGTCTAAAAAAAAAAGTTTTTGTTTTATAATGAGATCTCTGTAATAAAAAACAAAAAAGGTGCATGTATGGAACTTATAACCTTTTTCGTTAAGTAACGAGTTCTCAAATTTTCTCAAATTTGACTCCTACCGCTAGCTCCGTAAAGAGCTTCGTTTCAAAAACAACCCTATATTTGGTATCGTGCAGTCGGGTAAAATTAAGTTTAACTCAGTCATCATTTCTACTTTTATTATGCAAAAACCTAATTGAATTTAATTAACCCTGTCTATTTACTATGCACTTTGTTGTAAGACCAAAAAAAATATCTATTATAAGTTCCAACCCTAAAAGTTATTTCATCCTTTATTCTGCTACATATTCACGGTGGACTGATCAAAAGAGTTTGTTACTTCGTGTTCTAGTTACTTCTGCGACCTAGGAGCTTTTCACACGAAACGGTGACCATTTTGATTAAAGAGTTTAAAATTGGATTAGCGGTTAACGCAAGTGTTTTTTTTTTTACTTTAGGCAAAAATGTAATACGCTCAAGAAAGAAGGCTTGAATTTATGTAGGTATACGACACACCCAGGTGTTTCGTTCCAATATTATGAATTTTCGCCGCATTGTTAGACTCTCATTCTAGGTTTGTTGCGGTATTTCTTCTCACGGATCAGTAAGTTAAGCAACGGGTGCCATCTAATTTTAAACTATACGTGTAAAAGTATATTAATTAAAACATCTACTCACAGAAAGAAACATCACAATAATTTTCATGTCATCATTATCTTGTTGCGTGCTCATTTTTCCCCTTTTCAATAAAAAAATATCTTTCAATACACGAGGTAGAGCATTCATTCGTTGTTCTATTTGTAATAACGATCCCGAGAATCGAGACATTAATGCTCTTATTTTTTTTTTTTTTTGAGTTGTAAAATAGTTTATTAAAACGTAATATAACAACATATTTATAACTAAATTAAATTACTAAATAACTAACTAACTACCTATACAAATTATTATAAAAAATACTCAAAATGCTCTTATTATATTTCAATATTCATTTGGACTAAACCGATCTTCATAAACAGTTTTATCTGAATTACTAGCAATCAATCGTGATTTAAAGTAATTTATTAAGTTAGAAATTCCATCTATGCGTAAAATAGCGTACGTTACCGCCACAAGACCATTCTGACACAACGTACTCGTATTTCCATAACCTATATAAACAGATTATACAAATAATACCTACACTAACGCGCGTTCATTACCGGTGATTGTCGGAACACAATTATTGATAACATAATTCTATCCTGTTCTGCTAGATACGGCTGTACTCAATTAATAAAATTAATGTACATTTAGATAGATAATCGTTATATTTATGTATTTTTAGCAAGTAATTATCTCATTGCAGAGTAAAGGCTTCCTCTCAAACAGTGAATAAAACTCCTGTCAAATTATTTTCCATCGTTAGTGAACTAACTTAGACGGTATTTGAAATTGAACAAATCACATTGTAAAAGTACGACACAACTCAATTCCTTCTTTTTTGTTTGTTTGTTTGGCATCTCGCAGGTCAACCTATGAGGTTGTCGTCTGCTTAAGCGGACTTGCCTGTGGTTGCCCTAATAAATTAAGGCCTCCAGCCAGGACTTAAACTTAAATACTAACTAAAACTAAGCGACAACACTAAGGGCACCCCCTGTGGGGTACGAACCTCGGCTTAGGGCGTCGCTGGAAGAGGGTAGCAAATGACTAGCTGGTTCAGGATTGATATTATTTCGGGACGAATTTAAAGCTACAGGCTCAGCGGCGCGGGCTGGCTTGAGCAAGGGTCGGGAGGGGCGTGGATTTGGGCGTCTCGGCGGGCCTCGGCGGCGAGGACGGTAGGACGTCGATCGGGTTTTGTGCTTATGTAGCGTGCTGGTGGCCTTACTACTCTCTTGGAGGAGGGTAGTGGCGTCGTCGGGGGCGATTAAAGTATGCCTCGGTCGGCGAATACTGCTAATGCGAGAGGGAGTGTAGCGGGCGGCCGCTGTAATCAGAGGGTTAGAATGTTTGATGCCACAGTCGAAGAAACGCTTTGATAAGCGTTTCATGAACTGGTTTATGGTTGGCATTTGAAAGTCGAGGTGAAGATCTATGTTTCGGACATAGTAAGGGGCACCCGTAACCCTTCTCAGGAAACGGTTTTGGAGGGTCTGCATTTTATGGAGATGACGTGGGTGAGCGTGCGCAAATACAACGCAGGCATAGGTCATGATGGGACGGATGACTGCGGTATAAATGCGGAGCTTGCATTTAAGGGACAGTTTACTACGGGCTGTCAGTAAAAAGTGGAGCCTGCTAAGAGCGAAGGAGGCGCGCGCGCGAACCGCCTTAATATGAGCCTTAAAGGTAAGGTTTTAATCGAGGATCACGCCTAGGTATTTGGCTTGCTTCTCCCAGGGGATCGGCTTACCGTACATAGTGATCGGGCTGGGAAGTGGGGGAGGGAGTCGACGACGTCTCGAGAAGAGTACCGCCTGACTCTTATCGGGGTTGACCTCGATTCTCCATTTCCGGAACCAAGCGCCTAAGACGTTTGCGGAGGTTTGGAGAGTACGAGCTATAGCGTTGGGACAGTGACCGGTATAGTAAACGGCAGTGTCGTCGGCGAAGAGAGCCAACTGAGCCTTTTTACTTTTTGGGATATCGCTAGTGAACAGCGTGAAGACGAGAGGAGATAGTACGGAACCCTGAGGGACACCGGCGCGAATAGGATGAGGGGACGAGAGTGCTCCCTCGATGCGATAGCGAAAGTTGCGATTCGACAAAAAGTCTCGTAAGATGAGCACGAGACGATCTGGCACTTCTAGTTGGTAGAGCTTGTATATCAAGCCGTTGTGCCAGACTTTGTCGAAGGCTTTCGCTATGTCGAAGAATAGCACACCCGTCGTCGCGTTACGCTGCAGACCAGCGCATAAGTGCTCTACGATACGGTGGACCTGTTGGGTGCCCGAGTGTTGGCTACCGAAACCAAACTGCTCGTTGGGTATGAGGCTCTTTGCTTCGGCATAGTCTTTGAGACACTTATAAATAAGCCTCTCGTAGATTTTGCCGAGAACATTGAGTAAGCTAATAGGGCGGTAGCTAGAGGGCTCAGACTTCGGCTTGCCTGGCTTTGGGATACCGATGACGGTTGCTTCTTTCCACGCTTGTGGGAAGATGTTGTTGCTCAAGGCGCCATTGAAGATGGCGGTCATAAGCATTATTAGCGGGGCAGGAAGGAGTGTGTATACCTTATTGGTAATACCGTCCGAACCAGGGGCCTTACGAGCGTGGAGCCCTTGAATGATGTCGTGCACTTCGTCTGGAGTGACGGAAGGCAGCGGATCATCAGGGTCTTCGACGGGAGGGAGGGAGGCTCTCCGTTCGACTTCAGCGTCGACGTTGTTCAGGTGAGCTTGGTCTACTGGTTGAGAGCTGGGAGAACATTGGGACTCTAGGCTGTCAGCAAGATATTCAGCCTTATCGGGACTGTCGAAAGCGACACTCTTGTCGGGGCGGATGAGAGGAGGCATAGAGACCTCTTCTGGGGAATGCAATTTCCTCTGTAATTGCCAGAAGGCTTGATGAGTTGGCTCGAGTTTACTGAGCATCTTGTTCCAACCCTCAGAGCGAACCTCCCCTATGCGTTTCTTTACAGCACGCTGTAAATGGCGCATGTGAGCTCTGTTCGCGTATAAATGATAGTACTTTAATACTGATAATTAAAGCAATTCGTGCAAAATTATTCTCTAACCATTCCAAAATATCAAAAATGCACAACGATAGTATTCAAGTTTTCACTTCTGCCGGCATTCCCGGAGTGCAACTCGTCGTTTTTTTTTTTTCAATTTTCTCCGCGTTACCTAAAAATATGAAATCTCTTTGTAACTCAACCGCACCGACATGTAATAGCGTGCCTGATTGATAGATAACATGGTAACCACTGAACCGGAAATACACGAAATTGTTGATACAATCTCATGCAAATCTGGTTTCCTTCCCCGGTGTGACGTTACCAACAAAAATGGTATGGGGGGGGGGGTTTATTACGTCAGGATGTTTTCTATCCAAAAACAATAATTTTTGCCCAACATAATTTCAGGGGTCTATTTAATTAAATAATCTGCCAGGCAACAGTTTGACTATCCGAAAATATTGTACAAAAAAATCATAGTTTTCTGTCCTATTAAATAGCTACCGATGTCGTAAAAATATGTCAAAGGACAATGCCAGAATTTCTACAGAACTTTGCCCCACTCAATAAAAAATTATTTACAAGCCTGTTATATGCAGCATCTTAAAGCTTATTTATTATTGTTAACTAACATTTGTCCTAATGCCTGTAGAACTTGCGGTTTCTGTTAAAATCTTAAAACAAAAATGACATTGATTATTGGATAGGTGCAGTTTATAATTGTTAAAAAGCGATTTAAACAACATATACGTTACGCATTATCATAATTATTATAAACGTAATATGAGTTTTTGTGTTACGGGTATTTAAAACTTTTTGTTGTGTATCATGCGCAATAAGTAACGCAATAGGAAATTCAGGGGTTGAATTCCTTTTATCATTGATTTATAATCGGCAAGTTCTACTGAAAAACAATGTATTATGAAAAGTATTAATATATGTATCAAAATGAGGATAAAGTGACTAGTAACACCATCTATAATATGATATGCAAAACACTATTTTATAAATTAATTTTAGTCTGTTGCGAACAGTTGACGTGTTTTAATAGGTTATGGGCCTTACTCGATTTATCAGTTATTTTAGTGAGTAAAATTGATAAAAAGTGTACGTTGTTTCGCGGAAACATGACTGCGAACTATATTGCTAGTGTGCCGAAGTTAAAAGGCATGGATAATTACGATGAGTGGTGTTTTGCGGCGGAAAACATGTTGGTGCTAGAAGGGATGGATAAGTACATCAAACCAATGGCGGATTTGGAAGTAAAGCCAATAGATGACACAAAAACGAAGGTAAAGTTAATATTAACGATTGATCCAGCATTGTACGTGCATATCAAGAACACCAAGAGCTTGGCAGAATTATGGAATAGGTTAAAAATCATGTTTGATGACTCTGGGTTCTCAAGAAAACTAACCTATTAAAACACGTCAACTGTTCGCAACAGACAGAGGTTAAGGAAACCAATGAAGAGTCAGTCATCTGGATTCATAATGAAGAGACACCAACAGACAGTCTGGTGGAAGAGTGTAGTGATTCAGTGGGGGTATTGTCTCAGAATATTCCAGAAAATGAGGATCCTTCTGATTGTTCTTCAGATTCTTCTGTTTATGTTGATGGCAATGAAAAGTTAATTGAAATTCCAACCCAAGATGTTCCAGAATATGCAGTGCAGTCAATATCATCAACATCCGAGCAAGTGACAGAGGTGTATAGCAAGCGTCAGAGACATAACCTGAGTGGTATGGTGTTAGCAACATATGTTTTACCAGTACTGTTTCAGCATCAGAAGAGATTGTATTCACTCAGGCTCTTGAGGGACCAGAGAGGGAGCAGTGGAAGCATGCAATGGCTGAAGAGTTGCAGTCATTTGAGGACAGTGAGGCATGGGAGCTTGTTGACAAACCAGGTGATGTGACAATAGTGAAGTGCAGGTGGGTGCTTGTTATTAAAAATTGATATTGACAATAATGTGCGGTTTCGAGTTCGGCTCGTGGCAAAAGGTTTTTCGCAGAAATCTATGTTGACTATACATACACTTTTTCACCAGTAGTGCGACATTATACTCTTACATTATTGTTTGCCCTAAGTGTAAAGACAGGAATGAGTATTACTCATTTAGACGTAATAACTGCATTTGTGAATGGTTATTTGAAAGAAAAAATATATATGTCGTTACCTGAAGGTTTTGTAAACAAAAATGGGGGAAAGGTATTAAAATTATAGAAGGCCATTTATGGATTAAAACAATCTTCCCTAGCATGGTATGAAAGAGTTAAAGAGGTTTGAGGTTTTTTTTAATTTTAATTTTATCATTAATTTTTGTAAACAAAAATTTAATGATAAAATTAAAATTGTTGTGACACTGTATGTAGATGATATTTTAATCTTTTCAAACCGTGACACTGAAACTAATAAATTAAAAAAAGAATATCAGAATTTAAGTTAAAGGACCTAGGACCTGTAAGAAAATATCTAGGCATGAGAATAAATCCTTTACTGGTTTTTGCTTTATGCTCTCAGGGTCAGCTATTTCTTGGCAGAGTAGGAAACAGAAAACGGTCTCGCAGTCTAGTACTGAGGCGGAATATACCGATCTGTCAGAAGCTTCTAGAGAAGCTGTCTACTTAAGGAACTTAATACATGAAATTACAAATACATTTAATGTCATTGATTTGCATTGTGATAACGAAAGTATATTGCGCTATATCCGTGATTATTTAATTACAAAAACATGAGGTTTAGTTTCAATCCTCTTTTCTTATAAAAAATAAAACTTAAGCTATCCTCAATATGTAATCTATAGGTATTCACTAAAGCCAAATAAAATGTGAAATACTTAATGTAAACAAACTGCCATACATAACCACTTATTAAAATCACTTATTTTGGAAACTAAAGATCGAAGCTTAGTGTTTATAGTGAAATAAATCTACTTATGTTTTTTTTTTACATTTCACGTTTCAAAATAGACAGTGCAGTGCGATGCGAGTACGCGACTTTACGTCAGTGTTTGCAGTGCAAAACTGCGATCTTTGTGGTGTGTCATGTAAACACATACAGTCGTACCGCGAGTTCACAGCAATACGACTCTTAACGTGCCTATGCACTTTTAAACGCTTACTGTACTTCGAAGATTTTACTAACTTAGTAACTATTTAATCGGACTCGAATGCCGAACTTACTTACTTTTATTTTCATACATGTCTACCACAAGAACGAGACTGATTTCTCTTCTAAACAGACCTAGAACGTCTCTATCTTGAGCCAAAGAGTTCTAAATCAACCGGCAAATGAAAACAGACGGCTAATTTTATACTCACCATCCATACGAATTAGCCATCGCTCCCGTTGGCTAAAGATCCAAACTTAAGACTTTGTACGTACTGGCAGATCGTACATTCAACTTCTACTGGTTTATCTTAGCTAAAGGTAAGATGCTGCACTCGGCACCACGATTAAACAGATTAGATACTTTGCCCCTACCATGTTGACTTTTATAACGTATCTAGGAATACGAGAGAAAAAAAGGTTTAACGTGAACGATTGATCCCATTGGGTCATAGTTTAAAATCAGATTCTTTTGTGTAATTTCAACCTTTCGGTTCGTGCATTCCGACAATCTAATTTAAATAAATTTGTTTCCAAACTAAATAATAATTAATTAACTGAACTGTTGCATACCATTGAAGTTAACCCCTTTATTTGATATGGGAAGGAAAGGTAGAATAAATTTGTTACACATCTATACTAATATTATGAAGAACCACTAACACCACCCGCAATAAGAGTATAAATATAAACTGTTCTACTGTTGCTTTTCAATTTTTCACTTTATTTTATACATATCAGCAACTCATATCCAAATAATCACACTTCAACACACCCTCACGCAAAAGCTAAACACTACTATACACACTTCTACCTACACCGCCACTTCACTTATCTACATACCCTCATTCTAACATACACACATCAACAGAATCTAGGGATACCTTAATCCTAAATTATTTACGAACCTATAGTTTAAAATCTATTTATTTTCTATAAAAAGTTTATATACAGATTGAAATCTCATTTATTGTATTCTCTAAATTTAAAAATGGAAATAAAAAAACAAAAGAAACAAAAAGTTACGGCGGCAAAATTGTTAGTAATTCGTTACGCTAAGAAAAGTTAAAATTGTTTTATTAATATTAATGTATAAATATTAATTTAAAAAGGGATTAGTTTGATTTTCTTTTTTAATTTAACGTGTCGTGTGAGCTTTAATTAAGAGGCATGTCACGTCGTCATTTGAGTCGAGATGAAATGTTACGAGCCGTGGGCATGTTAGAAAATGGTGCTATTCAACGCATAGTTGCTGAGGCCCTATACACCAGCCAAAACGTGATATCAAGGTTGTGGTCACGTTATCGCAGTTCTGGGGATGTGACTGAACGGCACACTGGTAGATATCATGTTACTACGCCGAGACAGGATCGATATCTCCAAATGACCGCCAGAAGACAACCCAATATCACAGCGATGCAACTAGTACAAAGGCTCCAGGAGGACCATCAGCTTCTGGTAAGAACAATGGTCTTTGGTGCTGTTCACCGATGAGTCCCGGTTTGGGTTTCATCCGGATTCACGAAGAACACACGTTTGGAGATCTCCAGGGAGAGTTAGCCGTCTACGGCACCCTCAGTAGGTCCACTCATACCAAGGCGGGACAATCATGGTGTGGGCAGGAATTCGTTTCGGCGGACGAACCCAGCTCGTTTGGATCCAAGGCAACATGACTGCAAAAAAAATACCATGAGGAGGTAGTAGAGCCTGTTATTGTCCCACACAGAATCCAAATGGGCCAGGAATTTCTACTCATGCACGATAATGCTCCTTCCCATACGGCGCGTCTCGTGTCAACCGCTCTCCGAGACCACAATATTCAAGTTTTGGATTGGCGTGCACAGTCGCCCGACTTAAATCCTGTCGAGCATGCCTGGGACATGTTAGAACGAGAAGCTTTTTCCCGCCTAATTCGACAACGGAACAACAAGTTTACGAACACTTGCAACCAACATGGGATCTCATAACGCAGCAAGACATTGACCATTTAATTTTAAGTATGAACAATCGATGTCGATGTGTAATTAATGTAAGAGGTGGCAACACTGATTAATAATTAGATTTTATAAGCGTTTTTCAATTTTAATTAAAATTAATAGTTTTATAAGAAGTAAATATTTTTTTCTCATACTAATTTTCTACGGCGATTTAAAAAATATATATTTTTATTTAAAACAAAAGAATCACGAAACAGGTTTTTATTATTATTAAAGACCTTAAAATAACCTATCATTCTTACATTTAGTAAATGTGTATATTTGCTTTTCAGAAAATTCTTCATAGATTAATAGATATTTGATTAATTATAAAATATCCCCAGATTTTGTTGATGTGTGTACTTTGTACTGCAACCTCAATGACAATTTTGTAATGGTAGAACACAACATAAAAGGTTTTTGGTATAACAGTGACAGCAGAACACTGACTCCTAGGTCACAAGATCACCTAGTTTAGGAGTCAGGGTTTACTTTTTCTATATAGTTAACCAAGTTTTCTATCCTAGTAATAAATATTTTTATTTTAATAATATAATTAGAAAGTAAATGGGATGCTGAGTAATATTAAAAATGTTCATAAAAATAATGTGATTTCAAAGAAGACTTAGTAAAAAATTTATAATCGAAAAAACCAGCTAAATCGGTGTTTTGAAGATGATACACGCTTTAAAAGTGTTTGGAGGGGATTATTGCCGTCTTTGTCGCGCGGTACTGACATTGTACGGCGCTAGTATGAAGTTGCATAGTCGTGACGTCACTTCTACGATAGTGCTGTCTTTGTCTAAGAATTATCTTAAAACGTTTTTAACTTGGAAATTTTTAAAGCGCGTTTTGTAATATAGTTTGCGTTATTTGTAAACGAACGGTCTTTTGAGACAAAAATAAAAAATAAATGTCATCATCCCAATTCTGTATGTTACCTTTTCATGCCTAAACCGCTCAATGGACTTTGATAAAGTTTGTCAATGAGACAGATGTCATCCTGCGGAAGGACAAAGGATATTTTTTCATCCCAGTAGTACATTTCCGTGGGATAATTTCCCACCCCCACGCAGGCGTAGATGCGGGTAGAAGCTAGTTATTTATATGAAAAGGTAGCTTTAGCCTTAAGGGACACTATTATGTAGACTTAATTTGAACACATTCAATTCCAGCTTACCCCAAATCCAAAAACATTCATTTCTTTACAAGCTCAGAACCTAATGCGCCATTAAGCGGCTTAACTTGATGACAAAAATCTTTACAAACCACTTGAACACTAGTAGGGTCTTCTAAATAACTGCATTACAACCACGGTCTCGAGTGATGGAGATTATCCGGGCTCATTTAATTACGGCTAGAGGTCAAACGGTGCTGGGATCCAGCTGTCCAAACACATTTCCTGAAGATCCCCCATTAAAACTTAATGAGAACACTTCTGAATATAATTGGACCAGTTACTGATAGTTTGCACTGACTCTGTCGGACTGCTGTGTTAGGAAAAAGTTTGTAGAATCTAGTTCGTAATTCTGCTTTAGGTGCAACAAAGTTTTGCCATCTATTGAGTATGAGAAGTTTTCTATGCAAAACAGATTTCTATCGAGTTCCTGCTTTGCCCTTGCGTCCACGACGCTACTCAAAAGTAACCAGTTACAAAATTAATAAAAAATAAGTGGCCAGAATAACACACGAATTCATTAAGGGGCCGTGTACGACACAAAAAAAAAACACGAACTAGGTAATAACGAGTAAAGGCTCGTCACACTGGTGCGATACGACAGCGCGACACAAAGGCACCGCACACCTCTGTGTAGCGCTGTCGCTTCGTTCCTTTAGTGAGTCGCGTAATGGACCACCATTGAAATCCTAGTGTTGTGACATTATGGCTCCTTATTGGTGATTTGTGTTTGTAACACGTTACTTTTCAGTAGCGTAGCTATAAAGTTCAGCATTCGATAAGTTTTATTAAACGAAGCAGAAATAAATTAGTATGAAAAACTTACTCACTGGTAAGTCGGTGGAAAGAGGATCTCGAAATCTTTACATACTAAAAGTTTTATTCTTCAACCTTTAAAACTTTTTAATAGCGTCATAATTAGTTTGTAACTTGCCGGTCATGATTTGCATTAAATTCTTCTTTTTTTGTGACAACGAATGAGAAACGCTTTTTCACAAATTATCCCAAAACTTTTGTATTTATCATGATAGCATTCGCTAAGGCTTTTTATGTTAGAAACTATGCAAAGTTTTTGAAGTGAAACTTCTTAGGCGGCGATTCTATAATTGGACGAGAATTGAGAATGAAATTTCAAGGACCCGTCACGTTTAGGCACATTTCGTTAAATTAATGTGAGAAGAAAGATATAACTCTATCTGTCAGTTTCACTAAATCTCTCTTATTCTTTAGTTATTAATGAGTTTCACTTCGATAACGTGTACGTTTATCTCACTGTATGTACATGATTACAAACAAAACTAAAAACAAAAGAAATCTACACCTAATTCATCCAATTTGCTTGAAAGCGAGCGCATAACATAATAAACTGCCGAGAAATATCGGGGGAAGTGCGTGCTCAGAGCAAATAGATTTTAATGAAACGTTTGAAACGTGTGGAAGATTAATGGCCCCAGAGATGATAATACAACAATTTATCTGTGTTTAATAGCAGCGCTCTAGGTAGGTTGAGTACTAAAGAACAATTGCTGTAATTTAAAGCTGGCAAACTTTGAAACAAAGATAATATGTTTTGGCACATAGGATCAGTGATTTGTCTGACCTAAGAAGATGATGGTTTGCTGAGTAGGTAACTAATTTTTTTATTAGCTACACAGGTATATATTTTTGTGCAAATACCAAAATGCGGTTGATAATCTAAGACTGAAGACAAGACAGTAAAGGATGTTTTGTCTTCAGTCTCACCTTGTCTACTGAAACGGACTGAAATGATAACAATTATAGCATGTATCAACATACTTAGTTAAAACTATTCTGTTTTCAACTCTGCAGGTTTGCATAACAGTTCGAGCTTTATCGGTCGAACTATTTATTGAGCGGATATCTAAAATTCTTCCACCTGAAAAGGTTTTCTTTATACTCGTAGTCCTGAGTTATCATTTGCCTTTTCTACACTAATATTATAAAGAGGAAAGATTTGATTGTTTTTTGGTATTGAATAGGCTCCGAAACTATTGGAACGATTTGAAAAAAATAATTAACATTAGAAGCCGAAATTGCACAACATAATTGATGAACATGGGCAACTTTTTTTTTTCGAAATCCACGAAGTCGCGGGCGAAGTGCTTCTTTAATATTTATAGCCGTAGCCTCGCTAGTAATACACACAAACCCGACCGTAGTAATTAGAAGACACGGCGTGGGGAGAATTTTTAATGATTTAGGTGAAATTCATAATGAAATAATTAATTATGAAGCAGTGACATCACATCTCTGAAGGCGGTATCCGTTCCTACAATTATGTTTGGAGTCTGCATATTTGTGTCCCTACAAAGGATCCCTGGCTGTTTTATTTTCCGCAGTTATTTTTGGCTTGGAACTCGGTAGCCTTTCTTTACTCTCTATATTTTAAGTTTAGATAGTAGCGACGAAATTGCCTCTAGGGGTTTTTGTGTCTTTGTTATGTTAAGTGGGAAGTGGTAATTTTAATTTGAGTTTTTGTTTAAGGTGAAAACCTTTTTTGAGACATGCGAAATGTTTAATAGGGCAGTGGCACGAACAATTTTGAAAACTCTAAGGCTGATCGTCTCCGACAATATACTGCTTACTCATTGAATATTTGAGTATGTAACAAGTTATTTTTGACTAGCGTCGTGGAAGATCGGCCTTATTCAAATTGAATGTGATGAATATAGGATTTCTGTGATCCAGCCTTTTAAAGAAATCATGAGATAGAATTAGGTAGGTTATTTTCAGCATCAACACGATAAGATTGACTCATCATTTTCCCGTCACTCCCAAATCTTCACGGAAACCAATTATTCTTCTCACCCATCAAACCCTCGCTCACTTTTGTCATATCACTTCATAACCGTGGAATAAATTTGAAGTTTTTTAAGACCTTTGCAAATGACGTGTCGACCCTACTCAGTATGAGTTTTTGTGACCCTCCCAGTGCACATACAACGTTGGCACCTTATACTATATCTTATAAGTAAATAGAATGCTGTTCGTTGGTAAGCGCAGCACTTGAGAACCGCTTACCGTTTTGACTATTTTTTGTTTTAAAGTGTATGTAAGAGTCCAAATAAGGATTCTAAGGATAGGTAGAAAAAAACTGAAAACGTGTCCCAGTAAATTTACAAAATGGGAAATGGAAAGTTTTTTTTATGTGGAATTTTTGTATAGACAATTGTTTGGACAGAAAAACGCCTGTCGGTTCGCCAAGTTTATTATGTTTATCTTGAATTCCGTTTTTCTATTAAAAAATGTTTTACCGGCCGTTTTAAATTGCAAAGTGGATTTCAGGTGCTTATCTAAAAAAGGGATGACTGGTTTCTCACCCTGTTTTCTTTGCTGGTAGGCTTTTTTCAAACGTACATTTGACCCCTGCACCCTGCAACACTAAATACCTGGAAATCTCAATTAAAATTACATAAGGTGGTCAAGGTTCAAAAACTCATACCAAGTTAGCTTATCGTACAAAAATACTGTTTTCTATTCCGTGATATAATATTCTATTCCTTTCCACAATTTCAATGTAACCCATTTTGCACTGTTTAATACCTTAATTAAAAAGTTATGAGGACTTTACACCGTAATCATAGCAATTATGGCGATAAGCTCTTAAAACTTTTGTTGCAGTAGCCCTGTGTGGGATTAGCCATGCTCAACACCGGACATTTTACAAACTGCTAATAAATTATAGATGTATGAAAAGTAAAATTCAATCATACTTTACGGAAAGGGGAGGATCCTCCGACCAGATGGGTGTCGTGTGTGGTGGGCAACTGCCCACCGGTTGATGTCGAGATGTTGTATATTTGCTAGTTGCGCGGTAAACTTTGATTGCGCGATGCAGGATTTGTGTGATGCGTTGTTCGCATGTGGCGGTGTAGATGCCGCCACATCACTCCCCTCCGTGACTTCAGTATCATGCGTAGTTCCCATGTGGCGGTGTAGATGCGGCCACAAAATTATGTATTACTTTGTCTACAAACAACCTACAATATAAAAAATAAATATTTTATAGAAACCAGAAATCGAGATTTTAACTCAAAGTCAAGGAATCGGTCAGTCAGAAATATGAAGCTAGTTGCCCATTCCAAAGGGCAGTAGGTCACTATGGAGAAGAACGGGCAAGAAACTCCATGAACCGTCCATGGACCCCGTTAACCGTTCAGCAACGTTCATTGCGTTATTTACATTGTTTAGCAGGCAATATTTTCAAACCAATGAATCTGTGGATAGGGAATTTCCTTCAAAACTTGCAGATGCTAGAAGTATCGTACATACTTCAGGTACAGTTTTAACTTCAGCCTTATTTAGACAAGCATTATAAATATCGTAATTTATTTTCCAGTCAATGATTTCACAAGGTTTCAGGCATTACTTTCAATAAATAGTCTATGTAAATATCGCTTAAAACCCAGCCAACCCTAAAAGGCAAAAACCTTTACAATACAAAACACACTATTAACCTTCCTTGCTTCTAATATTATAATGTAAATAAAAGGGTTAAGCCCCGCATTCACAAGGCGACTAATGTTGAACGAAATGTGAAAATTTTGGAACATGTCGACTGTAATAACTGGGCTCGTTGACCTTTTACAATTGCTCGGAATTATAATTTTGAGACGATTTTAATTGTAAAACGCCAGCTACATTGAATGACGACCTTAAAAAGTAGCTGGAACAGACTGGATGCGGAAGGCGGAAAACAGGGTCAGAAGTGGACTGCGATATGCTGAGTTGATTTTTTGATAGTTTTGAGTTAGCACATTAACCGGGTACTGTATCGTATAACTTTAAACTATTTTGGATGACTCATTATAACAGTTACATACTGTTTGATTAAGTACGTGATACTCGTATTGCGATGCAATGCGTGAGTTTACGAATTCTTTCTTCCAAGTAACGTAGGTACAGTAAGCGTTCAAAAGTGCATAGGCACGTCAAGAGTCTATTGCTGTGAACTCGCGGTACGACTGTATGAGTTTAAACGACACACATCACAAAGATCGCAGTTTTGCATGGCACACTGACGTAAAGTCGCGTACTCGCATCGCACTGCCCGAAACAAAAATATATTTCCGTAGATTTTGTTAGACACGCACCATGCTCGTGACCTGGCCGGCTTATGGCATGGCTAAAATTCGAGTTCCTCTAGTATGAGCTGGTAGAAGTAGGCGCCAAGCGATGGACTGAGAAGCAGGCGGCTTAGGTTCTGATCTCTTAAGATGCAGCGCAGTTTTATTGCCATTTTTTTTGGTTTGCAATAAACAATATTCAAAAAAATTGCTGCTTTTTTATTACTTTTGTTATTGCAATAAAGGTATTAGAATAAAAAAAGCGTTACAAGTGATAACAAAAATAAAAAACATATTTATTT
The DNA here is from genome assembly GCA_963555695.1 of Dasypolia templi. Classification (NCBI taxonomy): domain Eukaryota; kingdom Metazoa; phylum Arthropoda; class Insecta; order Lepidoptera; family Noctuidae; genus Dasypolia; species Dasypolia templi. The sequence continues at coordinate 3,477,561 of OY743144.1, forward strand.
GTTATAATATTTTACATATGGATAACAAACCGATACGATTATTTATAATAACTTCTTCAGCCAAATTGGATGTGCAATACTATATCAAGGAACTTAGTAGCAATTTGTTTTATTTTGACATGTGAAATGTAAAAAAAAAATAAGTTACCCGTGAAAAAGGATTGAAACTAAATCTCAATTTTCATAATTTAATAATCACGGATTTAGCGCAATATACAGGATAAACTATTTTGAAACTTAAACGTTATTGTTTGCTTGATTTCGGTGATTCAACATTTATGTGCAAATTCTATATGGGTGTCTACCTGAAATAAAATTATTTGATTTGATTTGATTTGTGGCGGCATCTACACCGCCACATGCGAACAACGCATCACACAAATCCTGCATCGCGCAATCAAAGTTTACCGCGCAGCTAGCATATATACAACTTGCCGACAACAATCATCGGGCAGTTGCCCACCAGATACGACATCCATCTGGTCGGAGGATCCTCCCTTTTCCGAAGAGTATGAGTGAACTTTACACCCTGTTCCTCATATCTCTTCACTGGTGACCCCGAGTATGAACGTCAGCGCAGCCTTCGTGCAACTACTTCAGCGTGACGTCATCATCATGACTCCCGCAAGTCACACAGCCAGCCAGCAACCACGGCTTGAACGGTTGTCCTGACCATCAGCATGCAGCGCAAGCGCATACCTGGTCATCACCTTCAGTCCCATCAGCAACCTTGGCACAGCACACTGCACATTCGGCCGGTCCACAAGCAGAGCGCTTAATCCCTCTCCTGGTCGACACCAACAGTCAGCCACCCCGACTCACTGTGGCATCTTCGCAGACAGTTCTGACTCACCGCGAACTATGCGAAACCCGATTCCAACCCACTGGAACCCAACTGGCATTGGCAAGCATCGCAAGATACAAGACTTAGTCCACTATCGACCTCCGGTCTTCGGAGGAGAGTGCTGTGGCGGCATCTACACCGCCACATGCGAACAACGCATCACACAAATCCTGCATCGCGGAATCAAAGTTTACCGCGCAGCTAGCATATATACAACTTCCCGACAACAATCATCGGGCAGTTGCCCACCAGATACGACATCCATCTGGTCGGAGGATCCTCCCTTTTCCAAGAGTATGAGTGAACTTTACATCCTGTTCCTCATATCTCTTCAGATTTGTGGAATGAATTTTGAGTAAAAGGGAATGTATGCAAACGTGCGAGTGAAAGGTGTATAAGAGTGAAAGAGAGGGAGAGAAAAATAAAAAGATGACGGAACGTGCAAGGAACGACGAACGAAGTGAGACGTGTTTCTATAAGTTTTTAAAAAGTTTTATATTTTATCTCTAAAATAAATAAGAAAAATACAAGTTACTTCTATTATTTCACCACCTGATCCCACAAACTTGGGGGCTCGTCCGGGATCGCGGTGAAATAAGTGGAGTTAGTTCGCCGAACGACTCAGACGCACGCACGCCGATTGGTTTTCGAAGATCCTAGTTCTACGGACGACTACGACATATACGACGACATTCCTAGTTACGACGACTACAAGGAATAACGATGACGACGGAGAAATCCGGCCAGGACTTTTACGATGCTGCCACATTGACTGCGTCGGCACAGACGGCACACGGCGACATGCTGCACCTTACGGAACAACTAATAAGAAAATTCAGTGCACAAGACGATATGCACACAGTATCCCTATGGATACGGGAAATCGAAGAAAATGGAGAAATATTCAAATGGAGTCCAACCCAACTATTGCTAGTAGCGCGACGTTCGCTAACCGGCACAGCAGCACTATGGCTGCGCAGCGAGAAAGTTTTCAAATCATGGGACGAGTTGAAAGTGGCAATTGGTAAAGAATTCGCCGATACGATAGATGCTAAGAAAATACATGAAATGATGAGCTCAAGACGTAAGAAGAAAGACGAATCATGTATTGACTACATGTTAATAATGAAAGAATTAGGCAAACGCGGACGAATACCGGACTACGTAGCTATCAAATATATTGTGGACGGCATCATAGATGACGAGATAAACAAGATTATGTTGTATGGTGTCACAACTTACGCGGACCTGAAAGAAAAACTGAAGTTGTATGCGATGTTCAAACAAAATTCCACGAAGGAAAGTCGACGTAGTAAGCCGTCTAATGACACACAGAACAGCAGTAATAATAGAAGGAACGCGGCTGCAATGATGCGATGTTTCAACTGTGGGGAAAAGAGTCATACGTCGGAAAACTGTCCTAATCGGTTGCAAGGAAAAAAGTGCTTCCATTGCAATGGTTTTGGTCACATTTCTCCAAATTGTCCATTGAAAAAGATGGCGAGTGCTGATTCGAGTTTGAAGCAGACAGCGATTACGTCATCATCGGGCACTCGGCAGACTTCGGACACGATCGGAGGACACGAACTATTTCCTAAGGTTGGCACTGTACAAGAACAACGAAGACCAATCAATCAAATGTCGAAAAAAGCATTCTTCAACTTGATGCAAGAGGGCGCCACCAGCAACACGATCGACGACGTTCAAAACGGTGTTCCGGGTAATGTTTACATAGCGACGACCGGTGTGAAGACAAGCGCGAATAATTCGTGTTACGATGTTGGCACTATGAAACTACAGAGCAGGGCAGCGATTGGCTACAATGACAGCGGCCATGTTGTTGAGTTTGATCCATGCAATGTAAATAAACAAAACAAGGAACCTGATGAAATTGTACCGGTTGTACGCCTCGTACGTCGTATAAAACCATTAAAAACAGTGTTTGTGCGCGGTAAAACGGGTAGTGCGTTAATTGATTCGGGCTGTGACGTGAACTTAATGTCAAAGGATTTTTACGACGAACTTAGCAGGTCAGATTTAGTATTACAGTGTAACGAAAACAACATTACGTTAACCGGTTTAGGTTATTCGCAAGTAATGTCATGTGGTGTTGTCAAGTTAGACATTATGATTGATAATTGTTTATACCGTGATACTACGTTCTATGTAATGCCTAACGACTCTGTGCCATTCCAAATGATAATTGGTAATGATTTCTTACGAAATGTTATGATGTTTATGAAAGATTGTATAGTTTGGTTATTGCCGAAAGATGATTGGATGAATCCTAACTATGAATGGTTGAAAGATGTTGCATTTTTCTCTAGTTCTATTGATTGTTTAGCTCACGTCAATAATCCTGCTGTAAAAGAAGAAGTCACAAGGTTAGTAACAAGTTATGTGCCACAGAGAAATAAAGAAGCCCCTATAGAATTGAAAATTGTTCTCAAAGATGACTTACCTGTATCTCAGCGGCCACGACGAATCTCATTCAAGGAGCAAGAGGATGTGGATCGTCAAATCCAAGAATGGCTGGACGATGGAATTATAAGGGGGAGTTACTCAGAATATTCCAGTCCATTAGTGTTAGTGAGAAAAAAGGATGGTGGTTTAAGAATTTGTGTTGATTATAGAAAGATTAACAGTAAAATAGGAGGTGACGGACGGACGTCAAGCGGGTGTTAGCTCAGTCAGTTAATTTTTGCTTTTTAAAATAAAACAAGTAGTCCATTTAAAGTATTTATTGTTTCAAAGTCATATGTATAAAGTCACACTCAATATAGTCTATCATATTTTGAAACAGTGATATAAAGGGGCAGCAGAAGTGCAAAACAATAAACCTAAAAACTAAAGTGCAAAAAAGTACCTACCAGTACAAAAAGTGAAAGTTATAACGTTTAGTTTCAAAAGTTGAAAAAGCCCGGGTATCGGAGTGCGGTCTGGTGTGTGTTGTGTTGCAAGCGGTGCAGCGTTTTATGGTGTTTGTCACCCCATTATACTTCCCATACGTTTATCCCATCATAAACACAATTTGTTGGTGCAGCGCCATCTTTTGACGCTCCAGGGTACCAAGTCAGCAACATCGACCGCTAATAAGTGCGCAGTTAATTATTGTACGCAGCAACATGCCGGCAGCAAAGTGTGGTGGTTGCGCAAAATTTATATCGCCCCTAGAGGCCGCTAGGTGTTGCACCTGCAACGCCCTCTTTCATCGAGCATGCGCTTTTCTACCACTGTCGGGTTTTATTAAACCCACCTGGATGTGCACTACCTGTAATAACACATCGGTCAAGAGCAAGGCGGATGCTGCGCCAGCAGAGGTATATGAGATGGATGAGTCTATGGATACCAGCGGCTTGAGTTGCAGCACACTGGGTGATACTAAAAATATTGCCCCAGGTTTGTCTGCCATCCTAAGCAGTTTTAAACAGGAATTGCAGGCTGAGCTTCGCGTAATGTTTAAGGAGGAGTTGCGGGCGGAACTGCAGGCCATGCAAAAACAATTCCAAAGCGAATTACAGAGTCTTCGTTCGGATTTGACTCAGCTCCAGGAGGACAGAGATCATACGAAAGGGACAATTGAGCAGTATGAAAAGCGAATGGATGGCATGGATAGCAGAATGGATAGTCTGGACCATAAACTTACTGCCACGGGCGGGTCGGGAGTGATAGAGGAAATAGCTAAATTAAAGCGTGAATTGAACGACCGGGACCAACAACTATTATCCAACGATTTGGAAATCTCGAATTTGCCGGAATTAACTGCAGAAAATCTCACGCATACGGTGAAGATAATAGCCACAAAGTTAGGCGTTAAACTTGAAGATCGCGACTTAGTAAGCGTGGACCGCATGGGCGGCAGGCAAGTGAATGCTGCGAGCGCTGCGGGCCCAGTGGAGACCCGCCCGCGTACGGTGGTCGTGCGCCTAGTGCGCCGCGACCTGCGTGACGAGCTGTTGCGCGCAGCCCGAGTGCGGCGCGGGGCAAGCACCACGGATCTCGGGATGTCCGGTCCATCAAGTAGGTACTACCTTAATGAACGCCTAACGAAAACTAACCGTCAGTTATTTCGGCGGGCACGACAGGCGGGCCAACGTCTCGGTTGGCAATTTGTGTGGACGAAACATGGCCGTATCCTTGCGCGACGTAAGCCTGGTGACAAGGCGAGGCTCATACGAAATGAGGTGGATCTACTGGAGGTCTTTGGACCAGATGGTGAAGAACTCCCTCAGAACTAATTCTATTAATATTAAGTTTAGTTTATTTTTTATGTTAAGTTTTGTTATTTTCATAAAGCTGTTAAGTCAGTTTATCTTTGTTTTGAAAGGTTCTGCATCTGGTACTGCACGTCTTGACTGTGGGAGAAACGGGTATGCATCTGTTGTTGGTATAGCGTACGGGTATCAGTATAAGATTATTTTACCCTTTTTCATATCTGTTTCTCTATCATTGCTCTGCTGTGTTGCGTCTCTGTACCCGTGTTTTACTCAAATTGTTATTTATGCGTACTATGTTGTTCGTATGTTTCGTTTCTACACGTATTGTCTCGCTCAACCCTAGCTTTGAAAGTGTATCTTCATATTTCATGCACAGATGCCGCGCAATAAACATATTAGATTTGGACTTCTGAACGCCGGCTCATTATCAACAAATCATGATGAATTTATTATTGCTATGAATCATCACTCCGTCGATGTCATGGCAATAAATGAGACGTGGCTGCGGGAGGGGGAGGAGGGCAGGGCGCCTGTGGTTCCTGGATATCAATTGCGTCATAAGCCACGCCCGGAGACCATCCGTGGGGGGCGCGGGGGAGGGGTCGCGTTTTATATTAAAATCGGAACCAGCGCTAGAACTAGAGCTCACCCACATCACCCACAGGTGGAGCAAATGTGGCTTAATATAACGGCTAAGGGAAAAAGATTACTTGTAGGAACTGCATACCGGCCTCCTTGGTTGGATTTAGATATCTACCTAGACGCGATCACGGACAGCATCTGTGCACTGGCTCCGTACGATAACATTATTTTATTAGGCGATCTCAATGTTAATATGCTTGACATAAATAATTCTAAAACAAAAAAGCTTACGGAATTTCTAGACTACTGCAACATGGATCAAATTGTACTCATGCCCACGCACTTCGTAGGGGACAGTGCTACTCTGATCGATGTGATATGTACTGATGCACGGTATCGGGACGTTGTTGTGGACCACATAACGGAACTAGGCCATCACTCGTTCGTAACTTGCGAAATCATTTTTAAAAAAGAGAAACCATTACGAAAAAAGGTTACATATCGACCGTTTAGAGACATATCAGCTGATGATTTCCGGAGAGATTTGGAGGCAATCCCGTGGGATTCAATCTGCAAACTACAGGATGTAAACGACATGGTGAATTCCTTCAATTCACATGTCATTGCACTTTTCGATGCCCACGCACCTTTAAAAACTAGAATTTTCAAGGAGCAACCTACGCCATGGATAACGGACATTATAAAATTAATGTTTAAGTTGAGAAACGATGCCCGCTATCAATATCGTCAAACCAAACTGGAAGCGCACAAACATTATTACTTGGACCTTAAGCACCAAGCAATAGTTGGCTTATTCAATGAGAAAAAAGCATTCTTCACTAAGTATATAAATGACAATACTAACGATTCAAAATCATTATGGTACAATATAAAAAAGCATGTGCTTCCAGTCAGTGGGAACGGCGAGGGGCTCTTAGGGGAATTTAACGACCCAGACGGGATAAACTCAGCGTTCCTAGATGTTCCGGGCGACCCTAATGTGAACACTACCCAGCAATTATTTTTTGAATCTAATAGGTACGGGTCCGCGGAATTCACCATGATGCCAACAGACCCGATGACAGTTTTAAATATTTTAAAAAGTATTTCAACAAATGCGCAAGGGATTGACGGTATATCGATGGAAATGCTGAGTCTTACACTCCCGCAATCATTAGCTGCTATAACTAAGATCGTTAATAGATCTATAAACTCGAATACATTTCCTGATCTGTGGCGTAATGCAATTGTGCGGCCTATCCCAAAAAATAATAATCCACAGAGTTACAAGGATCTTCGTCCAATAAGCATATTACCATGTTTGTCCAAGGTGTTGGAGAGAGTAGTGTATCTGCAGGTCTCCGATTTTCTCGAAGCACATAGTGTTTTACCTGACCTGCAGTCGGGTTTCAGAAAGGGACGCGGAACCACAACTGCCTTGGCAGACGTCTTGGGTAATATCCTTGAAGCGCGGGACCGTGGTGAGGGATCTATTCTGGTGCTGCTCGACTATTCGCGTGCTTTCGACTCAATTAATATTTCTCTTCTGTTGTCCAAACTGTCGTATTACGGTTTTGATAGCCGAACGATAGATTGGTTCAAGAGTTACCTAACGGGCAGGTCGCAGAGGGTTGAGATACGTATGCAAAATGGTTCTACGGTATCTTCTACCCCACGATCAATAACCAGGGGGGTTCCTCAGGGATCACTGCTCGGCCCGCTACTCTATATATTGTATAGTGCCGACATAACTACGTGCATTAAGAACTGCAAATATCATATATACGCAGATGACACTCAATTGTATATCTCGTTTAACGCCAGAAACACAGCATCCGCCGTGCGTACCCTAAATGAGGAACTTGATAAAATTGCTTCGTGGTCTGTGGGCAACTCACTAGTGCTGAACCCTCAAAAATCTAAGTTTATGGTCATGGGGAGCAGAAATCAGATAAAAACAATTTTATCTGCGAAACCAGATGTAAAAATCATGGGCAAAAGTGTACAAAGAGTAGAAATCGCACGTAACCTGGGTCTAATCATCGATCCGGAACTTCGTTTTGAGGAGCATATTAATGACGTAGTAAAAAACTGCTTTTATAGACTAAAGGTTCTATACAGGGTGAGGGACTTCCTTAGTGTCACGATGAAGAAGAGATTGGTGGATAGCTTAGTACTATCTAAACTGAATTACTGTGACTCTGTATACGGGCCGTGTCTTCTTTCCCGCACAGAACGTCTAATACAGCGTGTACAAAATGCGTGTGCTCGGTATTGCTTTGGCATACCCCGGAGGCATCATATCACACCGTATTTAAATGAACACAATGTATTAAAAATGGCTGCACGACGGAAACTACATTTGGCCGTTTTAATGTTCGGTATCATAGAATCACACAAACCCGAATATTTGTTTAAAAAAATCTGCTGGAGGCACGAGCACTACAGCTACTCTGCTCGTTCGACGTCCAACCCGATCTCGATGCCTCGACATAGGACCACAGCCTTCAGAGGATGTTTCAAGTATGCTGCCTCTCGCTGCTGGAATGATTTACCACCTCCCATAAGATCCCTGAAAACCAAACAAAATTTTAAATTACATCTGAAAAAAAAACTACTGGAAAAACAAAAGGATGATCAGCAAATATTTTATAAATAAATACTTACATAAGGTTTATCATCTATGGGCAAGGTACATCAATAGCCAAGCGGTGCGAGGCAGCCGGCATCGGCATAGTGATTAGCGGTGCTCGATGGCGAATGGCTCGAAATGGCCGTAATGGGCCATGTGTCGTCTCGGTTGCATCCCGTAGTCCTTCCTCGCGGCGATAGCGATGTATAGGCGCTTGTTTTTATACACTAAGCGCCTCACTTTTGATTAAGCGAAAGACACAATTAGGTTCACGCGCCTACTATACCACAAAACTAGCCACGCGCGACATGCGTGTAGTGCAGGCAGGGCGCCCGATGACGGGCAGTACGTCATCACGCTCATAGGCGCAGTAGGGAAATGTCTCTAAATAGTTAGCAATGTGCGGGTGTTCGCGCGCGCGCAGGCGACGCTAAGGTGATAGTGGGTGGGAGCGAAACAAGACACTTTAGTGTGCAACTCTGCAGGTGTTATGTATTTTGGGTGGGTACCCTGCATTTAATTATTTTAATGGTGTTGTTTTGTTATTATTTAAGCTATTATATAAATGTTATTTGATATGTAGTTAATTTTAATTTTTGAGAACCTACTTACTGTTTTACTTGTTTTAATTTATTATGTACTAATTTTCATTTAATGTGTTGAGTCCCTAAACCTGACTTGGTTTCCGTACGTCATTTTTGGGTGACCACTGAAAATCAGCGCTGTGCTGTAGGCCCACTATAGCACAGCATCATGCTGAGTGGAAGCCTTCTTGTCACAGTCACGGCGTGCAGCTGCCGAGTATTTATGTTCTGTGTTGTAATAATAAATCAGCTTTGTTTTTTTTTTTTTAGTTTGTATGCGATTTATTTTGTATGCACCTGTTTCTGTGACAAATAAATCTATTTTTCTTTCTTTCTTTCTAAAATGGTTAAAGATGAATACCCACTCCCTATAATTGATGATCATATTGACAAGTTGTCATCAGCTAGAATATTTAGTGCTTTAGACTTAAAAAATGGTTACTTTCATTTACGGGTACATGAAGATTCTATTAAGTATACTTCTTTTGTAACAGCAACGGGGCAATATGAATTTTACGTGCACCTTTTGGTCTGGCAACATGCCCCAAAGTTTTTACAAGATTTATCACAATCATATTCAGGGAATTGATTGCCAGAGTTATTGTCATTGTTTTTATTGACGATATTTTAATTCCAGCGGAAGATGAGTATCAGTCTTTTGAACGCTTAAAGGAAGTTCTGGATACTGCATCGCAGTATGGGTTGCAAATCAATTGGAAGAAGTCTCAGCTGTTAACTAGAAAGGTAGAATACCTAGGCCACGTTATTGAAGGTGGTACAGTAATGCCATCGCCAGGGAAAACGGAAGCCGTTACAAAATTCCCTGAGCCTCAGAACCTGAAGCAACTGCACAGTTTTCTGGGACTATGTTCTTACTTCAGGAAATTTATACCTAAATATGCTCAGATAGCACAACCACTCTCAGATATGTTGAGAAAAGAATGTAAGTTTGAATTCAATGATGAACATAGAGCTGTTTTCAATGAATTGAAGATGAAGTTGACTACTAAACCAGTGTTGAAGATTTACAACCAAAGGGCAGAGACAGAGCTCCATACTGATGCATCAGGTATTGCTTATTCAGCTATTCTAATGCAAAAAGGTGATGATGGGAACTTACACCCAGTTCATTATATGAGCAGAAGGACTACGGACGTGCAGGCCAAGTACACAAGCTATGAGCTTGAAGCACTAGCTATAATTGAAGGTGTGAAGAAGTACAGGCACTATTTATATGGAAAGTTCTTCAAGATTGTCACTGATTGTAAAGCTTTCCAAATGACACTGAACAAGAAAGATCTAGCATCATCAACAAGAGTTGCTAGATGGATTTTATTTCTACAGGATTACGATTTTATAGTAGAACACAGTGACGGTACTGGAATGAGGCATGTTGACGCATTGAGTCGAAACCCTTATGTAGCAGCCATAACATCTAGCTTACACCAGGATGTTAAACGCGCACAGGAGTGTGACGATGGCCTTAGTGCAATAATAAAAATTTTGGAAGAAGGAAAATCTTTTAAAGATTACCATCTGAATCAAGGATTACTTTATAAAGGATCAGAGCAACAACTAGTTATACCTTGTATGATGGAAAATGAAATTATAAAGAGGGCACACAGTAACGGTCATTTTGCAAAGAAGAAAACTTTAGATCTAATAAGTAAGGACTACTTCATTGAGAAAATTGGAAAGAAAGTTGAAGATTATATAGCATCATGTATACCATGTCTACTGACAAACAGACAAGAAGGAAAACAGGAAGGTTACCTTAATCCAATTGAGAAGGGGGACACTCCGCTGCATACGCTGCATTTGGATCATGTTGGACCCCTGACGGAGACTCCCAAACAGTATAATCATATACTTACCGTTATTGACGCTTTTACGAAGTTTGTATGGTTATTCCCGTGCAAAAGCACCACAACGAGGGAAGTTTTGAATAAATTGGAGATACTACAACATACTTTTGGAAGTCCAGAAAGATTAATCACAGACAGGGGCACTGCTTTTACTAGCAACGAGTTTCAACAGTATTGCAAGAAGGAGGGAATAGAGTTATGTCATATTACTACAGGAGTACCTAGAGGTAATGGTCAGGTGGAAAGGGTTCACAGGACTATTATACCAGTACTTACCAAGCTATGTATTGAGAAACCAGGATTGTGGTATCGGCACGTAGGAAGAGTGCAGATGGCGTTAAACAGTACTTACCAAAGAAGCGTGAACACTACCCCATTTGAGATGCTAATAGGAAAGAAAATGAAGAGACAAGATGATGTAGAAATATATGAACTACTACAACAAGAAGGACGGAACAACTATGTAGAAAATAGAGAAGATTTGAGGAAGAGAGCAAAACAGCAAATACTGGAAGTACAACAGGAGAATAGGAAGCATTATGACAAGTATAGAAAGGATAGTAAGAAATATCAAGAGGGGGAGTTAGTTGCTATAAAGCGAACCCAGTTTGGACCAGGACTGAAGCTCAAACCAAAATATTTGGGACCTTATCAGGTCACAAAAATCAAACGACACGACAGATACGATGTACAAAAAATAGATATGATGGCAGAAGGTCCAATCAAAACCACAACATCTGCGGATCATATGAAAAAATGGCCAGATGACAAGGAGTAATGTCAAGTAAGTATGTGAGGTTTAAGATGTATGTTTGTTATGTGTTACCTGTATGGAAGTGATAGATGTTAAGAAATGTTTTATTGTGTTTTCTTTACTGTGTTACGTTTTAGACTCATCAGTATACAGAGTTGTTAAGGGTTAACATTACAGTTAAAATGTAAGGTCATATTGTGTCACCAGGGTGTTTTGTATTCCTTTGTCATGCAAAGATGTAATAAGATGTCAAGCCTAAACTGCAATTAGTGTTTGTGTCTAGAGTTATGATGCTTTTAATCTATTTTTCTATGAAAATTAATAATAAGATGTTAACTGGCTATGTTGGTATGTAATAAAAGTTCTATCTCATCTACTTTCTTTAGTAATGAGATATAGTTTGTGAAGTTACCTTCTAAAGTACACGCTTGTTGGAAATGATATTTTGTTAAGATTAAAATTTCGTTGTTTTTCATGTAAGACTAACCTAGTGTTATGTAATAATCGAGGTTGTTTAAATGTGATGATTGTATGGGATTTATAGTGTTTGAAAGATTGTGTCTGAGGGCAGACAGTGTGTAGGATGACCGAGTGTGGAATGAATTTTGAGTAAAAGGGAATGTATGCAAACGTGCGAGTGAAAGGTGTATAAGAGTGAAAGAGAGGGAGAGAAAAATAAAAAGATGACGGAACGTGCAAGGAACGACGAACGAAGTGAGACGTGTTTCTATAAGTTTTTAAAAAGTTTTATATTTTATCTCTAAAATAAATAAGAAAAATACAAGTTACTTCTATTATTTCACCACCTGATCCCACAGATTTGATAGCATGGAGTACACGGCGAACAGTTTTTAATGACGTGTTGAATAATTCACCAAAATGTGAGTATGGTATGAAACCATTTGTTTCATATTCATTCAGCATGTGAAGTCTTGTTTAAATAAGCTTTCCACTTCATAAACAAGCGCTCCGACTAGCAAGGATTCCCTCTTCCTCACATCTCTTAACCCACAGACTCACGGTATTTCTCTAGACAAAAGAATGTAATACTAATAGACATCTTTAAGCAAAATACTAAAATCTATAATAATTAAGAAAAGTTTTTAAGTTACATTATGTTTAGAACACTTTACTTATAATTCACTAATTTAAACAAATAATTGTTTACACTCACACTTAGTTGATTTATGTTATTATATTATTTACGTCCACTTTTACACAGCGCAATAATATTTCCAAAGGTTCAATATTTATATTTCACTGCATTTTGAAAATTAGAACCACAATACCGCCAATGAACAGTACCCTAATTGCGTTATACACAATCTATCGGAATTGAATCGTTTTGAAACAGATTGCAAATCCATTGCTTAAATAACGCAATGAATGTTGTTGAACTGTCAAAATCAAATGGATTAGTTGTAATCGTTTACGAAAATGTGTTAAACAATTAGGCTGCTGGTTTATTTAAACATTCGTCACTATCCAACAACGTTCAGTTAGGTGAATAGTCGTAACGAATTGCATCTACCTCACAGAAATCGAAATAATGTACTAAATTTTCTGTGGTCTACCTGTGTAGGTTTTATTTTCTAAATTAACAAGATGAACGAGACAAGTAGCGAATGATTATTGAACCACTTCAAGTAATTTTATTAAAACAAACGAAAATTGTTCATTTTAGTTAATATTAATAACATATCAAAAACTATAAATAGATATTATTTGAAAATAACATCAGGCTTAATCCGCAGGCGCACGTGAGATTCAAACTCAGGGCTCGCCATAATGGCTCCTACCTAAGCACAGTAACGTTAGTCGTTACCGTGCTTGGGTAGGAGCCATTATGGCGGGCTAGCACGCCATATGTTAAGTTAGTTGAAATTATGAACTACTATCAATTACAGACAAAGTGAGCGTGTGTGCTTGGCTATAGTATAGAAACAACTTGTAGAAGAAGGCCGCAAGTGAAACCAAAGCGTCAATCGATTGCTTAATAATTTGTGAGCGCTACTGTACATTAAAAATAATCACATTCAACGTTTTGACGAGCTTATCTGCGATATCCATTATTGAACTTATCTAGGCCATCAGACAAGGTTGTGGAAGTCAGAAAAGCAGTCGCTGTATGTCAAATACTGGTATTCATCGGCATTCTCCCTCCTGGACCTCTAAGGAGCTCAACTCTTTTACGGAGACATGCTGTGTTGATTAAATTCAATTTCGAGTAAAAAAATAGGAGTTCATCACTTTCGAGGAGATCTTATTTCGCAAACATCGTAGTCTGTTTTTTAAGTGACGCACCACTCCAGCTCCACTTGCGCAACCCCCGCCCACTGCTGCCAGCAGCCCGCCTATTGGGGCGTGACGAAGTCTGACCAATTAGCTGCGCACGCGCATCACGAATACAACTGGAGGTAGGTACCGGTGCTCCTGGTATTTCGCTATCACTCTCACGCACGGCTCATCGTCACCACTATACAGCGCTTTTATCCTGGTACATCGCATAAATTGACGATAAAATAATGCCGCTTAGACACTCTGAGAGCATTGAGAGAAGCGTGTCGGATATGCAGAGCGTTTGTTGAAACGTAAACAATAAGAAAATGAGCTTAGTAATTTTATGCAAGAGATTTGAAATTAAAAAGTTTAGAATCGTCTTTAGCTGAAATAAAAATCCAGAACGACAGTATTAATACGTCTATGCAGTCCTTGTCTTCACGTCATACTTAAATAATAAGAAAACCTGATGATGCTTTAAACGCAATCTCAGGCTCTCACTGCTGTAGTGCAATCAACAATCACTGATCATCAGGCTGTTCTGCTATGTCTTCATCGTTGGCAGGCAAGAACATTTGCCCACGACTCCGTCAGCAAAGTTACTGTTGACAACTTAAACTCTAATTTATCCCAAATTAATTGGCAACCGGTCTATTCCACATCTGACGCAAATGTTGCTATGGAATTTCTCATAACAACTGTTCAGCATGAAATTGTATCAAACACTACTGATTTAAAATTTTCGAAACGTTATTAAATTATTAAGCCATGGATAATACCAGGCCTGATCCGTTGCATGAGACACAGGGACAGACTACATTCAAAGTTAAGAAAGTCACCTGAAAATAACACACTAAAAACTATTTACACAAGGTACCGAAATTTCTGCAACCGTCTACTAAAGAAAGTTAAAACTTCGTACGAAAAGAATCTATTGAAAACAACGGGCACACATAACAAAAAAATATGGGATGCTATAAAAACTAAATCATCCAATAATTAATACATCCAACGCAAAGGAATCGGTGGGAAAAGTCAATGATATCTTTGTCAGTGTAGGCAAAGCTTTGGCTGATAGTACACAAACTGTGCGAATCCGGAGCACCTTCATTTCGCATCTGATAACACAAAATACTGTCTAAAATCTCTAGCCATATTGGCAACAGATGGAAAGTCTGACCATGGGTCTGAAAAATAATTGTTCCGTTGGTTGGGACTTAATACCAAAAAGTCTTCTTATAGAAAATAAACACATACTTGTGCCCCTTTAAACACATATTTTTAATACTTGTTTATCACAAGGTGTTTTCCCAACAGTCCTAAAGAAGTCAGTGGTGCATCCGATACATAAATCTGGAAATAAAGACCGCATCACCAACTATAGGCCCGTTTCTATTCTGCCCTCAGTCTCCAAGTTTCTGGAACGCATCCTCAATAAAAGACTCATAAACTACCTAGAAACAAATAACAGTCTTTCTCGTAATCAATTTGGTTTCCGAGCTGGCAAGTCGACAAGTGATGCAGCCCACGAGCTTGTTGATTATGTAGTAGGAAATTTGGATGCAGGCAAAAAGACTATGGGCATATTCCTAGATTTGGTCAAAGTCTTTGACACGGTCTCTGTGCCGCTTTTGCAAAAATTGGAACGAATAGGCGTTAGAGGAGACCAACTCAAAATATTCAAAGACTATCTTTCTGATCGCACACAATATGTGAAAATAGGTGATAGCACAAGCAGTGACTTACTTGTCTCCTTCGGTGTCCCTCAGGGTAGTATTTTGGGTCCGAGTCTATTTCTTGTGTATTTAAATTACCTTTGTGAGCTAAATCTCGATAGAGGTAAAATTAAATCGTATGCGGAGGATACGGTGCTTCTGTTTTCTGCTGATTCTTGGGATAATGTCTATAGGATTGCACAGCATGGATTTAATATAGTAAGCCACTGTTTCAAAATAATATACTCACCCTAAATGCAGATAAAACGCAATATCTCACCTTTTCTATGCGGAACTGTAATCCACCACCCTCAACTCTCTCCATAATAACACACAATTGTTGTAACAATGTAAGCTGTACTTGCCCAGCCTTAGTAAAAGCGAAAAAAGTTAAATATTTTGGAACAATTATTGATAATAATCTATCTTTTCGACCTCACATAAACATGGTTACTTCTAGGGTAAGAAAACTTATATTCGTTTTTAAAAATCTTAGAAATGCAGCTGACCCCAAATTGATTAAGCAAGTGTACCTAGCGCTTGGTCAATCAGTGTTGCAGTACTGTATCTCTGTATGTGGAGGCACGTCAAAAACCATACTCAAACTTCTAGAAGTTGCACAAAGAGCAATACTCAAAGACAGCACTTTCAGGCCCTATCTATTCCCAACTTACCTGTTGTACCAGTCTTGTGAAATGCTCACGGTCCGTCAGCTGTTTGTTCTAAATGCAGTCTCGAGACACCATGCTAGCACAAAGTATGACAAGTCCTCTTATTTTTCTAAGCGTTGACAAAAGGTCATAACATACAACGCTCGCAAGTACTATTGTTGAAATTGTGAAAGAATAAATAAACTGGTGGAGATATATCCATTAAATAGGAACAAGTGTAAATCTACTATAGTAGATTACATCCGCAAGCTAAACTACGATGATACTGAAAACCTGTTGACTGTACTAAAGTAACTTCTATTATTACTCATCCTCCTACACACGTCCACACATTTACTTTCTACTCATCGTAGGCCATCACTACACAACTTATTTTAAGATTATTTTCCTATATTTTCCCACTTTATTATTATTATTTTATTGTTATTATTTGGATCAAATGTTGTCTTTATAGATGTGTATAGAGGTCAAAAAAAGTTATTTATAATAACAGCCTTCAACAGGGGAAGAGCGCTGATGTCTGAAATACAGATATTTTATATCTAGTTCAGGCACAGATGTTCAAATCAACAAGTGTTTTAAAGTCACTTAGGTATCACCTTAATATTAAATTGTTGTATGTTTTTTAACAAATAAATTATACTTATACTTATTCAATTGGACTGCAAACCAAGCGGACCCCAATCATTTCACTGAACACTTACACCCTACAGACACGCACTACACTCACATACAACACCCCCACATGCACAACGTTAAACAATTAAAATTTTATTTTTAATTCTTTGTAACTGTGGTTTTTTAAACCCTTTGTATTTTTATCCCTGGAATTTGGAATGCCATAGTCTCCTTCTTGGAGGTGGGCGTTAATAGCTGCGTCACAGTTTGTAACTAATGTAGCTATTTACGTACGCAATCAATTTTGATAAATGTGTTTTTGTTCCAAATAAAGATTATTATTATTATTTGGAAAAACGCAAGGTAGAGATGATCTAGGCCATCACATTTCAAACCTAGTGTAACCGTAGCCTTACTCAGTTCTTTAAACACGAAAACCAAATAGAAATGTTATTTTACCCGCCATTCGTGTAAACGTTACATTTTATGACGATCGAATCGTTCCCTTTGATTGTGTATTTTGCATTTTATAATAAGGAACCGTTTACATAGTTCTATTAAGAGAGTATTTGTCCTTTTACTCTGAATGTATTTACACTACACCATACTAAAAGTAAATTTGGTATTGTGGGCAAAACATTTTATTTAAATTGTGCCGTTTCTTTGACCTTTGTTGCGACTTAGCATTAAAGCAATAATGGTAGAAACTGGCAAGTAAATGTAAATATTAATTTTTTACATTTGTGGAAAAGGCGTCCAAATTACAGTGGAATCTCTATAACTCGAATGTCAAGGGAAATGCAAAAAAAATCGAGTTAACGAGTTTTCGACTTAACAAGAACTTCGAGATCCATAGACTTAACTGCTGAAATTTTGACTTACAGAGGCACGATTTCTAAGTGTATATTTCGATTTGTAGAGTCGAATTTGAATAATAATTCAACTTACGTTTATTAATATTTTTTACATATTAAAACAAATTACATATACTTCTGCCTTTTCGCGTAAGATAGGCCCAGATACGCTTATGTTTTTGTCCCGACACTGTTTGAACCAGGTGAGTAAGCATTCTTCTAAATCAGGAAACTCAGCTAGACGCGGCTCTTTTGCTAGATAAATTGCTACTTATTTCATATCTTCGCAATATTTCGGCTTCATTCTTAATTATTGTAGACAAAGTGCTTGCTGGCAATCCGTATTGAGCTGCGACGTCTTTTTTTTATGCCACGTAGAGTCAAAGTCTTTAGTTTCCGCTTTGTACTCATGTTCTTGTTAGTTAACAGCCAAAATAATACTGACGGACAAGCTCCGCTATAAGCAATCGTGTCCTGTGTCGACAAGGAACAAACATCACGTTCACAGCTGTGTTACTTAGAAAGTTTCATGAATGCATTCTTTCATTGCACGTGTACAAGACAAAAACAATAGATTAGAAGCCCCGAACCCGAACATTCATTTTGGATTTTATTGCTGTTATTTCGGGGAATTCCAAGTAAGACGTCATTATATTTTACTAACTACGACTTACGGAGTCTCCTTTTTGAAATTCGAGGTATAGAGTATAAATATGTATCATCAATACTTCGTAGGGAAATAACATTTTGTTTGAGTTACAAAGTCTAAATAATTCGAGATACCGCGTATTTAGGTGTTCAGCGGAAGGGAATGGCAATTTTTTTCGACTTACTGAGGATTTCGACTTAACGAGGTTCGAGTTATAGAGATTCCACTGTATAAGTTCTACAAACGGATACTGGACATTGGCGTGAATGATTACCAAACGAAAAAATTGTGTGTGTGACAAAAATAATTAAAAGATAGAGCCAGAGGTCGAGCACTGGCTGGACCGCCTCGATGGTGACGAGGCCGGCGGTAGGGCGTGAAAACCTGTCCCGCCATTCCGCCACCAATACCTCGCGAAGCTGCGACCGACGCTGCTCCATATGGCGCTGCATCGGCCGCTCGCCCCGCGCCCTTGCTTCCTCGTGCCACCGATAAAGTGACGCGAGCACCTTCGCGTCTAGGTCCCATGGCGGGGATCCGGCCAGTGCACACCTCACTCCCCCTCCCCCAACACGAGGAGGCCCACCGAGGCGGGCCGGCACCAGCCGGGGTTGCGGAAGAATCGTATGTTCCCGCGACCCCGTAGGTGTTAGATGGAACACCGGGGTGGTTTTTAGTCAGTAAGAGTCTGACAGACCCCTCCGCCCGCCCTAGGGCGGAGGACATCCATGAGGATTTTCCACCCCGGGAACAAAAAAAAAAAAAAAAAAAGGGGTGAGGTGTTTGACTCCCCCCGCAACGTCTGAGAGGGGCGCGCGTGGAACACTACGCGCCGCCACCTCGGGTCCTGATGTATGGGGGCGCTGGACCTCCCCGAGTCCGCCATCCCTGGACCCATTTAGAGGGGTTGG
The DNA here is from genome assembly GCA_963555695.1 of Dasypolia templi. NCBI lineage: Eukaryota > Metazoa > Arthropoda > Insecta > Lepidoptera > Noctuidae > Dasypolia > Dasypolia templi. The sequence goes on from OY743144.1 coordinate 3,496,737, forward strand.
AAGAGAGTGTTGTCCGCTCTCCGCCTACGACCAACCCCTTGCCCCTTGCGGCGAGTCTGGTGAATGGCCCCGTCGCCTACCATTTTTCGGCCGCAGAGGATAGAAAGAACGGCCAACGACTTACCGACACTCCTCTTCCCCTGCGGCCCCACCGCGTCCGCCATCAAACGGGGCGACCCCGTTAAGCCCGCAGAAGGTAGGGAAAGCGGCGCACCGCAATACCTGCACTCCTCTCCCGCTGCGGCCACACCTCAGTTGCGATGTCGCCCAAAGGCACCGCAACCTTGGCCGCTACGCCGTCTGCTTATCGGCAAAAGCCCTGACGAGCGGCCCCTCCTCGGGTTCCTCTTAGCTTCACCGTGGGGCTCCAAACCACTGCTACTTAGCCCCCCCGCCTCGTCAATGCGGCAACCCACCGGGGGGGTTACAAAAGCAACCTATTGCAATACTTAAGAGCAAAATAATATAGACGGTTAAATTTAGGTCGTTCTGTTACCGAAAGCCATGAACTCGAACATTGGACTCGAAACGATTGAGACCATTATTTAAAATTAAAATAAAAAACACGGAAAATCTAATTAATAGTTTTTTTTTTATTGTGAAATAATGAGAACACGAAGTAACGCTTTCTTGCGATCAATGCGTAAGTGTGATAAACGTATTGACGAATGGCAGCACAAGCGAACGCTTAGTGTTAGTATCATACAAAAAATAACTTATTGTCTAGTTTTAGTAAAAATCAACCTCCGCACAAACTGTTGTATAATCGGAGATCCGAGACTCTCGGCTACAGTTTTCAGAATGCTGTTTTGACTTCTCCTCACTCTCCTCAGTAGCGACGCAGTTCTTTTGCGTATAATTGCATAGAAGCAGTCGGTTCGGGCTTGCGCAAACATTTCCGACGCACTACAGTAACGAGGCATCCTCAACAACATCCTGAAAGCATTGTTATATTGGACTCGCAGGGCATCAAGCGATCTCTTACTATAATCGACCCATAGACTGTCCGTGTATAGACTTTGGCAATAAGCCTTGAAAAGTGTTACTTTTACTTGGTCTGTACACCGCGCAAATCTACGGGACAACATATTGCCCCGGACCGCTAGAGCCCTGCGCTCCCTCTCAACTTCCACACCGTCCCTTTTTTTTTTTTTTTGGGTGGGAAATCATCAAATGACTTCTCCCGCTCTGGGTGGAGCGAGAGGGCGTGTCAGACTTTTACTGACTAAAACCCACCGTGTTCCTTCAGTTGCCTGTGCCAGGGCCACGGTTTTCTCTGTGGAATAACCCGCGACCCTGAGGCGTCGGCCCTATCGGACCCCGTCATTTTGTGCTGACATCTCTTTGAGGCGCGCGTGGAACACAACGCGCCGTCGACCCGGGCCTGGACCTTACCGGACGGCGACCTACCCATGGCTCGCCGTCCGCAAGCCCGCGCCTACGGTGGCCGGGAATCTGCTTGCGATTCCCGACGCCCAGGGCGTCTCCTGCAGCGACTAGGGGCGTGAGGGCGCAAGGCTCTCTCCCTCACGCGTTCCGCCTCCTCCTTTGCGAGCATTACTGCTTCGCAGAAGGAGGTGACGGCTTTCCATTCCCTCTCGCTCCGTACCATGGCCTGGACCAGGGCCGGACGCGAGAGATCGCCGCCGCCAATCGCCTCCGCGAGGACACTGCGGTGCTCCGCCCAAGCTGGGCATACCTCCACCGTATGCTCCACCGTGTCCTCCGGGCGATCCACACAATGGTGACACCCGGGCGTTTCCTCCCGCCTTATGCGAAACAGGAACCTCCCGAAACAACCCCATCAACCCTGCATCGGACACGCATGCTGCTGAGTGCTACTATCAGGCCATCCACGTAGAGGTTGAAGAGCCTGGGAGACGTCAGACCACCCTGTCTCACCCCGCACTCCAGCCTATACGGCTTAGAGACTGTATCATCCCATTTCACCTGGTTGACAATAACAAATTTACAAAAAAAATATAAACAATAAATTATTTACAATAAAAAAACAATAAGTTTGATTTTTCGTTTTTTTTGTTGAATTTTTTTTTTAAATAATGGTCTCAATCGTTTCGAGTTCGATGATCGAGTTCATAGCTTTCGGTTCCAGAACGACCTAAATTTAACCGTGTATTATACTTCAAACAGACTGGAGCAACGTTCCCTAATTAATTCCGAAACTTTCTGAATATGGAACACGTGAGATTATTGCTTTATGTGGCATTTAATAGTATTAAGGTAAGTTTTAGAGGGCTAATGTGAATGTGTGGCCGAATCTCTCTTCATTCCCAGTCATATCAATGTATAGTTCGATTTTCATCATCAGCCTGCTGGATATACCAATCTAATTGGAATTAAACTGCTATACATAAACATTATACAAACCAAGCCCATTTCGTCTATAATCATACGAATTTATCGAAAGCGAGAACAACACAGACCCTTCCCATACAATAATGTATATCAGAAAGATAACTACGTTATCTTCAGATTCCCGCGTAAAATGGGCCGGGCGACATTTTAAATCCATTTTGTTCCGCAAGATGGCCTGTAGTTGATTATCGACGTTAATAGTAACGGTGAAGGGATTTTTCTGCCTTCGTTTGTTGAAATGATTTTTTTTGTGAATTTGTAACTGTGTGTGTAATTGTATTTTGTTTAATTTGTGAATGTGTGGTTTTGGAGAAATATGTACCTGTGGCGGCATCTACACCGCCACATGCGAACAAACGCATCAATCCTGCATCGCGCAAGCAGAGTTTACCGCGCTGCCCGACAACAATCATCGGGCAGTTGCTCACCAGATACGCTTCCATCTGGTCGGAGGATCCTCCCTTTTCCAAGAGTATGAGTGAACTTTACACCCTTTTCCTCATATCTCTCCACTGGTGACCCCGAGTATGAATGTCAGCGCAGCCTTCGTGCAACTACTTCAGCGTGACGTCATCATCATCACTCCCGCAAGTCACACAGCCAGCCAGCAACCACGGCTTGAACGGTTGTCCTGACCATCAGCATGCAGTGCAAGCGCATACCTGGTCATCAGCAACTTTAGCACAGCACACTGCATATTCGGCCGGTTCCAAGCAGAGTGCTTAATCACTCTCCTGGTCGACACCAGCAGTCATCCACCCCGACTCACTGGGGCATCTTCGCAGACAGTTCCGACTCACCGCGAACTATGCGAGTTCCAACCCACTGGAACCCAACTGGCATTGGCCAACATCGCAAGATACAAGACTTAGTCCACTATCGACCTCCGGTCTTCGGAGGCGAGTGATGTGGCGGCATCTATACCGCCACATGCGAACAAACGCATCAATCCTGCATCGCGCAAGCAGAGTTTACCGCGCTTCCCGACAACAATCATCGGGCAGTTGCCCACCAGATACGACATCCATCTGGTCGGAGGCTCCTCCCTTTTCCAAGAGTATGAGTGAATTTTACACCCTTGTTCCTCATGTCTCTTCATACCTATAGGTTTGGATAAGCTAAAATAAAACACTTATGGACAGACAGTGTTTTTTGGACCAAACATGAGAACAAACTTAATCATGAAATTGATAGTTTTTCAAGTTATTTGGCTCTCGTTAGTATCTCATGAGAGTGAGGAAGGACTTTTTGAAACAAAAGCATTAAAAACTTTTAGAGCGTATTAATTTGGCATAACATATTATCCTCTACCGTGTCGTTGATATTGCCATAAATACTTTGCGCCTCGTGCGAAATTAAAACGCTTATTTTGGGTGCCTTATAATATACGCATAAGAACCTCTAATCTTACAAAGATTCTTACAACTTTTATGATTATGGCTTATTCAATTTACTTTACACGAAAAAAACATTGAGTAATTCCCAACCAACCAAAAAAAGTTCCAACCCCACTTACCATCACTGAATAAATTATCAAACAAGCGACTAAAGATAAGGCGATTCAGAAACTTTATGCCATTTTAAACAGACATTATTATCATAAAAAGGATCCACTTACAAACTCTGTGAATTGCCTGAATTTGTTCCCCCCTGTATTCGACCACAGTGTAAAAAGTTTCAGTACAATATCCGTGATAATTATTTGGTGCAACCATTCCTTGTCAGAAATGATTTTAGACTGTGGCGCAAAAAGTATTGAGGGTCTTGTATTAATTTGATACAATGATAACAATAGTTGTAATTGTTCGAATTTCCTTAACTAGATTACGTGGCTTTTGTTTTTATTCAAGGCCTTGTTAATGGTTTAAGCGTGAAATTCGAATATTTGGGGTTTTATTCATCTGTGAATAATTATGGGAGGATGAATAGAAAGTTTTGAAGAAAATTGTTTCTTGGAATTATTCAAAAAGGTATAATTTAGTTTAAATTTGAACTAGATTTAGGTACATTGGAGAGATAAGGAAGCTTTTTTAATCGATCAATTCTGCGGCCTGCCTGTTACTTTTCTTTGCTTGTTTAAATGATATTTAAAAAAAAATGTTCTAGTGAGAAACAAATAATTACATATATAATGCAACTATTGAAAAAACTTAAGAGTGATTAGTTTTTCAATAGTTGCATTATATATGTAATTATTTGTTTCTATTCACTGAATTTAGAATACGTCACAACAGACCTCATGCGCAACATGGTTTCCGACGTGGGCGGAGCACGGCAACGGCCTTGGCGCGGTTCGCGGACGACGTCAATGAATGTCTGGATCGGCGGAAACAGGTGGTGGTGGTCTACATTGATTTCAAAAAAGCATTTGATACCTTGGAGCACCACCAGCTGCTTCAAGCCATGGGGGAGTGCGGGGTCGTGGGACCACTGAATAAGTGGTTTCGTGCCTACCTCACAGACCGGACACTGCGGACGGTCATTGACGGAGTTGTTGGGGAGCCCAGACACGTCACATGTGGTGTGCCAACCGGTTCCGTGTTTGGTCCCGTCGGATACATCATCCATGTCAAAAGTATGTGCAATGTAGTTCCTAAGTGTCGCATATATATTTATGCTGATGATACCTGTCTAGTTTATGCTGATAAGGATTTGAATTTAATTGAAAGTATCATTCAAGAGGATTTTACTAATATCATCAAATGGGCTCACGACAATGGCATCATAATCAATATAAAAAAAAACAAATGTATGCATATACGATCTCCTTATCGAAACGAACGGCCGCCGCGCATAGTGGGGCATAGCTATGAGTGTTTGCACAGTGATGAACTGACGTTGTGTAAGTGTGCAAATATTGAGGTGATGGAGGAATACAAGTACTTGGGTTTAGTAATAGACAACAGCTTCTCATGGAAAACACACAGTATACACTTATGTGACAAACTCAGGTTCGTGCTAGTAAAATTCCACCACCTTAGTTTTGTGCTGGATAGGGCAACTTTGTACATGATCTACTATGCAGTGGTGGACTCACTGCTTTCTTATGGACTGGTATGCTATGGTAACACGTTTAAAACATATTTGGATAAAATAAAATATATACAAATAAGATTCATGAAGCTATTAGTAGATAAAAACACAAAAAAACCGTTGTAAAAGTAATGATTACGAAGACTTGTTTTTGGAATGTTAAATGCTGCCGGTTCATGAGAGGGTAGTGTTGTCAGTAGCATTGGAACAGTATTGTTGTGATGAATTTAAAAGCAATATTATTCGCACAAGATCGCAAAGGAGCAATAATAATATGAGAAGATTTGTAGTGCCCACTTGCAATAACTTTTTTTTTTTGTGAATAAACACATTTTTTTTTTCATTAAATTTGTACAAAATACATAATTCCCACACTACTGTTATCGTACTTGTATAATAAAAAAATGCAAATGAGGACGAATTTCACACATAATCTAACAGTATTAACACAAAATCGATAGGTAGAGAGGAATAGGGAGTCTACTCTCTACGTTGTCAATGAAGATACGGGCCTGTTCGAAGACAATCCTGGAACCGATCAATTAACTTTTTAGGTCGGGTTAAAACATTTCGGGAGAAGGGTCAACTATCAAATCATGGTGTCATTCATTCTTAAGTCGAACCCATAAACTAATCGTACAGAATAAAATAAATTAACATTCATTCAATCCAGGCAAAACCCATATTACATCAAATCAAATAAAATTTCACAATACTGCAACAGAAAAAATAAGAATATTGCAAAAAAAAAACAATGCAATTAACATAAACGAATGAGTCGTTACAAATTATGAAGACACAGAAATAAAAATGAAAAATCTAAAAATCAAAACAAAATTTTCAGACCAAATTTCATATTTTATGTAAACGTTAACAATTGCTCGTTTTGCCGCCTGAGTAACAATACAGTGATCCAGCCCATGTGTTACAGGACCCATGAGCCTCACTAACGAAGGTGTAGGCGCCCGAAACAGTACCCAGAAAATCAACATCTTCGAACGATGTCCGTAGTTGATACGGAGTAGGAATCGTCCGTAACTATGACTGAAAAACGGATTTCGTGCTTAGAAAGTAGTTCCCTGGCTCCGTACGAAGAGCAAAAACTTTTTGAGATCGTCGCACATTTTGAGATCGTCGTATGTACGCGATTTCAAACAAATCACTGTCGCGAGTGCACTCGCTGTACATAGACGCGTGTCTATTTCTGGTTAAAGATTGGTGGAACGTAACATGAAATTAATGTAACACAAATGAGCCGTACAAATCTATGCAATGCAATATAAAATGTAACACAACAGCGAGGCAAATTTATTTTAAATTGTGTTACATTTCATGATATATTTCACTAATCTGTACCATATGTGTGCGTGCGTTTTCACTCATCGAATGGAGCCAACCTTCTGTACAAATCTATCTTGTGGTATTAACGATACCCACTGAACTAGTTTCAATCATCATTTTCATCATTATAGAAATTGGATTATGTATTTTACAATTATCGTGGTGAACATTATAATATTGTTGAAGTAGTTATTGGTAGGTACCAGTAATTGCTGCTAATCTATTTCAAATTACATAGACAGGTAATATTGTTTTGATAATGTTATTGGTGGAAGAACAGTATCAGCATATTTAAAAATAATTGACATTGGGAATTCTAATCGTGGTTTTCAATCATTTAAACAAACACTCTTCTCCAACTCCAAGATCCATCCAGTATTTGTTAATTCAATTTCTTTTCTCCCACATAATAGGTGAGATACTCCATACGTATCCTATAAAGATGACATTTAAAACTTTGACCGATCCTATTTAACAGTTCAAGTCAAAGCAATAATAAGGTAATGAAGGTAAGCGTGTCAATAAATTTGGAAAGTTGCTTTCTTCTCCTAATCCCATTAGTGACTGCCAGATTGACTGCCAGGCATTATTTACAAACCAATGGAGCAATGGATAAGGAACTTCCTTCAAAACTTGCGGATTGTCATAGAAGTGTGTACGCAAGGGTACAGCTTTATCTTCAGCCTTATTGAGACCATATTTTCCAGTCGATGATTTCACAAGGTTTCAGGCATTACTTTCAATTAATAGTCTATGTAAATATCGCATAAAACCCAGCCAACCCTAAAAGGCGAAAACCTTTACAATACAAAACACACTATTAACCTTTCTTACTTCTAATATTATAATGTAAATATAAGGGTGAAGCCCGGCATTCACAAGGCGACAAAATGTTGAACGAAATGTGAAATTGTTGGAACATGTTGACTGTAATAACTGGGCTCATTGACCTTTTACAAATGCTCGTAATTATAATTTTGAGACGACTTTAAATTTAAAACCCTAGCTACATGGAACCACTACCTTAAAAGGTGGCTGGAACAGATTGGATGCGGAAGGCGGAAAACAGGGTCTTGTAGCTAAGCCTGGGAGAGGCCGATGTTCAGCAGTGGACTGCGATAGGTTGAGTTGATTGTTTGATAGTTTTGAGTTATAAAATTACCCGGGTACTGTATTATGTAGATCTTGACATATTTTTATATGGCAGTAAATCTATATTTAATGTATGTATGAAGTTTTTTTGTTAAATATGTTTAACATACAAACATTTACTTTTTGTTAAATGTTTGTATGTTTGTTTAGTTGTTGTAAATGTTGGCTTGCTGCTCGCTTTGGTATTAACTGTAAGTGTAGCAAGCAATTATTACATAATAAATAAATAACTTTAAACTATATTGGATGACTCATTATAACAGTTATATGCAGGGTGGGCCTTCCAACCTGTATACATACTGTTTGATTAAGTAATTAAGTACGTGATACTCGTAACGCGATGAAATGTGTGAGTTTACTCAAAATAAAGAGTGTTGAATTCTTTCTTCCAAATAACGCAGGTACATTAAAAATAATCACATTCAACGTTTTGACAGGCATATCTACGATATCCATTATTGAACTTATTAAGGCCATCAGACAAGGTTGTGGAAGTCAGAAATGCAGTCGCTATATGTCAAATACTACGGACCCTAATCATTTAGAAAAACGCAACGTAGAGATGATCTAGGCCATCACATTTCAGACCTAGTGTAACCGTAGCCTTACTTTAGTACTTCTAACACGAAAACCAAATAGGAATGTTATTTTACTCGCCATTCGTGTAAACGTTACATTTTATGACGATCGAATCGTTTCCATTGATTGTATATTTTGCATTTTATAATAAGGGACCGTTTACATAGTTCTTTTAAGAGTGTATTTGTGCTTTTACTCTGAATGTATTTACACTTCGCCACGCTAAAAGTAATATTGGTATTGTGGGCAGAACATTTTATTTAAAACTTAGAGATTTAAATAAAATAAAATGTGCCGTTTCTTTGACCTTTGTTGCGACTTACCATTGAAGTAATAATGGTAGAAAACTGGCAAGTAAATGTAATTTTTTTTTTTTCATTTGTGAAAAAGGCGTACAAATTATAAGGTCTACAAACGGGTACTCGGCATTGGCGTGAGTGATTACCAAAAGAAAAAATTGTGTGTGTGACAAAATAATTAAAAGAGACAAGTTATTTATCATCCATACCCAAGAGATCTAAAACGGCTAACAGCAGCGCAAGAAACCAACTTGTACAAAAGCAACCAAGTGCAACACTTAAGAACGAAATAATATATTATCCTTCAAACAGACTGGAACATCATCCCCTAATTAATTCCGAAACTTTCTGAATATGGAACACGTGAGATTATTGCTTTATGTAGCATTTAATTGTATTAAGGCAAGTTTTAGAGGTCTATAGAACTATGTGTTATTTGGCAGTTTTTGGTAAATTTGTCATTCATTTTATGAGCAACATCTGCTGTATCTTTAGATCGAAATTACACAACACACACAATCAGCCTTATTATGTTCCTACTGCTGGGACACAGGCCTCTTCTCTGTGAGAGGGAGTGGGTCGTAATCCACCAAGCGGGCCAAGCTCGGGTTGGTAGATGTCACATATATTCGAATTTTTGGTTCTAAGACATGCCTGTTTCCTCACGATGTTTTCCTTCAACGTTTTGAGAGCAGTGGTGATGAAATTATTTACACAAAGTGAAGCGTGCTCTCGAAATTAGAATCTACAATATTTTAGAACAAACCGATGGATTAAGTCCGAATCCTCTCGCTTCAATCCCAGTCATATCAATGTTTAGTTCGATTTCCATCATCAGCCTGCTGGATATACAAATCTAATTGGAATTAAACTGCTATACATAAATATTAGACAAACGAAACAAATTTCGTCCATAATCTTGCGAATTTATCGAAAGCAAAAAACAGAGTCCTTTCCCATCCAATAATAGTTATAAGAAAGATAACTGCGTTATCTTCAGATTCCCGCGTAAAATGGGCCGGGCGACATTTTAAATCTATTTTGTTCCGCAAGATGGACTCCAGTTGATTATCGACGTTGATAGTAACGGTGAAGGGATTTTTCTGCCTTCGTTTGTTGAAAAGTTTTTTTTTTGTGAATTTGTAACTTTAAATGTGTGGTTTTAGAGAAATATGTACTTAGAGGTTTGGATAAGCTAAAAAAACACTTATGGACAGACAGTGTTTTTTTGGACATAAACTTAACATGAGAAAAAACTTAATCATGAAATTGATAGTTTTTCAAGTTATTTGGCTCTCGTTAGTAACTTATATCTACCGAGTCGTTGATATAGCCATATATACTTTGCGCCTCGTGCAATTTATAAACACTTATTTTGGGTGCCTTATAAGACACGCATAACAACCTCTAATCTTACGAAGATTCTTACAACTTTTGTGATTATGGCTTATTCAGTTATTTTACACGAAAAAAAACCTTGAGTAATTCCCCACCAACCAGAGAAAGTTCCAACCCCACTTACCATCACTGAATAAATTATCAAACAAGCGATTAAAGATAAGGCGATGCAGAAACTTTCTGCCATTTTAAACAGACATTATTATCATAAAAAAGATCCACTTATAAACTCTGTGAATTGCCTGAATTTGTTCCCCTCTGTAGTCGACCACAGTGAATAAAGTTTAATTACAATATCCGTGATAATTATTTGGTGCAACCATTCCTTGTAAGAAATTATTTTAGACTGTGGCGCAAAAAGTATTGAGGGTCTTATATTAATTTAAAACAATGATAACAATAGTAGTAATTGTTAGAATATCCTTAACTAGATTACGTGGCTTTTGTTTTTATTCAAGGCCTGGTTACAGTTAATGGTTTAAGCGTGAAATTCGAATATTTGGGGTTATGTTCATCTGAATAATTATGGGAGGACGAATAGAAAGTTTCGAAGAAAACTGTTTCCAGGAATTATTCAAAAATGTATAATTTAGTTTTAATTTGAACTACATTTAGGTACATTGGAGAGATAAGGAAGCATTTTAATCGATCAATTCTGCGGCCTGCATGTTACTTTTCTTATCTTGTATAAATTATATTAAAAAAATGTTCTACCGGTGTGGATCACTCTTATGTTTTTTCACCTTCTCCTTAGGAGCACCATACATGTTTGCGTGTATAATTAACCAGGGAAGTTATAGCGGCATTATATAGGTCATTATTCGTTTCAATTCACTGAATTTAGAATACGTCACAACAGACCACATTAAATTTGTACAAAACACATAATTCCCACACTACTGATAGCGTACTTGTATAATAAAAAAAATCAGATGACGACGAATGTCAAACAGAATCTAACAGTATTAACACGAACACGTTGTCAACGAAGCTATGGGCCTGTTCGAAGTCAATCCTGAAACCGATCAATTAACTTTTTCGGTCAGGTAAAAACATTTCGGGAGAAGAGACAACTGTCGAATCATGGAGTCACGAATTCTAAAGGTCGAGCCCTAAACTAATCGTACAGAATAAAATAAATCAACATTCATTCAATAAGACAATAGGCATTTTTCTTGATCTAGCCGAGGCATTTGACACGGTCTCTACACCTTTGTTGATTAAAAAATTAGAACGCTGGGGAATTTGAGGAAATCTCTAATCGTTTTCAGCGCATTACGACTAATGACTTTATCAGCAGTGATGTGCCTATCACTTTCGGAGTTCCGCAGGGGAGTATTCTGGGTCCGACACTCTTCCTCTTATACTTACATGACCTCTGTAAACTAGACCTTTCTGGATGTAAAATTATATCGTTTGCAGACGACACAGTTCTGTTTTTCTCTTCTGATACCTGGGATAAATTTTATAAGGAGGCGCAGGATGGTTTCAATTTTGTGACCCATTGGCTACAAAATAACTCCCTGACTCTTAACCCGGATAACACCCAGTACATGATTTTCTCGATGCGCACTCAAAATGTGCAGCTTCTGTATACCCCCTCGATTACAGCACATACTTGTTGTAATAGCTTTGTATGCTTTTGTCCAACACTAAAAAAGATAGCGTCAATAAAATATCTTGGAATAATTCTAGACTGTAACCTCTCCTTCAAAGACCAGATTTACCTTCTTACATCTAGGACAAGAAAAATTATTTATGTTTTCAAGAAACTTATGTATGTTGCCCCTCCAAAATTAATAAATCAAATATACTTAGCTTTCAGTCCATTCTTCAATATTATACCACCGTTTGGGGAGGTGCACATAAAACTATATTAAAGCCCTTAGAAATAGCTCAGAGGGCTGTACTAAAAGTTAGTACTTTTCGCCCTTATTTGTACCCATGTTTATCAGTCGTGTGAGGTCCTTACAGTTCGCCAGTTGTTTATATTACTTGTGGTTCTGAAGCAACACTCTTTACTTCAATTCTCGAAAGGTGATCTAAATAGACGACGAAATATTTTTAGTAATAAGGACCGACCTTCTTTCAACATGCTTACGTAAACAAATACTTTTGCTTCTTGGGACCGTACTTATATAATAAGATAAATGATGCTTGGACATATACCAGCTAAATAAAAATGTTTAAAAGTATAATCTTTAAATATATTAGTAAACATACAAATGAAGAGACAGACAAATTATAAAAAATACTTAAATAGTAAATCTCTTTTATACTCACCCTCTCACACTCTTTCACACAACTCACCACACACATTTTTGATTATTTTTATCTAAACTTTTTTCTTTTTCTGTGTAATGATATACCTGCTTTCATTAATATGTGTATGTTTAGCTAGTAATGTAATGGTCATAAGGAAGAGCGCTGATGTCTGAGATACAGATATCTTTATATCTAGTTCAGACACAGATGCTCATTATAATTTAAGAAAACTTGAATATGTACTGTATATGTGTTCAAATGTATCAAGGTATGTGTCAATAAATTTTATATTATTATTATTAATTCAGGCAAAACTCATATTACATCAAATAAAATAAAATTTCACAATACTGCAACAGAATAAATCAGAATATTTAAAAAGTCAATGCAATTCGAATAAATGAATGAGTCGGTACAAATTATTAGGGTCATAGAATTAAAAGTAAAATAAAATGCCAAATAATATGGGTCACAGAAATAAAATTAAATACAAAAAAAAAAAAACTACAGGACCCATGAGCCTCACTAACGAAGGTGTAGGCACCTGAATCAGTAACCAGTTAATCAACATCTACGAGTGATGTCATATATGTCCGGAGGTAATATGTCGTCCGTAACTGTGGCTGAAACTACGGTTTTCGTGCTTAGAGAGTAGTTCCCTGGCTCCGTACGATGAGCAAAAACTTTTTGAGATGGTCGCACTTTTTGAGGTCGTCGTATGTTCGCGATTTAAAAAAAAAACACTGTGCGAGTGCACTCTCTGTACAAAGACGCGTGTCTATTGCTGAGTAAAGATTGGTGGAACGTAACATGAAATTAATGTAACACAAATAAGCCGTGCAAAAATCTATGCGATGCAACATGAAATGTAACACAACAACGAGGCTAATTTATTTTAAATTGTGTTACATTTCATGATACCATTTTCTAATCAGAAACATATGTGTGCGTGCGTTTTCACTCATCGAAAGGAGCCGACCTTCTGTACAAATCTATCTTGAGGTATCAACGATACCCACTGAACTAGTTTCAATCATCATTTTCATCATTATAGAAATTCGAATCATGTATTTTACAATGATCGCGGTAAACATAATAATTTATTGTTGAAGTAGTTATTGTTATATATTATATTACTAGTAATTACTGCTAATCTATTTCAAATTGCTTAGATAGGTAATATTGTTTTAATAATGTTATAGGTGGAAGAACAGTATCAGCATATTTAATAATAATTTAAACACTCTCCTCCAACTCAATCAATCCAGTATTTGTGAATTCAATTTCTTTTCTCCCACAAAATATGTGAGATACTCCATACATATCCTATAAAGATGACATTTAGAACTTTGACCGATCCTATCTAACAGTTCAAGTCTAAGCAATCTAAAGTTAATGAAGGTAACCGTGTCAATAAATTAGGAAAGTTACTTTCTTCTTCTAATCCCATTAGTGCCTGCCAGATAAGGCCAATAAAAGTTTTCCAAATGCCGGAAGAACCTAAAGTGGGATCTTCATTGAAAGCTGAAATTTTGTCGCGACTAGGGTTCACAGAAATCGGAAAATGGAATAACTGGTCAGGGTAATTTATCCGGGAAGTTGTTTGATGATCCAAATGTTTTGCGTTGGTATTTGTGTGTTTTTTTGAAATGATGTCGATTAAAATAGTATGTTGAAGTATAATGGTATTGATTATATGCAGCTGACAAGATTAATTTGTTCAATGCTAATGAAGAATTTAACCAAAACATACACCCGCAAAAATCAAGCAGGTAATGATTTAGATTCGGACAATTTAAAACAACAAAACGCATTTTTTTTATTTCGAATGAACGAAAAAGATTTAACCTCTGATTGATTTTTTTCATGTTTTCTGACTATGTGTCGTCAAATACCTAACTAATTCAGTATTGATGTAAAAAAAGTGTTTTCCTTATTTTTCACATTAAAAAGATTTTAATCGATGCAAAGTTTACTCATAAATTGTCACTGATTTATAACAATCTGATCACTAATGAATAATGACTTTCTATTTTACGTTTCCTATTTTTTTTTCATTATAAATAATAAAACCATTGCTAATGGAATGCCAGCTATGGTTTCCATCATAATTTTCTCAAAGAAGGACCGTCACTTTACCGACTTTAAGCATTGCTTCAAAACTACCTTCTAAATTGTTCCTATTAGAAATCCATAATTTGTTTATCAGTATCCTTTAATTCCTTCTATACTTCAAAAAAAGTAATTCATTCATTACTTTCCGAACGTAAATTCTGTTAAAGCCAACGTATTTCAACTTGATGTATTGCCAGCACCTCACTTTGGCACCCCTTGACTCCCAACTCTCGGTAAGCACAAAAACACTACCCAGTATTTCAACAAAAGCCTTTTTGACGCGATTACGGAAAGTAGGACATCAAAACACGCTTTAACTTTAACAAAATACGTTTACTTGAAAATTCAGCCTCTTGAAGAAATATATCAAAAGATCGTGAATTCGTGACAGCACATCGATCATGCTTAATAGCGAAGCGGGGACGTCGCTCATTTTTGATGTTGATTACTCGAAATTGAGACATCGAATGTGAATGAATGGGTTCTTTGGTTTTCCCTCGGAGCTTGATTGGAGTTTGATTTAAGATTTCTTATGTGTGTGTTGTATTTCTTCGATGATTACTGGACTTAGGTCCAGTAATCAGCGAAGAAATACAAAACAATACAATCATGAAAACTTCAATAGTTAAAAGAACAAAACTTCTATGAGATTTAAAGAAAGTCAATTCCTGAATTAGAAGTACGATGTAGCATAGAAAATATAGTGTAGACACAGGACTCACTAAAATACCAAGACAACGTTCTTACAAATCGTTGGTTACAAATAACGTCTCGTATCTTTTATCCAACGTACTCAGACGTTACTTCAAATCAACCCTACGATACGTTCCGAAACTAAACAAGTTCCATTCGTTAAATCTAATAAAGTTTGTACGTCTGTCTTTAAAACAAATGCTAATAATGTTCGGGACATTAAATACAAACTCAAATCACCGAAGAGTAGTCAGTGTATCACAGTACACACGCCACCTGCTACGATCCTTACATATCCTATATTTTACTGTTCTTCGTTTAAGTTCATATTACATCTGAAGGCCAATTCTCGTACTTAAAACGTTCAAGTTAAAGTCGCTACCTTATCTCAGCGATAAACAATGTCAAAAACTTGTGTAGATTGGTATGGTTTTTGAGAAATTGAGACTGAGATTAGAATGCGAACAAAATAAATACGGGAATTACCCCTCAGTTCATACACGCGCGCCGGTTGCGAGGGCGTTCCCTCACACACTAGTATTTTATTGGTGGTTCGTACATGACGTTATCAATCAAAAACTAGTTAATATGGCGTTAGTAAGCATGGATTTATACTGTAACCGAAATAAGTATGACACTGTTTTTTTTAATGTTTTCAAATAAACACAATATGTGTAAATGGAACTGATACAATATATTACAGAATCAAAGTGTAACAGTTTATGTATATTAATATGTGTAACAGAAATAAACACGTTTAGGAACCGCAACAACGTGCGGCGGACAGACAGATGCGGCGTTGCCAAATTAGCCTCAATCCATTCTGAATAGCGGTTATTCATTAACACTGTTTACACGTTTATATCGAATACAGACACACTACTGTTACACTATTGTCAGTGTTTTCGGGTAACACATTGAAAAACACATTAAAATGTTGAAGTGTTACATATTTGATTCTGTTATTAAATCAAAATTTTTCACTTATAACTAAGTAACATTTATGAAAGTGTTTTTAAATCTCTGTTAGTAAGTCGTGTCGTCGTGTACCATTGAAGTACCAGTGCTGCGACATTCCGGCTACTCATTGTTGATTTGAGTTTATAACACGTTACTTTTATGTAGCGTCGTGGAAGATGGGCCTTAGCATCTCGGAATTACCAATTGTGCACAAGTTTCGCTGGTCTATCGTAGGCGGTGATTCCTCGTCAACTTTCTTGCTCTTTGTTTCATATTAAGAGGCTTTCATTATAAAGTTTCCAACGAACGAGACTTGTAAAAGTTGGAGCTTAAGTATATTTTATGAGGTTTCTATTTTGATGGAAAACTTACTGTTTGGCGCTATGGAGTTAAAAGCCTGGCACTGTAGGTAATGAACAGGAAATTAAAGAAGAATTGGAGTTTGAATTATTTCTCGAGACAGGTGATTTCAAGCCTGGTTGCTATAATTATGGTGAAAGTCTTTTAGGTAATTACATGCTTACCTACCGCAGGTCGACTGGTAAAAGATCCCATGTTCTTCTTCAAATTGGTTGGTAATAAATTGGACTGCGATTAGTTAACTAAACAAATTGGACTAAAAGTCCCCTATAATATACCCAGATATCCCATGACCCATTTATTCCACACTAAAGCATTCAACACAAATATAGGTGTAAACTCACCTGTCAATAGGCTCAGCCCAGAGATGAATTCATATATCAAATCCACTCCAGATGTTGACATATGTCATGACTCAGTAAATAACTTATAACCCACATTTTGAGGTCCCACAGCACGGAATTCGTACAATTATTAATTAATTTTGTTGTGTAATACAATAAAATTTATTTATCTAGGTATTTCTTGTGACCTCTGTTATTTTACAACTTATGTCATTTTGTATTTCTGTTTGTATTATTTGTGCCACATAGCATAATCAGCCTATAACGTTCCCACTGCTGGGACACAGGCCTCCTCTCTATGAGAGGTAGTGAGCCGTAATCCACCACGCGGGCTCAGTGCGGGTTGGTAGATGTCACATGTCTTCGAATTTTTGTGCCACATATTTTTTAATAATTCCGTTTACCTTATGATATCACTGTATTTGTGAATGTTGGTTCACCTGTTATTGGCAACGGTATAAGCCCATAACCGTTACCTAATGTTGTTTGATATTTTGTAAACAGAAGCTGTTGATGTACCTTTGGTCGTGTATTTTATGATATGGGGGAGGCGAGGAGACATTTTAAGGCCAAACTCAAGTGGTGTCCGAACAGGCAGGAACAGCTTAAAATGGATCTCCTTGCTTCCAACCACGCTATAAAAGACTTTAAGCATTTTTGGAAAAACACCAGTAAAATGAATGTGAGGCCGACTCTCCCGGTGAGTGTCAGGAGTGTTACTGACCACAAGAATATTACAACACTTTACGGTGCGGTCACTCTTAGGCTCGACGTTTCATGGAGTGAAAGGTGCTGAGACCATTGTGACAGAGCGGAACGCAGGTCCCAGCCAAAACCGTGGCGAAAATCATTTCGGGAATGCAACGTGGAAAGTTGCCGGGTCTCAGCATCGAACATTTTAAACATGAGGGAGTTCATCTACCTAGAGTTTTGTCACTATTTTTCACTCTGTGCCTAGGTCATTCTTATTTACCGGAGCCACTTATGCGGACTATAGGGGTTCCGATAACAAAACTGGTGACACATCCGACATGAACAACTATCGACCCATCTCACTAGCCACCATCATGGCCAAGGTGCTTGACGGTCTGATGAAGGGTTGCCTCTCAGAATTTGTTAAAGTGCATGACGCCCAGTTCGGGTTCAAGGCGGCAGTGTCCACGGAGAGTGCCATCCTCAGCCTGAAACATACCGTCAGGTACTACACCGCGAGGAGGACGCCGGTGTACGCGTGTTTCCTTGATTTGTCTAAAGCTTTCGATCTCGTCGCTTATGATGTGCTATGGGACAAGTTGACGGGCACGGGAGTACACAGCCCTCCTCAGATACTGGCACCAAACAAATCGGGTGAGGTGGGTCGGTACTCTGTCGGATGAATATCAGATGGAATGTGGTGTAAGGTAGGGGGGCTTAAGCTCACCCCTGTTATTTAATTTATATGTTTATCAGCTCATCGAGCGACTGAGCAGCACACATGTCGGCTGTCATATAGACAGTACATGTGTCAATAACATAAGTTACGCGGACGACATGGTTTTGCTCAGTCCATCGATGACCTGACTGAGGAAGCTACTCACGATCTGCGAGACGTATGTGGAGGTGAATGGCCTTAAATACAACTCAAAAAAGAGTGAGGTCTTAGTGTTTACGGTACCTAAACAACAGCCCCGTCGTGTACCTCCGGTATATCTCAACGGCGTAGTACGTACTTAATGTATTGAATAGGTTTAAGTACCTAGGTCATGTTGTCACAGCGCAGCGCAGGGCGGTCGCAGTGAGGAGCAATATGCTCGCCCGTGGTTCGCTCGATGCACGGCAGACGTAAAAGTCAGTTTATTTAAGGCGTTCTGTCAGTCCTTCTACTCGTGCGGCCTGTGGGTGTCTTATACGAGCCGAGCCTACAACGTCCTGCGATGTACGCGCAGGACGTTGTAGGCTCGGCTCGTGTAACAACGTTTTCAGAATGCTGTTGCAGTTACCGCGGCGTTGTAGTCTAGAATGTCTAGAATGTTTGCTGAAGCTCACACGGATGGCTTTCACGCCATCATGCTTAAGAAAGCGGCTTCCTTAACGCTTGCGTAACTCTCGTAACAGTATTCTGAAAATGGTTGCTTGCAGACCGGACTGCCCCGTCCAAAAGCACTGGGTGAAAATGGGAACAGGTTTGGCTAAATTTAATTAGTTAATTCGAACACTAACAACACTAACATAGCATATAAGCACAGTCTTCAATCAATCAATTACTAACCACTGACAATTTATGGACTAATTTAGGTGTGAATTAAAGATATATATATATATTTTCTTTTTTTATAAATAAAAAAATAAAATATAGCCATTATTCCTAATCAGTAGACAATTTTATAACATTTAATTTCAAATCATAAACAGTTTTATTTTTGAATA
The DNA here is from genome assembly GCA_963555695.1 of Dasypolia templi. NCBI lineage: Eukaryota > Metazoa > Arthropoda > Insecta > Lepidoptera > Noctuidae > Dasypolia > Dasypolia templi. The sequence goes on from OY743144.1 coordinate 3,516,058, forward strand.
CATTATTTAGTATTGCCGTGTATAATTTTTGTATCGTGCGTTTTGTTTGTGAAAAATAATAATGCAATTATCGGTCTTTATTTCTTTTCTTTATATCGAACTGAAAATTAAAACTTAGCTGCGTCTGAACCATTAAATACATTTTCCTTGGCTATCCGCTTTCCACTCACCTTTTGTATTTTTTTAATTTGTCCAGTGTCAGTTATTTACAGTCACTTTAATGTGTGTCGCACGGCGTACGGGAGTAAGCTCGGTACAAAAACTTAATTGAAAAATGTTTACATCCAGCGTCCAGGATACTACGTTAGTGCCTTTGGAGCTTTGCCAACTATAAGTGGCATAAACGTGTCTTGCATTATTTTGGTATACAAAGGTTCTTTTGTGTGGCTAATATAATATCTTGGCGGTATATAATAGCACTGCAAGAAATGGTAAACCGTCAGCAATGCGTCATTTAGTTGACTGATTAACCCGTTGGTCTACTGGTCGCAAGTTGAGTACTCAGCGTCCTGAACGTCCCTACGGTTCTTGGGTTAGGCCATAGTGATATTGAGTTATCTCCTAATAATAAGGACAAATTTTGCCCATGAATCTGAACGCGATCAGCACATATAAACTGCGTCAATTCAAGAACTGTTATGAAATGTTGACAACTATACTCTGACAGCTCCTGAAAGTGGTGAAGCTAAGCAAAAAATCGGAAATTAAAATATAAAAAAAGCCATGGCAGCCAAGAGATGACCATTCCACACTGACGGCGCCCGTTCACGAACATGACATATGGATCAGCACCATTCAGCTCAACCATTTTGAAAGGAACTTAATGGTTCAACAGACACACCACCACCAGAAACATTTGAGTGAGCGTGACATACTCTCAGCCGCCAGGGCACATTCAAGTCAATGACAGACGTGCCCAGTTTAGGGTAGCTTTATCGTAGGTAAATAGTGCTCACACGTGTGCTTTGCAATTATACACAATTAAATGATTGAATTTATACAGTGCAAAGATAGTTTTTACAACCTTTAGCAGCTCCAACAATATTTTTGAATGCTAATCAATTAGTTTATGCGCCCTTGTAGAGCAGAACCAGCGTTGAGCCAAGCATTTTTGTTAGAGTTGTAATGCCCCAACTTATAATATGCTTGGCTGCATAGTGTGCGTTTGATACAAGTTTTAAACTTCGTTTCATTCAGTTGACGGGGGAGGTATTTTGTTATAACATTTTAAACAGTACCCCATGAACGATGAATCTACTTTAGTCAGCCTGAAACCCGGTTGAACCAATTGGTCATTATTTCTAGTCCCATAGTTGTGTCTTTCTTCCGTGCATGATGTTTTCACATATATATTGACAAGGTATGGTCATGATGTTAATGTTTTTAAACAGTTCCCTTAAAGAATCGCCTGCGGAGGCCATATGTTGCTCTGATGGATCTTTTTTGCAGAATAAAAATAGACTCGATGTCTGCAGCGCGTTCCCATAATAAGATATCGTTATACATGATACTATTAAAATAACTGAAATAGACTACCCTCGCGGTATCTACATTAGTAAACTGACGGATTTTTCTTACAGCATATGCTGCTGAACTTAGCCGTCCTGCAAGAGATGTTAAATAGGGACCCCATTGCTGCCTTGAGTCGCGCGTGATCCCCAAGAAAACCGTTTTATCAACGAGTTCTAGTTTATCTTTATTCAATACTATCTCACAATCATTACTTTTGACATTCGCAAAGCAAACCTTATGCATTTCGTTTTTTTTCCATTTAAGACTAAATTATTAGCAGTAAAACAATTTTGTACCTGCAGCAGGGCGTTATTTACGTCATCAAGATTTGATGTACGTCTACTTATCTTAAAAATTAAGGAAATATCGTCAGCAAATAACACCAATAGTGGTTGGTTTTTTAATAAGTGGGGAAGATCATTAATAAATACTAAAAAGAGGAAATGACCTAATATAGCCTTGTGGAACAACACCCATTTTTACTTTTAAACCAAGTGAATTGACACCATTAATTTGAACTTTTTTCCGAATATCTTCTAAATAATATGTAACTAAACTTAGCGCAAGTTTACCTTGTCCGTAATGCTCAAGTTTTAGGAGCAAGGTTTCGTGATTAACGCAGTCAAATGCCTTGGAGAGGTCATAGAAAAATTCTTATGGCATCTTGGGCCTCCTACCACGACGTAAATATGTGTTTTAGTAAAGTGACACCAGCGTCAGTCGTGCAACGACCTTTGGTGAAACTATGTATTTTGCCGTTCGTGTAAGATTTTGTTGATATTAAAATGATTAAGCATTTGATTGCGCATTACCTTTTCGAATACCTTGCTGAATACCGGCAACACGGATACTGGTCTATAATTGAAAAGTGATTTAAAAAGTGGTATAACCTTACTGTATTTCATTAAAACTGGGAAGACTCCTTGATCTACACACAAATTAAATATTAAAGCTAAGTATGGTGCTATAGTCTCGATTATGGATGTACAAACTTTGATGGACATTGCCCAAAGACTCAACTTGATTTTTATTTGCCGAAAAGCTTTTATAACTATCATAGGGTTTATATGTTTAAATTGAAATTCAACTGGGGTAGCCTGGAACGTTCGCTATTAATAAATCAATTGAGACTTTGGGTGAGGAATTAAAAGCTTAGATGGTAATTAAAAGCTTAGTTTAGATGGTATATTAGTAAAATAATTTACAAATTCTTGAGCTACTTCTAAGTTAGAGCTTATTGCACCTCGTGAAGTCTCCAATGTATATTCAGTGTTTCTTATTTTTTTCCTACTAGTTTCGTTATTTATAACTTTCGAAGCTGTTTTTATTTTATTTTCTGCTGATTTGATCTTGTTGCTAATACACAGGGCTTTAGCTATTTGCAGGTATTTCAAAAAAATTGGGAATATGTAGCAACACACATATTGAAAGTTTCAGTATTAATGTAAGGCTTAAGGCCATGCAGCTCGAACAGTCTATCCCTACTAATCCTAATACCTCTAGTTGCCCAGTCACTAAATATAAAATTAGGGCAAATATTTGTTGTTTTCTTTTCAAAAGTTTTATTGAATTCAGTGTGCACTAATGAAAAGAAATCCTCATACAATTTATTTACATCATCCATATTATAGCCCAGAACATTTAACTTATTATTTGGGGTACTATTGAAGCCATTTAATTTGCCAGTCGTTATTGTTGTATTTGCAATTTTTGTAAAGGTGTTTTAAACCTAAAAGATACCGTTTGTCCACTATGATCAGATGGCAGATGATTTACGATGGCTTTCTTTAAATAATCAAAATCGCAGAATACATTATCAATACAGGTAGCAGAAGTTGGAGTTACTCTAGTCGGTTCTGTAAAAACATTAAATAAATAGAACGATTTAAAAAGGCTTGGTAATCCACTGCTATTTGAATTATTTTCCAAAGTATTAATATTAAAAACACCACAAATAATTGCGGCTTTGTTACTGGATGCAAGTTTCGCTAGGACATCTTCCATTATTGACTCAAATAAAGAAAAGTTCTGATAATTAGGGGGTCTGTACACGCACACTACAACATGCTTATCTAGCTCAACACAGGACAGTTCAATGCAATGTTCAACTGATAAACCAACTATGTCATTGCGTTGCTTAGATTTTAAACAATTTTTTATCAAGATTAGAGACCCTCCACGCAGCATAGATTTACGGGTTAAACTGCCCACACTATAGTTCACTATATATGTTGTGGACTCCAAGTAAACGTAATTATTATTATTTGTAAAACAGAAAAACTTTGGATTTATTAATACTTAGAATACGTCGATTTCGTCACTGACTGAATCACTCACTCGCTCATCAAAACTTCTAGGCCATTTCCAGAAGGCCTAGAAATTTGAATTTTAGTGTAAAAGCTAAATATTCGTCATAAAACAAAAAAAATATCTTATTTAAAGATTTTTAGCAGGTAAATTTTGACCAAGATTTTTGATACCTAGTAGAGTTTGAGGCTTGGCTGTACATTAGATCTGATAACTTTGGAACCTTTATAAGCGTTATGTGGGTAATAAACAGTGTCCGGAATAGGTTGAGTATAAATGCCTAAACTTGGCGGGAAGGTATATTGTATAAACTACAAACACATTTTCGGGATCCCGGGATTTCGAAACTATCATTAACTACTTAACATGAGTTAACTACTTAACGTAAGTTAAAAGTACCACGGGATCTTTGGAAATGAAGGAACCCATACAAATAAAAAAATAATGTTTTTATTTTATTTTTTATTAATGGCATCAAGCAGGTCAACCTATGAGGTTGTCGTCTGCTTAAACGGACTTGCCTGTGGTTGCCCTAATAAATTAAGGCCTCCAGCCAGGACTTAAACTTAAATACTAACTAAAACTAAGCGACAACGCTAAGGGCACCCCCTGTGGGGTACGGACCTCGGCTTAGGGCGTCGCTGGAAGAGGGCAGCAAGGGACTAGCTGGATCAGGATTTATTGGATTTTGGGACGAATTTAAAGCTACAAGCTCAGTGGCGCGGGCTGGCTCGAGCAAGGGTCGGGAGGGCTATAATGTATTTTCTAATAACATTTTTTTAATACGAAGTTACAAAATATTTTCCGTGTGTCCAAATTAACTGCAGCAGCACAAATATTTTAAGATTTCACTGCAATGTACTCAGTATGTCCAGGATATAAACCAATATAATCTAATGATTGGTTGGGTCAAGTAGTCGAGTCCAACTTACAAAGTTTATAAATCAATATTCAGTTGAAATTCCAATTGAAAGCCGGGTCAAAAAATTATGATTCCACAACATAAAAAAGCACACGTGCGCTGTCAACAAATTACAGTATGAGACTGCAATCTATCTATCGCCCACTATGCACAAAAAGAATAGAAGCGACAGCTTGCTATCTCTTTCACACGATTCTAAAAAACGACAAACAATAGACATGGCGACGTAAGTACGAGAAGCAAAAGAAATATTGTCCGATTCTTGGAAATATCAAACTTTCAAAATTAACATTAATATTTATTCAGTAGCCAATAATTATTACTACACTATAACGAGAGAGAATAGGGAAAAAAAACGGCAACGAAAAGGATATTCAAAAACATACATAAAACTCACTTAGTTTTAAAACAAGACAAAATAGTTATTAAATTGTAAACCGTACCAATTGTGAATAGTAATAATGTCTATGTTATAGCGGCAGTCATTCTTAATACTAAAATCCCAGGATCCCGGAGGCATGTATATTTAAACGTAAACGTTTAAAATTGCTCACCTACTGCGACTGTCAATACCTATTGCAAAAGATCCCGGCATCACGGGATTTAAAAATAAATTATTCTGTGGTTGGTGTGAATTATATCGTGTTGTTGATAAAAGTTTAGGTTAAGTAGTAATTTACTAAATACGTAGATAATTTTAAAATCCCGGGATCCCGAAAACGTGTTTATATTAGGATATTTACGTTAGAGATCATTGCCCTAAATTTTTAAACTTACTGCGACAATTAATACTACTTAATACCAGTTCCCGGGATTGCGGGATGCAATAAAAATAAATTAAAATTTTTGGTGGTTTTAACCACTCCATGTTATACCTTCCCGCCAAGTTTAGGTATTTATACTCTACTTATTCCGGACACTGGTAATAACATCGTACAGACCCTTCTCCACGAGAGTTCAACTCGCACTTATCAGTTTTTTTTACTTACCATTTGAGTCCCACTAAAGGGCAAAGGCCTGTATCTGCTGCTGTTTTAGGGTAATCCTTGTAAATTAACAGCTTAATTTGCATTACTATTTACTTGCTGTTGACCGCTATTTCGTCTGCGATCCAGGATAAAATGTAGCCTACGTAGTCTATTTGTGTGCCAAATTTCATCCAAATCCGTTCAGTCGATTTGGCGTGACAAACAAATTAAATTTTCATTTTTAATATTAAAAGTTTGGATTAAGATTTCTTTCTCAGCTTGTTTTTGCTATCACAAAGCATTTTTCCTGCCAAAAGTATAGCTAAATGCAGTAATGTTTTAGAAGTTATTCATCTGCTCTTTAAACATGAACAAAAACTTTGGCCCATATTTCATGTAAGTGTCAAACTTTGATCGCGTTTCACCCAATGTGAAAGAATTCTGCAAATTCAAACATATTTCAGATTTATATTATTTATTATCAAATGCACGAAGTTTAGCTCGGTTCACTTACAAAGTTCAAGAGTTTGAGCAGAAGTTTTTTGATACAGCTTATGTTTGTGTTAGCTCTTGTGTAGAATTATTTTGTAAATATTTTTATTTGGAGCTTGGAGCATGTTCTACGTAGTTTATTAACGTGTCTTAATTGAATTAATGTTCAAACACCTATACACTGAAGTGGTGTTCTAAAATATGATCAACGATGCCTTTTATTAGAAAACTAAATTTAACACTATGTTTTATATTGCTCTGAAGTGACCTTCAGACTACTATCTAGTTCAATAAATAATATGGGAAATCCATAACCACGTTTCACAAAGCGAACATAGTAATATTTTATATCTTACATCGAAGTAGTGTTTATCGATGATGATAATTTTACCGTACAAAGTGCGTTTGTGAGAAAAAGTGCTATTCGCGGTGGTTCTTTAGTTCTTGTTTCAAACAAGTTGAAATGTAAACAACGTTTAGATTTAGTTAATCTTTCTATCGAGCGCACTATTGAGTTGTCTTGTGTTGAACTAGAGCAATTCGTTGTAATCTGCGTTTATCGACCCCCTTCTGGTGATTTTATTAGTTTTGAATCGGTAATGGAGGATTCTCTGAATAGGTTAAAATCAAGTAATAAGAGTATAATTTTATGTGGAGATTTTAATATTAATATTTTAGATGTTACTCCATTAAGTATTAGACTTCTCAATCTGTTAAGGTCTTATAATTTGATTAACTTGTTTTTTGAACCAACTAGGATCACGGCATCTTCGTCAACTTGTCTTGATAATATATTTAGTAATTGTGATGCCAAAAATAAATTAGTGTTAAGTGACTTAACGTCCGACCACTGTGGTTTATTAGCTAGCTTCCCCATGACATTACATAAAAAACCGTATATACTTGAATGCAGGCCTTATACAGCTAGTCGTTGTAAAAAGTTTAAAAATAATATAGCTCATAGAATTACACCATCGTTAGTAGAACACGAGAATCCTAACGAAATTTACGGAGCCCTTTTTGATGTTGTGCAAAAAGAATACCAGTCTATTTTCAAGACCAAAACCATTAACATTAATGGCACTTCCGTTGGCTTCAACCAATGGGCTACTCCAGGTATTTATAAAAGTAGAGCGAGACTATACGAATTGTATGGTTTGAAAAAATACAGGTTTGATGCTCCTTTCCTAGAGTATGTAAAAAAATATTCAAAATTATTTAAAAAGATTTGTGCTATTGCTAAATCAAAATTCTTAAGTGATTCAATTAAAAGTTCCAATAATAAAGTAAAAACCACTTGGAAAATTATTAACAATGAAACGGGTAAGTCGGTTAAACAAGAAAATCAACTTGAGATTATGGACGATAACAAATTAGTTAGTAAGGCAGCTGACGTAGCTGAGGCATTTAATGAGTTTTTTGCCAACATACCTATAACTACGACTTGCTCCTTAAATTCGTCCCCGTCTAAAGCTGAGAACCTTTTGAATAGTAGTGTGCAAAAATGTACTCGCTTATTTAGCTTCGAACATGTATGGCCTAGTGATGTAATTAACGTCTTTAACACTCTTAAGTCTAAAAACACTGGTGATTACTGGGGCATCTCCATTAAACTTTTAAGTAATATAATAGACATTGTAGCCCCCTATCTAGCTATTACTTTTAATAAATGTGTTGATATAGGAACTTTTCCTGACCTCATGAAGAGTAGTAAAGTCATACCATTATTTAAATCTGGTAATAAAAATATCATTAGCAATTTTAGGCCTATTTCTATCTTACCAGCATTTAGCAAAATATTTGAAAAGTTAATACTTAATCAGTTGCTAAGACATTTTAACTTAAATAGCCTACTTCATAATGAACAATATGGCTTTACAAAAGGACGTTCGACTACAGATGCGGGTGTTGCTCTGCTGAAACACATATTTAATGCATGGGAGAAATCGCAAAATGCTATTGGAGTTTTCTGTGATCTCTCTAAAGCCTTTGATTGCGTGCGCCATGACACGCTTTTGCGTAAACTACGTGATTACGGTGTCCAAAACGAAGCTCTCAACGTAATAAATTCTTATTTACATAATAGGTTCCAATGTGTAGATGTCGATGGTGTGAAATCTTCCGAGCTACCAGTTCAGTTAGGTGTACCTCAAGGCTCAATACTGGGTCCATTCTTGTTTTTAGTGTATATCAATGACTTACCATTCTATTTAAATGATATCTGTGACATTGTACTGTTTGCAGATGATACCTCTCTTATTTTTAAAGTAGACAGGAATAGACAAGATTTTGACGACGTAAACCGTGCACTCTCAATGGTTACGGATTGGTTTACGTCAAATAATCTAGTTCTCAATGCCAAGAAAACGAAATGTGTGAAGTTCGCCTTACCGAATGTTAGAAATCCAGGACCCAACATCGTCTTAGATAAAGAGCTGCTTGAAACTGTAGACTCGGCGGTTTTTCTGGGCATAACGGTAGATGCCAAACTTCAGTGGGGCCCACATATCTCAAGCTTAGCCGGGAGGCTCAGTTCAGCCGCCTACGCCGTCAGGAAAGTAAGACAATACACTGACGTTGATACAGCTCGCTTAGTCTATTTTAGTTATTTCCACAGCGTTATGTCCTACGGTATTCTGCTGTGGGGCAAAGCCGCTGATTTTCAAAATATATTCGTCTTTCAAAAACGAGCTGTCCGAGCAATTTATCAGCTAGGAGCCAGAGTTTCTCTTAGAGATTTTTTTAAAGATATTGGTATTCTCACGGTGGCATCTCAATTCATCTTCGCCAACATCTTATATATTAGGAAAAATATACACTTATACACTAAAAACAGTGATTTTCACAATGTTAACACCAGAAATAAGAACAAACTACGTGCTCCCTTTCACCGGCTTCATAAGGTCCATAACTCATTTGTTGGGCTTGGTATAACCTTTTATAACAAGTTGCCCTCTTCTTTACTAGATTTACCTTTTAATGCGTTTAAGGCCCAAGTAAAATCCAACCTTTGTTCAAAGGCATATTATTCCATTAACGACTACTTAAACGATAAGAACTGTTGGTCGCTGTGATTAACTCAAGACAATGTTCGTGTTCTTTCTCCAGAATCAGCTTACTGACTGACAGGGTATATGAGTTCATATATTTTTTTTATTTTTTATTTGACGGTATAAGTCAATTATTTTGTTGTCTTCATTTATTGTTGACATGATCTACTCATTACAATGTTTTTAATGAGCTGTATTGCAATATATGGTTAGCTAGCGACCTCGACAATTGATAATATTATTCTTGCCTGAGCAACCAACAGCAGGTTCGTCATGCTCCCTTAGATGTCACTGCTTGCGGTAGCGTCGGGGGTCGGGTTTCCTCCTTCCCTCAAATATGGCGAGGGGGGTGATGGCTGACCTTTGCGTTATGCTCGTGAACGGGTGCTGCTTGTGGTGACTGGTCGTCTTGCTGTCTTTGGTTTTATCATTGTTACAGTAATTGTTCTGTTGATTTATTTTACTTTGATGGTCCTAGTTTATCATTTATTTATTTTATTTGTTTGTATAATAATTCCAGTGTTGCATATGTAAGCTGCCATGCCCTTTAGGCCCGAAGGCTTTATTTATGTATTTGTGTTATTTACATGCAATTTTTATTCTTTTTTTTGTCATTGGCGTTTCGGTAATTACTTGCAATTGTTTAGAATCAAGTTCTTCTAACCGACCAGACAGCTGTGCTGCTGGGATTTTTGTTGCGCCACTTCTTCTTCCCAGCTAAAGCACTAGGAAGTGGTGAAGGGCGGGCTTTTTGGGGGACTGTCTTATGTAATTTTGACGTTCGAAAAGTGCTGATTCTCAGCCTAATTTGATTTTGATTTTGATTTTATATCGTAATTTATTTATTGTCCTTAAATATACAGGTATTTAAATAATGTGCTGATATACTATAATACACTTTATTCTATGAACAGATATTGAAAATTTGTGTCAAAACTAGATAAATATGTGTATTTCAGGCATCAGTGCTTTTTGGTTTGTCAACTTTAAGATGAAAATGAGATAAAATAAAGAAATTTTCTTCCATTTTCAAACCCAACGCCTCCGCTATTCACAGATCCAACCACAGACGGTACGGACTGTCATTTTCGCTCTTAATAGAAAACAATTCAAAATTACCGCCATAAATCCAAACTAAGGAGATTAAACATACGACCACGAAGAATGTATAACAACATTGGGAATCGTCAGATGTAGACATAAATCTGAAATGCACGAGTGGGCACAGCCGAAGGGATCCAGTTTGTGCCTGATATATGGTTCCTAGTTAGAAGAAAGTTAAAGTAACATGTGTCATTTTTATGGTCACGAACCGTTGAATTTGTGATATGTAAAGAACCGTGGGTAATGGTACAGACGGGCATATTTTTGAATGAAATTGAACGTTAGAATTGGTTTGGGACTTAAGCCGAGAACGTTTTGAAAAGGGAATAAATGCCCGCAGTCGTAAATCCAAAAAATGTTGTAATTTTTTGTAAATTTTTAGGTTTTAAAATCACGAAATGCATATTGTGTTATACACTGTTCACATTTACACTGTTCTTTTCATTTGCAATTCCCACAGAAATGAATACAAGAAACGTGTAACTTAAAATTCTGCGCTAAAACTTAATCAGAAGCTCAAATAGGAGCCCGCCGCTGGAAAAACCCGCGGTTACGGCATCCCATTTGCAATGCACTACGTCACACGTAGTACGTCTCACAATGCATTCCGGAGATAAATCCCCGTTAATACCAGCGAGCTTGTCAGCACCACTGTGCCACATCATAGACAAGTAACAGAAGTTAGGATTCATACTACGAGCCTAAATAGACGCCCACACACAGACACGTCCTCATCATCATCATTGGCAGCCTTGTTCCACCAAATATTGGGTATTAGAGGCCTCCTCCCTTTTGTGCCATGCTTCCCTAGTCGGTGCGAGTCTCATCATCTCAAAAGAATGCCAGTCGCAAGTGCGTTTGCACTAAGCGCAAGTATGTTTTTCCTCGTTATATGGAACCGACCTTCTTTATACATCTGTTTTGTGACAGTTTTCTGCTGCAAATTTGTCTTTGTAACGCAAATGTCTCATATTTTTCCACTACTGATGACGTATTTCGCTTTTAAGCTTGTTTCAGGGTGGGAAATAATAAGTGAGACGTTTGTCTCGTCGAAATTAGGGACGTCAGTTCGGATTTTGTTACGAGTACTTTGCGAGAATTAAGAAAATACAGTGAAATTTCTTACTTTAAGATTTAGCGAAAATTACAGCGTCGTTTGTTAAAGACAGTTAATGTTTCCTATGGAAAATCCATTATTGTTGGTGTGATTTAGACCTACACAGTTAACAGAATAAAAAAACTAATATTCGATTGTTGAATAAAAGAGTAACCATGGATTTTTACAAACTGGAAGCGCACATTGTTCTGTTATTAACTATATACACACACACAATATAGCACTTCATAATTTCCCAATGACAAGTAATTTCTAAATAACAAACAAGACTCGCAATGTTCTGTGATGAGCACCTGTGTATAGGAAGCCATCAAGTTGGAAACAAACCGGGCAGACCCGAAATTGATACCAGAGGTAAAACCATCAACATTAGACGAAAAAAAACTCATTTTCAACATCGATTTCACACGAAAATAACACAGTCATTTCTTCTCACGGGTCGTGGAAAAATTACCTGTGCCCCTCGCACCCCCAACCCGGTTGTACCCGGTTCGTTTAACAGCCTAAATGACGGACGTAAGTCGTACGACAAAATACATTTGTGTGGTTAGTATTTGCATGTATATTGCGTACTGTGGCCTGGAGTCGTGGGGATTGGATAGGCTTGTTTGGTAAAGGTTTGTGACAATATTATGTAATGAAATAGCAGCTTGAGGTCCTGCGTCCGATTCCCGCGTCATGAGTGTAATTAGATTTTAAAATTTTGAATGTTTTCGAGAGAGATACGGTGGCCTTGTGGCGGAGCAGTGGTGGCCCAGTGGTAACTTCCGCGACTTACGAGTTGTAGGTCGTACCCAGCCAGGCGCTTTACTTTGAGTAAATTATTTCGTCACCACTGCTCTCAAAACGGTGAAGGAAAACATCGTGCGGAAACCGGTCTTAGAACCAAAAATTCGAGGACATGTGACATCTACCAACCCGCACTGGGCGCGCGTGGTGGATTACGGCCCACTCCCTCTCACAGAGAGGAGGCCTGTGTCCCAGCAGTGGGAACATAATAGGCCGATTATGTATGTATGTATCTTAAGTACGGTGGCCTTGGCACTGGCAACTGAAGGAACGGAGGGCGTGTCAGATTTCACGCCCTCTCACTCCACCCAGAGCGGGAGAGTCATTTGATGATTTCCCAACCAAAAAAAATGCCCGGTGTCTGGATTTGTGCTCGTTTGATGGCAATAGGAACGCCCTGTATTACATGGGACTACGGGACTATGATTTAAGCTGTGTTTTGTATAGTAATGTAATTGTATAAAGTCAACATACCTTATATGACGAATTAGTCGTGACTGTCCTCCTACTTAATGGGTCCCTGCATATCGTTCTCATAATTTGGGAGTTTTTATTTGTTTTAATAGACTGCTCTCGATATTATTTGATTTGACAATACGAAATATCGCAATGGCCAAAAAAATTTGCAATATTTTCCATTTGTTATACACTGGACTAACGGACTTAAAATTTTACCTGGCAAGTACTGCTCCTCACCATTTTCTTCATAAATATTTTGATAAACATCTTCTTTAGTTTAGTAAGATAATAATGATGCAAAAAAAAGCCTAAACCGTTTCACCATTTTATTCCATTCACCCAATCTAAGAGCATGTGTAGAAGAATTTTAAATGTTCGATACCTCTCTTTGTGCTTTGTTTGCTGTAACGACAGCATTCCGTATCGAATTCTGTTTTCCGCTGCATATTTTACGTCGCCGCGGCCGGTCTCGGCGTTAAAACTTTGTGTTTCAATTTCATCATTCTTTTTAGGAATTGACCTGCCGAGCTATACTCATCCAAGTATTTTAAAGAATGTACCGTCAGGTTTTTTTTTATCAAATTGACTTTCTACGTAAATTTTGTAGATTATAGCCATTTCCGTTCCATTTCATCAACTGTAAAAGAATGACAGCTATAGTGATTAATATAGTAATATTGAAACTTTTATGTTTATAGTCCATTTGATAAACAATAAATTTTATAGCCTTAACACATAGACTTATGACCACATAAGTGGTCATAATTAGAGTTGACAGTCTGGTAGATGTCTAGGTAGGTACAGAATTTTCAGAACGCATCAAAAAGCGATACTATATCAGTGATTGTCGCCATCTATCATCGAGTTTCCGTACCAACAGGGAAGCGCGTTATCTAACCTAAAGCAACTGTTCTAACCGTGAAGCTCCTTATAGTGTTGACCAGCTGTACCTCCTCCTATTTTTGATGCCATTGTTTCCTATGTTGATTACATAGGAAACAATGGCATCAAAAATAAAAACATTAATAATAGCGGCCGTAAGGACCCTCTACAAGTCACTTGTTACAAATGCAAAAAACGAGTTGACCACCGAAGCACCTTATTGTGCACTTTATGTAAAAACCACTTTGAATTCGATTGTGCTGGTTATCCTGAGAAAGTTTACCGCTTAAAGAATCTAGAAGAAAGGAAAAAAATCATATGGAAATGCAAAGCGTGCACTCAGAAAGCAAAAGAGCAAATCACACCCAACGCTGTTGTATCCAATGTGACAATGAGGACAAAAACATGCTCGTCTCCTAAATCGTACATAGATGACACACCTAACGCATCATAGGAAACTACGCCATGGTCTACTCCAAACAGCACAACCTCTGAAATATGAAATGACTCACACATACTGACAATGGATCAATATGATTAGTCAACTGCCATAACTGACAAAACATTGTCAAGGAGCATGGACTATACGGTAAGCGATTCAATCCACGCCCAGGAACTGAAGGATAGCATTGAACTCCTCCAAACGCAACTTGTAAAACAAAGTAGTTCTCAGAATGAACTTGAGAATTTCATTCTCGAAAACAATGAGCTTCGTAAAGATAATGATAAACTAATAAAAGATAATGTAACTCTGTAAAGATTCTTAAACCAACCACCACAAATAGAGTATAGTATACCAGAAGATACAAAAAAAGCCAATACATATTCTATGTTACACCAAGATATGCAAGCTTTCTATACTCCACCTAGAAATTTGGCTCCAAGTAATAATAGCAATACAAGAACACCCAGAGGGTGATCACGTGCCTAAAAAAAAATTGTAGATTTGGAGCATCAACTAAAACAAGCCATAATGAAATCTTTAACCTCAAGGATCAAATATTGAAGCTTCAGAAGATATTGGAACTAAATTGTGAATGTCAAAAGGAAAAAAATATTCAACTGGATGCCTTCTAGGTGGCACACACGAACATGATATAATTTTTTGGCACTCAACAATGTGCTGGACTATCATAGAATAGAATACTCTTTATTATGTACACCTTATAAATTACAGACATTGATGTAGAAATTTTACATTGGGTGGTGGGGGGTCATAACGCTAAAACCGATATTTTACAGACAACCTTTGGATGGATAAAAAATAAAAATAAAACAAGTCAGGATACGTCAAACGAAAAAAATGCCGTCACGTCTTTAACGAAACCACACGCACTAACTAGTGACGTCATTAAGAACTGCCATAATATTCAGCCATCGCCAAGTGACAAATTCAATATGTGTGTGGGTAAAAATGACTTTGAGATTAAGATTTTATCTTCACAACTTCGTGAACCTACCGATGTATTCGGTAATAATAATGTCAGTGTCCAGAGTGTACTAGAGAATACGTATTTAAATGTAAGGGACTTGAAAGTAACTATACGCAATATGTGCAAGGAATACAAGAACTCTAACTTTATTGATTCTAATCATAAAGTAAATTATTGTACATGTAAATTAGTTAATTATATTATTGACTATGATGATTATTAAAAAATACTTGAATGTCAAAGAACTAAAAAAAAAAATACTGCTTAGTCAACCAAATGTTACGAAGACTATAGTCAAATATAAAAATGATCCTAAGGGTACAATCCCATATTACTTTGCACGAAAACAGCCTGAATGCGATGGTATAAATAAACTCGATTTAAAAAATCCTACACGTTGTAGACAGGAAACCAAGACTTTTAAAATATTACACCAAAATATCGCTAGCATTTTATCAAAACAAGAAATACTTGAATTACGAGACGCAAATAAAGAACCTGACATTTTATGTTTCTCTGAAACCTTTATGCGTTCCGGTAATGAAAAATATTTAAAATGAAATAGATATATTTTAGCAACTGCATTTAGTAGAGACAAACAGAGAGGGGGAACCTGTATTCTCGCAAAACAGGGTAATATATACAATGAGTGAACTTAAATAAAAAAATATTCAACACAAAAATCAATTGAAGTCTGTGGCGTTGAAATCCCATTGCACAAATTATTAAGAGTGTGTTTATATATAACGCCTACGTCTGACCCTAATGTATTTTTGAATAAGCTCGACCAACTTATGTGTGAAACACACAAAAAATATGGGCCAAGTACAAAAATTGTTATTGAGGGTGATTTTAAAATAAATACTCTAAAACCAGGTAAAGTGGCCACCTATTTAAAAGATTTATGTAATAATTACAACCTGCAATTGCACATTAATATTCTCACTTGTATAGACCACATAGTAAGTAACATAAAGACAACATCATCAGATGTTTTGCTTCTTTATTTATCTGACCACGACACTGCCCAATTATTAGAATTTCCAGTAAAAGAGCAAAACTCGAAGTCAATATCATACTACATTTATAAGAAAGACTACTGCAATGAATATATAAAAAAAAATCTAAGAATGTCTCACTAGTTTTTCGTGGTCAGAAGTACACCTTGAAAATGGCCCAAATAAGGCTTTAAATAAATTTCATGACTTACTATGTCTGTTAAATAACCTATGCTTCCCAAAAATAAAAATTAAGAGGAATAACTCCAACACATCCAAACAAAAATGGATAAGTAAGGGTCTAAGAAATAGCTGCAAAACTAAACGATCTTTACGATATCTTTACTACAAAAATAAAACTTCATTGTACAAAACAAAATATAAAAAAATATTCAAATATACTGGAAAAGTGCATTATTAAATCAAAAGTGAATGCTAATGTTAATTTAATTTAAAAAAGCCAAAACAATTGTAGAGCAACGAGATCAGTCATTAATCATGAAATTGGGAATACAAAATGTGACGAGAAGATTCCTAAATTACAATTAGATGCAGATACTGACGAATCCGACTGACATAGCGAACGCTTTTAATAATTATTTTATTGACTCGACAAACACCTTAACATTTAAAAATTTACATCATGACTGTAATAAGGTGTTAATTCCTAACTCCATGTTTCTTAGTTCTATGACAGAAGATGAAGTTAAAAAGGAGATAATGTCTTTAAATAATACAAACTCCGAAGGATATGATGGAATAAGCACAAAAAATAATGAATTATTTTCTATATTGACATATCTCATTTATCGTTCATTTTCATCAGGTAGTTTTCATGGTGCCTTAAAATTATCAGTCGTGAAACCACTTTACAAAAAAAAACAAAAAAAATGACGTGACGAACTATTGTCCGATTACTCTTATTCCTATTTTGTCGAAAGTATTCGATAAATGTATGCTCAACAGACTTGTAGACTTTTGTAGCAAACGAACAGTTTGGATTTCAAAATCACAAGTCGACAACACAGGCAATATATTCCCTTTTGAGCAATGTCCTGAGTAATCTAAATAATAATCACATTACAACAGGACTGTTTTTCGTCCTATCCCAAGATTTCGACTATGTAGCACATGACGTTTTATTAAAAAAGTTAGAAACAATTGGAATAAGAGGACTAGCACTGCAAATGATTTCGTCTTATTTAAGTGTTAGGAAACAATACGTTGTCATAGATAAAGTGTACGAAAACTTTCTTTCTTCCTATTCTTCTGACTCCTGGGAAAATAAATGCGGCGTACCTCAAGGGAGTGTCTTAGGACCCATTTTATTTATACTATATATAAATGACATACCACTAGTGACTAATTATAAATTTATATTATTTGCAGATGACATTTCAATTATCGTTACGTCTGACAAGAAAAATAAATCCAAATCTGATCATGAAATGGACATTAATAATACTATTGACAATATTTTAGAATGGCTACAGACAAATAAATTAAGAATCAACTTAGATAAATCTAGTTGTATACAATTTAATAAATCTAAACTAACTAAGTTTAAAATTGTATTTAGCATACAATTTTAAACTTAATATTGGTAGACTGAAAGTAGTTACACAAACCAAATTCTTGGGTGTACTCATAGACCAAGACATAAATTGGAAAGTACATGTAGAATATTTGTGCAGCAGGATCAAATAATTTGCATATGCTCTTAGGCAAGTTAAGAACGTGACAAATAGGATAACGGCAACAACTACATACCACGCTTATGTAGATTCCATTTTACGTTATGGGCTTATTTTGTGGGGAAACAGTACGGATAAGGACAGAGCATTTATTGCACAAAAAAAATGCGTCAGAACCATCTGTGGGCTCAATCCTGATGAGTGCTGCGAACCGTTTTTTAAAAAGCTTAGGTTTATTACCACTTCCCTCAATTTACGTATACGAAATCTGGAAATTTGTGTACAGTAATAAGGGATTGTTTTTAATAAGGGATTGTCAGCCAAGTATGCGAAAAGCTGCCTTGTGATGTGTGTACGTATTTACAACACAATACCAAAAGAACTAAAATTACTAAATAATACTAACTCATTTAAAAACAAACTATATAAATGGCTGAATGGACAAAACTTTTATGACATTAAAGATTTCTTTAACATGAAAATATAAAATGGGTTTGTACAGGTATTAATGAACATGTTAATGATGTATGTTCCTAATGACTATTATTGTATCACCAATTAATCTGTGACATTGAATAAGTTCACCTTTAACTTGTGTATTCATTATTTTGCATGCAATTGATACAATATTCTGTATAGCTAAACATGTGGACATTTTATCAAAACCAGACTGTAACAACTTTATACCATGTTTAAGGCAAATAAAGACTTATCTTATCTATCTGAACCGTATGGTTCGGCCACCATTCCGGTCAAATGCAATCACTAATGCTCCTATTTTTTTGCATATGCAAGCGGACACGCCCTTTATGCTTGAAGGCTTTCATGAAGATATTAAGTTCTGTGTACGTTTTTATTACTATTTCTGCTTCAATATAGTTTTCAATGTTTTTGTTGGTTGATATTGGCGTGTGCTACATATGGCAAATAATTTAATTTAATAATGGTTCGTATTGTTATTTACCTACTTACCGTTGTTAAAAGTTGAAAAAGACAAATTTTTGAGGGTTTTCGAGACTCAGGCTTTAGTGATAATATAGCTTATATGATGTTTATGAAACAGATATAATTTTTTCAAGAAAGCTTAAGAATAAGAAATAAAATGAATAGAACTGTTCGTGTTCAACTCCATACAAAAAAATGAATTTGCTAATAACTAATTAAAACTTAAAATTAAAGCTTTATCAAAAAACATTACAAAGCGTTATAATTATATTGTTATTAATTAAATAAATATGCTGGCATATTTTTATTTTCAATGTAAGGTACGTGAGGTAAGTACGCGCATAAAACATTTTTTTATTTTAAAAGTTGAAAATGTAAATGTTTCGAAGGAGATTCAGGCTTCAGTGATAATATAGCATAATTAAGAATAAAGAATAAAACGAAAAAAATACTAATCAGCTCCATACAAAAAAAAATTGGTAGCTAATAACATTAAATAATAGCTTTATCAAAAAATGTTATAGAACATATAATATTGCTAGTCACTACAGGAATACACTGGCATTTTTTTTTCAAAATAAGGTACTCAATTTTGGAACAGCGCTAAGTGTATGAAGCTTCATTTTCAGCCCACTGCACTGTGCGGCATATAAAAGAATAAAAAAAACTATGACATGTTACATCGACCGAATGCGCACTAGGCTCGCGTGGTAGATTACGGCCCACTCCCTCTCAACGAAATCTACTCTGGGTCTCAGCAGTGGGAACATTATAGGATGATTATGCTATGCTGTATTCTCACCCCATATACACCAATTTACTAAGACCAACACATAATTACATTTGCTTGTTTACACCATAAGCGTAACTAGTATTACACTATCTACAAACATAATAGTAGTTTCCTATTAACATTCACAAACCCGAACGTCTGTTATTACGACCAAACAAACATCCATTGAACGTTCACACATATAACCTTACGCTAAATAGAACAGAATTAGGATGTTAACCCAGAGCAATAACTCTGTGTTTCACGAATCGTTAGGCAGTGGCCTGTTAGGCCTCTGAGTTTTTTCGAGGAACTAAACCGAATTTCTTTGTTAGAGTTATAGTTGAAGTTTAATTTACCCCTTACAAGTTTATGAAACCCTTATAACACGATTACTTAGGGTCCAATTTTGGATGATGTGTTTTATTATGACCATTCCAATTTAGAGAAATGGTCTCTGAATATTCCGTAGTATGAGACTTTAAGGTATGCTAATTATGTGAAGATTTCTACCACCTATCGTCTATACATGCTGTACATGTATTTTGTCATCTTTTAACATAAATAAAGTAGACCTTCTTTTGTTCGAATTGTGCTCATAAGCAACTTTATCATATCACTTGGACGATAGCCACAGTCCCGAAGTTTTGTCTGTTTTGGAAGGAAGTTCTTTAACGCGGCTTGCGGCAGGAGTTAACAGGCAGAAGTCGTCACGTAACAATAAAGCGTTGGGCCAAAAAAGTTAGTATATACTTAGACGGCTTAATATATAACAAAAACAATAACTTTTGACACTTTAAACTTTAGACAATATTATATGGGACTGTTCGAAAGGTACTTCATTCCAATCTGGTGTCCCATGACTCCTGCCGACTTTTTTAAATTGGTCACTAACAGCTGCTTACATCCAGCACTGTATTATTTTTTCTCGAAATACCTAGATATTACTTATTTTTACGTGTTTTTTAGTTCCAAATTAATATATTACTATATTTTAATAACGTTCAACTTTTAATAAACCACCCCAATTTTGTCATAACCATCTTAAATTCAATATTCCGCTCAAAATAACCTATAAAGGTAATTGAAAACGCCATACATTTAAACCTCGGCTTGTGAATAATGCATGTAAAGCAATTTCAGTTGGTTGGAGGCATCTCAGCGGGTCAGATGAATTGCATGCAAAATGTATATAGTGTTGAAACACTGCACTCGGTTGGTGATGCCGAGTTTGTTAATATTGTACCGCCTTGGGAATAATTTGGTGTGTTTGTATGAGGTGTGAAGAATAACAGGACAAAATCAGGTTTCGGCCTACACAACTTTTAAAACTAAATTCACATGGACACTAAGATTTTACTTCCAATAATTTAAACATAAAATTCCAACTTAAACAATAAATATTTCACTAAAGAAAATCATTTTAATAAGTAATCATTTTATTATTTATGTTCTTGAATGAAAGTATTTTCTTTTTTAAATAAATAGTGTCCTGTTCTGCCACTATAATCGATATTTTAAATAATTCAAGCGATTTACTCTTTCCTTTTTATCACCTCACAATTTTATTATTGTATTTTATTTTAGTACCCTAAAAAAACGTTCATCATGTTTATTATACATTAAATTTTATATTTTTGTTAAGAATATAAAAACGAAATTCAAGAATTAGATTTTCCTGATTTGTGTTCGATAACTTAATCGCCATGTAATGGCAACCCTGTTAGGTTACGTCTTCTGCAGTTCTGTCAAAATCGCGCTCCCCTAAACTGACAGTGAGTTGACGATGACAAGATGTCAAACATGTTTGTTGTTGTCGGTGTTTTTCTGTGTACGTTTGTTTCCGTCTCGTATTCGTCGGCGTTAGTGATATAGATTTACCGTGTTTTATCCATACCACACATTTTGTGACAATGTCCCATCAACTACGTTATATTAATATAGTGGTATAAATGTGTTCCGGATGAAACAACATTTAATTTACTCTGTGTAAAAATACATAACCTCCAATTTAAAATGTCTGAATAACTAATTTTTTTAAAGTTCAGTGTAAAAGAGGAAATCACAGAAAAGCTATTGACATTAAACTAAAACAAAAAAAACGTAAGAATTTTCAGTGTCCATGACAAATTAATATTGAGCCAAGTTACTATGGACATCTGCCATTGTTCTTTATTTGCCAGCATGTTATAAAGCAGCATGGGTATTTCTACATTTTGATGTATTTCTGCCATTATGTCGATTGAATTACTTCTTTAATTCACTTGCCAATTATAAATTCCATGTTTGAAAAAAAATTCCTAACTTTCTCTTGTTTCAGATGTCCTTATGGGCGTCAAATAATTTTCAAGAAATTCTTACAAAAAAAAAAAAAGGGTAAAATGTGGGTGTAGGTACAGGTTTACACTCTAATCGACCCTACGGGGATAACACGCCTGATGTGATATTATGTATCATATATACATAATATCACATCAGAAATATAAACCTAAAGAGTTCGCTCGTTTTAATAATATTTTTCGAGTTTGATAGAACATTTCTTGAGCACTGAGCGACAACGAAGTTACGTACAGTCCGTGATGCCTTTTTTTTTTTTTTTTTTGGGTGGGAAATCATCAAATGACTTCTCCCGCTCTGGGTGGAGCGGGAGGGCGTGTCAGACTTTTACTGACTAAAACCCACCCGTGTTCCTTCAGTTGCCTGTGCCAGGGCTACGGTTTTCTCTGTGGAATAACCCGCGACCCTGAGGCGTCGGCCCTATCGGACCCCGTCATTTTGTGCTGACATCTCTTTGAGGCGCGCGTGGAACACAACGCGCCGTCGACCCGGGCCTGGTCCTTACCGGACGGCGAGCTACCCATGGCTCGCCGTCCGCAAGCCCGCGCCTACGGTGGCCGGGAATCTGCTTGCGATTCCCGACGCCCAGGGCGTCTCCTGCGGCGACTAGGGGCGTGAGGGCGCAAGGCTCTCTCCCTCACGCGCTCCGCCTCCTCCTTTGCGAGCATTACTGCTTCGCAGAAGGAGGTGACGGCTTTCCATTCCCTCTCGCTCCGTACCATGGCCTGGACCAGGGCCGGACGCGAGAGATCGCCGCCGCCAATCGCCTCCGCGAGGACACTGCGGTGCTCCGACCAAGCTGGGCATACCTCTACCGTATGCTCCACCGTGTCCTCCGGGCGATCCACACAATGGTGACACCCGGCCGTTTCCTCCCGCCTTATGCGAAACAGGAACCTCCCGAAACAATCGTGTCCGGTGAGGACCTGTGTCAGGCGGAAGGTGAGGACGCCGTGGCGCCTCTCTAACCACTCCTCAAAGAGGGGACTTACCGCCGCTATTGTGGCGTGCCCAGCACTGGGTTGCGACAATCGCACCCTCCATGTCGCCATGAGATCCCGCCGGAGCTCTGTCCGCTGTACCGTGACTTGTCGCGGCAGCGGAGTTACACCCCGGCGTTTTGCCTCCTCGCGCCACTCCCATACGTGCGCGAGGGCTTTTGCCTCCAGATCCCATGGCGGCAATCCGACAAGGAGGCTCGCCGCCTCGCATGAGACCGTGCGGTATCCCCGGACCAGCCGGATGGCCATGACCCTTTGGGACGCGTTCAACCTGCGGGCCGGTCGGCGCCTCAAAGAACGCGCCCACACCGGTGCCCCGTAAAGGGCCATGGACCGCACGACTCCCGCGTAGAGCCTCCGGCAGGAGGCGTTTGGACCCCCTAGATTGGGCAGGAGCCGCTTCAAGGCAGCCCCAGCCCGCTCCAGTCAGGGAGCCAAACGTCGGAAATGCTCCACGAAGTTCCACCGGCTGTCGAGGACGAGTCCCAGGTACTTCATCGTCGACTCGACACCGATGTGAACCCCTCCCTTTTTTTTTGCATTATCAATAGCATGTGCGTAATCTTAATGTTAAGTAATGTTGTATTTATCAAGTACTAACTTCTGCCCGCAGCTTCATCCGCGTTACAGTCCGCGAGGCCTTAGCTGAGCTTTGCATTAAGATTACGCACATGCTATTGATAATGCAAAAAAAAAACTGGTATAAACTTAGAATATCAGGTACGATAGACTTGAAACAAGCGTCAAAATCCACTACAAATCAGATTTCAGCGAGGGTTTAGTGTAATTACCGCTCGGACTATAATGCTGTCAGTCTGTGGCTGCCAACTAATCCGCCCGTCAAGCGTGATCGATATGGAATTTTAGAGATTAATACTAACGTTAATTATTGTGGTCGTTGTATTCTAATGTTTTACTTTTTATGGAACTATGTTTGTAGATAGTTTGTGTCAAATTATCTAAGAAGTGTTATTAAAATTTTGGGGGATTCCTCGAAGAACGCTTTCTATGAAAACTTCATAGAAATTGTCCTAATTGCACCAACATTGAGTAACACACTTATCACAATCTGAATCATTTTGAAGGATATTGCTAATCTATTGCTTCATAATTATGTTCGAAAAATTGGTCCGCTCAACACCGTAAACAACGCAATGAATGTTGTTGAACTGTCAAATTGAAAGCCATTACTACTATTAGTGTGTTACGCGCCTGTCTGCGGAAGCCTTAACTGAGAAAAGAACCGAAACATTTTGTGTAGCTACTACTTACAACAAACAAAAGAAAATTTAAAAAGGCTATTAAAGTCATTACTCATTGTAATATATATACAATATTGTTTTTTAATGACAATTCCGTACACTTGGCGTTCCTCAGAACCTACGGTTACTTAAAATTTATTGTAAAAAGTGTTTACATTGTATAATTTAGGCTGGTTATCATTTTGAAACATAAGTCAAACTGATTACCAGAAAACATTGTCCCTAATGAAAATCCGTTTCTGAAGAGAACATTTAATAAGACGTGTTCTTCATTTTCACATGCATGGTTAAAGTAAAAAAAAAACGCATGGAGCACCGTACACTTAAAATAAATATTATATCTTTCTTCTCTCTCTCGTGTTATGAAAAGAGCCTCAACCTTACGCATCCTTGAAATTACACTCTCGATTCACGTCCAATTATTAGATTCTATAATTGGACGATCAGCACACAAACTACGATTAAGAGCCGTCAGTGTCATTTTTTACTGTGAAATTAATTGACACTGACAGCTCTTGAACGCGTTTTGGATTTTCTGAATGCGTTCAATTTCATCGGTGAAATCAGCAATATGAGTCTCATTTCAACAATCACAGCAAAATCTTAGTTTATTTTTCCACAACTACAGTGGTAAATATGACAATAATTCAGCGGGACTAGGGCACGTTACATAGGTATCCATGTTATATTATTCACAGAAATCTTTTTTCTTTTCATATTTACGGGCCAAATTTTATGAGGAGGTCTATTCTTTGCGTCCTGACTATTTCGCGAGGGATGTGAAGAAAAAACTTACAGCGAGTTTGTAAAATACACTTTTAGTGTTATATATTTTTTTTCTTTTGGCAATATCATGTAAGGAAATCTGTTGAACCGGTAATTAATACCTCCTTTTTATTGCCGGTCTACTAAATGGGAAGCAGTCACCTCCGCCTATGAAAATCAACGGTCAACTACGGTGGTTGCCGAGAACCACGCAGAATGGTGTGCAATTGGAGAAGCCTAGGTACAGCAGTAGACTGTTGCAGGTTGATGATGAACTGTTTAAAAAACCTATTATCACACACTGCTTAATCTTTATTCTATCTATAGACTATTATCATCAGCTTATTAATAGCAGTCCGCTACTGGATGTAACCTCTTCAATTGCACGCCATTTAACATTATACTTGACTACTTTCATCCAGCTCCTACATGCTGCTCATGATCATTATTTTACCTGAAAGACACGTCCGCAGCTGGACCTATTTAGGTTTCCCTCAAGAGTCGCCAACTTGACCGGTTCTTTTCGTTGTATTAATATACGGGGTATAATTAAACTACCTAGAGAAACTCCGCACACGTGATAGGTATCGAATTCTAAACATGATAAGATTAAAAACAAATGTGTGGTGACTTTTTCTTGGTGGTTAACGACCGTAGGGTCGTTAAAGTACTTGAAATATCTGTTTTAAAAAAATAGTTCTTTTGAGTAAACATCACACACAGCACGACACGAACAAGTTACTAAACTACCAGCGGTCGTTGACCCAGAAAAGAAAGACCGTAAAATTTTTGCGTTTTTGTTTTATCGTGTTTAGGACAGGACACCTATCGCTTCTGCTTAATTTACTTTTTTTTTGGTATTGGCGTGGCTAGCTGACGTATGACAATTAATTTAATTTAATGTTTTGGTAATTACTTACAATTGCATAAAATCCAGTTCTTCTAATCGAACAGACAGCTGTGCTGCTGGGGAGTTTGTTGCGCCACTTCTTCTTCCCAGCTAAAGCACTAGGAAGTGGTGAAGGGCGGGCGTTTTGGGGGACTGTCATAGTAATTTTGACGTTCGACAAGTTCTGGTACTCAGCCTAATTTGTATTAATGCCTTTTGATTTTGATTTGATTTTGGCCCCGTAGAACTCTCCAGCTTCTAACTTGTACCACAACATTACGTCACGTAAGTCATAAGGAGCGGGGGTCCCGCATAAAATGTGCATTAGTCTGAACAAATAAACGCTTTTATCCCTACTTTCAGAGGATTTGTGGTCGCCGCGATGTGCTTGCAATAAACTGTATTGTTGGGTTGGGTTGCAATACCAATCCGTTTAGCAATTGGATCGAGGAATATATTCGCAATATTGCCTTCGATATGGTCCTTATAAAGATTTGGTTTAGGTATCTCTCGTTTAATAGTATTTGCGGTTTTACTCATGTCTTTGTAGGTATTGAATTAACCCAACCAGTTTCAAATTCGAACAAATTTAGTACAGTCCTTTCTCATTTCTTTTACCTATAACAGCAACCCAAGCAGCACGGCAGTGTTGAGCTACACGATGACTGATGCATGCATGCCGTGTGTTAAGACAGGTCAACTCAAAGCTGAAGTGGCTCTTTCTTCAAAAGGCCCTTCCACACATGGTCCTGCATACCCTGCATATAATGTTTGGACTTGGAAAAGACACCATGATCTCTAAGATTATTTCGTAATGTCTTCTCAGGGATCAGTCAGCTAGGAAATACCAGCGCCATCTAGTTTTAAAATATTGACCAACAAAATATTTACGCGTAAATGTGTCTTCAAAGATGTGTGTGATTATGTACAGTAGCGCTCATAAGTCCATAAGCAATCTCACAAAGCAATAGATTGTCGCTTCGGTTTCACTTACGACCGATAAGTTGTTTCTATACTACAGACACGCACCCACACTCACTTTGTATATAATTGATTATTAATTTCAACTAACCTAACATTTGGCATGCTAACTTAGTCGTTACCGTGCTTGGGTAGGAGCGATTATGGCAAACCCTGGGTTCGTAGCTCACCTGCGCCTGCGGATTAAGCTTGATGTTATTTACAAATACTATATATTTATAGTTTTTGATATGTTATTAATATTAACTAAAATGAACAATTTTTGTTTGTTTTAATAAAATTACTTGAAGTGGTTCGATAATCATTCGATACTTGTCTCGTTCGACGAATGTTTAAATCTGTTAATTAGCGGTATTGTGGTTATAATTGACAAAATTCAGCGATAAATAAATATTGAAGCATTGGCAATATTATTGCGCTGCGTAAAAGTGGACGTAAATGATGTGGATGATAACACAAATGGACTAAGTGTGAGTGTTTTCATTTAAATATTTCATATTTTACTAAACATAATTTATTATTATTTCTTTTAAATTAGTGAATGATGAGTTAAGTGTTATTAACAAAATGTTATTTATAATACCTTTTCTTAATTATTATAGTTTAAAGTATTATAATGAGAGATGTCTACTAGTATTACATTCTTTGTTCTAGTGAAATACTGAGCTGACCCACAGAGGGTTAAGAGATGTGAGGAAGAGGGAATCCTTGCTAGTCGGAGCGCTTGTTTATGAAGTGCAAAGCTTATCTAAACAAGATTTCAAATGATTAATGAATATGAAACAAATGGTTTCATACCAACCGGACATTTTGCTGAATTAATCAACACGCCATTATAAACTGTTCGCCGTGTACTCCACGCTATAAAGGTTGCATTACTGAAGCCCAGCAAATAATAACGTTTAAGAATCGTAATAGCTTATCCTGTCTATTGCTCTATATCCGTGATTATTTAATTATACAAAAATTGAGGTTAATTTTGAATCCTCTTTTCTTAAAGAAAATGAATACTTAAGCTATCCTCAATATTTCATCTATATACACTAAAGCCAAATAAAATGTGAAATACTTAATGTAAATAAACTGCCCTACATAATCACTTATTAAAATTACGTATTTGGGAACTGAAAGATCGAATCATAATGTTTATGCTGAAATAAATCTACTTATTTTTTTTTACAATTCAAAATAAAACAATTTGCTCTAAGTTCCTTGATAAAGTATCGCACGTACAATTTGGCTGAAGAAGTTATTATAAATAATCGTATCGGTTTATTATATATATGTAAAATATTTTAACCAACAAATGTTTTTATTTTTGTTATCACTTGTATCGCTTTTTTTTTCTAAACCCTTAATTGCAGAAACAAAAATAATAAAACACAGCATTTTTTTTTAATATTGTGATTATTGCTACGCAAAATTAAAAAAAAATTGGCAATAAAACTATGCTGAATCTTATGAGATCAGAACCTAAGCCGACTGCTTCTCAGTTCAACGCTTGGCGCCTACTGCTACCCGCTCATATTAGACTAATTCGAACTTTATCAATGCCATAAACCGGCCAGATCACGAGCATGATGCGTGTCTAACAAAACATATTTTTGTGTGTGTCGTTTAAACACATACAGTCGTACCGCGAGTGCACAGCAATACGACTCTTAACTTGCCTATGCAGTTTTGAACGCTTACTGTACTTGTTTTTTTTTTTTTTATATTGAATCCGTAAACCTGACTTGGCTTTCGTACGTCATGCGCTGTGCTGTGGGTCCCCTATAGCACAGCATTACGCTGAGTGGAAGCCTTCTTGTCACAGTCACGGCGTGCAACTGCCGACTATTTATTTATGTTCTGTGTTCGTAAGAATAAATTTGGTTTGTTAATTTTTTTTGGGTTTGTAATACAGCTATTTTGTATGCACGTGTTTCTGTAACAAATAAATCTGTTTTACTTTCTTTATTCTTTCTTACAGAAATGAACATTTAATTCAATTTCAGCAATCCACTAGCAACCTTCATAATTTCAGCCGAAAGACGTCCACTGCTGGTCATAGGCCTCCCGCAAGCAACGTTACTTTTTCCGGTTCTGTGCTTCCTGCATCCAGCAGATTCCAACCGCCTTCTCAAGGTCATAGGTCCACCGTGTGGAAGGCCTTCCAACGCTGTGTCTTCCGGTACAAGGTCGCGTCTCCGTGGCGAACACGTCCGAACCTTTTGGTCTCGCAATGTACCCTGCCACTTAAGTTTCGTCATTCTTCGGGCTACGTCGGTTACCTTGGTTATCCTGCGGATCTCTTCATTTCTGATTCGATCAAGTAGGGAAACTCTAAACATAGCCATCTCTATTGCCCTTTGGGTGACTTTCAGCCTATGGAGAGCGACAACTTTTCAGTGCCATACCTATGTCATCACTTGTCTTGAGACACTGCGGTATGTGGGAATATAAATGCTGCGGAAAATAAAGATCAATGTGATTTTGGCTGTGATGCAAAATCAGAGGGGGAATAACTATGAAAGTACTGCAGTCAAGCGAGTCATCACTTAAACTTAAAAACTACAGTAAACGAAAGGTTCTTTATAAATCATCTCATAGCCGTCGATTTGCCATAGTACATATCCATACAACTTTATTTCACACACATATACAAAGCTCACGGTATCGTTCTAAAATGAAAGACCAAAACTAATTTAATCCTTTTTTTTTCTTCTTCATAAATAAGCATGACCTTTGTACGTATTTTCTTTATTGCCTTTTTCTATCTTATTGTCTCTTTTAAAAATGTGTAAGTATACGGTTACGTAAATATTTTTTAAACTGTAGTAGTACTAAACTAACCATCATTTTACACATACTTAAAAAAATCCCTACAAAAGTTAGTCTCAACAAGTCAGCTTAAAAAACTATGCGTATAGCAAGTTTCTACTAGACGGTATAATAACTATCCCAGTAAGTGTCATGGCGGCTAGCCAGAAATAAAAAACATGAAAGAAGAAAGTTAGCCAGCACTTTGACTTTGGTTGAAAATTTGCCTTGTATAAATAACTTGTAAATTATTTTGCAAAAAAGTTGAACTGATTTAACTCTGCTGTATAACGTTGATTTTCTTTAAATTCACTATATTATTTTAAAGATCAAGATCATCCAAAATTGTATGCGTTCCTCTAAGTTATTATCAAAAATAGAATTAATGAGCGTAGCTGTCTTTGCAAATGAGGAAATTTAAGAACATAGGCATAACAAACTTTATTAACTACAAAGAATATTTTTAACTTTACAAAACATCATGCCAGTTTTACTCAAAGGTCGAGGCAAAGGCTTATAACAATATACATAAATAGTACCCTCTTTTCATCTCACTTTAAATTTTCACCCAGAAAGTTGCATCAAAAACTTATTGCTCTTAAAAAAAATGTGTTCCAACATTATTAACTCGAACTTTAGAAACGATTAATAAAACACTGGCCAGACAGAAGGGAAGAACTCTACTGTATTATTCTTTTATAGCACGTTGTACACCATGATTTCTATCAAATTCGATTAGAAATCAGGTCACGTGCTTCGAAGTAATTTTATATCGAGACAATATCCGATAAGGTGATGGTACTATCGTTTATTTATTTTTATGGCAGTAATAAGCTTTGTTTTTGCTTGGGTTCATTGAACGTTACCTAATAGCACTGCAGTATTTTCACTGCGGTTGTCAACGTCATTAACTTTTCATAAAATCTCTTTGGGACGGACGATATTTTCGTTAAAAGAGCCTTTTACGTTAAGAGATTTTTGTTTCTCCTTTTCTTTTTGTATTCATCATGCCGTGATAAAACGGTTAACCGGTCAGCAGATTGTTTTTTCGAGGCAGACAACGCGACATTTTAAACCAATTCTCACTCACAGGCCAAAATAATAACACTTTATCAAATAACTTTCATTGAACAAGAATTTAATAGTTTTTTTCTTAGCTGGGTAGGCAACGCACCTGTAAAACCTCTTCATGTTCATAGACAGTAGTGTCGACCATCAGCTGGGACGCCTGATATCAGACGCTTTACTCCACTGAATGGTTCATTTGATTGAAGGTTCATTTTTGTTTCAATTCGCGTTCACGCGACACCGCCAAAATTATATGGGAATGAACGATTATCTGCTCGTTAATTTCATTTTTCCATTATTCGGTAAACGAATGAAATTGCCGAAATCCGAAACCGTTGAATCGGTTCACTAATAAATTCATTTTTCACATTTTGTGTTCACTTCGAGTGGAAGATAAAATGCCGAATAAAAGGAAAAAATTAACAAAGTGTGAAGCGTCTGATGTCGAAACACGTAAAAGTCATAGTGTTTAAGGCCCGCTCGGAGGTGGCGGCCATTTAGGTCAATTACGCGCTTTGGTGAAACTACCTCTGGGTGGTCTGGTGCGAAAACGGCGCGTATGATTAACACTACGATAACTCCTAATTTATACACGGGCTGTATAAATGTTACGTCGTTAGAATCGTTATGACATATGCTAACAGATTTTGTATGTAATCAGGGTGAGGGAATTTTTCCCAGTTCCACAAGAACTGGGAAAAATTATTCATTATAATAAAAAATTAAACCATTATTTCAAAAAGTTTTTGTTTAATTTACATCACCCGTCGGCTGTATATACACCATTTCACAATAATCCGTTAAAAGTACATTCCTCCCCATACATTTTAGCAGCTTTACATGACGTTGTTTTGACGAATCGAGCGCGGGCAAAAAAAAGGGTCTGTGCATTGTTCGATTCCCAGAACACTTAAGGCTAAGTCGCTTGGGTTGTTATCTTACAATAACAAGTGGTCCACATACTTATCACTGACAGACTCAGCTGTTAGAAGTGTTTGTTTAAACAGTATCGACTAACCAAAACAAACACTTGAAAACAAGCGTCAAAAACCTTTGTTTCGTATTTTTCTTTTCAATGTTACGCTAATTGCTTACGTTATCAGTGAAAATTAATGCACGATATCAATAATACGATACATAAAGACGTTCTTAGTAGCGACAGCTTGATCAAAATAGTATAATTCCTGATCGTAATACGGGGAAATGCAACGCAGGCTGCAGCACAATGGCGCCAAAATAGCTCACGGTGTTTGTGGTAATAACAATTATATACAAAATCTTTAACAAATACACAATATAAGGATTAAAATCTGTTTATTACTTACCTATCCATACTCAGTCCCAGGCTGCACAAGTTTATTATAGAAGACAGAACTCCGGAGCTTGGCAAAATGTGCGTCGACTGGTCGAAAACGGACTGCGCGGGCGGTCTACAAATGTCTATGGCAACCGCCGCCCGTAGACACGTTCCCGTGAAGGGAAATGCGATTGTATAGCATTCTTATTTCATTTAGTACACTCTGTGCAAGTTTGAATGCTTAAAATACAGAATATTAATCATGTGGCGGCATCTGCACCGCTACATGCGAACAACGCATCACACTGACGTCACACAAATCCTGCATCGCGCAATCAGTGTTTACAGCGCAGCTAGCATATATACAACTTCCCGTCAGGAATCGTCGGGCAGTTGCCCACCGGATACGACATTCATCTGGTCGGAGGATCTTCCCTTTTCCAACAGTATAAGTGAACTTTACACCCTGTTCCTCATATCTCTACAACCATAAATAACGTCAAAACCGACATACTCATGTCGGTTTTGACGTTATTTATGATTGTAGAGAACCGAACCTGACTTATTCAGACAGATCCACAACCGCGAGTGTTTGACAGCTGACTGATTCAGTCAGGATTCACCTCCTAGCCGAAAGAAAGATTTGTTATATATATTTATTATTTCCTTTTCATAATTCATTCTTCAAATTTTTGTCTATTTTAATTTTTATTTATTTTAATGCTTTTGTCTTTGTGAAACTTGTACCTAACTCGATAAGAAGGGAGTGATAAGGTCTCGTATAATTGGAAGCACACACTTGTACTTGTCATGTTAACGTGCATGTTATTGTGTAGCCTCTGTTGGCGATCACATAAGTGCCTACCCTAACAATTGCATGGGTACGTATAGGAGCTACTCCAAGTTACTGTTTATATACACATGTGCTCTATTCTTCACCAAGTTCTTTATAGAGGCAATATCGAATAGCGCTGCTTGTCGTGGTTTGTTTTGTATCCACGTGGCGAGGCGCGTCGGTTCACAGGGTGCTTTGTTATTTGTGCTAGGTGATTGTAACAAGAACCTTTGATAAAACAGCGCTGTGTTTTTGTTTGAATGTTTATGTAATGTGTTTTTGCTGTAGGTATTAGGGTTGTTTTAGACGATGATGGTTTTGCAGTTGTTATCGATGTTGTGGATGGTAAAAAAAAACAGAAGGGTTTTCGACAATGAAGAGACAATAACCTGCAAACTGCATCGTTTCTCATTTTCATAAATAACAAAGTCACAAAAAAAAATGGACATCGCAGTCTTAGCCCTATTAAAGAATAGTACATAAATGCTTAAACTTTTGGATAATGTGGCCATATTGGATCAAAACAAACATTTACATTACGAAGAGTTATCTATAAACACAGCAAATAAAACATTATGCTGGATCATAATTAATAATTTTGTTACTTAAGAGCACTCCGCAACTATTCGCTTTATATTAAAGGCTAAAAAAAAGGACGAGCAACCAGGAAGGATCATTATAATAGGTAACAACAGCACGCTCCAACCGTCAAACGCTTGCAGCAAAATTACAGGAAAATTAAAATTCCTTTCAACATTTTGCATATAGTACCGCAGTTCCGTATACGTGCATGAGTTTCATAGAAGAGGGAAAATAATATAATTACCAGTTCTAAGTTACAAGGTATCGTCAAATAACTTAAGAATGACTTCAGGGTCAAATTAAATAAGCTAGAGGAACGCCGCAGACGCGATGGATGTACCTCAACATGCTGAAACGAAAAAAAAAGTTTTTTTTTTGTTTTTGTTTATATTATTGACATTACAGTTTAAAAATCCATGTCTTTTGTTTAAAGTTCACACACGTGATTGGTATCCACATCTAACCACGATAAAATATATTTTTCCAACTCATGTTTCTTGTAACAACACTACCGGCACTAGTATTTAGTACATTGGATCGATGTTCAAGCTTCAAACTACTCAGAGTTGCAAACCTTACTTAAAAAATACGAAATCTTAACATTACCTTCACTATGATAAAAAAATGCAATGTTCCTAAAATCCAACCTCCTCCTCTTTTATCGTATGGTAAATCAATTTCCTCGTAACAGACGTGACAATAGTCAAATTTACCTAAAGTAATATAGGACGGCACTTAGACATAATAATATTACTAGAAATCTGGAACCATTAGTTCAACCAGGGTTCAGACTTGTTAAAGTAGTCTCATCTTTCATGGGGTACTGTTTAAAATGTTACAATAGTTATAGTTGTTGTCGGTGAGAGCTAATATGATCGCTCGCAGGTTTGCACGTTGTTCTAAAGAAGTGAAGAAAACCTTGTTTCGTGCATATTGCACCTCATTTTACACGTGCAGCCTGTAGGTAGATTACACTCAAATCACAATCAAATCCTAAAGCGCCCTTCGCATTGATTGCTGCGAAAAAGATGCGCATCCCTGATGCGCCGGGTGCGGGCCAGCCCCAACATTATACTTCGGCGTATCACAAGCAGACTGGACTGCTTGTGTGTGAATCGCTGCTGCAGCTTTCCACATCGATGTTGTGCTTGTAGCAGGGGTTCTCATTGCATTGTTATGGCAGTATTAGGTTAAGTGTGTAGGTTATCAGGTGTGAGTACTATGTACTATGGAGCTACCATTTACCGGGTAATGTCTTAAATTGAATTGAATGTGCCCTGGCGGCTGATAGTATGTCATGCTCACTCAAATGTCAGCGAGACATTTTAGTGGCGCGTGTGTTGGATCATTTAAATAAAATAAAAATTCAAAAACCTATATTATTCCTTAAATAATTTTAAAAAGTTAAGTAAGTGGATTCCACTATCTCGTTGGCCCAACGTTCTGCTGGTCTGCCTCTACTTCGCTTTCCGTGTCGGCCTTTCCAAGCGGTTGTTCTAAAGGTCCACCGGTCGTCTTCTGATCGAGCCAGGTGGCCCGCCCATCTCCACTTTAGTGCTTGAGCGTGTTGAAGGGCATCTATGACTTGTGTCTTCTTTCTGATTGTTGTGTTTCGCTGTTTGTCTCCAAGTCTGATGTTTAAGATGCTTCGTTCCATGGCCATTTGGCAAACTTGTAAATTATTTATGGTTTTGCTATTAAAGATCCACGTCTGGCAAGCGTAAGTAAGGCATGGTAGTAGGCAACAGTTTATGACTTTAGCTTTGAGTTTAACAGGTAAGCGTGATTTCATTATTTCCTTGTAATTACTAAATTTTCTCCAAGTTATGTTAATTCTTCGTTTGACTTCTTTTATGTTTTTATTTATAATGAAAGATATTTGTTTGCGGAGATATATAAAATCATTAACGAAGTCTATCGTTTCGTTGTTAATTCTTATTTCTTGTTTTGTCCTGTTTGTTAGTATTTTTATTGTCAGGTAGTTCATTTCTATTCCAACATGTGCACTTTCTGTATTGACGTCGTTTATCATCTGTTCTAGTTGTTTAGCAGATTCAAATGTTAAGACAATGTCGTCTGCGAAACTTAAGTGGCTGAAATGTGTACCATCTATAAGAATGCCTTTTCGGTACCAATCAAGGTTTGACATGGTGTGCTGTAGGACGTTAATAAATAGTTTAGGCGATAGCCGGTCTCCCTGCCTTACTCCTCTTCCTATTTTTATAGTATCACCAGTTCTATCCAGTTTGACTCTGCTTCTGCTTTTACTGTAAATTTCTTTAATTATATTAATGTGAGTTTGTGGGAGCTCTATAGCTGAAAGAGAGTCCCATATGCTCTGATGGAAAATGGAATCAAATGCCTTTTTGTAGTCCACAAATCCCAAGTACAAAGGCGCATTGAACTCTTCGTATTTCTCTATTTTTTGTTCTAGGGCATGTATATGGTCTACTGTGCTGAAACCTTTACGAAAGCCTGCATGTTCGATTGTTTGATGTTTCTCTTTACTTTCCTTTATTCTATTTTCCAGACATGAGGCGAACAGCTTG
Source organism: Dasypolia templi (assembly GCA_963555695.1). NCBI lineage: Eukaryota > Metazoa > Arthropoda > Insecta > Lepidoptera > Noctuidae > Dasypolia > Dasypolia templi. The sequence goes on from OY743144.1 coordinate 3,551,870, forward strand.
TATAAATTTGGCATTAGGCTAATTGGTCGGTAATTTCCTACGTAAGCTGGATCTCCTTTCTTGTACAAGAGTATAATGTCTGAAAGTACCCATGACTATTTACATGGGATTCTTTTTTCTATTAAGATTTTGTTGAACAGGTTTGTCAGAGGTGATGCCAGCACTTATTTGGATAGTTTAAGCATTTCGTTTGATAGGTTGTCTGGTCCGGGGCTTTTATCAGATTTTAGTTTATCAATGCGGTTTATGATTTCAGGATGACTAGGTGCGAATTAAGGAACAGCTGATGCGAAGACAGCCGAGTTATCAGCTATTATAGTGAAGTGAAGGAATTGCTTAAACAGGTGGATTATCTAACCGTTATACGTTAGCTTTATAAGAATAGAAGTGATTTTAGAAAAATATAAGGCTTTTGATAAGAAGGATTGCCACTAAAAGACTTGAAGATAAATTAAAACATTCACTTATATGTTGTTAATTAAACATACGAAATAAGACTAATAAACAAATAAATAAGGAATAACTTGGAACAAACTCACAAAATGTCCAAACCATCCACTGGATAAACAATGATCTGCAGTTTTCGTACTTCTTTGCCCGTGACGACGACTCGGACCATTCGACGGGTCCGAAGTCCGACGCCGACCGACGTCTGGATGACTTCGACTTCTGGACGTGTACAGTCCTACGCGAAGTCTCTTCAACAAGGTATTGATGATTCCTGCTGATACTGTCCCCGCTGAAGACCGCAACTGAAGAGCCTCGAGGTCGAAGTTTTTTGTTTTTTCGAGACCGTTACTTTTGAAATTTAGACGACGAGACCCTTGAAGGACCAATGCTAGTGCGGGGAGCATCAGTGGACTCCTGTATTTTATGCAAGGGTTTAATGCCGTTCTTATAACAATAATAAAACTGTTCCTGACAAACAGCTAATAATGAAACTAAAGTAAGAGGAGTATCGTCCGCCGCGGTGAAGCCAGAGGAAGTGAGTGGGCATCATGTGTGCCCGACATGAAATTTTAAACGGAAAAACCGTAACCAAACGCATCAAGAATCATAGGATGTGTTATCTCGCACATGTCCACAGACGACGAAAACTATACATGCAGCAATGCAGTACAAGGCAAAATCCAAAAAAGTCAGCCGACCTATTTACACTTGGAATGACAACCTCAAACAGGACAGGACTTACTTTGACAAGGAAATCAACTTCTGGATGGACACGGCTGAAGAACGAGATAAGATCTAAAAGGCTGCTAGCGAGATATACTGCAAACCGGAAACGGATAGTAGCGAGACCTGTGGAACAACACAGCATAGCAGCGACCGGCTGCGACGTCGTTAAAAGATGCCCTCCCATAGACAAATATTACCCCCCCCCCCCCCTCCACTATTCCAATGCTAATTTTAGGGTGCATTACTCGATTGGCTCTCACACTCCTGTCCTATCCTAAGGGCACGTCTTCCCTACCATTACAGTGCCCCCCGGTCTATTCCTTGATATGCAATGGTCTTTGTAGCACCATGAAGCATGAGGCTTCAGGGGCTAGTGCAAATCTTGGGGTTCATTCGATTGATCGAGTCTGGTCAAACCACGCTGGGGTCGGTGCATTTCATTCATTCATTCATTCAATGCAGTTTATAATTTCAGGTACTTCAAAAGGCTTTATCTCTATGTTTGACAGAAAGTTTTGAGCTTGTCTGGTTTCCGATGGTGTCGTTTCCGGGGTGCTATACAAAGTTTTGTAGTAATCTGTAGCGATGTTAATAATTTCTGCTCATGATAGTTTTTGCCTGAGTTCAGATTTGGAATCCGTGTTTTATCTTTATTTAATATTTTGTAAGCTTTTTTTGTGCTTCCTTTTGTTATGAGTAAGTTTTCTACTGTTTTAAATATGTGTGTTTTATAATGGTTTTTAATACTTTTGTTTGTTGTATACTCGTACAGTACTTTTAGTTGATGTTTTTCCTCATTTGACAATTTCTTCTTGTTTTGTAATTCGTGACGTTTGCAAGTTAGTTTTTTTGATTCGGTACTTAAAACTTCATGTTCTTGACTTGTCACATTTGACTGCACTTCTTTCATGCTGTGAGTTATTGCTTGATGTATTATTTTATGGTAAATTTCAGCAGGATCTTACCATAAAATAATACATCAAGCCATAGAGTAGGTTATGTTGTTTAGGACTGCTACATTTTCGATTTGTTTTGGTTTGTTGTACAAAATGAAATCTTTTTTGTTCTTTTATCAGGCGATACCCAGGTCCATTTCCTATCACGCTTCATTCTATACAGGGTATTCGGTAACGTTAGTTTATTTTCTAGTGCAAACTTGATGAGTCTATCGCCGCGTTTGTTTCTTTTACCAAATCCAAATTTTCCCATGATTAGGTTTTCGGTGGGTTTCCGATAGCCTATTTTTGAGTTGAAATCGCCCATGATAATTAAGTTACTTCCAGCGTAAGATTGAGCTTCTCGTATTTTGTCATAAAAACTGGATAAATCTTCTTCTGGTGCCTCTGCAGTTGGCGCGTACACTTGAATTATGGACAGCTCATATTTTTCAAACTTTAATTTCATAAGAAACACTCTATCGGATAACCCAATGAAGGAATCTATGTTGGGTTTTAATTGCTTCTTGATGAGAAAACCTACTCCGTTTCTCCCTGGTCTTTTCCCAATGTAACAGAAGACGTGGTCCTCATCTTCAATAATCGAGATACCCACTCTGCGTTGGCATGGGCAACGAGCTTCATATTTCTGACTGACCGACTTCTTGACAATTTAAAAGTGTCTGTAAATGGTTTAATTGAAATAAATGCTTTGAGTTTGAGCTTATGCGAAATTATTTTTTTTTTTTTGCAGGGCTTCATTTTTTTTAATAAACTACCTAAAAACTGGAAACAGTTAAGTGATTTATCGTTCAAAATGAAAGTTATTAATTTTCTTGGAGAAAAAGCCTATTATGATATGAATGATTTTTTTAGATGAGAGGTTTTTATTTTATCAATTTATTGTTTTTAATGTTATTATACTGTCATGACATTTTAAAATAATTTGACTTGTAGTGACAATATACCTCTTATTGTATTAATATTTGCATGCCATTGCTTAAGGCAAACGTGATGATATGTTTTTATCTGTACTTTTAACATCTCTTGCATGCTGACAAATTTGTGTTGTATGTATTGTACTCATGTTTGAGCAAATAAATTATTATCTGTTGGGGTATAATGCCCAACAGTGAAAATGTTATGTACTTGTTAGGTTTGTTATGTTATGTTATGTTATGTAAATGAGTAGACTAACGATTCCCTTGATGGATTTATTGCTACTGAATATAATTACACAATTATGTCACTTAAATACTATGTTAGAGAAATGCACACCTAAACAATATCGATGTGCATTATTGAGTATGACGTACGAACTCCCACAAAGGTCAATGTACAGCGTAGCTCGTACATATTGCCCACTCACAAAAGTTAACTGGAAACAATAAAAAATGAAAGTGTTATGTTAAATATAAAAATGTAAATGAATTGTAAACCAGAATAATCTAATCCGAGCCTTATACAATTAAATCACAACGCGCAATAGGCGACGTTGCTTTGTTGAGTGTTCGTGCACTCGATAAGTGCACTACGCTGCTGTCGTCTGTAACTACAGCTGCGGTGTCCATGATGCTTGCAGTCGACCTCCTTCTGGGCACTGGATGGGGAACAGGTGGTGCCTCAGTTTTCTCTTGACTCGTGCAATGTTTGCGAAGTCGGTGGTAAGCATATATTGCGCTAGCCGTCGCTGCTACTGTTGCCAATACGTATATGACTACGTATTGGTGGATATCGTGGTATGTTGCCCGATCAGATATGATGTCTTCTGTGGTCGCGGCTTTCATCTGTTCTATTTGTTTTCCCATTTCTTGCAGTAATGAGCTTTGATCCATTACCGTCTCATTCTCGGGTTCGTGTTTCAAAACCGATACCGTCAGGTTGATGATCCGATTAATTGGAGGTATTTCCAGCGTGAGTTCTTCAACATTGGCATGCATTATGTCCATCAGCTGCCTTTGGGAATGTACCGTGAACGTGTCACTATTGATAGTGCAGTCGCTACCAAGTGTCATTACCCCTGCATTGTTAAGTAGTGCAGTTGAAACTTGATTCCCGCATATGACGCGTATTTTGCAAGCGTCACAGCAAAAGTATAAATAGCTGTTTATGTTGTTAAGTTCCAACCACTTGTTTTGACAATTCTCATGTTTTGTTTTGCAGTCAGACGAGTCTTGTCTCTTCTTGCAAAGGCTCTCGTCAGACTGCATGTTGTAAATTGGTGACCTCATGGGGCACAACATAGTCGTGCTGTCGTAATGAATGCATTGATGTAGGTCGGTTCCAGTCATCGGTAGATATGAGTTCTTCTGTATGTTAATAGCTAATAGTTCCGCTATCGGCAGTAGGGTGACCATGTCGAAGCCATTCTTTCTTGGGATAGGAATGACGTGATAAACTTCGTAGTTTTCTCTACTGATTAACGGCACCCGTATCTCAATGATTAGATAGCTCTCTGTCATTTTTGCCTTCACTTGTAGAAGGTGATATAGGCGGAAGAAGTCCTCTTGGATGCTGGTGATGGGAAGTGCCACATCCTTTGAGAGCTGACCGGATATGACATTCAATTCGTCCCGAAGTTGTTCTGGCGCAATGAGGTGTAAGTTCATCTTGCCGTTGTAAATGTTGGTTACGGTATCCAACAGAATCTCTTGAACGTTTCTTAGATGCTCTATAAAGCTGTTTGCAGAGATAGCAGACATCAGAAACTCGATTGATAGTTCTTGAGATTCAATTTCTTGATGAATTTTATTCGTTAGCTTGTCTAGGCTTAGCAGATGTTGATTGAATAATTTGTATTGTTTTGCAATTGTTTCTTCCGATCTTCTTAGTACGTTGTATTCGGCTTCTATTATAGTTGTCTGATTTTTAGACAATAGGGCCAGATGTTTCTCATTTTGCTTAATGAGTTCTATATCCCGTTGATATTGTTCGGCGAATTGGTCATCCAGTACTCCGAACAGGGAACGTGCGATTGACCCGACACCGTTGATAAGGCCGCGTTGGCTTCTCATATTCACCCGACCTTGCGGATTCAGCAACATACGGTTATAGTGTTCGAGTTCAGCGAACGCATGATGTAATTGTAATGAGATGACGTCACATTGAGTTTTCTGTTTTAGTTTTGAACATATGGTTTCGAGATGATCGTTAAAGTTGGTGAAAACAGCTGTTCCATGCCAGTAGGGTGTGACGTCGTAGTAAACCACTATCTTCCACTCGTCGCGAATCAATTTCATGTTGGTGGCTTTATCAAAATATAGGCCTTGTTGCAATTCGATAAAGTTTGTTGTGTTTGTTGTCGCGCTTGCTGGACTCAGTAGGTACAGCAGGGTCATTACTAATCCGATCAAGTTGATTTTGCTTGTCTTGGCAGTTTGTTGACGTTTTGTTGCGATCTCGTTTTTAATAGGTTGTATGTGTCCCTTTTCGTTGTTTCGTGGATCAGAGTTTTGTTCGCTGTCAATTGGTAAAATGGATAGCTTTGTTATGGGTCTCTTTATGGAGCCGTTTCTTGTTTTTAGGGTGACGACACGAACATATCCGTCGTTCCCCGGGTGAAGATCTGTTACTCTGCCCATCAACCATTTTCCAGCGGGGCGCTGGTCATCATGTACAACAACCAAGTCACCAATCTTCACATTGTTCTGAGGCTTCTGCCACTTTGTTCTTGCTAACAGTTGGCACAAGTACTCGTTGTTGGAGAATTAACTCCTTGACCTCGTTATAACACTTCAATGCTGTGTTATATAGATCGCTTGTAAAGTAAGGATGACTCGCACTTACTTCTGTAGACAGACGGTCATGGTTGAACTGGAATTCACTCCATAAGTTTTCCAGCATTTGCATACGCCGTTTGAAGTAGTCCACGTTCTTCCTGTCCCAGCCATCCTTCTTGATGTTGATGCCGACTTGCTTGATGTTTTCGTAAAGTTCGCGCTGATTCTCGTAAGTGTTAGCTGATGACGTCATGTTGCCAAACTTTCCGACGAATTGACGAACCTTTGCTTTGAGAAGTAGGCTGTTGCTCCACACTCCTGGGTCTTGGTATTGTGCAACTTTTCTCTTCTACGATATGCGCCTTCTCAATTGGATACTGGGGCGACTCGCTTGTGAGAGACCAGTCCAACCGATTCGCGACCGTAAAAGATATAAATCACACAACACTAAATTGCTCGAAGGACCAAATGTTGGGGTATAATGCCCAACAGTGAAAATGTTATGTACTTGTTAGGTTTGTTATGTTATGTTATGTTATGTAAATGAGTAGACTAACGATTCCCTTGATGGATTTATTGCTACTGAATATAATTACACAATTATGTCACTTAAATACTATGTTAGAGAAATGCACACCTAAACAATATCGATGTGCATTATTGAGTATGACGTACGAACTCCCACAAAGGTCAATGTACAGCGTAGCTCGTACATTATCTATTCTTATCTTATCGAGTGTTCCTTGATTTTTTTATTATTTTACTGTATCGTGTTTATATGTACGAGTATATCACACCTGCGGAGTTTTGCTAGCTAATTTAATTTGACCCGAAGAAGAAGTCCAGTAATCGTTGATAAAGGGTTTGTCAACAAAAATAGAGAGAGTTGGAAATGCAGAAATATTTTCACATAATTAGGTTAAAAAAAAGATGCGTCTATTTCCTCCACCTACTTGTAATTCTGAGCGTTAGATTCCTTTTTTCCTACAACTAAACATGAGATAATTTTGAGCTCCACACTGCAGTCCATATTTTTATTAATGTACCCGTTTTTAGGCATAAATAATAGCATCACATACTCTCTCGGCCTTAAGTCCACGTCCAACCGTATACATAGTTTTGGCTTCCAACCCGTGCTCGCCTGCCTGTTGCTCGGCTAGTGTTATTTTTTTTGCGGTGTCACTCACCACAAATGTTCAGCGTTGTTCCAGCAGTAAATTACGAGCTAAAAGAGTTTTTTACTTCATTGTCACTGGATTTAAAATTTTACGAGCTTCATAAAATGAGGTTTTAATTTGTGGACCTACATATTTATAAAGATGTTAAAATTTTGGTGTAACAGGAATGATGTTAATATGTTGAATTAATAAATTACATTGTCTTCCAACTATGCTTTAATTTCATCAGAATCAGACTAAAAACTCAGTACAAAGCGAGTCTTTAATGCTCTAGAGCAATATAAATGTATGAAATTTCATTATTGCACAGTATTTTTTTTATCGCACCAAAAGGTGCCAATCTCAATGGATTAGCTCTTTTCAGCCAGCCGATATGAATACTATTTTTTTACGTACGTATTATTCGTTTCTATCCTACTTGTTCCAAATTTAAATATAAATTTGCCCAACAAAACTCTTAACCTTACGTTTAATAATTGCTCAAGTATAACTTTTAATTTCAATAATTAAACTTCTATTTTAACTGTTTGATATGAGTTTCTTTTATCTACTATTCCTGTAATAGTTGAAAGAAAAGCAGATTATGCACCTCGCCTTAAGTAATTTATATTGCCCTCGTGCCTGTTAGATTAGAGCCCTCGCTAACGCTCGGGCTCTAAATCAGGCACTCGGTGAACTAATAAATTACTTTGTGCTCGATGCAATAATCTACTATTATATAACATTTATGTGTAAAAGATGATTGCTAATAACAGTATGCCTCAGAATTAGCCATTTTTTGAAAGTCCTGCCAGTAATCAGTATTCAGTCCGCAGCAGCTAAATATATAAAAGGATGCGGTACCTCCCTTTTCTACTTTTAAATTAGATTACTAGAAGATGACGATATATTCTCCCATTTATAAAAAAATATTCAAACGTTCCTAGTCCTTAAACGCAGCTGATCTTAACTGCAAACCGCAAAACAAAACTATATTTTCAACAAGGGATCCCAGAAAGAGAATACCGAGTTGCCAATCCGCTCTCAGGCTCGGTGAAGTTTAATTGCTACAGTTCGTTTATTATCGTTTCTCGTGGTTTCGCTCTATAGAAGTTTCCAAAACTGTTTCGGCCATGCTATAGTAAAGGTTTCCGCTTCTGCCATTTCAACTTCACCATTTCGGAAATTATTTGAGTTCTATGAAGGCTATAACAAACCAAATACTTTTAACATCGACGATCAGCGATTTAAAGACGTTTTTTGGAAGCTCGACCCAGCAACTGAACACATACGCGTAGGAACACAGCTCGATAGTGAAAACAAATACCGTGACTAAATGCAAAGGCTCTTATTACAAAACCAGGTTTTTCTTTAGGCAGGTCTACACAGCCTGTTTCTGAAATAAGAATCTATCAAAAATCTAAATACAGTCCGGTACTTAAGTTGTTAGTTTTGTATAAAGAACTTAAGTCCGAATAAAGTTCAAATTCAAAAAATTTCTCAAATGTTTAGATTCGGATTTCACGGCAGAAATCCACGTGCATTTTCTTGTTATAACATAATATATCCTATGATACGGCCCCCTCCCGACCCTTGCTCGAGCCAGCCCGCGTCGCTGAGCCTGTAGCTTTAAATTCGTCCAAAATAACACCAATCCTGATCCAGCTAGTCATTTGCTGCCCTCTTCCAGCGACGCCCTAAGCCGAGGTTCGTACCCCACAGGGGGTGCCCTGTGGGGTACGAACCTCGAAATTTAGTTAGCATTTAAGTTTAAGTCCTGGCTGGAGGCCTTAATTTATTAGGGCAACCACAGGCAAGTCCGCTTAAGCAGACGACAACCCAATAGGTTGACCTGCGAGATGCCAAACAAACAAACAATGATACTACGGCAATACTGTAGAACCGCTTTTTGGAATTGGATCAGTAGTTCCGAAGAGTATTCCCTACATAAAAAATACACAAATTTAAACTCTTTAAAACATTAGTACAGATATGTCAGATTGAACGCGATGCAACATTGCTGCAGTCGCAAAATCGCCGCTCACCGATGCTAAAAGAATCGTTATTTAATTGTTCTACGCTTAAAATTTTAAGGCTCGTCTTAATTTCGAGTGCGGTGTTGCTTGATTATTGTTGAGTTTCAGAGCTATTATTTTGCTGTCAAAATGTTGCGGAGTTGTGCTTGCAATGTTTGAAAGTCTGGTATTGATGTTTAATTTGTTGAGTCGTTGCCGATTATTACGGTTTTAATTAAAGAGGTTCTGTACAACCGCACTCTGGAATTATTTTCTTCTGAACTGTAGTATAAGAATCCCAAAATTTTCAATGATTGCGAAATAACAAATTAATATTCGTGCAATGTCATGTGCAGTTTTGAGAAAAAAAAAATCGAAAAGAATCAATGTTTTTAATCAAAACTGTTTGCAAAATTACATATTTTCTACAATTTGTTTATTTTACTTAAACCGCGCCCAAAAACACCACATTCATAGTCACGCCCAAAAACTACATCACCCACATCTAATACTGCACAGGACAGAGACATATTGGTAGCTGTGACACTTACTCACGACATTCTTCCCCTCAATCAAGTTTTACGACGTGCGGTGAACGAGGCAGCTGACACCAGTAGTGTATAGTTCATAAAATATGTAGCTACAGAAGGCGAAAAAAGAGCACGGCGCACCTAGACGCGTACGTTCGACGATCTCAAACAAATTACAGTCACGAACAGAGCTTGAAATACCGGTGTATTTGGGTACCATTGGCCTTTGTATGTACTCCAGTATTGCTCACATATTTATTTACAAACATTGTTAAAGTATACGATTTTTCAACAAAAAGAATAACAGTTATAAATCGGTGTATGAGTTAATAAATATTCACAGAATGTAAATCAATGTCAAAAAATAACAAATTATACAATTCAATAAGAAATCAGTTTGATTTGGTCCAGACCAGTAGTTACCTTAATTGCGTAATACACAATCAATCGGAATCAGAATCGTTTTGAATCAGATTGCTAGTCCATTGCTTCATAAGTTCGATAAAAATTCTGCTCAACAATGTAAATAACGAAATGAATATTGTTGAACTGTCAAATTCAAACAGATTAGTCGTAATCGTTTACGAAAATGTGTTACGCAATTAGTAGCTGCAGTTTGTATTTGGTCAAGCCGTCTAGATCCGGTACCCAGGTCCCGAAATGGCATGAACCGCTAAGTAACGGTACAGCAGTGCTATTCTGTAACCATTTCACCGTGAAAACTTAGGTGAAGTGAGCGTGGAGTGAGTTGTCAGTGCCACTGATGCTAGGGATTGACCAAGACGGGGTGACACTGACAGCTCACTCCACGCAAGTCTTCACGGTGAGATTTTTACAGAATCGACATGCTGAACCTGTACTTCTGGTACCGGTCCAAAGCCAGAGTATGCTGGCACGGGCTGTACGTAGAAGCATGTCTATGTGTGCGTTCGTGTTAGCTTGTTGTATGGACGCGGCCTTCTGTTTTTATCTACTTTGTGACTACTATGTCACTAAAATAGGATCCATTTATTCCGAACAACCGATGCTGTGTTTAGTTCTGTAAGGTGAGTAAAACTAATATACTTACGTTTATTGGACTATTGTTGGGGTAGTTAAATATTGTAGGGATGTTAATATAGATGGTGGAATTGTGTTTAATATTTTCGGGTAATGTATCGGTTCTTAAACCGCTTTCACATTTATGTGACTTAGCAACACAGCTCGATAGTAAAAACAAATACCGTGACTAAATGCAAATGGTCTTATTACAAAACCAGGTTTTTCTTTAGGCAGATCTACACAGCCTGTTTCTGAAATAAGAACGTAATAAAAATCTAAATACAGTCCGGTACATAAGTTGTAAGATTTGTATAAAGACCTTTACGTATGTCCGAACAAAGTTCAAATTAAAAATTGGCTCCAAGGTTCACACTCGGATTCCTGCCCACGACATCTTCCGCCTGCATTAACTTGTTATAACATAATATATCCTAAGATAGTAGTGATATTAATATAGATGGTGGAATTGTGTTTAATCTTTTCGGGTACAGTATCGGTTCTTAAACCGCTTTCACATTTAGGTGACTTAGTATCGCGACAGACGCGTGACTGTCGCCCAGTCCGATTTAAAAACAGAATCCTTGACCGCGCGGTGTATCGCTGGCGCCAAGTGCAGGCATTATCTGCTTCTGTCACGCTACTAATGTGTAATAATGTGTAATCGGCCATATTGTATAGTTTGAATTTTATGTAGGTGTTTGACGTATGTAGAAATATGAGTATTAAAATATGAACTACTACCTACAGCCGGGATCGCCCCAATGAAAAACTTGCATTTACGCAGCATCAAACGAATCTAATTCAAATAGGAGTAGACGATAATAAAAAAATTATATTTCGAATTGCGACTAATTCGGTTGCTACCAATTCGATATTATAATTGCAAATGCAAGCTCAAAACCATAGCTGATACATAACTATAGTGTCAACTTCGTTCTGTAAAATATAGTACAATTAAAATTGCACGAAAATCAAGATCTGTGTCTAAACAAAATAAATTAAATACTTAACACGTGCGTTTGCACAGAAGACCTTCGGTTTGTGTACATTTATAGGGTTAGGTAAAGGGCAGTGGTTTTACCGACCTTTCCTGATGCTATTGGTCCCTTCACCCTTAATAATATGTGGCCAAAGTATAAGCGACAGCGAATTTTACTTTGTTTTTACTAAGACTGAATGCAATAAAATAAATTATTTATTTATTTCCCATGCAGATTCCGTTATAGTACATAAAAACATAAAAATTAACAAAAGGTACCCCTCCCGACCCTTGCTCGAGCCAGCCCGCGCCGCTGAGCCTGTAGCTTTAAATTCGTCCCTAAATCACTCAAATCCTGATCCAGCTAGTTCCTTGCTGCCCTCTTCCAGCGACGCCCTAAGCCGAGGTTCGTACCCCACAGGGGGTGCCCTTAGCGTTTTCGCTTAGTTTTTAAGTTAGTACATAAGTTTAAGTCCTGGCTGGAGGCCTTAATTTATTAGGGCAACCACAGGCAAGTCCGTCTAAGCAGACGACAACCTCATAGGTTGACCTGCGAGATGCCATTCCCAAAAAAAAAAAAAATATGGGTACTAGATACCAAAATGAAACTGAAATTCCAGAATGAACTGCTCAAAGTAAATTATTCCCTTTCATTATTTATTTCTGTCTGAAAGAAGAAAACCATTAACTAATTATTATTAATGATTTTTTTTTATATTATAAATAGACAAAAGTGCCGAAAACATTTTTTTTTTTGGAAATGTTCTACAGTTTCCTAGAAGAGCGGTGGCTGCACTTAACATGAAAATGTTAGGAGCGACAAAGATTTAAATCGTTAGACTCGCCATATCGCGTCAAACACCTCTGACACACTAAGACGCAGTAACTTAACTTGATTGTCATGGAAACTCTAATGTGTGAGCTCACTCTTCTCAGTATGGACACTTTTTCGTGTGACTAAGTACTGTGAAAGCAAATCCAGCGTCTTAAACCTTTGGGCATCGGGGTTTGACTAAATGTCAAATACTTTCGTATATGACAGATTTTTATGACGGCCGTTATAACATGCTGCTTTTCTAGGAAAACAAAGCTTTACAATGATTGTTTGTAAAATAAATACTGCTCATGTGATTTCGCAATCGTACGGATTGACATTTGATTCCTGCTTCAGCTTACTTCTTATACCTGTCAATTTTCCGATTAGTCCGTTCCACATTGTCCATTTTAAGGTCAATTCACGGAACCCATTTAGTTGGGTGAATTTGCACAATGACCTGTGCTTAAATTGATGTATTTTTGAGCCGCCTGGATTTTATTGTATCCTCTTATGTATTTTGGCTGAGTGGTTGCATTAAATTCTTTTTGGTAAGGGTAGTTTTGGATCCATAATCAAAGGTTAGAATTATGATGATGTTTTACTGCGACTGTTACCCACTACGAATCGTAAAAAATACGGAATGAGTATGAAAACTTTTGAAATAACTAATCCTTGATTAAATGGGGTCAAAATAAATTAGCTGACGAAACTTCACATAAGTAATGGGTATTGATATTCAATGTGTAACACAATGAATTTATATTATTAAATTATTTTGTTCAGAATCGTTGACTGTATCGATTTCTGTCATTTTTACAGTAATTTTTTATCCCAAACATCACGACACCGTACCTAAATTGCAGTCACACTTCCGCTGTACAATCAAAACAAACCAAAATTGTCAAAATAACTAAGATAAGATTTAGATTAAGACCCATAAACGTGTGCGACTGTGTGCGTGCGTAGATTTGTAATGTAAACACAATTTTCTCCTGTAATCAGTACAACAAATTAAATAAATAACCAATGTTTTATACATAATAATAAAAACTCTGTGTATGTACTAAGATTATAACTTTACATCGAAACATCATCAACGAAAACAGTTCCTAAAAACGTTCAAAACCTAAAAACACATTATTATATATATACAGTAAAAACATCTATTATCATGCTACTAAGTGCACCATTGAGCGCCAACAACAAACATGTTTTGAAAGGCTTTGTGAAGAAACCGAATCTAATTTACGGCCGAAAAATAATTTCCTGTATTTTTACCGCTAAAAAGCTTCGCAGTTTTGTAAAAACAAGGCTCAAGAATTAATTGCTCTGAGATCTTGGAACGTTTTACTTCGTTAGTGAATTAAATGGCAGATCTTATTTTAGGAATTCCTGTAAATTCTTATGTATAAACCTTGGTAAACTCAGAACATTAAAAAAAATACGTTTCGAAATTGAAACCGAGGTAATTGGGGTTTTGCTTTTATTCATTTAATTGAGAAAAAAATGCTTACAATAAGGAGGCATAACATTAATAAGGTGGATAATTCACACAAATATCATGGTCAAGTAATCCTCTTCATCATTTTGTTTGGTGCCGTATTTAATCAGCCTAATTAAACTACCAATCTGATTGTGGTAAAAGATAGCTAGCAACCCGAGGAGAGATTAAAAACTTTGCAAATTAAGCCGGCTGCTTTTGTTAATCCAAAAATCCTGCTGTTACCAGCTGAGAGAAGGAAGTACTTATCACAAACTTTTAATTATAATCCCAAAAGATAACTTTACTATACAGTTCAAAAAATCAGAATATAATTCCAAACCAACGGAATCAACGTAGCATGTCGTCACAAAATATTCAAAAGCGCTTCTTTTAAATATTATTGCAGTAATATTCCCGGGACTAGAATATAGCTGGAATTGCGCCAACGTACTCGAAAAATTGTCAGGAATTCTGTACCAGAAAAAAAAACAAAAAAAACGAGTTAAGCATCCCTTTTTAAACAGAAATTGAGTTAAACGACGGGCGTTTTAGAGAAGACAATGCGGTGCTTATTTGACTTGTAGGCAGTGCTCGCAACGTTTTAGCAAGATTTTCAGGAAAAGGTTGTTTGAATATGTGTTTATTTCAAGTAAAACCTGTGGATAAACCTCGAATAAAGTATCTAAACAAAGGCATAATTAAAAATTTAAACGCTTGTTAATTAACTCAACTAATAATTTATTTATTTTCTTACCACAAATTACAGATATTGTAATTAATAGATATTAATAGATATAGTAATTAATAACCACCACAACATGTTTGTAATTATTATTTACTAGCTGACCGCGGACTTTGTACCGCCTTAGGATATTGTCTTCATTGTTATTATTTTCGTGAATTTTTCCCATGTTTTAATAGTTATTCTGCTATTCACGGCGGGACAAATCCAACAAATAAAAGATCATAAAATCGGTCCAGCCGTTCTTTAGTTAAACGTTGTGTAACTAACCCGGTTTTGTTTTATTTTACATACATAGATTGGTTTACGGATTTACTTAGTGGTCCAATTTTCACTTATTTTAATCTATCACAGAAGCATTTACCTGATTACCAGTATAAATACCTAATTTGAATTTGAATTTAGTTGCATTTGTATGCCCACCTCTTTCCAAACAAAATTAACATGGAATTCACTTACCTTACAAGGTCTTTTAAAAGATCGACTTAAATGGAAAATATTGAAGTAACCTTATTGTTCTTATACAGCACTTATAAGTCTTCCGAATCATTAAAGGTAATGGTTGAACTCAATGGTGTTTTTAAACGACTTTGGTCTGTAAATTCAATTCACACGTTGCCTTTATAAGAAAGTAAGTGACGCTTCATACATACAAATTGGTGGAAATGGGTGCAGTTCTTGGCATAACTGTGTTTCCATACGATATTTGGGATGTAAACTTCGTAAGTGAGAAAAAAGTGTAACGGAATGTTGTGTTATTAAGATGCTGAGTGTTATAGTAACTTCACTATTATCATAAAGGATCATTATTTTACTCCAGGATATATCCACCGCTGTAGATATAATGACAGTAGTACCTACATTATTAGGTTAGTGAAAAGGAACACTATGGGAATAATTGAGCAACTGTCTACAGACTAATACATGATTTAATTCTTGTTCGTTGGCTTATATTTGATTATTATTTTTAACGGACTTAATTAAAAGCCTCCTTTAAAAAAAACCGTATTCAATTAATCAGTTTTTTTTTTATATATAATATATTACCCGATATCTTCCGCAGTTGTGAAAAGATTTCGAAAATTCAGTTTTTTTTTAAAAGATGCCTCAAGGGCTTTAGTTAGCTACAATGTTACTTATTTTCCACTTAGTGTATATTGATGACATTTTAATAACACCCAGTCACTTAGTCTGTCAGTTAGTACTGTCGGTAACACAACTAAAAAAAAAGAAAAACTTAAAACAACCACAAGAAAGTGAAAAATAACTTTAACTCCGAAAGTTGGTGGCAAAGGTCGAAAATACCAAACCACCGACTTTCGAAATAAATAATATTTTACACTTTGTAGTGTTTTTTGAAATTCAGTTTTTTTTAAATAAGTTTCAGGTATTCTTGACTTTTTTCTGGAAGAATATAGTCAAGCCTTACTTGATATTTATAATCCTGCGTTTTCTCTAGGATAATTTTAATTCTATATCTTCTTTAGAAATTCTGAACTTAAAGCATCCCCCCAGCGATGTGGTGCCTTCTAAAAATAAATGATAGGAGGTCTTTTATAGGCTTACAAAAAAAACACTTAGATTGTTCACATGTGAACAATCTAAGTTTGTTTTGTTCTGCGTCAGACTAGCATAAGCACAAACAAATGAAATTATTTCTAATTTCGTTCTCAGTTTTCTCAGAAATTACACATTTGTTCAATTGTCGCTAAGGTTCACTATTGATTGCAGCGTAATAAATGTTTAAAGGTGCTTAGTTTAGTTTAGTGTCTTACTTAGCTTTTTGCTGGATTTTCTGCTCTAATTGAATTTTCTGTTGACAATTCTTTACTACTTATGAAACAGACTGATACAATTATTACGTTTCTCTGCAAATTCAAATGACTATGAGACTCGTTTATATTAATTTAAAGAAACTTAGCGTTTCCTAAGCTGCCTGTATTAATCAATTTCTGGTATAGGTGGAATTACTTTCCTAGATATACTATTAAAATTACTGTACGAAAACCACAATTTGAAAAAAATATACTTAGAAAAATACGTCGAAGTAAAGCTGACACAGCATTTTATTTTCAAATAATAAACATTCAATTCTCTTATACTTCCATGCTCAAAAACCCTTACCAGCTGCCAAAATACGCACACGACTACGTACGGCAAACACACGTTAGAAAAAACCGTTCAAGCGAAAACCTAGCCGAATATGAGCGAGAAACTCAATTACGACCACACGTGGCCTCCTAAGAGATATGTCAGCGTTTTTATTTAACTTTGCCCGTGTCTTACATAAATATAAGGAGCTTAGGACGGTCTCAGGATCGTAAGTACGAATGTTACGGCACAATTTGTGGAAAGGATATTTTGTTGATGTTTTATTTTTAGGTGAAAGTGATTTTCTGGAAACAGGTTGGACAATGTTTGTTTGTAAGTATTATGAATAGTAACTAAGAGATATTAATAACCAGCAATAACTAGCTGACCCAACAGACGCTGTTTTGTCTGTATTGTCAATAGAATATAATTGACAGATAGGAACATTTTTTTACATTTTTACAAGCAAATAATCAACGTATACACGGAGTCCCGTGAGTCGACGTCAAGCCGGAGTCGGGTAATAGGTCGAGTCATCATATTTAACAGATTTTTAAAAAAATAAAAATTAAAATTGTAGCAACAGGAGTTAAAAGACCGTCACAGGTAGTAGATTGTCAAAGTGTATTTAAATAAAAGTGAGCTAACAAAAAACAACATTCAATAATAATATGCAGGTCAGTTCCAAACCTTTTTGTCAAGCCAAGCTTTCTAGCACATCTTCCGTTTGGTAATTTTTTAAAAGCTTTAATGGTTTCGTACCAAGGATAATTTTTTCTGAATTAATGAACAAATCATTATAAGCCGTTCGCCGTGCACTCCACGCGTTGCATTGGGTTGGGCGCATGATGCGTGTGATAAGAAACGTAAACTTCCTCGATGGGACCGGATCGAAGCCTCGTGGCAGTAACAATATCTTTTCTATTAAGAGAACAGTCATCTATCAAAGGAATTAATACAAGTTCTGGCTGAATCGTGCTATACCAGATACCTTTTCCTCTAGATCAAACATCATGGAATTCTAAACTTTATTTAATTTTTATATTTTTAGGGTTCCGTACCTCGAATGGAAAAAACTGCACCCTTATAGGATCACTTTGTTGTCCGTCCGTCCGTCTGGCTGTCTGTCAAGACCCTTTTTCTCAGGAACGCGTGGAGGTATCAAGCTGGAATTTATATATTCAGGTCTAGTGTCCCTTGGAGCTGTGAAAAAATCAAACTTCTAAGCCAACGCAATCAAAAGATACAGCCGTTTATGCCGCAAATTTTCGACACTCGCAAGGGAATCAAAACCTACAGGGTACTTCCCGTGAAATCAGAATCTTGATTATTAAAAAAAAGTTTAATATATTGTACGGTGGTACGGATCCTTTTTTGCGAGGCCGACTTTTCTTTTAATGTAAACTTTTTAACTACATACGTGTACATATTATTTATAAGATCTTGTAAAAAACGTGTAAGAACAAGAAAGAGTTGATTTGAATTGAAAGGATCACATATATGATAGTGTCAATGATTTGAAGAGCACGAATTAAAAAACATTATTTTAACCATGCCACAGTAAATTTAAAACTGGGTCACCTTTTCCAACACATTATTGCAGTGCTTGGTCCGTGTGAAAGTGCCTAAACACTCAGTCCCGAACAAACAGAGTCGGTTCCAACCCGGTTTTATTTGGCACTCCAAGGTCGTGATCTGCATAATACATGAAACTCAATCTCGGCAGGTTTTGCGTTTTACAGTCTAATGAAATATTGATTCAAATTGAGTAGATTTTATTGTGCAGCCTCGCGAGATTTTGTTCATTACCTTTTTATGGGAGGTGGGGAAGTTATTAGGGGTTTAAAATGGGTGAATGGCAATAAAGTGGTACTGGTTTCAAACGATCTGGATTAAGACTAACCAATTAAACATGGAAGTTTGAAAACGGAGTTAAGGTGCAGCTTAGAAGAAAAATAAAATAAATTAAGATCTATGACAGTGTAAATTAATTACGATTTATATTCTGACAGTTGAAAAAAAGTCACTCGTAATTTCCGATAAATTTCTTTCTGTGTTATCTTTTACTTGATTGCAATCCGGATTGCATTTCCAATTAACGCATTTGCAGTACAACTATTGGTCTAGTGGTCGCAATTGCTACTGCTGAGCGTGAGTTCCTGGGTTCGATTCCCAGGTCGGACAACATGTTATTGGGTTTTTCTATCTGGAATTTCTCAGTAGCAGCCCGGAGTCTGGATTTGTGCGCGGTTGATGGCAATAGGCTCGCCCCCTATTACATGGGACTTAAAAACATAACTGGCGAAATGTGGGTGTACTATTAGGTACACCTCTGCCCAACGGAAGGGTACAGTAAAGTACTTAGTTCTAAATTCAAATTATTATACACGATAAATCGAATAATTGATGGACATGGAAATTAACGTTCGTTTATATTCAGACATGCGATGATTGCCGAGAGATATTAAGAAAATGGTTGTTATGTACACTAATGATAGCTCGTTCATGCTCGCTTTACTTGAGTTTTTACGGTGAGATTTTTACAGAGTAGACTGTATTAATACTCAAATATTACAAGCAATAGTAACTAAGCAATTATAATAACATATGCAACATAATGGTCTCTCTAAACTCCAAACCCCTTTTACATTAAACGAAAATGCTTTAAAACAAACATTTATAAGACTTGTTTTTCCAGAAAAGATAGTAGAAAAAGGTTACAAAGTAGATTCTCATAGGAATCATTAGCTGGGAAAAAAAGTGCAGTTGGAGAGCGGTCGGGTCGAGTGGCGCGGTGACTGTGGCTTTACAAATGTAGGGACAAATCGTGTAATTACGTATTTTTTTGTTCCAACCAATATCACAATTTCAAACACGTTTAGTATATGGGACATCATTTGGGTACCGAAACAAGGTTGTTTAATTGCTTATAGATTACAACAGGCAACATTAGTATTAATGTAACCCTTGGTTATTTGGTACCATTTAGCAAAGTTACTGGGTAATGACTTCTATTTTTGTTGAGAAAAATCGCTGTTTACTGCAGCGCGCAAGGTAACGCACGCAAGTTGAATTTTGACCTTAAATTTCGTCGTAACCAGAAGATGGCTAAATGTCCAGTAAAAAAATTACAATGACTAGGAGTTTATCCAACACTTCGCTTCATAAAGTGTTTTATTTACAATAGTTATACGGACATAAAGATACAATTCTGTGACAGACAGACACACTACGTGAGTTAGTTGAGAGAGAATAGGATCTCGTTTGCACCGTTTGGGATTCCATACCGTAATGAGTTGTAGAAAAAACTGTGTAAATTGATGTCTACTCATAATATATTATATGGGCCTTTGCAGTTTTTATAATCTACTTAATTGAAAAACCACGCATTCTCAAGAAACACATCTTCGCCCGAAATTGAATAATAAACTTTACAACCTTGGAAAATGTCCTAAATAATAAAAACAACATGCCGCCTCCCACGTGAGGCTCGTTCACGTCGTTAGGACAAGTTAGCGACACGACACGAAACGTGACGCGTCAGAGATTTTAACAGGGACACTATCACGCTTGTAACCTTTAGGGTATAAAACTCATTTGAGATCTTAGAGTAGAAATCGTGATCTGTAAAATATTTTACCGATCAAGTGAGTACGATAACAGTATGTTAAGATGTTGATAACATGGTAGGTGTTAATACGTTGTTTTTTTCTGAATTGATTCATTGGGTTGAAAAAACTAAGAGGTGGTCTTAGTTCACAAGACCGACCACCTATGATTACGGTAAATAATTTGGTACTAAATGAAAAAAATACCAAATGCATTAGATTCAAATTACCTAATGTTAGAAGTAGCGAATGTGACATCATATTAAATGGAAAAAAACTGGAATTTATTAATCAGACTGTTTTCCTAGGAATCACGCTGGATGAGAAATGACAATTGGGACCACATATAACATCTCTTGCGGGGCGGCTTAGCTCGGCCGCTTATGCTGTTAGAAACATAAGACAGTTAACAGATATAGAAACCGCGCGTTTGGTCTATTTTAGCTACTTCCACAGCATTAAGTCGTATGGCATTTTACTGTGGGGTCGGGCTGCTGACATTGAATCCATTTTTATTTTGCAAAAGAGAGCTGTCAGAGCCATGTACAAGCTTCCTAGTCGCGAATCTCTCAGGGAACTATTTAAAGGGATTAATATTATGACAGTACCTGGCCAATTCATTTATGAAAATATCATGTATGTAATGAAAAATCCACATGTTTTTAATTAAATAAGTGATAGACATTTTAATACGAGTAATAAAGATAAAATAGATCAACCATTTATCAGATTAGCTAAAGTACATACATCATTTATGGGGTACTGTGTTAAATGTTATAACAAAATACCTTGTGATAAATTGCAATTAAATGAAAGAAAACTTTAAATTCATATTAAAGTACACTCTGTAAACAAGCTTATTACAAATTGGAAGATTATATACAATACAGGAATGCTAGGAAACATCATGGTCCAGCTCCATAGGACAATCCAGTCTAGACAAAATCATTCAAACAGAATGATTTTATTTAATTAATTAATTGTATAATTTGTTTTTTTACTCAACTCACACACTGACGACTTATTCCTAGTTAATATTTTAGGAAAATCACATACCTACTTTTACTGTTTGTAAATATGTGAGCACCATGTACCTATCACGTGATTAATTTAAATGTAACATAACATAACATCACGCCTTGTTTCCCCGAAGGGTTGGGCAGAGGTGTACCTATAGTAAACCCACATTTCGCCAGTTATGTTTAAGTAGGGGGGCGAGCCTATTGCCATCTACCGGGCACAAATCCAGACTTCGGGCTGCTACTGAGAAATTCCAGATAGAAAAACCCAATAACACGTTGCCCGACCTAGGAATCGAACCCAGGACCTCATGCTCAGCAGTAGCGATTGCGACCACTAGACCAACGAGGCAGTATTTATATGTCTTTGCTTTATTATAAATTTTTACCAATTGTGGTATAGCATTTTTATTCCTGGTGCATCGTCTTCACATATATAAGTATAATTAATGTATAAAAACTATTGTAAAACATTTAACGTTTTATGTAACGGTGGAGTTTCTTGCCCCTTCTTCTCCATAGGAAGCTAGCTACCTTTGTGAAGGGGCGCCTAGAATCAATCCTATTTTAATGTAAAATTTGACGTTCCAAAGTGCCTTTTTATGTGCCTATTTGAAATAAATGCTTAGACTTTGATTAAACAATTCCTTCTGTCAGTAGAACTCAACCCGAAACTTCCAAGGACGACAACTGTGTGTGCAAGACCCTCCTTGCCCATTGTCATCTAAACCCATAAAAAGAAGGTTCCTAGCCCTTCCTTGAGATTTGTATTGCTACTGTGATCAACCAGCGCGAGACAAGCTAGCAAAATAAGTGCCACTTCTGAGTTGGTCCTTTTTTTTTTTTTTTTTTTGTTCCCGGGGTGGAAAATCCTCATGGATGTCCTCCGCCCTGGGGCGGGCGGAGGGGTCTGTCAGACTCTTACTGACTAAAAACCACCCCGGTGTTCCATCTCACACCTACGCCGGGGTCGCGGGAACACATTATTCTTCCACAACCCCGGCTGGTGCCGGCCCGCTTGCGCGGGCCCCGTCTCGGGCGGGGGGAGTGAGGTGTACTCCCCCCGCAACGTCTGTGAGCGGCGCACGCGGAACACTACGCGCGCCGCCTTCTCGGGTCCTGATGTTGGGGGGCGACGGATGTCCCCGAATCCGTCGCCCCTGGACCCATTTAGGGGGCCGGAAGAGGGCGTTGTCCGCCCTCCTCCGACGCCCGGTGCGTCTGCTGCGGGCCGGGTCGAGAGTCGAGATCTCTCTCTCCCTTTCCGCAGCCTCCTTCTGCGAGATGACTGTTTCGCAGAAGGAAACCACCGCGTCCCAGGACTCGGCGCTGCCGACCATCGAACTCACTACGGTCGGCAGCGACAAGTCACTGCCTACTTCAGTTATGAGGGCACGGCGCGGCTCCTCCCAAGCGGCACACTCTGCCAGCGTGTGCCACGCCGTGTCCTCCCGGCAGTCGACGCAGTGGTGACACCGGGCGTCCGGCTCCCTGTTTATGCGACACAGGTACTTCCCGAAGCAACCATGCCCCGAGAGCACCTGCGTCGCCCGAAACGTCAGGGAGCCGTGCCTTCTCCCGAGCCAGCGGTCGAGCACTGGCCGGATCGCCTCGATGGTGCTGAGGCCGGCGGTAGGGCGTGAAAGCCTCACCCGCCATTCCGCCACCAGGACCTCGCGGAGCTGCAACCGATGCTGCTCGATATGTTGCTGCATCGGTCGCTCGCCCCGCTCCGGCGCTGCCTCGCGCCACCGGTACAGTGACGCGAGCACCTTCGCCTCCAGGTCCCAGGGCGGTGATCCGGCCAGTGCACAACCCACCTCGAAGGAGATCGTGCGATACCCCCGAATGACTCTGACGGCCATCGCCCGCTGCTTGCGCAGGACAGCTATGCTGCCGGCCGTCAGGTCAGACGCCCAGATCGGCGCTCCGTAGAGCGCCATGGATCGCACGATCCCCATATAGAGCCGCCTACAGGCGGCGCTCGGGCCCCCCAGATTGGGAAGCAGCGTTGCCAGCGCCCCGGCCGCGCCCAACAACTTGGGCGCCAGCCGCCGGAAGTGGGGTCCGAAGTCCCACCGGCTGTCGAGCACCAATCCCAGATATTTCATGGTGGGCTCGACAGCGATCCGGACCCCCCCGACCACAATGTGTGATCCGGCCGGCGGCGCCCGCCGGGGGCCATGAAACACCATGGCCTCCGACTTGTTGAGGGCCACCTCCAGGCCGAGGCGCCGTATGCGGCTCACCGTGAGTGAGACCGCCGCCGTCGCGAGCAACGCTGCCTCCCTGTGCGAACTCCCCCGGGCCGTGACCAGCGTGTCGTCCGCGTAACACGTCAGGTCCGCGCCCGGCGGGAGCTCGCCCCACAGCACCCAGTCGTACCCGATGTTCCACAGGAGCGGTCCCACGACCGATCCCTGTGGAACACCGCACGACACTTGGCGCTGGTTTCCGCCATCTCGTCCCATGTAGGTGACACACCTCCCCGCCAGATAAGCCCCAACGATGCGGCGGAGGTAGAGAGGCACCCGATGATAACGTAGTGCCTCCCGTATGCAGCTCCAGGGCAGGGTGTTGAAGGCGTTGGAGATGTCCAAGGACACCGCCACCACCACCCCGCCCCGGGACACTGTTTCCTCCGCCAGGACTCTCACCCTCGACACAGCGTGGATGGTAGAGCGCCCATGCCGAAAGCCGAACTGGCTCTCGTCCAGGTCCGGCCCCTCTCTGCACAAGTGGCCGACGAGGCGGGCTGCGAGTATGCGCTCGAACAGCTTGCCCACCTCGTCGAGCAGCACTATGGGCCGGTACGCAGACGGCGAGTCGGCAGGGCGCCCCGCCTTCCTGAGCAGGACCAGACGTCCAATCTTCCACAGACTGGGAAACTGGCCCCGCTCAAGGCACGCTGTGTAGAGTCCTCTCAGTTGGGGCTCCAACTCCTTCAGAGAGAGGGCCAAAGCCAGGCCGTGAATTCCGTCGGGCCCCGGAGCCACGTTCTTGGCCCGGAGCCGCATCACGGCCGCCCTCATCTCTGCCTGTGTCACCTCTGGGACGCTGATGGCGTTCTCCTCGTCCTCCTCTTCAGACTCTGCGGCTGCGGGCAAAGCCATAGGCGGCGGAACATGCTCCGCTCTCACCGGGAAGAGGGCTGCTACAACTTCCTCCAGCAGCTCGGGTTGGAGACTCTCCGTAAGTGGGGGCGCCGCGGCTCGAAGTTGCCCTCGAACCGCTTTATACGGGCGCCCCCACGGATCCCCGTCCAGAGTCTCCAACATCCTCTCCCGGGATCGCGTCCTCGCCTCGTCGATGGCCAGCCACAGAGTCTGCTTTGCCGCGCGGTACACCTCGTACAGCGCGGCCTCCTCCTCGGGTACCCGACGACGTCTCCTCCGGTAGCGGGTGTACCGGCGTCTCACCGCCACGCATGCGACGCGCAGCTGCGCGATCTCGGCGGACCACCAGTACACCTGGCGCCTTGCACCCTGTGCGTGGGCGCGGGGCATGGACGCGTCGCATATCTGCGTCATTGCCCCGCGGAACCACAGCGCCTCCAGCTCGACGTCATCGGGGCCGGTCGTTGCCGACCCCCGGAACCAGGCCTGAGCAATGGCTGCCTCCTCGAGAAGCTCCCTGTCGATGCGCTTACGCGCCCAGCGCGGGCCGTCCGAACGCGGGACTGATGTCCTGCGGCCGCCAGCGGTCTGGGCGGAGACGTCGAATCGGATATATCGGTGATCCGACAACGTCTCCACCTCCGCGGCGACACGCCAGTCGCGGACACGGCTCGCGACAGCAGGGCTTGCGAACGACACGTCCACTATGGACCCGCCCGCTGCCGCACGCACGTGTAGACCGAGCCCCGGTTCAGGACGACCAGGCCAGTCGTGATCGCCCACTCCTCCAATGCCTCACCCTTAGCATCGGTCACCGGGGATCCCCACGCCGCAGACTTGGCGTTGAGATCCCCGAGCAACAGCACCGGGCGAGGATGGAGCTGGCCCACGACGGCACCCAACTCGACAAGGAACCTCTCGAAGTCGGCGAGACTCTTGTTGGGCGAAAAATACGCCCCAACGACGCCAACGCCATCTGCGAGGGCGGCTACCCAGCCGTGCCCCCGAGACGGGCTGACGAGAGCCCCGCCAATGATGGCCACCAAACCATCCAGATCTCCCACCCAGTTATCCCTGGGCGGGACCCAGTACGGCTCGGCGACCACGGCCACGTGAATCGACCACTCTGCCATACTCTGGAGCAAGAGATCCTGAGCTCTGGCAGAGTGGTTGATATTGCCCTGGAGGAGACGGAACAGCGCCATTTATGCGCAGTCCATCCCCCCCTCTGCAGCATTCTCAGGCCGGGAGTCGGCCGAAGAGGAGCCCTTCTGGCCCCTTCCCCTCCTTTTGTTGGCGGGCACGCCACAGGCTTTCGCCCGCCATCTGTGCCCGGCGGGCCTCCCTGCAGCCGTGCAGAGGCTGCAGTTTGGCGCCGCGGAGCACTGGGCCGCCTTGTGGCCGGGCTGGCCGCAGCGATAACATTCATCGCTGCGGTCCGTTTCGGCGGTACATCGGCACCTGACGTGCCCGACGTCCAGGCACCGGTAGCACCGCATGGCCCTGGGCTGCAGCAGTTTGACTCTTGCTGCAACCCATCCCACCAACAGACGCCCAGCGTCGGCCACCTTGTTCGCTGCCGCCACCGGGCACCTCACCCAAATCGAGCCGAGCCCGGAGGCGTCGGCGCGGATTTCACCTGCCCGCACGTCGTCGGGCGGGCATCCACCGACACGGGCGATGGCCTCCACGACCTCAGCCGGGGTCGTCGAGTCATCCAGGCCGTTGACTCGCAGCTCGGCGGTCTTCATCGGCCTGGTAATTCGAACGTCCTCCGGGCTGAGGACCTCCCTCAACTTGGCGGCCAGAACGTCCGCCCTTTCGCGGCTGGAGGCACCGGACACCTCGAGCAGCCGCGCCCCCGTAACCGCCGGCCTCAATCTGAGGCCGGCGGGACTTCTGAGTTGGTCCTAACCTAACCTAGGAACTCCTAGGTTAGGGCACATCACAAAAAGACGATCACTGAGTAAATTTGCATATCGATTACAAACATCTATCAACCTATCAACTCAACCCATCGCAGTCCACTGCTGGACATCGGCCTCTCCCAGGCTGCGCCACAACACCTTGTTTCCGCATCAAGCCTGCCGCATCCAGTCTGCCCCAGCCACCTTTTTTAAGGTCGTCCGTCCATCTAGCTGGGGGTGATTAATACATGTCAAAAAAAAATACTCCTCAAAGCAGAATGATACGACAAGGATACTTTATACACAAAGTCGGTAAGTTGCTGCAGTGTATTTGTAACGTCTACAGTTACTACGGAGCTAAGTAAGCGAGCGATAACGGCTACTACAGCAGGAAGCAATAACGCGCGCCCGGGATACAGAACCGCGCTTTTTATTTTTACATTACAGTATGTGGTTGAATTAGTGCCCCAGTATTGTTATTTGTTTTAATCGCGACCAGTATTTTCGATTTTCATAAATGACGAAGGTAACTGACATGAACTTAAATAGTTTAGAGTCGGGGTTAAGGCTGTTGTGCCTCATTTATATGTGAACAGCAAAAACAGACTAGTTTAGCTGTATTGCGTGCTACTGAGTTAATAATTTATTTATTTCTCTGTGAGTATGTGGTCACGCAGGCCCAGTGCGGGTTGAAGGATGTCACTTGTCTTCGAATTTTTGGTGTTGTTTGTTTTCCTTTACCGGTTTGCGTGCAGCTATGATGAAATTTAATACAAAATGAAAATTGCATGTTTACAACCTACAACATCTAAGTCGGGGCCGATACCACTGGGCCACTGCTGCTTCCGGGCCCATAGATACCTTATACATATTTTTAATGGTATGGATTCAAAATTATTGTAAACGCGTCGTGTTGCGCTGCGTGGAGTCGCGTAACCTTCCACGAAAACGTCGGTACGCAACACATTTCAGTCAAAACTCTTCTTTCAGGAAGGGTTCTTTCTAGGTATTGAGCTGGAACCCGCACCACAAACGACCCCAACTTGTCCACTCTCAAGGTCCACTTGGTATTGATTATGATATTTTCCACGATACCTTCAGTAATTGTGGAGTGAAACGCACAGCTGCGTCAGCGGTGTTGCAGGACGGCAGCAACATATTGGGTCCAGCCAAAGCAGTCGATTACGGCAAGTGGTGATCCTTTGCTTTGATTCCACCATCACGAAACCCTTCTTGTCTGGCTCGTCTTACTCAGTGGCTCCGGACAAGATACAAAAACTATAATAAAACAAAAGGGGATCTTAGAACAGCAATGCACTTTCTCCCAAAGTGCATTGCTGTTCTAAGATCCCCTTTTGTTTTATTAAGTTATGAACAATCAAATGACGAACTACAATAAGAGTATAGTAGGTAAAGCTCTAAAAAGTACAAACTAGTACAAAAAACAAAACCTCCAATATTCTAATCATTGGCCGTAAAAACAATTAGGATTACCTACTGAATGAAAACCCATGAACACAATATATCATTACATAAAAAAAATAATTAGGCTTTTAGCAAAAATTTATATCTTTACAAAATCCTCATTCCCTTTTAATAAGCCTTGAACATGAACAAGAAACCAAAGGCAAGAAAATAATTCTCATTTTGCGTGTACCAGGGAAATTGGCCCGCAGTGTACCACTTCGGGTTTGTCTTACAATTTTGTGCCTTCGGTGCCAGCCTTTTGTTGAGTACGATGAAAATAGCAATTAAGCCGTCTCATATGAATTAAAATAACGCACCATTTTTTATAGATGCTGAAATATTATAGTCTAGCATATATATTTAATTTAGTTGGAATAACAATGAAAATAAAATTGCAGTGGTTTAGGAATAAAGTGTACTTTTATTTAGAAATTGGATTTAGAGAGATTCCTTTTTTTTGACAATATTTATTGTAATATTGACTCGGTAACTCTTTTTCATCTATTGTACATCTTTTTTTTTGTCATCTTTCATGACATGGGCCTTTTTTTTTTTGTCCCGGTGTGGAAAATCCTCATGGATGTCCTCCGCCCTGGGGCGGGCGGAGGGGTCTGTCAGACTCTTACTGACTAAAAACCACCCCGGTGTTCCATCTCACACCTACGCCGCAGTCGCGGGAACACATAATTCTTCCGCATCCCCGGCTGGTGCCGCCGGAGTGAGGTGTACTCCCTCCGCAACGTCTGTGAGCGGCGCACGCGGAACACTACGCGCGCCGCCTTCTCGGGTCCTGATGTTGGGGGGCGACGGATTCCTGCGGCCATCACAAGGTCATCAGTCCACCTTGTGGGAGGCCTTCCAACGCTAAGTGTTCCGGTACGTAGCCGCCACTCCAGAACTATTCGGCGCCATCAGTGATCTGAGCTGCGAGCAATGTGCCCTGCCCACTGCCACTTAAGTTTTTCAATTCTTCAGGCTATGTCGGTTACTTTGGTTCTCCTGCGGATCTCTACATTTCTGATTCGATCACGTAGGAAAACTCCAAGCATAGCCCTCTCCATTGCCCTTTGGGTGACTTTTAGCTTTCTGAAAAGGCCCATTGAAAAGGTCGCTCAGACCACGTTTCATTACCATAAGTCATCACTGGAAACACTCACTGGTCAAAACTTTCGGCTTGAGACACTGCGGTATGTGGGACGAAAAGATATTGCGTAGCTTCCCGAACGCTGCTCAGCCGAGTCGGAATGGACGATTGATCTCTTTCTCGAAGTTGGACCTACCTTTTTTTTTTTTGTTCCCGGGGTGGAAAATCCTCATGGATGTCCTCCGCCCTGGGGCGGGCGGAGGGGTCTGCCAGACTCTTACTGACTAAAAACCACCCCGGTGTTCCATCTCACACCTACGCCGGGGTCGCGGGAACACATTATTCTTCCACAACCCCGGCTGGTGCCGGCCCGCTTGCGCGGGCCCCGTCTCGGGCGGGGGGAGTGAGGTGTACTCCCCCCGCAACGTCTGTGAGCGGCGCACGCGGAACACTACGCGCGCCGCCTTCTCGGGTCCTGATGTTGGGGGGCGACGGATGTCCCCGAATCCGTCGCCCCTGGACCCATTTAGGGGGGCCGGAAGAGGGCGTTGTCCGCCCTCCTCCGACGCCCGGTGCGTCTGCTGCGGGCCGGGTCGAGAGTCGAGATCTCTCTCTCCCTTTCCGCAGCCTCCTTCTGCGAGATGACCGTTTCGCAAAAGGAGACCACTGCGTCCCAGGACTCTGCGCCGCCGACCATCGCATTCACGACGGCCGGCAGCGACAGGTCGCTGCCTACTTCGGTGATGAGGGCACGGCGCGGCTCCTCCCAAGCGGCACACTCTGCCAGCGTGTGCCATGCCGTGTCCTCCCGGCAGTTGACGCAGTGGTGACACCGGGCGTCCGGCTACCTGTTTATGCGACACAGGTACTTCCCGAAGCAACCATGCCCCGAGAGCACCTGCGTCGCCCGAAACGTCAGGGAGCCGTGCCTTCTCCCGAGCCAGCGGTCGAGCACTGGCCGAATCGCCTCGATGGTGCTGAGGCCGGCGGTAGGGCGTGAAAGCCTCACCCACCATTCCGCCACCAGGACCTCGCGGAGCTGCAACCGATGCTGCTCGATATGTTGCTGCATCGGTCGCTCGCCCCGCTCCCGCGCTGCCTCGCGCCACCGGTACAGTGACGCGAGCACCTTCGCCTCTAAGTCCCAGGGCGGTGATCCGGCCAGTGCACAACCCGCCTCGAAGGAGATCGTGCGATACCCCCAATGACTCTGACGGCCATCGCCCTCTGCGGCTTGCGCAGGACAGCTATGCTGCCGGCCGTCAGGTCAGACGCCCAGATCGGCGCTCCGTAGAGCGCCATGGATCGCACTATCCCCATATAGAGCCGCCTACAGGCGGCGCTCGGGCCCCACAGATTGAGAAGCAGCGTTGCCAGCGCCCCGGCCGCGCCCAACAACTTGGGCGCCAGCCGCCGGAAGTGGGGTCCGAAGTCCCACCGGCTGTCGAGCACCAATCCCAGATATTTCATGGTGGGCTCGACAGCGATCCGGACCCCCCCGACCACAATGTGTGATCCGGCCCGTGGCGCCCGCCGGGGGCCATGAAACACCATGGCCTCCGACTTGTTGAGGGCTACCTCCAGGCCGAGGCGCCGTATGCGGCTCACCGTGAGTGAGACCGCCGCCGTCGCGAGCAACGCTGCCTCCCTGTGCGAACTCCCCCGGGCCGTGACCAGCGTGTCGTCCGCGTAACACGTCAGGTCCGCGCCCGGCGGGAGCTCGCCCCTCAGCACCCAGTCGTACCCGATGTTCCACAGGAGCGGTCCCACGACTGATCCCTGTGGAACACCGCACGACACCTGGCGCTGGTTTCCGCCATCACGTCCCATGTAGGTGACACACCTCCCGGCTAAGTAAGCCCCCACGATGCGGCGGAGGTATAGAGGCACGGGGTGGTACCGCAGTGCCTCCCGTATGCAGCTCCAGGGCAGGGTGTTGAAGGCGTTGGAGATGTCCAAGGACACCGCCACCACCACCCCGCCCCGGGACACTGTTTCCTCCGCCAGGACTCTCACCCTCGACACAGCGTGGATGGTAGAGCGCCCATGCCGAAAGCCGAACTGGCTCTCGTCCAGGTCCGGCCCCTCTCTGCACAAGTGGCCGACGAGGCGGGCTGCGAGTATGCGCTCGAACAGCTTGCCCACCTCGTCGAGCAGCACTATGGGCCGGTACGCAGACGGCGAATCGGCAGGGCGCCCCGCCTTCCTGAGCAGGACCAGACGTCCAATCTTCCACAGACTGGGAAACTGGCCCCGCTCAAGGCACGCTGTGTAGAGTCCTCTCAGTTGGGGCTCCAACTCCTTCAGAGCGAGGGCCAAAGCAAGGCCGTGAATTCCATCGGGCCCCGGAGCCACGTTCTTGGCCCGGAGCCGCATCACGGCCGCCCTCATCTCTGCCTGTGTCACCTCTGGGACGCTGATGGCATTCTCCTCCTAAGTTGGACCTACCTAACTGGACAATTTGTCCTAGGCGAACGAATTCGTCCACGACTTCGAGTGTAGCGACTCCGATCTTCATGAGAGTGGGTGTTACATGGGCATTTGACATGACCTTTGTTTTTTCCATGTTCATTTTAAGACCCACTCTTTCGGAAGTTCTACTGAGGTCATCGAGGATTAC
Source organism: Dasypolia templi (assembly GCA_963555695.1). Taxonomy (NCBI): domain Eukaryota; kingdom Metazoa; phylum Arthropoda; class Insecta; order Lepidoptera; family Noctuidae; genus Dasypolia; species Dasypolia templi. The sequence goes on from OY743144.1 coordinate 3,583,376, forward strand.
ACTGAGGTCCTCCATTGTCTCAGCCATGACAAAGTATGTCTTCAGCAAACCGAAGGTGAGTGATGATCTCGCTATTGATGTTGATGCCTACCCCTTTCCAGTTCAGAACCTTGAAGACATCCTCCAATGCAGCGGTGAAGAGTTTCGGGGAGAACACGTCTCTCTTGTCTTACACCTCGCTAAAGAAGGATAGGTTTCGAGGTCTGATCCTGGATTCAGACTGACATAGTGGCGTTTTTGTACAGACACTTCAGCACCTCGATGTACCGATAGTCAATCTGGCACCGTTGAAGAGACTGGAGTACAACCCATGGCTCGATCGAATCGAAGGCTTTCTCGTAGTCCACAAACGCTAAGCAGAGAGGCAGGTTATTCTACTCGGTCTTCTTTTAACCTGCCGCAAAGTATTTATGTGGTCTACGATGCCAAAGCTTTTACGGTATCCGGGTTGTTCGGGAGGCTGGAAGTCGTTAAACCTGCGCTCAAGACGGTTCGTGGTGACTCTTGAAAACAGCTTGTAGATATGGCTCAGAAGTGAGTGGGCAGATGGAAAAGTATCACCACACCCCTGTTCCATGCCTGCGGCGTTTTACCCTCGAGTGTGTCGGAATTAAACAGCTGCTGGAGAGCCTTAAGAACAGGTTTTCCTCCAGCCTTTAGGAGTTCAGCCGTAATTCCGTCTTTCCCAGCGCCTTATTGTTTTTGAACTGCTTCAGAGCCATCCTACTCTCGAACAAGCTGATGTCCGGGATGTCTTCGCCGCCTTCTATACCGCCGCGTACGAACTGTTATGTCAACTCATACATTTACTCATTTACTCATTTTACTGCTTAGTGGCATTTCAAAACTATGCAACGTGTTAAATGACCCATCACATAGCCGTCAACTAAGCAATTTTGCATAAAAATTATTGCTGTGAAACGAATTTTATTTTTTGTGTGAAAAATCGCTGTTTTCGGTACGCGTAACGCACGCAAAACATTGTGCTCATGGGTATTTGCAACGGTATAGGGGTCGTGGGGGTATTGAAAGATGTGTGACAACATTAAAAACTTGTTTTCGTAACAAAACATCAGTTAAGTTGTATTCAGTATTCAGTAGGTTGTAATTTTGACCTTCAATCTCTCCGTAAGCAGAAGGTTCTAAGTTAAGGGAAGGTTAGGTAAAGTGCAAAAAAAAACAAATACGAGAAGTATAAGTGTCTCAGGGCTTCATTAAGGCTCGTGTAGACTGGCGCGACACGCGACGCGAATAGCACGCGAGAGGTTTTTAGGAGCCTTTAAGTGTCTTTTTACACCAGTTATAACACTAAGTGTTATTAAGTTTTTCCATCGGGAATTACTCAGTAGCAACCCGGTCTGGATTTGTGTACGGTTTATGATGGCATTAATCTCGCTCCCTGTCATTACATAGGACTTAAACATGCTGGCGAAGAATGGGTTTACTTTTTATGGGTGGACCTGCCTAACTCTTCGGGGAAATGACGATCAGCCTTGAAAATCTAATTTTCAATGACCATCGGTACTCCGCCTGTGATTCGTAAGATTTTCTGGTGATTTGAAAGGCTTTGTCAGTTATGCGATTACGTTTTTTTATTTTTTTACCGATTACTTGTCTTGATTTCCGATAAGTGTGATGTACAAAATGCAAAAGTACGCCTCGTTAACAAAATTCCTAAATGGGGTTTCGTTATTGGTTGTAGGAAAATTTGTAGCCTCCAACGATTATTAAAAACACTAGTAAAGTTTTGAATAAGAAACCAACACCCTTTTTCAAACACCTGAGACACTGTGATAGTTACCGTACTCCATTTATGCTTATATCTACCACAAGCAAATACTAGGCATTCAGCAAACAGATTAACACGCACCAACTTCTTGATCACTCACCCTCACACACTCACACACCAACACGCTCACACACCCACACGCTCACACTTCCACACACTCCACTCGAACAGTAAAGTGTAAATTATTGTCTTGTTTTAGTTAACGGGAAAGTATAATTAGGCACGTACTTGCAGTGGACACCAGCATGTCATTTCTGTAAAAATCTCACCATGAAGACTTGCGTGGAGTGAGCTGTCAGTGTCATCCCGTCTTGGTCATTCCCTAGCATCAGTGGCACTGACAGCTCACTCCACGCTCACTTCACCTAAGTTATCATGGTGAGATGGTTACAGAATAGCACTACTGGTGGCATGAAATACATGCTTCGGCTTAGCTTAGGCACCAGTCTCCCACTTTTTTTCTAAGTAAATATATTTATGTATGACACAAAATCATAATTAAAAGTTATTTATTCAGATCAGGCTGAGGCTGACCTATCAAATAAATCTAGAACTCGTACGAAAAATGTTGACAACAAATTAGTTCACGATAGTATTGTGTGTGTGTGGTATAGTATTATAATAAATAAACGGATTATTCTGGCACAAGAGAGTTCCGTACACAATCCATCATACAGGAGATAGTGTCAAATATATTTCCTCTACTAATAAAATACAACTTGGGTTTGTCTGTGCGTTATTTGATTAACAGGAAAGGCTTGTGGCATCGGGATATTCATGATATTTAATTTGGTTGCGTCCACGTAGTAACTATTAATATCAGTAACAAGCATCCGCCTCAGAATATTATTTAAAAAAAACGAGATTTTTTCCATGTTTTTGCTAACCGGGGCGGAGACAAATCCAAAAAAAATGACGATCATTAAAATTGGTCCAGCCCGTCTTGAGTTATAAATGGTGTAACTAACCCGACTGTGTTTTATTTATATAGATACTAGCTAATATGTGTTGCAATGCCTTTTGAAACCTTTTCCGGCACGCACACAACAGCTTACCAAAGTTTCAACACAATCGGTCCAGCTATTTTCGAGTTTTACCGAGACTTAGTTACAACAGTTGACTTTTATATATTAGATGAAGCAGCAAAGATGTTTATACTTTTGTGAGCACCACTAGATATTTAGGAAAAAAAAAAGTTTATTTGTATGACATTGACATTGACATGAAAAATGAACACAAAATAAAACTGCTAAAATATATGTCATTTCCCCAAAAATAAAAACAGAACCCAGGGGTGATGGTAGTTTACGCATAATTCTCACATAAATAAACCTCCCTTTCACTTCTTATCTCGTGCATTTGAGCACCATACGACACAACCACCCCTTACCCCTTTATCTCAAGAGACTGTTACTTCAGTTGAGTAACAGTTTCTTGAGATTGGGGGTCATGCTGCCGCACTCAAAGACGTCACATAATGATAATCAATCCTAACTTTTACCCGCCAGCATAATTGGAACTCTGTCAGACAAAAATATGTCAGCATAGTCTCAACTTTGTTGTCACATAAATTAAGGTCATAGGTATTCTGACCTGTGTGATGATATTGTTCAGAAACAGGTGCGTAGTACCAGGACCAGCGGGGTAATTGCGTAACACACTAACATTAGGAATTGCTTTCATTTTGACAGTTCAACAACATTCATTGCGTTGTATAAGTTGTTGAGCAGACGTGTTTTTCGAACGTACCGGGCCACTCAGAAACAATTGCGAAAAAAGTTTTTATGTATGAGATACTGGCCAGTTAGCCAGAGCAGGGGGTAAACAAAGTGTCTACGGCGGAGTGGAAAAGTGTTTTTTCAGACGCATGAAACTTTAAATAGAGGCTGTTAACTTTAAGTGGAGAGTTCTTTGAAAAGATTCAAAAAATAAAAATAATTAAAGAACATTTATTTTTAGTTTTTTCCGGAATTGAGTTAATGTCTTTTAACGAATGCAAACGGGTGCCACGAAGTGGTACATTGAGTTTACTCTCTTAAACACCACATGACGTACAAATAATATTCTTTATTTACCGTTTGACCTTCCGGCAAGAATTCCGAGTGCACAACACCGCGATAGTCAAAGAAAACAGTCAACATAACTTTGACTTTTGATCGACTTTGGCGTGGTTTTTGGTTTCGGTCAGTTGGAAAGCGCCACTTCGAAGCTTGTTGACTAGATTGCATGTCAAACTCGTAAACCCACGTCTCGTCACCAGTAACAATGCGGTGAATTGACTCGTTGTAGCATGTCATCAGCCACTCTTATGCGATTGAGTTTTTGCAGAAAATTCAGGTCTTTTGGGACTAGCCGAGCGGCAACATGTTTCATACCCAAGTGATTATTTAAAATTGTGTGGACCCACTCATGAGACACAGAAATAGCCTCTCAAACTTGATTGAGAATTTTCAGTCACTATTTCCTTCAATTTTGTGATGTTAACTTCAGTTGGAGACGTTGATGGCCTACCAGAGCGAGGCGAATCTTCCATCACATCTCGACCGCTTTTGAACGCTTTGTACCACTCATAACTACGTGTTTTTGATAAAGTTGATTCACCGTAAGCTTTCTGTAACATTTTCAGTGACTCCGAAAACAAAATTCCATTCGCGATGCAAAATTTAAGACAAAGCCTTTGTTCGATGTTTATGTCCATGAAATTCGTAATACACACTAGGTATAATCATACTAAAAACAGCACTGTATTTAATCTAAATAACAGATGCAATTCAAACTCTGCGCCAAATTGGAAAATAGTTGTGCCAATCTAACAACAACAAAAAAACAAAAGTCATTAACTTGGAACCATATACAAATCATCCATTCCCGATACTTTTTTGACAGAATATTATGAACGTAAACGAAGCAAAAAGAGTATGTAAGCACCGTAGTTGGTGGCGTCCTGTCTACGTAAAAAAAGCGTGAGTTTTGTTTAATATACTTAGGTATATTTATTAATTAATGTGAATTACTTTTATTCGAATTAGTTTATTCCTGCTCTATGACACTGTATCGAATATTGAACAAGTAATGCCAAAATTGTTGCTTTGTAGAACGATATAACAGTTTATCGTGAGTGTATCGAGGTCGATCGAGGCTTTCACGTAGCTCTAATGTATAATCCAATCAACAGCAATAACATCGTAATAACTTACTGTTTTATTGAAATCCTACTGCAATAAAAAATATTTATTTTTGTCAAACGTGCTTGGAAATTCGAGCATTATTTTGACAACCTTCTTCGAGATAAGTCGAAAATGCTGTTCTGGTCTACTGGATACATGCGAGCAGCGGCCGGCAATGTTAATCGAACCTTATTTTTCGTGTTTAGCGGCCGAATAGGTTACTATGAAAACTCATAAAACTGTCGCATAATTAAAAAATGGTACGATCTTTTTACTGCGAACCATTGCAACCAAGGAGTAACTTATCATAGATTTTATATTATTCTGGAACTTGCTTATCAAATAGAGCTGTATAATAGTGAAAAAGAAACAAATTAACATATTTGCGCTTGAAAAGTTATCGTTGCTTAAATGATAAATGATTTTATTTCTGTAAGTGGGTTTGTACAAATACTTTTACAGGTCAAACATTTTTTTAAACTAGATGAGGTCGGCGTTTCCTATTGACTACTCTGAGAAGAAAGGCCGAAACAAACTCAGAGATCACAGTCTCTTTTAAAGTTCAGACACCCAGACCTTGGTTAGATCATGTTAAGACTACGTGGATTGATGTCTGAAATGGTCTTTTGAGGAAAGAAATACACAGATTGAGTGGACCAGCCCAGTCAGTGCACGCATTTGTCAGTAATCGTACAGCTCAACTCAAAACATAAGGAGCTCAACGAATCGGCGAACAATACCAAAGGACGGACATTTGGGTAGGCTGCTTTAAGTACTCAAACTGCCAGATATAAAAAATAACTGAGATGGACAACATATATAAAAATATTACCCAGTAAGTCCTCACACGAAATTAAAATAATAATAATATTTTACAAAGTAAATACTCATGTCATTGTGTATATAATAATCATGAAATGTCAAAGTGTATATAATATAAAACAAAATTTAGGTACCAAACAAAAAAACCTTACTCAATATGCAAAAATTGGAGCAGGTAAATTTTTTGTATTTGTTGTTTGTCATTGATTCTGATAATTTATATTTAAAGAGAAAATAACCATACAAGCCTTGGCCGCACCCAGGCATTGATGGACTCAGAAAATGTGTGCCTCGGCTTCTCGGCCTTCGGCTCGGCTATCAATGCCTTTGTTGTCGGCCGCTGCAGTAGTGTACCATAAAACGAATTCACCTGGGTATAGAACGTGTAGATCAGCGAAGAGTGATTATATCATTATGCAAATTTTATGACATCATGCATGTACTTTCCTCATGATCCATCTCGAAAACTTAAGTATTACAAACATTTTACCTCCAAATATTCAAGCCACAAACACTATAAAAGTTAGTAAGACCAATGTTACTGAAGACACCGCAAGTTGGCTGGATTACGGGCTGTTGCATTGTTGCTAACTAGTTTCTAACTCATGTACTAACTATTTAAGGGGAACATACGGAATATGATTTTGTAAAACATGTTGGTTCCACAAGAAGGTGAGGAAATATTTATCATCATGTTCGTATCAGCGTATAGACGTCTACAAATGGTTATAGGCTTTTCTAAAAAAATCTTTTCTAAAAACGGCCGGTCTTCCACTGCCTGCGTCCACCGACTTTCCGTGATCTTGCGTTGCATGTTGTTTTTGGTTGTTCTAATTATGCCACAACCATTTGAATCTGATGACATTTCAGTCATCTTTGGCTTAGCTGGCTCATTTTGTAGCTTTCGCTCTATCAACAACTGGTATACCAGTGATTTAAAATTTTAAAGCTGGCTTCGCATAGGTAGCAAATCTTTTAGTGTTTCCGATATCACGGGCAGTGGACACCACTTTATCAGGTGGTGAGTCGGCCATTTTATCCAAGTACATGTTACCTTACATGCTCGCCACATTTAGCCGTCGTAAAAACTTATCAAAGATTATATTCATTTAGTATAGCACAAAGTTGTAAGTCTCACGCATCGCTCAACTTTGTATGAGCTAAATAGAAGGTACCAACTTATGAAAACTGTACCGTAATCATTTTACATGTAAAGTAGGACGTGATATTAGTTTCCAAGCTAACGGGCTGTAACATCTCTCAGGAGACAACTGTAGGTAGTTTGCGAGCTTCTGAGAAGGACTTCAATTGTTTTCCTTCATTTCTTTAACAGAAGTACCCAATCTCGCGACAGCTGAAATACAGAAACAATTGGCACCCCGACTATGCGTACGGAAATGTAGACATGAGGAATATGTATATTTCGTAATAGTCAATGTTCTGATGGCCAAAAGCCTCCAACAATTTCTCATGAGGCTGTTTTAGGACAACTGTATGAAGGGCAAGCACTGCCAACCCCGCCTTCAGGATCAAGATTCTGAAGGCAGTTCTCCTTGATACGACACAGATTGTGAGGTTCTTTTTTTCTAGAGTCTTTATTACCGCTCCGGTTGCTTGGGCCCAGTTTCTGACACTGGAGGTCACCTTCACAAAGTTTAGAAAAAACTACAGTCTTCAGGTAGCTGCTTGGAGTAGAAAGTTTTGCGAACATAAAAATAAATGTTCTATTTAAATATTTTTTTAAAATTCTTTTCCAAGTACTCTTCAGTAGCCTTTATACAAAGTTTCATGAGTCTGAATCAGTTTCCGAAACACTTTTTCCAGTCCGCCGTAGGCACCGCGTTTACAACCTGCTCGAACGCTGATTGCGCGCATCTTCCAGCGACAAAAATGTTAATCCTTTGAGCAGATTTTTTAAATTTCGAGAATAAAAAGTAGTCACACGGTGCTAGGTCAGGGCTGTAAGGAGGGTGACCCAGGAGTTTGACCAGCGTGCTGTCCAGGAAGTCCTGCGTTTTGAGCGCGGGGTGCGAAGGCACGTTGTCGTGGTGGAGCAGTAGCCCGCGGACCCCTGTGTTTGGTAGTATACCATGCAGCATTGATACTTCTTTGGTTATTAAACTCGATTAGATTTTTCACTACTAGCACGTATTCTTCCGTAACAGCCGAAAGGGCGAAAACTTATATCTTCATCCCCCAAAGTTAGTCGACCGAGCTTGAATTCGTTATACCAATAGAACGGTTGCCTTAGTAGGTCCATCCATGAATGCCATTTGAAGTCTATCGTACGATTCGTCCGGTTTCAGGCGACACTTAAAATCGTAAAAAATCATAGCGCGAAAATGTGCCCGGCGCAGATCCATTTTTTGATGAGACACGATAATTTAAATTAGCTCGCAAACATTGTGGAGTGTTTTGAAATTGAAACGTACCTATTTTTATTTACAAATAATCATATTTTCAAAATAGACTATAATTGGCCAGTCTCTCATACATATAAACTTTTATTCACAATACTTTCTGAGTGGCCTGGTGTGTTAGATTTGTGTTTGATTGTTTCAAATGTAATATTTTTAAAAAGACGTTGCCGTCTTTTTAAAATTGCTAAAAAACACATTTGAAATTTGTGTCCAACGCAAAACCTAAAAGTCTTCTTTAAAAACTTTGAACGAAATGCATCCCAGTTATTTTCCGTTAAGCAAAGTTTTCCAAACAGTTGATACGACAGAAGAGTGCAAGGCGCATTCGAGTGCGGAGCAGCGGTGTCTAAGGCGTTCTGCTTCCTTTATGAAATCCTACGTGGGAATTTTGGGAAACTGTTATTGCAAGATCTGGTGGGGTCCCAGTGCAAGATAGAATCGTAATCCTTCTATAAACTTCTAAATGTTATAAACGCGAAAGTAAGTTTGTTTGTTACGCTTTCACGCTAAAGCGGCTGATCGGATTTGGATGAAATATGGCACATGAGTAGACCATGCCGTGGAGAAGGCTATAGGCTCCTTTTCAACTAGTAGAATATAATACATTGTTGTTGTTGTAAGTGGTTGTTTTAGCTAGTCAAATAAAAAAGGTAGTAGTAAAAATGGTGAAGTCTCACTATTTTCGAAACATACACACAAAAGGAGAGAATGTCTAATATTGGGCATAGCCCTACCTAAAATGTACAGACTAAAACACACATATGTACCTACGTCTCAGTAAGCTAAAAAAGTTATTATTCTCTTTTCTTTACCAATAATTCGTGTAAGATCACATAAATACCGAAAGTCATGAACACAAAAATATTGTAGGTATCTAGGTTTCGTTCAAATCCCATGCTGTGTTTTGTTATAGCCATTTGTATTTTATGGTCTTTACCATCAAAAAACGATAACGCGATATTTTTTAATTTTTTTTTGTTTGTCATCTCGCAGGTCAACCTATGAGGTTGTCGTCTGCTTAAGCGGACTTGCCTGTGGATTCCCTAATAAATTAAGGCCTCCAGCCAGGACATAAACTTATATACTAACTAAAACTAAGCGACAACGCTAAGGGCACCCCCTGTGGGGTCCGAACCTCGGCTTAGGGCGTCGCTGGAAGAGGGCAGCAAATGACTAGCTGGATCAGGAATGATATTATTTAGGGACGAATTTAAAGCTACAGGCTCAGCGGCGCGGGCTGGCTCGAGCAAGGGTCGGGAGGGGCGTGGATTTGGGCGTCGCGGCGGGCCTCGGCGGCTAGGACGGTAGGACGGCGATCGGGTTTTGGGCTTATGAAGCGTGCTGGTGGCCTTACTACTCTCCTGGAGGAGGGTAGTGGCGTCGTCGGGGGCGATTAAGGTATGCCTTGGTCGGCGAATACTACTAATATGGGAGGGAGTGTAGCGGGCGGCCGCTGAGATCAAGGGGTTGGGGTGTTTTATGCCACAGTCAAAGAAACGCTTCGATAAGCGTTTCATGAACCGGTTTATGGTAGGCATTTTTAGGTCTACGTGGAGATCTATATTTCGGACATAGTAGGGGGCACCCGTGACCGTTCTAAGGAAACGGTTTTGGAGGGTCTGCATCTTATGGAGATGACGTGGGTGAGCGTGCGCGAATACAACGCAGGCATAGGTCATGATGGGACGGATGACTGCGGTGTAGATGCGCAGTTTGCATTTAAGTGACAGTTTGCAACGGGCTGTCAGAATAAAGTGGGGTCTACCAAGAGCGAAAGCGGCGCGCACGCGAACAGCCTTAATGTGCTGTTTAAACGTTAAGTTTTGATCAAGGATCACGCCTAGGTATTTGGCTGGCTTCTCCCAAGGGGTTGGCTTGCCGTATGTAGTGATCGGGCTGGGAAGGGGGGGTGGGACTCGACGACGTCTTGAGAAGAGAACCGCCTGACTCTTATCGGGGTTGACCTCGATTCTCCATTTCAGGAACCAAGCGCCTAAGACGTTTGCGGAGGTTTGGAGAGTACGAGCTATAGCGTTGGGACAATAACCGGTATCGTAAACGGCAGTGTCGTCGGCGAAGAGAGCCAACTGAGCCTTTATACTCTGTGGGATATCGCTAGTAAACAGCGTGAAGACTAGAGGAGATATAACGGAACACTGAGGGACACCGGCGCGAATAGGGTGAGGGGACGAGAGTGCACCCTCTATGCGATAGCGGAAGGTGCGATTCGACAAAAAGTCTCGTAAGATGAGCACGAGACGATCTGGCACTCCTAGTTGGTACAGCTTGTATATCAAGCCGTTGTGCCAGACTTTGTCGAAGGCTTTCGCTATGTCGAAGAATAGCACGCCGTCGTCGCATTACGCTGCAGACCAGCGCATAAGTGCTCTACTATACGGTGGACCTGGTGGATACTCGAGTGTTGGGGACGTAAACCGAACTGCTCGTTGGGAATGAGGCTCTTTGCTTCGGCGTAGTCTTTGAGACGCTTATAAATAAGTGTCTCGTAGATTTTGCCGAGAACATTGAGTAAGTTAATAGGGCGGTAGCTGGAGGGCTCAGACTTTGTTTGCCTGGCTTTGGGATACCGATGACGGTGGCTTCTTTCCATGCTTGTGGGAAGATGTTGTTGCTCAAGGCGCCATTGAAGATGGCGGTCATAAGCAATATGAGCGGGGCAGGAAGGAGTTTGTATACCTTATTGGTAATACCATCCGAACCGGGGGCCTTACGAGCGTGGAGCCCCTTAATGATGTCGTGCACTTCGTCTGGAGTGACGGGAGGCAGAGGATCATCAGAGTCTTCGACGGGAGGGAGGGAGGCTCTCCGTTCGACTTCAGCGTCGACCTTGTTCAGGTGAGCTTGGTCTACTGGTTGTGAGCTTGGTCTACTGGTTGTGAGCTGGGAGAACATTGGGACTCTAGGCTGTCAGCAAGACATTCAGCCTTGTCGGGACTGTCGAAAGCGACACTATTGTCGGGGCGGATGAGCGATAACGCGATACAGAATAATGCTTGTTAATACTGCTCAGCGGCAGCTTGTAAGCTGGCTGAGATTTTTTTCCTTGATATTTTCTAAAAGTTACTAGTAACGGCAACCGACCACTTAAAAAAAAAAAGTTTTTGAACTTCCACCCGGTCGCTAAAAGCTGATGAACACAAAGTTAGAGACTTGTGTTAATTGCTGTGGCTGACAACAATACAAAATCCTAACAAATTACTTGTTGAGAGCTTGAGAATTAACAACAGATTAAATTAAATTTAATAGATATTTAACGACCGGACCATAAAAAGCCCCCATGTCATAGAAAATACAAACATTATTAGATCTTAAATATTTAAGTACATTTCTAAAATCATCAAAATCTAAAGACGCCTACCGTGTCTATCTCAGTAAACGCATTGTTATTCTAAACTTCGCAATTAATTTTGATACGCTTTTCACCATTGGTTAGAAGAATGGTATTAAGTTTTACGTGCGTCTGTGATTAAAAAAATTGCTGTTTTTAATGGAAAATTGCAGTACTGACGTGGTTGAAATGTATGGAACAGATTTTTTTTATAACGGACGATAAATTTCGACGCAGGGGGAATTATGTACTAAGTACATGGTAATAGGTGGGGCGGCCATGCCTCCCTCAAAAAAAAAGTGTCACCATCATCGATAAACAACCTTTTTGCAAAAAAAAAAAATACACTGCAAGTGGGAACACACCCCATCACCATATAGGGATGTGTGAATAATATTAAAAGTTTGTATGTTTAACAAAACGCGGCTCCGCAGATATAATTTGTTTCCTTGCAAACATTTTGTATGTTATTGTAACATTATGTTCGCAAAAAGTGGATTACGCACAGTATGTGTGAGTTAAGAACTTTATTCTAGAGTCGTAAATGTAGTTTGTGAGACTGGAGTTTCTTGTAGATCCTAAATCAAACTGTAATTGTCCCACTAATGGACAATTAGGGCTATTCTCACACAGATAGTATAATAGTCATATATCACCACACTTGATCAAGACCATTACCACCATCACACCACCACCATTTATTCAAAGTAGGCTGAGAATCAGTACTTTTTGAACGTCAAAATAATATAAGACAGTCCCCGAAACGCCCGCCCTTCACCACTTCCTAGCACTTTAAACTCCCCACCAGCATCTGACTTTGATATGATGTACGTTGTGATCCTTGATCAGTGCTAAAATGCAGAGTAAAAGCCTCTTCTCAAGCAGAGAGAGACCAAGCATTTATTAATAATACGAGTAACCACGTTTGCTCCGTCACGGCGATTTTAGATCATTATGAACTCGAGTTCTCAATCGCACTTCATCTGTGATGTTTGGGACAAGCTTAGAAAATCCATGAATTAGTTTTTTATTTTATTTCCAATTCATTTATTTTCATAGTAATTGCCCATCTATAAGACAGTTAAGGGTGTTCTCTATACAAAAGAAAAGGCTTTATATGAAACACTTGATCAGTGCTATAAAAGTTCCACTGCACCGAAGCCTCTTCTCATAAAGAGAAAAAATAAGCATTAAAATAATGTTTATTTTGACAGGGTTGGTGATTTCAGACCATTAACACTTCTAGTTTTATACTCACGATGTTTTCAGTTGCTCTTCATCTGTACTGATTACAATAAACGTTTTTATTCTTACGTTTTAATTATTTTTCCCCGCTTTTTGTATAGTTTTGATTTGGTTTAAATCCGTTTTGGATTAACTATAACTCTAACTATCCTAAGTAATATTATAAATTCGAAAGTAAATTTGTTTGATTGTTACGCTTTCACTCCAAAAAGGATGAACGGGCAGATTTTTATCATTGATCTCAAACGAAGTTGCATGAAACAGCTACCTAGTAGATTATAACCCTCGAAACAATCGAAAACCAAATAGATATTGCCGTCAACCATTCCTCGCCACCCTAAAATGCAAAACACTTCCAAACAACGGCGTCACTACTTCCACCACAAAAGAATAATAAAACTATTCCCTAGAAATCGGCACACACTTCTACCGAAAGCAAACAATAACAAATATTTGCATCAAAGCAAAAACGTTTCTCGTACTACAATATTTGCCATCCCTATCAGGTAAACAGTCTCGAAAGAAAAGAATCCAGTTAAGCGTGAAATAGGGAAATTCCTTATAGAATGTTCGCGGGCGGGTCGACGTTGATACATCGTAAAGAAGATGTGCATGCAATCTCGAGAGTGTATTTACTTATGGGGGCGTTCAAGGGTCTATGGAAGAATTACAATAGGTCTAAATAAGAATAGAAATGGGCTTTGAACGGGTCGGGCGGGACACTTTTATTTATTCATTTGATTCTCACTTACATCTATGTCGATCTTGATGGGTGACGTCTGCAGCCAAGTTTTTAATGAAATTCGATTTAGTTTTTCGGTCATCTAACGGTACAGAGTTTTTTTTAAATGCCAATGAAACTAAATATAAACAATACCAAATCTCACAAACCTACTCAAACAAAAAACCATAGTAAGCATACAAATGTGAATTATGGGTTACACAAAACATGACTGTTATTTCCCATCGATTGCATGATACGCAAACTAAATTATAACATAACATCACGCCTTGTTTCCCCGAAGGGTTGGGCAGAGGTGTACCTATATACCCACATTTCGCCAGTTATGTTTAAGTCCCATGTAATAGGGGGCGAGCCTATTGCCATCAACCGGGCACAAATCCAGACTCCGGGCTGCTACTGAGAAATTCCAGATAGAAAAACCCAATAACACGTTGCCCGACCTGGGAATCGAACCCAGGACCTCATGCTCAGCAGTAGCGACTGCGACCACTAGACCAACGAGGCAGTAGCAAAATTATTTTACAAATGAATACAATATCAACTTGTGTCCCAATTCGCTGCTATAATGGGTTTAAAATTTTAATAAGAGACTCCTAAGCTAACTTCCAATTAAATTATTGGCCAAGTTTACCTTATGTAAATTTTCGAAGCAGAAACAGCGAATAAGGATGTGTTTTGTAGGGAACTGAAAGCGGAGAATGTTACTAAACTTTGATGTTAGTTGTAGCATTTATCATGACATCTATCTCTACTCTACGAAGAGAAGACAAAGCACTTTCTCTTTCTTGAATTTTGTCATCGCGCCGTAGATTTTTTTCCTACAATATTTTATTTTGTCTTCCGTTTCTATAGTGGGTTTGCTATGCATGCAGCTGGTTTGTAAGTAGTTTCAACAGAGAAGCAAGTCAATTTATGCCCGAAGTGTGTTTGCGATTAAGAGTAAAGTTATGATGTTTTAATGTACCTAATAATGCGCGTTTTTATCATTTCTGACGTGGCGTTATTGACGTAGACGTCCACGTCCACGTCAATAAATATATCGAGATACGTGCACGTTATAACGTTATTGTGGACGGAAATTTAAAAACGTCGTCATAAATTTTCATACATTTTACTTCTCATATGTTCGGTGGACGTCCACAGTATTATCAACACAGTAGTAATTATATAAGCGCAAATTAACTTAATTGGTAAGTGATTCAAAGATATCAGGAAGCTGTAGCTAACTAGAGAAAATAATTCCTTCTAAGATCGAGCAAGAATTTCAATTGACATTTTATCTACTTCGATTAATGATATTGTTGTTTTCACATGTACTTAAACCCACAGGCTGAAGTTGTACTCACAGTAATTAAGGAGCTTTTCCCCGAACTTAAGTCCGAAATACTGGGAAAGAATTCTTACCAGTTTCTCTCGCTTCCTATTAAATGGGACTTATGTTTGTAATTGTGAAATACGGCGAAATATGGGTATACTACATACGAAGTATTAAGTATAACCACATTAATAAGTAATTCGAAAGTCTGGCTTTACGAGTTTTCGAATTACTTTTACCCGTCTGCCCTCAGAAGGTTGCTAATGTTTTTGAAGATGTACCGTGTATGTGTCTCCTTAGTATTTCATCAAATATTAATTCGCTACCTCTCTTCCACTTTACCTCCCTCCCAGTTATTCATTAATACTGGTACCATCGTCGATGGAAAAGTTTCGGAGCCCTTATAGTGTTTGAACGAAGATAATGATATTTTGATCAAAGTTAAACCTTATACAATCATTTTAATAATGCCAATTAATACTTTGGCATTTCAATATAATTCTCTGAAATGTTATTATAATTAATTTAAAATATTTTTGGAAGGTTGATTTGATTAGTTCAAACGATATTACTGTTCGTGATAAACTTTATGTTGATAAGTATCCATTACAGGTACTTGGTATTATTAGTATAGACTCAGATGTTATTTCATTTTAGAAGATGTTAATCGGTTTCATGTACCTACATTAACATTAACCTAGGCGAGCGTATGCTCAATTACTACAACACTAAATTTTTTACCAAACACGTATTTATGAGTGATCATGCATAAAAGTATAACAGAATTTCTTGAAAAAATCGCAGGTTTTTTGTAAGAAAAATGGTCCCCTATAGATCATTCAGTTCAGTAGTTACACATTGTATAAGAAGCTTATCTTCCTTTAGCAAAATGCAATGCATGCAAAATTATATTTGTCTACATTTTCTAGAACATTAAGAGCTCCTACATGTTTTCCGGCATATTTTTATGTTGTACGTATACGTATTACGTAGCGAAGTCAAAATGTAAGTCCCAGGTATGTCTTCAGGCAATGTTGAGTTATCCTTAGGAACATGTAACATCATGAAACGAGCAAAACGGAACACCTATAAGTAAGACAACGTGATTTCTGTGAGAAGGAACAGTCTTAATTAACATATTAATGTAGGTACATTATAATTATTCATTAGACGTACCCCAATTCTCTATTTCTAGCAACACAAGCCATGTACTTAATAAAATATTCCATCAGCAAACTTTCATATATAACACATAAGTGAATGAATTTGCAAAAATCCTTCCTTAGGGTGGATTTTGACACTGACAGCTCTTGAACGCGTTTTAGATGTGCTGAACGCGTTCAGTTTCATTGGTGAAATCGGCACTTAGTGCTCAACTTCGTTATAAAATTAACTGAGTGGCAATCGCCATATTTTTAAGAACGTTTGCATTCTAATTAGTCTCAATCTGCCAAAAATACAATAAATTTTTGACAAGTTTATGACATTGGTTGTCGCTATGACATTGCGACTAGAATTTGAACGTTTTTTTTTTAGTATGCGAATATTTCCGTACGCAAAATACGCGCATCGATGTGGAGTTGCGGACACCACCCCGTATTACCTAAGTACGCGAATATTGGCCTTCTGTTAAGAAATATACTATGTTTCGTGGTTTAAGCTATGCGTTGTTTCTCAATGAGTTTATTTAGGATTTTTGTCAAGTTTATAGTCTGAGTAATTCTAATTGACTGTATCGGGATTGTAACAGTGCCGTTTACGAGTATAGAGACTGAAAATGTATGGGGAGATAACTTGAGCTTTTAAACGTTACACGAAGGTGGACTAGTGAGTTATACTTTAACGTTACGTAGGTAGATCTTTGAGATCGTAGAGGTTTTGTTATCTATCATCTTACTTCGTATTTGTATGATAACAGTAATTAATGATAATCACGCAATCTATAAGTATGTTTAACATATAATAGTGATAGGGTCACAATTAATAAATAATATAATAATAATGTAATAATAATTAAAAAAACAGCTAATAATAATAAATTAAATAATGGTAACACCGTGTCAACAAAACGTCTGAATTTCCCATTTTCCCTAATAATATCAGTGAAAATAATTTTCACCAATTATTATAATTGTTTTTCAATAGAAACCAAACCTGAAACTTGAAAATTACTATAAAACAAAAAAAGAGACCATACACATAAAAATTTAAGAAATTTTATCAAAAACTACAGAATCGGAGGTGACATGACACATGTCACCTCCGATAGAATAACATGAACACGAACGAAATTGAAAAATGAGGAAAGTATGTTGACAAGATTAGCCGCACGTTGAGCACGCCCACCACCTCCCGACTCATCGCTCAGCTCCGCCTCGCCGCCGTCGGCAGTGCTGGGTGCACTACTGTGAGCGCTGTGACGACACCAGCCGCGGCCCGCCCACGACGTGGTGGCGTCGTGGGCGGGGAGAAATACTCGTCGCTCGAGCTGCTCGTCGACGAGGAGGACGCCGGCCGCCGAACGGCTTAGGACCTCGAGGCCCACCGGCCTCTGATAGGGTCCCAGCTCCCGGCGGAAGTGTGCAGCGCATGAGATGGACACGATCCATCAATGAAAACGTCATGCGCTCATACTATGGGGCTCCAGAGGGGGGAAACAATCTGACCGCGTACCGTGTTCGGATGCTCTCTCTTTTTCAGGTGCTTGAGCCTGCTGTCAACGTTTCGGCACAACGACTGTCGCATCAGGTGCGGGTCATCCAACATAATCGTATGTTGGATGACACTGTGCTTGATCACCTGCGAAGTGAAATGCAGAGTAGCCATATCATCGCCCCCCCGTCGCAGACTGTTGTGGTACTACCACAGTCCAACACAAATCAAGCTGACGAGGGAAGTGATGATAGGGCTACAAACGTAAGTACCCAGTGCAATGAGGAATTGAGGAGTGCTTTGGAGTGTGCGATTCGGGAATAACGGTTCATGTCGCCCGAACTTAGACCACGCTTACCTCGTTTGCCCATGCATAACAAAAATAGGTCGCTGGTGGCGGTCCTGGATTCGCAGTTATCAAACTATTTTGATGACTGCGAAGAACTCACCGATACTCATTCGATTGTGTACTGCGCGGCTGTAGCGGCATGTCGTGTAGCTTACGTCAAATTTGCTAATGCCAATGACTCTAGAGCTACGCTACCGAAACCAACCGTACCAGCCTGGCAGTGCAGAATTGAGCACCGTATTAGTGGGGCCAGAGCGCTCATCGGCATACTAATCTGCTTCAGAGACGGCAATACTCGCCCAAGAGTGATGCGCTTTGTGAGGCGGGCGTTCTCAGGGACTATCTGTCCTGCGTCACAGAGCGCATCGACTTCCTGAAGCAGAAAGTGTATGCATGGGCTAACCGTATTCGTAGGTATAAGCGGCGAGTAGAGCGATACACTCAGAATCGCACGTTCCAGAGCGATGAAAGGTGGGTTTATAGGGGTTGGGAGCGACCGAACCAAGGTGTGGCTTACACGTGCCTGCCAGATGATGATGCCATGTGTTCTTTCTGGCGCAGTATCTGGTCGGTGCCTGTCAGTCACACGGAAGGTGACTGGACTCGGGAAGTCGAGCGAGCCTGCAATCCAATACCAGAAATGGGGGCTATTACCATCTGCCTCCAAGATGTAGCTCGTGCAGTCCGTACGTTGCCTAAATAGAAGTCTCCATGGCCGGAAGGGCTGCAGAACTTTTGGATCAAATGGTTCACAAGATCGCACGCTCGCTTGGCGGCTCAGTACCAGACGGCATTGGACTTTGGTTCACCACCCCAGATCCTAACAACAGGAATTACCCACCTACTCCATAAATCAGGTAGCACCGCGGAACCCAAAAATTATAGGCCGATCACGTGTTTACCGACGGTCTATAACCCATATATGCCCAGAACTATTTTATGATTCCGATTTTGATAATTTTCAGATGTGTATAACTTGATAAACCTTTTTATTAGTATTTACTAGTTTTAGTAAAATAAAATAAAAAACAGTAATTATTTTATAGGTGTTCGAAAACGAAACAACGGGCAAATATCCTACATTCGTTTTATGGAATTAAAACAAATATGTTATAATGAGTTTATTTATTATATATCCACAGGAAGTTGTAAAAACTAAGAATTAAATGCAGAGAAACATTTAGAATGTAAATTGACTTCACATTTTTGACAAAAAGTGACTGTTAGGCTTTTACAATAGGCACATCGCAGCCGACTAGGCGCCCTGCCGATCATGTGCTCAGCGTTATGTTTTCGTACTGATGAAGGTACATTCGTAGATGCCGTTTGCTAGGTCCTGGACGCTGCTTATTATTGCCATACTTTATGCAGTAAGGTTCGGGCAATGCTACATCGAAATTCGAGCGTATCTTTAGAAAAATTGCGAGCTACCAGGGTAGCATTATTGACCGCAACGTCTACCAACCAGAAAAGCAATGGAATATACCACTTTTTGCCCCTCATTGATATTCGATAGGTACCGATATTTGCATCCAACCGATCAACCCCTCCCATAAAACGATGGTATACAATGTTGGGATGTGGCACATTTACTCTTTGTTTTTGGGCAGCTGAGTATCTCCTTGCAATTCGTATAGGCTCCACGTCGTATTCACTGGATAACAGAGTTACTACACTGTTATCATTCCAGCGTACTGCACAAATGCCGTTGTTTAGATCGAGCCGGCTATCATGGTAACCTCGCTGTACCTTCTTGCGCGACTTCTCATCTTTCAAAGGACACTTCTCAGTACGATTACCACGAACTGTACCCGTCACTAATATTTTTTATTCTTTCATTGCTGTCATCA
Organism: Dasypolia templi; assembly: GCA_963555695.1. Classification (NCBI taxonomy): domain Eukaryota; kingdom Metazoa; phylum Arthropoda; class Insecta; order Lepidoptera; family Noctuidae; genus Dasypolia; species Dasypolia templi. The sequence continues at coordinate 3,603,079 of OY743144.1, forward strand.
ACGGTAATCCTGTGAAGAAGTTGTCGATGAAAACTGAGAATCTTGTTTCTACGTAGATGTTCTGAATCTCAGTCATTAGTTTTTGCACAACATGTTGTCCTAACCCAGTACTAAATGTTTCATAGCGGCCTTGATACGGGTCGGCGTATAAGCATCCTAAGCGCAAGGCCGCAATCCACGTCTTGAAGCCAAATCTAATAGGATTTCCCCTGAGAGGCTGCTTACAACCGTGTCTACCATAGTAGTCTTTTTGTACTGCATAAATAACAGAGTGACGGACAATGTGCATGATAACTTCGTGGCTAAAAAACAATTCAAAGAAATTGACTGGTTCTGAAGCATCGGACAAGGTAATTACTGATCTTGGGAAGGGTGCGATCCACTCATCATGATGTTGGGGTAAGTCTCTCTTCACCCATTTTCGGGCTGCCTTAGGCGGTGGAGGCGGCGGTGGAGGTAGAAGCGTTGGATTATCTATAGATCGCGATGGCGGGCCCCGCTTACGGGTTGATAAAGACTGTGACTGGCATGACGTACTTGGGTGTGAAACTTCTTCTTCCGATTCGCTGCCATCACTGATATTTGTTCCACTTAGTGTCAGTTCAGCAGGTGCCAAAAGTTGACGACGTGATACATTTTCAAACGTAACATTCGTTTCGTCCCCGAGTAAGAATCTGACACAACTCCATTACCTGGAGGGTCAATGTATATGTCAGCTGCAGTTACTTCATCATCCGAAGCTAAGTCATTGATTAAATCAACGATTTCATTCGTAGTCAACTGTGTGTTTCGCCTAAAACCAAAAAAACTGATTTAGTACAAGTCTCACCTGTATATCTGCCCGACGTATCGTTTTCGAAACACGTAAGTTATACAGACAGTATAGGTATTTATAAATTATTATTTACTCATTCTAAATACACGAATAAGTTTATAATGTACCCAAATTTACTATAAACCTGTGTTAAGTACAAATATTTACTCAGTAAAACAGTTACTTACTTTTTTCTGGCAGACGACATGATTTTGGCGCGATGCAAAACACGACACAAACTGCATTGCCCAATATTTGAATCAAATGTCAACGCTGCTCAAAAATCTTTGTTGCAAGTAGAACCTACTTCCATAGTCCTGCGATAGATGGCGTTTTTTTAATATTTTACTGCAATAACAAACGATTCAAGATGGTTTTCTGAAAGTACTACCTCTGTTTCGTTTTCGAATCAATGGGCATAGATGGGATAAAGTGCTTACATGTATTTTGAGAGCTAAAATTAACAAACATATAGACATCAACTCCATCATGTCTGCCTCTCAAAATGGATGTAGGAACGGGTCCCGCGGTACTAAGGAGCTACTTCTCATTGATATGACCATTAGCCAACAGGTTCGTCGTTCCCGAAAGGATCTGTCGACATGTTGGATAGATTACAAGAAGACCTATGACTCGGTGCCACATACGTGGCTCATGACGGTGCTAGAGTTGTATAAAGTAGATGCAACTCTGCGCACCTTCTTGATGTCATGTATGGGGCGATGGAAGACGGTCCTTCGCCATCCAGGATGTCGGAATATCCTGAGGAATAGCGAGCCGATAAGGATCGAGCGAGGCATATTTCAGGGCGATAGTTTGAGCCCGCTTTGGTTCTGCTTAGCCTTGAATCCTCTAAGCACACTGCTGGAGGATTCAGGTCTAGGCTATCGGCTGAGGAGAGGTGGTCAGGTTATATCTAACCTTCTGTACATGGATGATCTAAAACTCTTTGCTCCCAACAATTTGCAACTAATGGAGCTACTGAAAGTAACTGACACTTTCAGTAGCGCCATCGGGATGGAATTTGGTGTGGACAAATGCGCGGTCATGCATGTAAAGCGAGGGGAGATTGTGGAATCCTTGGGAACCCAACTCTCGGATTCCATAAACGTCAGAGCCCTCGTCCGCATCCGAAACCTATAAGTATTTGGGTATGTCGGAAGCGTTGGGCATCAATGGTAATGGTGGCTGTCAGGCGGAAACAAGGTGCGCGCCTTTAACGGTTGGGTCATGCCCGTTTTGTTTATGTACTCTTTTGGCATACTCAAATGGACTCAGACCGAACTCGACGCCCTGGATAGGAGGGTTCGTACACTGCTGACTGCAAACCGAATGCATAGACCAAAGAGTCTTTCCGGATCTTATGAAACATAGTAAAGTGATCCCATTGTTCAACCGGTGATAGTAAAGAGCTCAATAATTATAGGCCCGTGTCAATTCTCCAGTTCTCAGTAAGGTGTTTGAAAAATTGATGCTCAATCAAATGTTACGTTACTTTAATAAAAACTCCATCTTGCATGAACATCAGTACGGTTTCACTAAAGGACGTTGTACCACTGACGCCGATGTCGCTCTAATAAAGAACATTTTTAACGCCTGGGAGGAATCACAAGATGCCATTGAAATCTTTTGCGACCTCTCTAAGGCGTTCGATTGCGTAAACCATGAGACACTTCTGCTGAAACTGGAGCACTATGGGATTAGGAATGAAGCTCTTGATTTGCTAAGATCATACTTGAAAGATAGAAAGGTTAAAGTACAAATAAACGGCACAAACTCATTAGGATCTGAAATGACAATGGGCGTTCCTCAAGGTTCGATATTGGGTCCATTCCTCTTTTTAGTTTACATCAATGATTTACCCCAGTTACTTCAAAATCAACCGAAGATTGTGTTATTTGCAGATGACACTTCATTGATCTTTAAAATAGACCGAAGGTCACAAAATCTTGACGACGTGAATAACTCTATTCTTCAGGTCCAAGATTGGTTTACGGTAAATAATTTGGTACTAAATGAGAAAAAAACCAAATGCATTCGATTTAAATTACCGAATGTTAGAAGTAGCGAATGTGACATCCAATTGAACGGAGAAAAACTGGAATGTATTAATCAGACGGTTTTCCTAGTAATCACGCTAGACGAGAAGTTATAATGGGGACCACATATAACATCTCTCGCTGGGCGACTAAGTTCGGCCGCGTATGCTGTTAGAAAGATAAGACAGTTAACAGACGTAGAAACCGCGCGTTTAGTTTACTTTAGCTACTTCCACAGCATTATGTCATACGGCATTTTACTGTGGGGTCGGGCTGCTGACATTGAATCCATTTTTATTTTGCAAAAGAGAGCTGTCAGAGCCATTTACAATCTACGTCGCCGCGAATCTCTTAGGTAACTATTTAAGAAGATTAATATAATGACGGTGCCTTGCTAGTTCATTTATGAAAATATTATGTATGTTAGAAAAAATCTGCATCTATTTAATAAAATAAGTGATAGACATAATATTAACACTAGAAATAAAAATAAAATAGATCAACCATTTTTCAGACTATCTAAAGTACACACATCTTTTATGGGGTACTGTGTTAAATGTTACAATAAAATACCTTGTGAAATATTGCAATTAAATGAAAGAAAGTTTAAAACTCATGTTAAAAAAACACTTTGTAAACAAGCATATTACAAATTAGAGGATTATATCCTAGATAAGAATGCTTGGAAACATGCTGGTCCTGCTCCATAGGACAATATAGAGGCTAGACAAAATCATACTAGTTGCTTATTGTATTGTATAATCTGTTATTTTTACTTTACTCACACACTGACTTATTCCTAGTTAATATTTTAGGAAAATCATATATTTTTACAATGTCTGTACATATGTGAGCACAATGTACCTATGACGTGATTAATTTATCTGCCTTTGCTTTAATTTTAATTCTTTTTACCAATTGTGGTATAGTATTTTTATTCTTGGTGCATTGTCTTCACATATAGAAATATAATTAATTTATGCAAAATATTGTATAACATTTTAAAAGAGTAACGGTGGAGTTTCTTACCACTTCTTCTCCATACGAAACTACTTTTTGGAAGTGGCGCCTAGAATCAGTTCTATTTTTAATGTAAATTTTGACGTTCAAAAGTGCCTTTATAGGGGCCTATTTGAAATAAATGCTTTGACTTTGACTTTGATCACCCACGGTCATCGGTAATGAGACTGTATATCCCGCGAAAGTGTGGTGGTCGAGGCTTTTTAAACGCTAAGACCCAAAACAATCGCGAAATATGCAGTCTCAGGGAATATTTCCTAGAAGCCGACGTGGGGATGCATCGTGATGTGGTCGCGGTGGACAAGGGCCTCACCCCGCTCTCCTTGGCTAAAGAGAACTGGCGCAAACCTGTAGTGCTTGACACCAATGATCGCATGGAAGTATGGCAGAGTAAGGAGCTTCACGGACGCTTTTTCCGGGCCCTACATGGACCCGATGTAGATCTTCTAGCGTCCGTAGTCTGGCAGCGTTTTGGCGACCTCTTTGGAGAAACCGAAGGTTTTGTCTGTGCAATTATGGACGAAATTATGATGACGAACAATTACCGTAGATTTATTGTGAAAGACGGAACGGTTGACATCTGTCGGGCATGTCACCGTCCGGGGGAATCAATGAGACACATTATCTCTGGTTGTTCTCGTCTAGCTAACGAAGAGTACTTGCATAGACACAACCTTGTAGCCAGGATTATCCATCAGCAACTTGCTCTGAAATACAGCCTTGTGGAATCGGAAGTGCCGTACTACAGGTTCGTGCCCGACCCAGTTCTCGAAAATGGAAATATCACATTGTACTGGGATCGATCCATCATCACTGACAGGACTATTGTTGCCAATAAGCCTGATATAGTGGTGGTGGATCGAGTAGAGCGTCGCACAATGATTGTTGACATAACGGTCCCGCATGACGGTAACCTCGTGAAAGCTGAGAAAGATAAAGCAATCAAGTATCTAGATTTGGCTCGAGAGGTTGTCGACATGTGGGATGTAGACTCAGCAATCATTGTGCCGATAGTCGTGACAGCCAATGGCGTAATAGCCAATAGCCTCGACAAACACCTGAGGAGGCTCTCGTTGGGCAGCTGGATCAAGGGCTTGATTCAGAAAGCGGTACTTCTGGACACGGCTCGCATTGTCAGGAGGTTCCTCACTCTGGAGCCCTGACTGCCGGTAGCTTGGACCCTGTTCCCGATACCGGTGGGATACTATCCCCTCCGCCGTAACGCGAATAAAATACACGATTAAACGTACGTACGTATCGCGTGCGACAAAATCGCGCGACTTCCCCGGGTTCACTAAATCTACGATATCTCGGAATATGCGCATCGTAGCTCGACAATCCCTACGTCTATGAAATGGTTATTAACTAAGCTATCTGATTTTATATGGTTTAGTATACTTTTACCTAGTAATTTATTGATAATAGTAAGTTGAAAGTAGGCTGAGTGACTTTTTCCCAGTTTTCCGTACAAAAGTCGTCATATTTAAAAAAATAAAAGCATTGTTTCCAGCAGTTAGTGTTTAATTTACCTATAGACACATCATATTCAACAATCAATAAAAAAAACAGACCTCTCCGAACACTTTATACAAAGGACTCGCATTACAATAACAAGTCTCAAGTGGGCGACCCGAGCCGATTAGAAAAAAATAGGGTATGTTTACACATTCATAACGGGAAGTCATTGAGCCGAGCGGCTTATGTGTTTACGTTATTGCTTATCTTGGTTCACAAGTATAACACATACAAAGCGTTAGCTCTTAGAAATGTTTAGTTTACAATGAGTGAGTCACAATGCAAGCCCATAAAAAAGGCGTTAAAAAAGACCCTTTTATACTTTGAAACAAAGAGTAATTATTATTGCATTTATTTTAAATCTGACTATGCGTTCTACACTAGTAGGATATTTACTAATGAAAAAACAATACACAATGGTATGTTGCCTAACGAAAACATTATCAAAATAAACAAATGAAAATCATAAAACACGCATTTTTTGCACAAAAAGTAATAAAAAATCAAAGGACACAGTACAGGAAACAACTAGAACGTCAAATCTTAACAACAATGAAACACAAAATTAATATCATGCGATTTTCAAACAGGTGTGGGTTATTTCTTTTTAGTATGAACTTCTTATGTTTTTTTTTTACTTTTTACCTAAAAAAAAAAAAAAAAAAAACGCAAATCACGATAAACTTAAAAGTTTAAAGTCTCCATGGGCGTAACGGTAGGAACAGGAGGAGCTTCTAGGAGGTCGTCATCTTCCACGTCCAGTGGCGTCTCCCAGAAGCTCCTCAGCGCCCTTGGAAGTCCCAGGTACGGCACCACATCGTCGTCATCACTCGAATCGGAGTCTGCTTCGCTTCCTGTGTAATAAATAATAAGTAGGTAAAACATCTGTGGGAACTTGTTTGCCCCTAGCCCCATCCCGACCTGAAAAAAAATCAGCAGCTACTTACCATAGGTGAGGTGCTGGAACATGTCCTGATCACGCAGACCCTGTCGAGGATGCTCGATGGGTGCCGTCACACATTCCTCAAACCTGGTTAAAAAGCAATTAAAAAGATTAAAAAAACAAAATAAAAAAACAAAAATAAAATAAAAAATAATTATTTTTCTTCAAGTCGGTCAAAAATATGTTACTGATCAGTGTCGGTATTGTCGATACTGTGTACAATTTAGTAAAAAACATGGCGTCGGTCACGTGACATAAACACCGAATGCCTGACCGTAACCGGTCTGATTAAGTCCGCATCTTTTTTTTCAATGTTTACCTTTTTACATTTAAATAATTTCGCAAAACTACATTGTATTTCACTATTTAAATGGCTAATACATACGTAGTAACGTATCTAAATCATGTTTAGACAGACATTTTGCAGTCAATAGTGTATTTTCTACTCATAACGAGTCGAAAAGTACAGCCATGACGCGCGAAATTCCTAACTGTTTTTGTTGAATTAACAAGTTCAGTCCTAAATCTCTAAACATTACACAATGCTGCTATTAAAAACTGTTGATTACTTACCCGTCCATGCTGTTTAATCCTTGAAAGGTGTATTAATAGCTTCATGGTTATTAATTTGGTTGTTGAAAATCCGAGTTTTGAAACGAAATGGACGCGTCACCGTGGCCGTCATATTTGAAACATTCCGTGTCAAAACTGTCACGAAATGTTTAGCTTGCGTTTTGTATGGCTAGCCTACTCTATTACCTACACTCTGGTACAAGTTAGAGCGAGATAGGTGGCCGGGCAGAGACAATATAGCGGTATGATGCTGAGTACACACACGCGGACTTCTCCTGACTTTGTACGAATGTTGACCTTTTTTGACGCGGACTTCTCCTGACTTTGTACGTTCCAGGGGATAATTTTTATATTTTTAAATGTTTTTTAATATTTTTTTAAAATATTTAAAAATGTAACTTATAAGTTTGTCAAATTTAATAAAGGAGATAGTAATTTAAAAATGATAATTTAAAAATACAACAAAAACCCATATTCAAAGAAAACGATATAAATAATTGAATAAACAGGTTAATTCATATACAAAAAAAATTTCATTAAAAGTACATTTTGCAGATAAAATACAAAATATTAGTTAAGCGAAATGTTATTATCATATTCGCGAGGTCCTGACTCCTGAAACAGGGCTTCCTCTCTCCGACCTGTGGTGGCATCTACACCGCCACATGCGAACAACGCATCACACTGACGTCACACAAATCCTGCATCGCGCAATCAAAGTTTACCGCGCAGCTAGCATATATACAACTGCCTGACAACAATCATCGGGCAGTTGCCCACTAGATACGACATCCATCTGGTCAGAGAATCCATTCTTTTCTTAAGAGTATGACTGAACTTAACACCCTGTTCCTCTTATCTCTTCATACCCTTTTGCTGTTTTTTTGCATTATGGACCCTGTAGGGCTACAGAGTCCATAATGATCTACATTATATAGTTACCACCTAAGTGCACATTATGGTAAAGCAATAAAGATGTGTATTTTCTGTAAAAAGCTCACAAATGCAATACAAGTCCACGTTGCGCTAGTACAATTCCTAAAAGGATAACCTGGGTACGGTTGTAATAATTTTCCGTTCATCGCCCATAGCACTGCCATTGTGTCTATATATAGAGGTACAATCTGTATCCGGAACTACCGGTTGGATTTGTAAGCGGGCAAGCCTTTTTCGCCTGGAGGCTTACATTTAGGTTTTAAGTTCTGTTTACATTTTTATTATTTATTTCTGCTGGAGTATAGTTTACAATGTTTTTGTTGGTAAATTGGCGTGTACTAGCTGACCAATAGCAAATAAATGAATGTAATATTTTGTATTTCGTAATTTTAATTACTTACTATTGTTTATAACTGAACCGACAGCTGTGCTGCTGGGGAGTTTGTTGCGCCACTTCTTCTTTCCAGCTACAGCATTAGGAAGTGATGAAGGGCGGGCGTTTTGAGGGAGTCTTTAATAATTTTGACATTGCAAAAGTGCTGATTCTCAGCCAGTTTGAATAAATGACTATTGATTTTGATTGATTTTTGACTCCTACCGAGTAAGCCGAGTTAAAGAACTTGGCTCCAAAAAAGCTCCGCTTTAAGAATTTCATTTTCATTTTGGTAGGCATTGTTTTGTATGGTAATGGATAGTATGAATGGATGGTCCATTCATACCATTACCATACTAAACAATGCCTATTAACAGCCTATCTAAATTGTTTTCTGAATTATAAAGTAAGTATGTGGCGATTCAGATGTGATTAAAAACAAGAAAAGAGAATGGCGAGATTGCATGTAATTTGGGACCCATTGCTAAGAGTTAAGTATATTATGGAAACTTATAATAGTCAAAGCACGACGTTAGACTAACAAAAAAACAAATGATAAGTGGGTTAGAGAAGTCGGGAGAAAAAATCCCATCCCGACCCTTGCTCGAGCCATCCCGCGTCGCTGAGCGTGTAGCTTTAAATTCATCCCAAAACAACATCAATCCTGATCCAGCTAGTCCTTTGCTGCCCGAGTTCGTACCCCACAGAGGGTGCCCTTAGCGTGTAGTCGCTTAGTTTTTAGTTAGTATTTAAGTTTAAGTCCTGGCTGGAGGCCTTAATTTATTAGGGCAACCACAGGCAAGTCCGCTTAAGCCGACGACAACCTCAAAGGTTGACCTGCGAGATGCCAAACAAACTAACAAATCGGGAGAAAAAATATATAAAAGTTAGGAGATTATAACTTAAAATTACATAAAAGTTTTGGGACTTATTGGTTATCATTTAATAGTAGAATGGCTTATTTATACATATTTACTTAAACTCATACATATATCACGTGGAGGTAGGCATAAACTACAGAACGCCACTTGCTACGATTCTTACATACCTACTCATTCATTAATTGTTTCTGTCGGTGAATGTTGCACAATAATGTAAATAGCTGTTGTTATATATATCGGGATAGACCCTCATCAGCGTTATTACATTTGCACTTTGTAAGTAGGCGTGGATTGTCGGGCGAAGAAAATAGAGATACTAGTTACAGCACAATCACTTTATTTCACTCACAATTTCTTATAAAATAATCACCATGAAATAACCTGAAGGCAGAGGTCCGACATATTAAATGAAAGTATGAAATATAGCAGTAACCAACTCTTTTATTCCAACAGCTTGTTAATTAATTAAATAGATCGCTATAACAGCTCTAGGCGCTACAGCAGGTGCAGGGCCGAGCCTGCCACAATAATGATCCCTTCCAACGCTGCGCACTCGCTTACATAAAATGGCCTGAGTAGTGTGGAGAGTGGGGAGGTGAATGTGCCACTTTGCACAGCTTAACTCGGCCCGCTGCACGTCTGTTTACAAAGGTCACGCCAACACGGCCATACTGACGTGCGGACGTCCTCGTACGCCTAGTCTCATCAAGCATTATCTAAAATGACAGAACGTTATTACTAATGTTCGCTCATCCTGACTAGCAATCTGGTCCGGATCATCCCTTCACAGTTTGCTACTTACTCTAGACCGCTCGACATCGAGCCTTCGTGATTTATCCTAATAATAGCAATCTGGACCGGTTCACCCCTTCAGAGCTTGCTACTAATACTGGACCGTTCGTTTTTGAACCTTCAGTATTCATAATTTTTTTTTACCTTTTTTTTTTGTTCTCTGGACCAGTCATTGCGGACTCTACAGGGTTACCTCATATGCTAATTATTAGTTTTTATTTGAATTGTAATAATAGACACAACTTAGACACTCCACTGAACGCGTAGCAGGCCTGTGTAATACCGACCGAGTCTCAAGTCATAAAGCCAGCAAATCGTCACTTCAATGTTCATAAGCGTTCGATGGTGTCATGTCACCGAATGTGTCGTAGCAGACACATTAATCATGTTCATAACACTAAACTAACAGCGACAACTATGAAATCTAAATTACAATAATTTTAGCATTAAAGCGCCGTCACGGCCAGACCGACATTCGCGCGTCCTTGTGCGTCTCCATCCTCTTATGTCGCCGTTAGTAACCGCGGGCCCATTTTTCTGTAAAGAGAATAAAACTGGTAGATACATTACTTTTTACGCTCGTCCATCAGTGACATACATTACAATGTTTTATATTCCCACAAACTCAACCTTTAGGAGCTGACCCGGACAACTGAAATAGGCGTCCCTCCAACTAGCTATCTCGCCAAATAACATGGACCGGGCAACCCATCAGCGTCGCTCCGAACACTCACTATTACCACCCACACATATCTCCATTGATCTCATAGCCTCTCAGACTAGACGATCACTTTATAATATGATCCAGAACATCAGCCTGCATATTCCAGTTCTTTAGACCACCCAATAACACACATCATAGGACGTCAACCCGCATGAGACGGTCCCTTATATATTCCTTTTCCGATGCCGAGAGGTTTCCAGAGCTGGTGGTTAACGTACGTGAACTACAAATAGACAATACATCACTGCCACCATCCGACGACACCCATTCCACTCGTCAATCCCGATCTGCCGCACATACCGAACAGCCGGAAAATCTTCGCTTCAATGTGCATAAGCGTTCGGTGTTGTGTCATAGTGTCATGTCACCGAATGTGTCGTAGCAGACATATAATTCATGTTCATGACACTAAACTAACAGCGACAACTATGAAATCTAAATAACAATAATTTTAGTATTGAAGCGCCGTCACGGCCAGACTGACATTCGCACGTCCTTGTGCGTCTCCATCCTCTTAAATCGCCGTAACCGCGGGCCCAATTTCTGTAAAGAGAATAAAACTGGTACATACATCACTTTGTACGCTCGTCCATCAGTGACATACATTACAATGTTTTATATTCCCACAAACTCAACCAGCTATCTCGCCAAATAACATGGACCGGGCAACCCATCAGCGTCGCTCCGATCACTCACTAGTACCATCCACACATATCTCCATTGATCTCATAGCCTCTCAGACTAGACGATCACTTTATAATATGATCCAGAACATCAGCCTGCATATGCCAGTTTTTTAGACCACCCAATAACACACATCATAGGACGTCAACACGCATGAGTCGGTCCCTTATATTATCCTTACAGTTACTTTAGCTCACAGATTCGTACCAATGTTACCTTTTAATTACGTTTCTTCACTCTCCGAGGCCGCGAGGTTTCCAGAGCTGGCGGTTAACGTACGTGAACTACAAATAGACAATACATCACTGCCACCATCCGACGACACCCATTCCACTCGTCAATCCCGAACTGCCGCACATCTCGGCCTCCCTCAAGCTACCAGTCAAGGTGGTAGCTACATACAACAAGCCCTCACATCCCCCGGGCATGGCACGCAAACGCTTACGACTATATTTGTATGCTCTAATAGACACACAACAAAGGGAAGTCGGTACTCCCTGCAAAGCCCAGTCAGACCCCTATGTCACATTCAATGAAGAAGGAATCGCACCTATAAAACTGACTCATTTTTCCCATTGTGACTTAGCAGCTGTCCCAATATTCTCAGATGCTATCTAACGAATTTCAACCAATTCTAACCGAAACCCAGACTCAAAATATGAAGCCAGACTTAAAAGCCACGCCCGAGTGCCGAACACAAGTTCGGTTCGTGTGTACATAGCTTGCCGCGCCAGGTCCCACCCGATTCACTTTCAATTATAACGAGTAAGCACCAAATGTTCTCATGACTCTCTACCAGAACACCTGCTCTGCCAGAACCGTTAGCAACAAGGTGCAACTCTACAACATGGTCACCATAAAATTGCTCTGTCTGCGCCAATACAATACCCACCACGATCCGAAATGATCAACGAAGTCGCACCGAAAAGACAGACAGCCTCCTTTAGTGCTTCATCTGGACCTGCTGCATCCAACTAAGAAGTGCACTCGAGAAGGATGCATTTAGTGAAAGAGTCAACAATGACAAGTATACTCCCTACCATCGATTCCTCCAACTTCTCCGCGATGTCTAAATGTACAGTATGCCATTGTGCAGAAACCCTAAGCATAGGATGGAGTCCTCGTACCTATTGAGCCACGAACAATCCCTTGAGGCCCAGCACACAACGCAGGGATTACTTTCGCACCCACCTAGCCATCTCAGGGAACCAGAATTGCTCACAAACCCCAGCAAGGGCTTCATCCGCACCAAGGAATTCAACCTCTGTGTGAACACGACTTATCAAAGCCCATGTTAGTGACCCCGGAACTAATGGAAGCCAAAATACACACTTACCACGCTCAATTCTCCTGTACTATACTAACCCACGAACGTCGCAATTGTGAGCCACAGCCAAACTGCTACGTCCACCCATGAGATCATGGATCTAGAGTCGCGGCGGCCCCACCAATGAAAGCCAATGCAGATGCAATTTAACAAACTGCACAATTTATCCTGATCTTATGTCTGTCCATTCGATAGGCCCTTTTAATTTGATTCAAGATTCTAAACGTAAAACACGTGAAATATGGGGCAACGCGCCAAAAACTAATCTTAAGGACCTACAGATCGCTCAAAATAAAATTATTAAACTATTATTTCACTATGATTAACTTACACCTACAGTTAAAATTTACAGGGAATCGAAACTCATGAATTTTAAACAACTTCCTGCATATTGTACCAGAATACTTAAAATAAAAATTCTAAGTAAGTCCATTCACACAAAAATACATCAGGTACACAATCGCAGCAATCGTAGGAAGGATCACATTTTACTACCGGGAGTGCGGACAATCAATGGCGAGAGAACAATAATGTTTGCGGAAGTGCAAAAATATAATAAGCTACCTATAGAAGCAAAGAATGCAAACTAAACGTTTGGTATTTTTAAAATTTAATTTAAAAAAATCACTTTCTAAATGATCAAACACCCTACTACTGCATTGCTTTATTGTGGCACCGGGATCGCATTCCTTATCTACGGTAATTATTTCTTTTGCGGGTGGATCGAAAAGTTTTAAGTTTTGTGTTAGTTAATAATGTTATTTGCGTACGAAAAGAAATGGTATTACAACTTAGATGATTTAATATAAATTAAAACAATAGCTGCTTAGTTTGTGTGTCCAAGTTATAATTTAAGTTTAAAAACGTTCTCAAGTAAGTAAAATCTTTGTAATTTCTTATCGAGTAATAAATTTCTTTAACCCTATACACCATACAACTAATAAAGAATCAATTATCCTTTCGCACTGAACTAATGCGAGTTTATCTTCACCATGTAGGTCAGCGTTGATGTTGTGGTCAATGATAAGGAAACTCTTCAGTAACGTTAACTTCTTACCGCAAATATAATGTAATTTTGTCAATTTCTATTCGTACATGGATACCACTATCTAATGGTGGTACCACTATCCATGTACCACCATTAGATGGATACCACCATGGATGTATGTTGTCTAATAGATCCCTACCTATAATAACTGGTTCTGTAATTGAGTTAACAGGCACAACATGAAACAGAAAGGACACTGACGTGTTGAACTTCACCACGGCTCAGTATTCTGCGATTCATATTAAACGTTTTCTTTACCTATACATCTAAGGTAAACTAAATCACAGCGCATAGTGCCCGGAAATTTTTGACAAAGCTAAAAGCTACAAACGAACTAGCAGATTATCTATTAAAAAGAAAAGGAACGAGCTCACCGGATGATGTGGTTGTCCATACACGTATCAGGTGAGACGGTTCGTATCGCGACTCTTCGGTGTTGGTGCTAGATTAAAATTCTTCACTTCGGTCAAAGGTTCGTACTGCCACTTACTTCAATCACTTGATTTTTGGACTGTTGTGCTTCAACGATGGAATGTGCCATTGAAGCGATTGTCATTATCAGGATCAAACCGTATCAGTCGCGCAGTTGCGGTGAAACTTGACGTTTGCGGTTGAGTGGTTGCCGGAAGTCGTGATAGCAAAAACTCCATATTTTGAATAGATTAGACGTTGGCCCACACTTCACTGTCGTCATTATTTTCTTCAGGTTTTTGCCCTCCGAATCCCAATTCTGATATCGGGATAGGCACTCATCAGCGATATTACACTTGCACTTTGTAAGTAGGCGTGGATTGTCGGGCGAAGAAAATAGAGATACTAGTTACAGCACAATAACTTTATTTCACTCACAATTTCTTATAAAATAATCACCATGAAATAACCTGAAGGCAGAGGTCCGACATATTAAATGAAAGTATGAATTATAGCAGTAACCAACTCTTTTATTCCAACAGCTTGTTAATTAATTAAATAGATCGCTATAATAGCTCTAGGTGCTACAGCAGGTGCACCGGACCGAGCCTGCCACAAGAATGATCCCTTCCAAAGTTTTTTTTTTTTTCTGGGTATGGCATCTCGTAGTTGACCTTGAGAGGTCGTGACTACTTAACCGGACTATCCTGTGGCTGCCTTAAGCGGACTCAAAGCCTCCAGCCAGGGGCGTAAAACTACTTACATTACTAAGCGAACGCTCGCTAAGGGCACCCCCTGTGGGGTACGGACCTCGGCTTAGGGCGTCGCTGACGGGACGGGCTCGGCGGCGAGGTCGGAATGTCGGTCTGTGTTTGTGCATTGTACTGGTGGCCCTACTGCTCTCCTGAATGAGAGTTATGTGGTCATCGGGATCGGTGAGGACATGCTTGGGACGGTGGACTTGACTAATGGAGGAGGGAATATAACTAGCGGCTTTCACAACCAGAGGGTTGCGGTGATTCGCGGCGGTCTCGAAGAAACGCTTTGATATGCGTTTCATGAACTGACGGATAGTGGGAATCCTGAGGTCTACGTGGAGGATTTCGTTGCGAACGTACCAGGGGGAGCCTGTTATCCTACGGAGGAACTTGTTCTGGAGGGTCTGCATTCTATTGAAGCGAACGGTCTTGGCGTGTGCAAAGACTGCACTGGCATAGGTCATGATCGGGCGAATGCACGCTGTGTTGATACGCAATTTGCACTTAAGTGACAATTTGCTACGTGCATTGAGGACGAAGTGGAGTCTACCTAGAGCGAAGGCGGCGCGCGAACGAGCCGCCTTAATGTGCTCTGAAAACGAGAGGTGTTCGTCGAGAACTACACCAAGATATTTGGCTCGCTTCTCCCAAGGGATCGGCTTGCCGAACATGGTGATCGGCCGAGGGGGGCAAGATCCCTTCCAACGCTGCGCACTCGCTTACATAAAGTGGCCTGAGTAGTGTGGAGAGTGGGGAGGTGAATGTGCCACTTTGCACAGCTTAACTCGGCCCGCTGCACGCCTGTTTACAAAGGTCACGACGACATATACTTAAGGCTTCATTGCTAGAAATTGCTCTTTTGTTCAAGCTTTGTTTTGCAATTTTATTAAATATCACACTATTTAGTTCATATTCATTACCATTTCTTTATATAACACAATTTTATTTTATTTCAGTTTGCATGCATACACACGTCACGTCACGTTGCAGTATAAAACTGATCACACACTTCAGGTCCAGTTGCAAACCAGCGTCAGGCAATAGTTGTCTGGCATATTTGCTGAACTGAGCCTTTTTGGCTTAGCCGTGAGGCACACTCCCCTGCTCATTTATTGTATCGCACTTTTACACATTTTTTTTATTTTTTTTTATCCGCTCATATTATATTGTCTGCCTTTTCATCATCATCATCCACAGCCCGACTTCACCCATTGCTGAGCATAGGCCTCTCATTTCTTGTGTCAATCTCCACGCTCCTGTGCCAGCCTCATCCAGGTTCTACCCGCCATGGCAACAATATCGTGTGCTACGTACGACGACGTCATTCGCTTGTGCTACGACGTGCTACGGAGCGTCTACGATTCTTGTATTGGCTACGCCACCACGCCGAACGCCTACGAACCACGAAGTGCTCTGTGTTCGGACGTTTGGACAAAAACAAAAGACTATAAGCAAAGTTGAATACATTAGCAGATAAGTAAACTACTACTTTTATAACTTTTCAAAATGGCTGGTGTCCAGCGAACCCCTCCAAGACAGCAAAGTATTAATCTGACTCAAACTCAGTCCGAACCTGACATGAACTCGGCGTTTGAGATAAACGACTTTTTTACAAGTAGAAACAAACGTCCAAGACATGAACACTCACCTCGAGGCCAGCAGGATATACAGGACATTTTTGATACTTGGAAAAGAGATCAGGACACCCGTATTACTAAGATTTTAGAAGACCAAACCGCGTTAATGTCAAAATTAGTTACTGACATAAGTGAGATTAAGGCCCAAAACATAAAAATTCAGGAGTCAAATGTTGAAATATCTAAAACGAATTCAGAGATTGAGCAATCATGAACCTAAAATTCGAAGACTTAAAGAAAAAGGTTGAGGAGCTCAAGAAAGAGCGTCAAGAACAACGAGGCTATATAAAATACCTTAAGAAGAAGATTACTGATCTCCAGTACAAGTCACGGTCGTCGGGGATCGAAATAAGAAACATCCCAGAAACAGATAGTGACAGTACAACCGCCCTTAAAAAAACAGTCTGCAACATAGGTAAACTAGTTTAAGTGCCTATACCCGAAGCCGAACTCCGTGACATCTATCGCCTGCCTGGGAAATCCACGACGGGCGCAGCAGCCCCTTCCACGCGTCCAATCATTGCTGAATTCGCTACAGTGCGTACAAAACAAAACATATTGTCCGCAATTCGTAACTATTACAGCGAGGAATCGAAGGAAAATAAATTAAACACTGAATTGATCGGATTATCAGGAAAGCGGCATGCGATTTATGTGGCGGAACAGTTGCCTCCGAGCTCTAAGAGGCTGTTCTACCTGGCGAGGGAATTCGCGAAGAAAAACAGCTATACGTTTTGCTGGGTAAGCAATGGAAACATCTTCCTTCGCAAGCAAACGGGCGACAAACAGTTGCAAAAACTCGGAGAAATGTCTTCAAGATCTCGTCGCGAAGAATATGTGACTACTTAAACTAATCCCCCAATCGTCACTTAGAATGTTTTTGTTACTTATATCTCATTTCATAAACCTTGACAACCATATTCTCGGAAATTCTTTCTCTTGTGACCCGCACGAATGCATTATTTACATTTATTCATCTGACAGTAGCATAAAATTATTGCACATAAATATACGTGGTGTTAATAAAATTTTCGATAGTCTTCAAGCATTGTTATGCTTAATGACCCTTGACCTTGACATTATTATTTTGACTGAGTGCTGGCTGAGTAAGTTAATAACCTCCCAGTATTAAATGAATACCAGCCGCACTCCACAAAAAACATAACAAATCAAAATATTGGGGTAATAGCCTACACTAAAATTGGATTAAACATCACGGTCTGGGAACCAAACTTAAGATATGCGAATTGTCTAGTATGAAAATGTCAAATTGAAAATAAGCTCACGGTACTAGCGGTATATCGCTCTCCATCGAATAGCACCAAAGATCAGTTCGACAGCTTTTTGACTAGTCTAAATAATATTTATTTTGAACTATCCATCTCTGCCAATATACAAACTGTGGGTGACTTGAATATTGCCATCAGCTGGGTTGTAGGAATGACCGGGCACTAGATTATCTTCTACTAAACGCATCCTTTGGTCTACTACCATCCCACCTTTTACCCACTAGAATGCAAAATTGCCTTTTAACATCTTGTTAAAAACACAATTAAATGCCACCACCCTAGTGCTAGAATCACACATAACAGACCACAAACCAATTGTTCTTATGATTTCAAATACAAACCATACACGAAACAAGAGTTATACTACATCTCGGGCTAATCTTGACGCCATTAAGGATGAAATAGATAACTGTGATTTTACGGATATTTACAAAATTGAAGACGCCAATATAGCTATGAATAAACTAATTACATTACTATCATCAATAATATCTAAACATACTAAACAAATCAACGTACCTAGAAAACAAAGAACCATTAAACCGTGGATAACCCCAGGCCTCAGGATCGAGATAAACTACATACAAAATCTAAAAAATCACCAGGAAATCTAATACTACACGTAACTTATACGCGATATCAAAACTTTTGTATTACGCTACTGCGGAAATTGAAGAGAACATATATTATGAGAAGCGTGAAACAGAAAAGTCAAACAATAATGCAAAAGCACTATGGAAAACAATTAGGGAAATAACTAATACTGGTAAAATATGCTCTAGCCCCGTTGAACTGCTGAAAATATGTGACAATCCTCAGTCTTTCCTAAACAAAGTCTGTTCCTTCTTCAGTAATATAGGTAAAAACATGGCAGCAAAAATACTAAATGACTCAAATAAAAAGCGACTCAACCGTGACATCTCCCGCGCTAGCGAAAATAACACATTGAAGTCACCGGCCAATTCAATCGTAATTCAAAAAGTCGACGAATGTGACGGAGAATCTATTATAATGCAGTTACGTAATGACTGTGCCGTGGGCTGGGATGGAATATCAGCGTCGCTCCTTAAGACATGTCGGCACATCTTGGTACCGCCGATTACATATATCTACAATCTTTGCATAGATACCGGAGTATTTCCAGATTCTCTAAAGAAGGCCATAGTCCACCCAATGTATAAGGAAGGGAAGAAAAACTGTGTCGATAATAACATACCTACGTCAGTGCTGTCATCGCTTTCAAGGATTCTTGAGAGGATTCTTTGCAAAAATCTAAGAAATTTCTTAATAATTATAAAACTATAGCAAATAATCAGTACGGTTTCCGCTCAGGAGTCTCCACTGAAGACGCTGTTCTGGACTTAACGAAATCTATTGCTAAAACACTGGACAACAGATCAAAGTGCCTTGGATTATTTCTAGACCTGTCGAAAGCCTTCGACACAGTTTCTATTCCCATCCTTATTTCTAAGCTAGAGTATTTGGGTGTACGAGGCATAGCACTGGAGATCTTTAAAGACTACCTGAGTAACCACAGCCAGCGAGTTAAAATAGATTCTAGCTATAGCGATGAAGAGGTTGCGTCTTACGGTATACCCCAGGGAAGCATACTGGGTCCCACACTATACTTAATCTACATAAACGACCTTTGTAGTATGTCAATCCCATCAACTAAGATTTATGCTTATGCCGATGACACAGCGATTCTAATACAAGGGCATACTTGGGATGATGTGAAAGCAAAGGCGGAATTAACACTGTCTGCAATAATGAACTGGCTGTACCTAAACTTGCTGACACTTACTCTTAATAAAACTTATTATATACCCTTTGCAATCCGCCGTAACACCAAACCCACAAATACCATCGCGATAACATCTAACTCTTGTCAGAATCAGTTGGTATTGTGCTCATGCCCTACCATTGTGAGAGCTGATAGTGTGAAATACCTAGGTGTGGATATTGACGATGGGTTAAGATGGGAGAAACACTATGATACTATATCGAATCGAACACTTCGTCTTATTCACATCTTCAAATCTCTCCATGAATCAGCTGGGTTTGACACTCTCAAGATAGTGTACTTCGCATTATGCCAATCGATCATTGGATATTGCATAACTGCATGGGGTGGAGCAGCGAAAACTTGTTTTCTGAGAGCGGAGAGGGCACAGAGGGCGGTACTTAAAGTTATGACAAGTAAACCATATAGATACCTAACAACGCAACTTTACACTGACTGCAAAGTATTAACAGTTCGACAGCTCTTTGTTCTTCATTCTGTTCTCAGAATACATGGCGGCTTACCACCTTCTGACCCTAGGAAGCGAACATATGTTCCCCCAGGTGTACGACACAGCACGTCGTTCGCCAGACATCATTACTATGTCCTGAGTATATATTTACTATATACTAACTAGCATACATCACTTAAAATGTCTCTAACAAACATTCACGCATTATAGCCACATAATCACTTTCCCTATCTACACGCGCATGCATCAAAACACACACAACACACACACACACACACGCCTATCCACCTTACTAACTACTCAGAACCATTAAACTGTAAACTCAGCTTCACATTCAAATTAAAAAATATTGTTACACTTTTATTGGTAGATCAATATGCGTTCATTCTTTTAAAGACTACTTAATGAACTGTTTGGCCAAACACTGTCTCTTAAGATATAGGTCACCTATTTTAAGAGACATTGTTTATAATTTTTGATGATCTGCAAAATAAACAATGACATGAATATTTACTTACCTAGGAATTATTTTATTGTTATTATTGTGAATGTTAAGACCATGGCGGTTATTTTTTTTTAATTTTGTTTTATTTTATTTTATGATCTCAGTTAGTTTTAATCGTAATCTTGATCTGGCGGTTTGAGTAATTATGCGGCCTACCCAATGTCCTTCCTTTGGTATTGTTCGTCGAATCGTTGAGCTCCTTATGTTTTGAGTTGAGCTGTACGATGACTGACAAATGCGTGCACTGACTGGACAGGTCGACTCAATCTGTGTGGTTCTTTCCTGAAAAGACCATTTCAGACATCAATCCACGTGGTCTTAACATGATCTGATCAAGATTATGTCTGGACTTTAAAAGAGACTGTGACCTCTGAGTTTGTTTCGGCCTTTCTTCTCAGAGTAGTCAGATAGGAAACGCCGACCTCATCTAGTTTAAAAAAAATGTTTGACGTGTAAAAGTGTTTGTACAAACCCATTTACAGAAATAAAAATAATTTATCATTTATCATTTAAAAATAATCACAAAAACTTTTTAATTTACTTATAAATTTATATATACGGGGAACGAGTGTAAGAGAAACGCAAGTGTTTAGGAGATACACTACAATCACTTAGATCACACAAATTACGATTTCACTCAAATAACTTCCGATCGCACATTCGCTCGCGGGTGGCTGGCTAGCTTGACTGACGATTCCCATGAGAACTTTCTGGAGCTTGAACGGGCGCTCCCTGACGGGCGGCCGGGTAAGCTCTCTAGCTGCCCGTGATAATGTTTACATTTTGCCGCACGCTATACTTATAAAATATTCAATATAAGATTGATCATCTACAACGATTGCATGATCGTTGTAGATGATCAATCTTATAGACACAGCTCTGGTATCTGGCATCGCACATGTAGCACACATAATAGGCCCATAATATGAGAGTGTGGTGGCATCTACACCGCTACATGCGAACAACGCATCACACTGACGTCACAAAAATCCTGCATCGCGCAGTCAGAGTTTTCCGCGCAGCTAGCTTATATACAACGTCCCGACATCACACGACAATCGTCGGGCAGTTGCCCACCAGATACGACATCCATCTGGTCGGAGGATCCTCCCTTTTCTAAAGAGATATGAGGAACAGGGTGTAATCTGGCATCTTTTTCCCAGCAAGGTTTCTCATTCGGCGAAGCAAATGCGATGGTCGTTGATCGCCGACTTCCATTACATTCGGTAATTTTTGTAGCTGAAAACCCTCACTCTCTTCGTAAATTTCCAACAGTCTTCTTTTTGCGGCGTCGTATCGGCCGGAGTTGGCCGGTGACAAAATGATATCGCTGATTTGACAAGTGCGAACTTGCTTTCATCGCCGAGCTTCTGGTTGTGAATAATAACCTCGAATTGGGCAAACCATAGCTTAGGTCTGTTGCACCAGAATTTAGGTATGCGCGACTGGACGCTATTTGCTTCGACGTCTTCAGGCGTAGTTGATTTATTTTCACTTGTAACGGACGTAGCCATTTCGAACGCGGGGTCACCACTTTAGGGGAGCTTGTTGGTAATAAGAAGGCGAATAATGATCTGTAAAAGACCCACGCCAGTAGCCCACTGTCCGTGTTCCCACGGGGCAATGACAATTATATCCTAATATGGCATTTCGACCTTCCAGCCTCCTATCTACTGCGATGTACGTGTAATAAGACTTGCTACCTATGTTGAATTCGGGCACATAGAACATGGGTAGTTGACAACAAATATCCCACAGAGAGTAGTCTCATCCTGGCAAACTTCTATAGCATACATTCTGTATATTGCTTATCTCTGATATTGCTTGCCTTATCACAGTGTTGTGTCATCTGATAGAAAAAACACAATTTCTTCCAAATTATCGACACATAATATGATAGTCAACACTTAAAAACGAGCAGGAGGAGCATATTAATTAAAAGAGTCTTATGAGACACAAACAATGGAATGACATTACGATATTTGACATGACAATTTGACACTGACGTTCCATTTACCGTTTCATGTTTTCAATATCGTTATAACACAAAATAACTTATATATTTTTATGTACGGTCTGTTTACATTGTAGGTAATTTCCATGTTTCGTTTAAAATATATTCAGTTTTTTTATCAAGATGTAAGTACAAAAGTAGGCAAATCGCCAAGCGAAAACGTGCTTATATGTAAGAAGGTAAATCATTACTGTGGATTGGAATGTATCAATGTAATTCACGAAAAACGTTCCGTTCGGAAACTGCACGATGACATATTTTTAAACTGATGAATTTCTGAATGATAAATTAGTGCAAGCTTAGTTATTTATTTGACTGCGGAAACAATTTTTGATTGAATATTGTGACTGATGGTACATCATTATTAATGTTATTGCATCGACTGTAGAAATTATTCCATATTGTTTTTAGTTTTAGTTGGTAGCATGCAACCATATTTGTACGCCTCTTGGCATAACATAGCGATCTATGAACTTTATTTAAGAACTGTATTCACTACCTACGATTATTAAATAAATAAAATTCTTTAATAACTTTTACTTCCCATCGCCAAGTAACTCAACATTATTTCTATAGAGCTCTTATAAACTTGTAATTATAATTAATATAAACTAGCCCGTGAACGGATATCCATAAATTTTAAATTAAGTGGGTCCAACTTCACCATCCTTCTTTCTCGCGAGCGTACATACAGATTCCTTGAATATAGTATCATAAATAGGAAACTAGTATAATCTTTTTGACTGACCGACTCCTTGATAATTCAAAGAGGGCCTAGAAATGGTTATATATATATTATCATTTAAAAAGTGTATGTTACAACCAACCCTAAGCCAGGTCAAGGTTGTAAGATCAATTGGTGGCAGTTGTAAATATGTGGAATTGAAAATGGTACCCGATTTCAAAATTTTAAATCACTATTGCAACTCTTTCTTTCTATAAAACTTTGAAGTTAATAGTCGTGACATAGCATAGCAAAGCTCGATGCTTCGCCGCTATACAGAATCACCTTCACATTATCCGAAATATGAATATGACATCAAGACCCAACGTAACGATAGAAAATGTACTACGATAACCATACAGTCCCATTGATCGCTTTGAATTTAAATGATAATAGCTCAATGACTATAAATACATGTAGAGTATAGAAAGTGGGGGTAAAGGGGTCAGCTCAACCATAACCCGAGGAAATAATAATCAATTTTGACTGCTTATGTCTACTTCCATCTGTTCCCGTACTATCAAAATGGACTCTATTGATGTGTCGTTGGTTGAAATGGGTATCGATTATACTTCACCATTTTGTTGTATGTTATTGCCAGATGATGTTAAAAGGGATGGCTATAGATATTGTTTGAATGTATTTGTACAGGTAGTTTTGTTTAATCAGTTTTGAACGTTTCATGATCCTAGGTCAACGGAAAGTCCAATACAGCGTAAGGATTAACGTCGAACGTAGGAGCTTTTAACGTTCCCTCCCAATGCTGGAACGTAGGCCTTCTCTCTTTGAGAAAGAGTTGGCCGTAATCCACCATGTGGGCCCAGTGCGGGTTGGTATTTTGAAGTACATATTGGCTTCCATGGGTGTCTGAAAATAGCTCGCTGCCGGTAGGGACCAGGCCCGGGTCGACGGCGCGTCGTGTTCCACGCGCGCCTCAAAGAGATTTCAGCACAAAATGACGGGGTCCGATAGGGCCGACGCCTCAGGGTCGCGGGTAATTCGAAAGAATAACCGTGGCCCTGGCACAGGTAACTGAAGGAACACCGGTGGGATTGATGATTTCCTACCCAAAAAAAATAAAAAAATGGGTGTCTGAAAAAATGGTGAGGGCAAAATGTTGCGTTATCAAACTTTTGTCAATCTGATGGAGACTGATGCCGCAAATCAAAGTTATCATTTCCATATTTTGTGAACCGATTTATCAACCAAGACATCAAGGTCACCGATTGGGCTTCCTGGCATAAATTGATCAATAATAAGCCATCTCAACAGCAAAACACAATTAAAATAACTGGCGAAATTTGGGTGTACTATAGGTAACTCTGCGTGGTACAACTACCTTCAACCTTTCGGGGAAACAAGGCGTGATGATATGTTATGTAAGCTGTAAAATGGAAAACGTTAAACCAGTTTAAACACATACCTCTAAAAGCGTGTAGTTATCGTATGTTAGAGTAAGTTTGGCGCTGAGATAAAACCGTACAAATCAAATTTTTCAAAATTTTATCTGCTAAACACAATGTGTGTGTCAGCATAACAATTTCGTGATCAACAGCTAGTACTGTACATTTTCTTAATCAAATAGACAAATTTCACAACTTGCTCAAGTCTCTTGCGCCAAAAGCTTCAGTGTATGTGTAAAGTCTTGTCACGTGTGTGCCTACCAGGAATTGAACCAATAAACGTTCGGTTCGATGTCTAACTGCCAAGTTCTCAGAAGTAGTGAAATAGCTGTGAGATATCCAGACTCACAGATAAAACTTAATGGTATTAGAAATTCTGTCTCGGAGCATTGGTACGAAACACAGACGCCGCTTTTGGACTTCCATTTGGTTCGTCAGACGAAGAAACAAATAAAATAATTTTATTTGTTCCAAAATAAGGCACACAATAATCACGACACTATAACAACATGAAAGTTAGTTATAATAACAGTACCTATTGTTCCTCAAGGCTGCGCTAAATATGCCGCCTATTCAGCCTATACTCCCGACAACTACTACATGACGCTGGTTATGTAGTTGATCAAGTTTGATGGCAAGACAGTGAGATAAACCATACTTACATACATGCTTTCATGCTTTGCTTTCCTTTGCATGGTTTATCGGCCTATTTTAAAAGATCAGTGCGAAAAGATACTAAAGACCGTGTTAGGCCGTGTCAATATTTTATCTTTATTGCCCCTGCAACAACAGATGAGAATGTATGCAATGCAGGCTATAAAACACTTTAGCTGCCAAACTAAATAAAATTATTGAAAAATAAGCCAGCTGTAAACAATCATAATCAAACTAAAGCAAACCACATTAAAATTGATTAAAATTAGGTCGATTCACATTTTAAACGCAAATACATGACAATAAATTATTAACAGCATTTTGAACTAAATTAAAATACAATCATGAATAACACACACGAGTAACTGCCGCTGATAAATTTACACTTATTAGTTCCTCGTTGACATCGTGTCAAAATGAATTACCAATTGTCCTATTTAGTCCATAGATGAATTTTGAATATTTTGTTCATAATAAGTGGTGCGATAATGAGTTTCATATTATGCTAAACATAAAATCGACGTTACAACTTATTTTTTTATCAAATATATTTAAAAAAAGGTAGTTTAATTAGTAATTTAGTTAAATATTATATTATTATTGTTAAAATAATGTTATTAGGCTGTGAACCTTCCTAAAATGAAATAAATAAATATTACTTTTTGTAAACAGGAACTAAAATTGCAATTTAATCCCTAAGTACTAAAAGTGACTTGAAATTGAGTGATTTGATTGAATGTGGATATTGTTAGTTGAAGTTCCAATTACTAAAGAGATCAATCACAAACATTGTATGAACAAGCAACAGGATTTGTGATAAAGTAAAACAAACGCGAGAATTCGAATTTCGCCTTCGTTCGTAATGATTTACTCAAATTCTGATGTTACGTAGTTGAATAAAAAAATTGTGTGTCTTCCTCAAGTAAGAATAAAAAATAAACGTACTACATAGGTTGCACTCACATATTTTCTAATAGAGAGTGATACAAAGTAGTGTCCACCTCAGGAAGCATCACTATTTTAAACTCGAGTGACGTACTTTAGAATCCCTCGCTACGCTCGGTATATAATTCTCTGGGTTCGGAGAAACGCTCTCGTTCCCTAGGCAAATAAACCTGATATTTTACACCACCAGCTCGCTAACGTCAAACTATATGTGATGCAAACCTAACCTAAAGCAGCGCGCTGGAATGTTTTATTTGGGCTGAGGCCCTATTGACGATATTATTGACTGCGTTTTTGATGAAACTGCATGAGTTTAGATTTTAAAAAATCAAAAACCTGACAGGCATTAAGTAATTTTGTTCAATCTCAGGTTTGGTGCCACCAAATGCTGCTTTGAAAATTGAGCTTGTTTTGAATATTTGTTTGTACTCGGGTTTTTGATTTAGTTTTTTATATTTTGATACTTTTAGTGTGTTATATTTTTAGAATAGTCTCTTCAAGCCCCTTAATTTTGATACCCCACATAGTCATGGGACAAGTATGGTACCACCCATGTCCATATAATTATGGTATATGCCGTGTGTAAAACAGTTTATTATCCATTTAAATTTTTATTAGTCAACTATTATGTTATATGGCTAGTGATGATAATGAAAACCACATCAAAATCCATTTAGTAGTTTAGAAGAACAACGCAGTTACACGATTTTGCCTTGTAGGTCGTGGGTAACTTTCTATTCATTGATTTATTATTTTGATGTACGTAGGTAATACGCAGATACTGGGTATTTATTTTAGTGTTTCATGAAACATATGTAATATGTCACAACATTTTACCTACTTCATTTTGTATGAGCTTATTATATTTTTACTTATTTTCTTAATTTATTAACATGGACACACACTTCTATACGTATTCTAGCGCATGGCACTCGTGGGTTATATAACTTGTGTTATCATTTGATATTATGCTGAGCTTCCCTCCTAAAGGGCACCTTTTAGCAGTAAAATCTTCGTTTTCTGTTTGTTTTACCTAATGATATATATCATTGTATTTAAGGTGTTTCTTTTCTTGCTGTAGTACCAATAAATGCATTTTTCTTTCTCCTTTCGGTCTTCTCACATCGTTTGTGGAACAGCACCCCATTTACAATCCACATATTAAATATACACGAATTTATAAAGTTACATAAAAGTGGTCTGCGTTCCAAAACAAACAACCTATATATAGCAACCATATTCTTCAAGCTCATATTTCAGCCAGTTTAAAGTAAGCACTCCACAGTCGAACCCTTTAAAGCCATACATCATAGTGACGGGTACAGACCTGGCACTGTGCCAGCTGATAGCAATGTTGATTGACTTATTGCCCGAACGTAATAGAGCAACGGTTTAGTTTTGTGTGAACCCCGCGTTAGATTTCGTTCGGCTTTAAACGTGGTTCAGAGAGAAGCGGCGTGCGGTGGCAGACAATTGTAATGTACTATCTTTTGTGGAGCCATTCAAACAAACACAGAGTTTGTTGCGTTAATTCTCATTTCTAGCTAAAGCACCAGGAAGTGGTGGCGGGCATTTTGGGGATTGCCCTATGTAATTTTGAGGTTCAAAAGGTACTGACTCTCAGCCTAGTTTGAATAAATGACTTTTGATTTGGATGTAACGCGGTACACATTACTACTGTCCACCACCGCGCCCGCTACCGCCACCGCCTCTGTCTGAACAACACATTATAGTCTTGCTCTTTGACCATCCTCCGGTTGCTTTGCTGTTGTTTTTCTTTGTGTTCGCATAGCAAAATTGAGTGCTGATGTCGGAAATTGAAAGTTATAGAACTAATTAGTGCTAAAAGCCCGACCGTTATGAATTTCTGGAAAACAGAGTTGTTTTGTTGAGTTGCCGGAACAAATCCTGGAACAAATCCTGGATATCTTTAGAATGTAATTCACATTCTACCAATTTGATCGATATCGAAAGAGATAGTGAATCGCATATTTTCTGGGACATCACGAGCTTTGTTGTTCCACATACTGCATAATTATTGGAACCCTAAACAATATGATAGTCGATTATGCTTTTAATAAACGTAACTGTCATATATTTTTGCCTTCAAAGCAAATGTTCATCGATTCTAACAGTAATTTTAACAATTGATTTGTAAAACCTACATTATTTGCAAGTAAATATTTCTATTCACAAGTTAATTCCTGAAAGCTTGGAATTTTCTAACAAAAATACTGTTTTACCCGATGCTAAAGCCAAAAAATAAACAAAAATTCAACCATAGCTGTCCACAGTCCCACTATAATGCTCGAACATTATTTTTTAGCCTCGGCACTGCTGTCCGTAATCTGGACACGGTCAGCAAACCAGGCTGGCAGTACGCCAAACTTGCACATGATTTTATCAAGATCTGTTCACGACGTGTTTTTGGAAGTTCTGGGAACGAATAATAAACAGGCAGGCCATTGCAGTTGGATATTTATGGATTTGTTATTGACAATTACTTACAGTTAAACCAGAAAGGGTATGCGCTTCCGCAATCTTCGTGTCTCATAAGTGCAACGTCGTTCGATGTTACAGTGTAACCGCGCTTTGTAGAAGCGTACCTATCATTGCGTGTTTGAATGAAGTTTTAACTCCGTCGGGTTACCCACTCCGGTTGCGCCTTGTTATCTGTCACCCAAAAGTTTTTCCGAACGCCTGAGTGCATACTTTTCCTGGGAGATCTATAGGTTTTGCGTTAGGGAATAAAAACAGACGGTACGGAACATTGGCCTAAATTGCGTTTTGTGCCAAGGGAACCCATTAATGTGAAATGTCTGCACAAATTGAAAATTGTTTATTTGTCCCAAAACAGTTACATGGATTATAATAGAGACATCCGCAGTAAGTAATTGTTAATACTTGTGTTGGGGCGATCTCGCTCTTTGCCTTAATTATTAACAATATTGAGACGATTGTTTACAATAAGTGCTAAAACTTAAATGTGGGAAAAAAATATAACAGTAAATGACTTTTAAACTATTTTGCAGCTCTTTGTGTAACTGTAGTTGTATGCCTATGTGAAACTGAATGTGCGTCTATTTTACAGGGTTTTTGCATGAGTGACCAAATAATATCTTATTCATTCTCTCTCTCATTTTTCTATTTATTCAAAATAGTCTAAGAATCAGCACTTTATGAGCGTCAAATACATACGTGTCATGTTTTATTGGACTGGGCATTTCACTATTGCCTAGTATTTTGGCCGGGAAGCATCAGCATGTATGTTAAGTGGTAGTTGTGATATAATTTTCAGTGAACATGTTATAATATTTCTTTGTTTTCAGGTTGTTACCCGACGTAGGCTTATTTCTGTTCAATAAATAACCACTGTTCTACATAGATCACAGAGACAGGACGCAACACAATACACACACAGATACAAACACAAACAGACACACACTACACAAACTACTATACAATACTAATCGTTCGTCTTACTATGGCTTAGAGATTCACTGCGTAAGTTGCTTACCTTTGTGTAAGTTTGCTTTGAAAGCATGAACATTCAAGTTTCAATCAAATCATGTGAATAGTTCAAGACTGAGGGAAATTCGTAAGCCAAAGTGGGTCGCACCTACAAGGCGGATGTAAGCCTCTTAGAAACTAGAAGCCAACGTTCATCTTCGTTATAATCTGCAAAATATAGGTCAACTTATGTGCAGACTGCTTAAGGTCGAGACGGGGGTGATTTGAATAGTAGGTAAGTCAATCCTGCAATGTAGTCGTTTAAAGTCGATTTAATTTTTGTTGGATCTTTTTAAATATACTCGTAAGTGAGAAACAACAAAAGAAGAAAATAGATACACAAAACAATATAATATACTACAAGTAAAAAATAAAACAGAAAACAAATAAAAAGTGTGCGTCGCGACTGCGCCAAATACAGTTCAGCAAAAATGTCAGACAACTAGTGCCTGACGATGATTTACAACTGGACCTGCTATATAACAACTACACTTTTTCAGGTTCACGATGCATGTGAAACGTACTGCATAAAGTACGTGATTTGATAGTCAAGAGCCAGCAATCAACCATACAACATCATCAGAAGGTTTTAGCAGCGGTGTATCTATAGTAACATTCACATTTTGCCAGTTATGTGTAAGTCCCATGAAATACCGCAAGCCTTTTGCCAGACACCAGACACAAATCCACCAATTAGCCCAAATAATCTTCCCACCTGATGTTAAGCGGCCTAACTGCAACATCATGTCGAACCTTTAAAATACACCAACATATGAGTACAACCATAATATAATGCAAGTGAATTGGTATTCGAGAGCCAGCAATCAATCTAACCAGATCAGCCAAACCCACCTGATTGGTTAGGTGCTGTGGTAGGCTATTTGTGTGCCTAACACACACCAGATACACTTTAAAAGTTTATTCAAGAATTGTTCTCATACTTGGCTAAACAAATAATAACGATGTACGTAGAACTAGGGCCGACGATGGGCCCTTCGTCTCCGAGGCTACTCTAAAAAACGGTAATCGGTAATTTAAATTTGTAATCTGTATCTGGTAAGCGTTTGTTTCCTTAGACAGCGGGTTAAGATCACATAATAACAGTTGTCCAAATACAGGCCCTTTTTGACTCCTTAATGTCAAATACTAGTGAAAATTACAGATTTTCATGACGGCCGTTATAATTATGAAGCACACAGCATAAGTATGTACCCGTGAGTGAGCAAACAAATACACCTAAACATTATTACCTAAACAAGGATTCAAATGTGAAGGTATCCTCAAAGTCAAAGTTTTAGTTGCTAAGCCCGAAACACAAACGTAGGCAACAAACAGAGAGGAACTTTGCTATGTTTGGCACGGTTGTGGCCATCGCGGTTGACAGGTAACCCGATAGGTAGTCGCTAGTCGAAAGTTTGGAGTTTGTACAGATTTGAAAATAGAAATAATGTGTTTGGTTGAAATCGGGATAGGTAACGAGTGAAATTTCTGGTTTTACAATAAAATATATCCTATATGAGTTCAGAAAACTATCCCCTACGTAAAAAACTTCATTCATTTTTGGTTGTTTTTTTGTTGTTGTTAGATTGGCACAACTGTTTTTCATTTTGGCACGGAGTTTAAATTACATCTGTTATTTAGATTAAAAACAGTGCTGTTTTTAGTTTGATCTTATTACAAATTAGAGGACCATATACAAGATAAGAATGCTTGGAAACATGATGGTCCAGCTCCATAGGACAATCCCGTCTAGGCAAAATCACACTGGTTGCTAATTGAATTTTTTTTTTTTTTTTTTTTTTACTTACTCACACACTGACCTATTCCTAGTTAATATTTTAGGAAAGTCATATATTTTTACAGTGTTTGTAAATATGTGAGCACAATGTACCTATCGCGTCATTCATTTATCTGCCTTTGCTATATTTTTAGTTCTTCTTACTACTTGTGGTATAGTATTTTTATTCTTGGTGCATCGTTTTCACATATAAAAATATAATTAATGTATGCAAATATTGTAAAATATTTTAAAAGAGTAACGGTGGAGTTTCTTGCCACTTCTTCTCCATACGAAACTACTTTTTGGAAGTGGCGCCTAGAATCAGTTATATTTTTATTGTAATTTTTGACGTTCAAAAGTG
The DNA here is from genome assembly GCA_963555695.1 of Dasypolia templi. NCBI lineage: Eukaryota > Metazoa > Arthropoda > Insecta > Lepidoptera > Noctuidae > Dasypolia > Dasypolia templi. Next base: position 3,634,994 of record OY743144.1, read on the forward strand.
CCATTTTATGGGCCTATTTGAAATAAATGCTTTGACTTTGACTTTGACTTTGATGTTTAGAAAAAAAAACATCGAAAAAAGGGAATTTAATTTAAGGAATCTATGAAAATGTTACGTGAAGCTTACGGCGAATCGACTTGATTAAAAATAAGTACTTAAAGTGGTACAAATAGTTGAAAAGCGATATGATAAAGCGTTATGTAATGGAGGATTTGCCTCGCTCTGGTAGGCCAATAACGTCTTCAACCGAAGTTAACATCGCAAAAGTGAAGGAAATAGTGACTGAAAATCCGTGTTCCAGTTTTTTTTGAAGTTGCTGAACTTTCTGTGTCTCACGAGTCAATCCGTACCATTTTAAATAATTACTTGGGTATAAAACGTGTCGGCTAGTCCCAAAAGACCTGAGTTTTTTCCAAAACTCAATCGCTTAAGAGTCGCTGAGGACATGCTAGAACGAGTCAATTCCGACACAACATTCATAATACGCATTGTTACTGGTGACGAGACGTGGGTTTACGAGTTTGACATTCAAACTAGTCAAAAAGCTTTGGAGTGACACCTTCCAACTGAACCGAAACCGAAAAACCAAGCCAAAGTCGATCAATAGTCAAAGTCACGTTGACTGTTTTATTTGACTATCGCGGTGTTGTGCACTCAGAATTCTTGCCGGAAGGTCAAACCGTTTCTAGGAATTACTTTAGATTCTAAATTGCAATGGGGCGCTCACATTAGAGCTCTTTCAGGTAAATTAAGTTCAGCTGCGTATGCAGTAAGAAAAATAAGGCAGTTGACCGATATAGCCACAGCTAGGTTGGTATACTTTGCTTATTTCCACAGTATTATGTCTTATGGCGTTCTGCTGTGGGGATCAGCAGCTGACGTAGATTCAATTTTCATTTTACAAAAGAGGGCAATCCGCGTGATCTATGAAATGGGTCCTCGCGAGTCTCTTAGAAACAAATTCAAAGAAATTGATATACTCACTCTGCCTTCCCTTTATATCTTAGAAAGTATTTTGTATGTTCGCAAAAACTTAGAACTTTTTAAAATAAGAAGCGATTTCCATAATATAAATACACGTAGTAAAAATGAAATTGTTATACCCAAATTTAGATTAACTAAAACAAGCAAATCATTTCTGATAAACAGTATCCGCTTTTATAATAAGTTGCCTAAGTCGGTTACAGAACTTAGCGATGGAAAGTTCAAAGCCCACATTAAACGTGTCCTTATCAAAAAAGCGTACTATAAGATTAAAGACTACGTCGAAGACAAGAAAGTTTGGCAATAATTCCTTCTGCACATGTGGCTTCCCTGGTACCTCATGAACGGCATCACTATGTAAATTTCTAATAACTGCTCCCAAATAATGGTGTTTAATTTTTATTTTTTATTATTAGATATGGACTTTTACATATCTCTGACATAATTCTTTCATTATTTGACATTATATACCTAAAAATTTTTTATTTTTTTTTATTTTACTTTATTAGATTATTTTATATTTTGTAAATGTATGAACGTCGTAGGCCCTGTGGATTATAAATTATAGACAATTGTCTATTTGTTTAACATATGGTACCTGTTGACAGGCCTACACTGTCCTCCCATACCTGTTAATCACTGTAATTGGAAAACATTGTAAAACACATATTTTTAAAAGAGTAACCATGGAGTTTCTTGCCGGCTCTTCTCCATGGGAAACGACCAATTGGAACCGTGCACCTAGAATCTGACGTTTCATAAGTGCCCATGTAGGTCTATGTGAAATAAAATATTTTGATTTGATTTGATTTGAAAACGGTAAATACCTACAAACTATTATTTGAGCGTTATGCGGCGCGTTTCAGAGAGCAAATTCGACGAAAAAGGCCAGATTTTGGAAAGAAAATTCTTGGATTTTCCATCACGATAGTGCGCCTTCGCACAAGGCCATCATTGTGAACGAGTTTTTGACCAAAAAAACCCACAAATACCATCGAGCAAGCACCTAATTACCAGATATGTCTCCAGCCGGCTTCTTTATTGTTCCTAAACGAAATTACCGTTTTGTGGCACCCCTTTTCATTCGGTAGAAGAAATAAAGGAGAATTTGCGTCGAAAACTGAACACAATTCCGGAAAAAGCATTTAAAATGTTTTATGATTGGATTATTCGTTGGCGTATGAAGAAGCATACTATGAAGCCGATAAAATAAATTTGGATGAATCACTAACCTTTTGTGTTTTATTGGTACTTTCTTGACAGAGTAGTTTCTACGACTGCGGAAATGTGTGGATCTTAGATACAATATGAATCACACACAAGTTGAATAACGGGAGATGAAAAACGTCGAATAAAACGGGTGAGCAATTTGTCATTGCACTCTCGGCTCCATGGCACTGACGTCTTCGGCTCGAACTGTAATGTAGTGATAAATTTTACTATTACTGCATGTTTTGCTTTATTTGTTCTCTTGTTAAACATACATAATATGCCTCACTCACAATAAAGGCTATTAGGGTAATGCAGGGGTGTACTTAATAGTACACCCACATTTTGCCAGTTATGTTTAAGTTCTATGTGGGGCCCAATTTTTCAACAATCTGCATTTTTCAACAATCTGTATTTGTTATTGGCATAACATAATCCTCTAATTTATTAAGTATTGAAGGGGAAACATAGCTCCTATAATACAGTAAATACGAGCGCAGGAGCCAGGTAATTCTTTAATATTGTATACGATTACAGATTTTATTTTACATTTTTTTTAATTGAGTACCTTTTTACATAAACAATGTCTTTTTTTTTTTAGATGGTTTTGCTCTTGACTCTAGTCTAGGTCGGAGGTGACAGAGACAAAGTCTACGATAGAGTCAGCTTACCCAGAAGACTGTTCACTCTAACTTTGAAGAGATTCGGGTTGAACGCGTTCGGGAACACAGACACAGGTAGCGAGTTACACTCTTTTGCCGTGCGCATTATGAAGGATGTTTGGAAGCGCTTAGTGCGAATTGGTGGAATGGCAACTACGTATGGATGGTAATTAGCAGTACGTCTAAATGCCCGATGGTAGAAGAGGGCAGATGGGATGAGGTCGTGGAGTTTTTGTGCACACAACCTTTCATTTCTATCTCTCCCTTTTTTGTTTATGTGATTGTGTAATTCGTTCTTACCGTGACTTTTATTCTACTTTCAGTACTTATTTCTGAAAGCATGCCTGTGATAACCCAGGGCTGCAACTCAGTAGTTGGAGCTAAAATTGAAAACATCCTTACAAACTCTTAAGGCTTCAAACAGTAAATGAGAACAGCTGTTACAGGAAATAGATGATAGTGAGAAAGAAGTGGAGAAGGTCGTTTACAAAAATACAAGCTTAAAACAGGTGCTAGTAGACCTACATCGACAATACCTGGATGTTGTTGATGAACGGGACAAGCTGCGTTTGATTGGAGAAAGCTTTGAGTAAGGTTAGGGACCTAGAAGAAGAATAAGTCCATGCAAACGTAAACATTAAATTATTCCAGAAACAGAAATAATGTACTCAGGCTAAGAAAACAAATAACTTATGTAAGGAATTATGAAATACTAACTGCAACTCGCAGTCCTTAATAAAAATAGACCTTACAAAAGTTTCTAAATTGAAACATAATTATAGTATACCTATATATAGTTGTAAAGTAAGTCAAAATAAAATAAAATGAAAATGCTAAACTAAATAAATGCAATAAATTTAGGAATATAAAAAAACACAATTCCAACTTTTATATTACAACATAACATACATAACATAACATCACGCATTGTTTCCCCGAAGGGTTAGGCAGAGGTGTACCTGTACACCCACATTTCGCCAGTTATGTTTAAGTCCCATGTAATAGGGAGCGAGCCTATTGCCATCAACCGGGCACAAATCCAGACTCCAGGGTGCTACTGAGAAATTCTGTGCTATAGAAAAAACCAATATCACTTTGCCCGACCTGGGAATCGAACCCAGGACCTCATGCTCAGCAGTAGCGATTGCGACCACTAGACCAACGAGGCAAGCTTTATATTAAAACTAAGAAAAGAACGTGGGTTTCTTAAAAGTAAATTAAATTACTATCAAAGTACATTAGAAGACAGTAAAATTACATTTATGAGATTGACTCAACGCTTACAGTCTAAACTTAAAGTACTAGAAGAGTCAACTCATTCACTGTATACTAAGTATGTAAGGTCTGAAAAACAAATTCAGGAGCACATCCTTGCTGCAAATGAGTTATTGGACATGTGCAATTCTAAAGTAGTCAAAGTGGACCTGCTGACTCTCAGGAGCCCTCAATGTTCATTGCAAAGGAAATCCGAACTTGGCAAGCTCCATTCTGAGGCAACGGAGAATCCGTCTCAGTCAGGACTTGCTCAGGTCTCCATTCCTAATAAAGATACCTGCACCAGGTTTTGAACAAGGTCAATTGCAAGTAGTTCAGACGGAAGCTAGTTCTCTTCCTTGTACTGTTAAAGTAAAGTTTGTTAATGCTCCATTATGTTTTCTGATAATTTTGGGATAGGGTTAGGAAAATTACTTAGCAACAATCTGAGTTATTATTCTCAAAACTTTTGTATGCCACAGACTTCCTACACACACGTAATGTCTTGATTAACTAGAAATGAATATGATCCTAATGACATTATTACAGTACTTACAGGAATAGTTAGTAAAAAGATGACGTCACTGATAGTGTCACCAAACTATTGAAGTTAAATTGAAAAAAAAAAAACATTTTGTGTGCTTTCCCATACTTTAAGCACTTGTCAAATAGGCAAAACAACTACATTCACTTGTCAAATAATTACATGCATTTCTTAGTTAGTCACCATTGTGACAAGTTTTTGTTGATAAGATCGAGGTCGATTAGGGACACTGTGTTTCTGCCGATTAGTTTTAGACGTCAAAAAGCTTGGCTATTAGCGTTTTATAAGATTTAGACATAAGTTAGTTGTCGAAGTCACATATAATTAGCACCACAATTAATAATAGTACTAATATTAAGCAGTCTTATTCATAAACGTGAATTTTTTTAATCAATTGCTAAGCAAATGATTAGTGTAAGAATGACCTCGTTAGGGATAACAGGGCTGAGACCCCTGTACGAGGCTCTGCGGAAAATTTTGCAAGAATTGAGAGCAAGCCTGCATGGAAACCAGTACGCCTAATACCTCGGACATTTGATACAAAACTGCACCTCTGCAGACTGCGTGCCCTTCTAGTGTTGCTACTCCCCCGCCGTACAATGCCTCCTTAGTTGATGTCATGGCCCGGGAAATATCGCTGATCGCCGGCTCCGGCATGAAATTAATCATGGAGGAACTGAGACGGTGCGTGTGGAGATCCAGGACTTTCGCAAGGATATGAAGATAGAGATGATGGAGTTCAAAACCTCCATGAACACCTGCAATACCCGCATTGATGGTCTAGAGGCCAGAGCGGACGCCTTGGAGCGGCGGGCTTCCTCAAGTCCGGCGAATACCGGGGCTGTGGACAAGATCGTAGAGGAGTTAAGGCGCGAGCTTAAGAGCAGGGCGACGCTCGAATTGTCCATACAAACGTAATACCTAAGCCATTTGCAGTTTATGTATATTTCTATCATATTATGCTTATATTTGGATTTAGACAGTATTTATCTAGGTTCCTACATATATTTTTTTCAAAAATACTTACCAAAAATGAAGTTTAAGCTAATTGTATTTCGCACTTTTGTACAGCGTAAATAACATGTTTTCTTTTCGTTTTTTTTTTGTACTATAAACAACAACATCTGTTATGTTGTTGTATTAGAAACATAACTCATTTTATCAAGTTACGAATAGCCGAAAACAAGAGGAAAAAATATTAAGTTTTGATTCAACATTTTTGGTATTAAGGAATACATAAAAATGTATAATAAATTTTCAATAGCTAGTAGTGCTATCGCGTCAAGCAAATACCAATGTGTGCATGGTCATACTGCTTACGGGAGTAAGTGAGTAAGACAAGCACACACATTACCGCAAGGTTATGCTCGCCGGGGTGTTCCGTGTTTATTGTCAGTGTTAGACAATTACTTGATTGTCCTGGGTGTGCGTATTTATTTGCTTTCTAAATTGTATTGTAATATATCTGACACAATTGACTTATGCTGTGAACTTGGATTTAGATTTGCCTTGTTATTTGGTATCGAGTAACCTAACCATTCTTACGAACTTTAGCTTTGCTTGCGGACTTATTATAAGTCCGTAAGACTTATTATTTACGATATTTTATTTACTATTTAGTTTGGTTGCCGACATGGACTCCGAACGTTGGGATGTATTTAATAGTTAGTATTATTCAATGATATACTATAAGTTACCTACCTACTATTTTCTTAGTTACTAAGTGTTTTTCATAGACCCCAAGCAAAAAGTGCCGATTTCACCAATGAAACTGGACGCGATCATCACTTTTAACCCTAGTTCAATAGCTGTCATTGTCAATATTCCATAACAATTTTGACACTGACAGCTCTTGAATGCGTTTTATTTGTACTGAACTCGTTCAGTTTCATTGGTGAAATCGGCACTAAGTCGGTTATCGTAAAACTCAAGTTTTACAGGAAAAAAATATTTTTGTTTTATTGAATGTGTATATTTTCAAGGAGTCGAAGTATTGCGTTCATTGATACATCAACTGAAAGCATTTTCTTTGTGTAATTCAATTACGATGTCAACATTAATTTATGTGTGCAAAATACTTTGCAATTTAAGAAAATAAATATTGCAAAAATAAGACAAAAATAAGTAAATTGTTTCAGTAATATAACATAATGCAGTAAGTTTGTTAAAAATGTTGATACGTTACATTACAATACGGACTTAACTAACGTTATTTCTTACTAGCTTCAACCCGCGGCTTCGCCCATGTGGAGTGTTGATTAAAAATAGCCTATGTTCTTCCCCAGGCTTCAAACACAGTTCATCGGATTAGCCGTGAAACGTCACAGCCCCGCTGTGCGCACCACTCGCGGTGTCCGCGGTGTTTACGTACTGAGTTTGCAATAACTAGACTTTGACTTTGACTTCAGTAACTTTTGAACCATCCGTCCAAATGAATAAGTGTAAAAAACAAAGTTTACTTACATCAAACGCCAAAGGCGATAAAGGTATTAATTTTGATGAAGAAGAAATAACAAAATAAATTGACTTACTGTCGAAATGTGGGTGTACTATAGCTACACCTCTGCCCAACCCTTCGCGGAAACAAGGCGTGATGTTATGTTATGTTTATGTTAACTAAATACTCTAAATGTGTATTGTAAAAACAAAAAAGCAACTCATTAATGAGTTCACTATTTGGCTATAATAGCTTCCACATAAAAGGTAGATTTATGCTGTCGCGGACCTTTATTCAGAATAACACATAAACTATAGCTATATTACTGTTTAGTTTCATCAAAATCCGATCAGTAGTTTTTGCGTGAATGAGTTACAAACATCGATCCATCCATCCTCACAAACTTTCATGTTTGAAGTAGTATAGTAGGTTGGATAGAAAGATTAGTAGTAGTATGGTAGGTTTTTAAAGACGAAACGTATTTTTTTTAATTTTAATTTTGTGGTTATTTTAGATTGATACAGTCTCAGTATCGTGACAAACCGTTGTAGTCGAAAACGAGACCGAGGGACACATAATAATTTATTAATCAATTATTTACTTTTAAAAGCTTGTAAGTTCCCATAACGGTTTCAGGTGACTCAAAATAATTCGACAATTACCACGTTCTAACATTTACTAAGAACTGCACGATTCATTTACGCCATTATGTCGGAAATAGCAACTTACGAACATTCAATTCTTTACGCAAAACAGTTTTGTATTGATACGTAAAGATACTTTTCTTGTCATAATTTTTGTTTTGAATTTCCCTACAATAAAAGTGTTATTCATGATATCTTTGTAAATCACACTACGAAAAATGAAAAACAAATTACCAAGATGAATCCCAACCCGAATGACGAATTCGAAATAACAATAAACAGTCCAATTTTACTGACTTATTGCTTGAGGGCATCGACTCAGCCCAAGAAAATAAAGGCATTTTTTTTTTGGTCTGAGATTCACATTATTAGGTACCTAAGTATATTTTCGGTGAAGGAAAACATCGTGAGGAAACCGGCATGTCCTAGAACCAAAAATTCGAAGACATGTGACATCTACCAACCCGCACTGAGCCCGCGTGGTGGATTACGGCTCACTACCTCTCATAGAGAGGAGGCCTCTGTCCCAGCAGTGGGAACGTTATAGGCTGATTATGCTAAGTATATTTTGCATAAATTAGTATTTACCTACCTATCTGCCTACCTATGAAGCATCGTTATTTCCGTTTCTTTAGACCATGTTCGCACGGACGAAAATATCTCGCTCCGGGATTTTATCGCACACTGCATTTTCAACTCTTTGTGTTTAATCGAGCATTGAGAATCTAACAGAGTGCTACTTAGCGCGTCGACTAAACACTGTTGGATTTTCAACTCTCGGTGCTAAGCAGTACGATGAAGATCCAGTGCGCGAAACAATCCCGCCGCGATTTTTTAGGGCGTAGGTAATTATCTCAAGGGCACTGAGGGCCAAGACAAAGTAACATTCGTATCATACAAAAAAAATATGGGGCTGACATAAACTATCGGAACGTCACGTGATCATAGGTCATATCATATTTAATTCATTATTTATTGTCATTATACTTAGAAGCGGATAAAATAAATGGACGATCGTTTTGTGATTACAACAGGATCAAAATAGTTATGCTTGTTGCTTGCTTTAAAATACGTCAATATGTAACTGTTGAACGTTTTTTTGCAAGTTTGTTTACGCATAACATGACTTTGAGAGTGAGGGTATAGGCCCTATAGGGAGTGCACCTGTGTCTGCGCAATCGGTGTGGACCAGGAAGACATTATTATTACTCTATTTTTGCTGGACGTAACCAGGTTTCATACAATACCCCTGATATGATGGATATTGATGCCTCAATAATCAGTTCGTCTAAATTGAGTAGAAATTACCTATGTAATAATGGCTGAATAGTATAAATGATATTCATATTCATTAAATTGGCTGTAGCACATACATAGCCATTCTGTATCGAGCTCAGTACTAAAACATTTCGTATTGTGTCGCATTCACTTTGCTTGCAAGGATTTTAATGTTATTTCAATTGTATAATAAAACTTCTTGCCGCTAGAATACGGTTGCTTATCGTCTTATGCATGGTACTATAGATAAATAGCCAAATCATATAAATCAGAGTGTTTAGTGTGGGTCTTTGATAATCCTACTACCATAATTGTATTATTCGTTTAGTCGATAATGTATGGCCACTTTTACCAAGTTTCGATTAAAAATAATTTAATAGATAAATCAATAATAACAATGATATTTATGAAGTAAGAACACATCGAAATAAATGTTTATACAAAATCCTTGTTATTTATTTTTATTTTAAAATCATCATTGTAAATAGGTTTAAGTCTTAAACAAATAAATATTGTTTATTATTCTTAGCACACAATGCTATTATTTTAGTACACTAATTTATTTAAATGTACCTAGAATATTTGTCTTTTATTTTGCATAACACTTTATTATTTGACCTGTATTCATAATTGCTTAGAGAGCAGTGGTGGCCCGGTGGTAACGGCCGCGACTTACGAGTTGTAGGTCATAGGTTCGAACACAGACAGGCGCTTTACTTTGTGTAATTTATTTCATCACCACTGCTCTCAAAACGGTATAGGAAAACATCTGAGAGACAAGAAGCTATTTTTTTAAAGTGAAGACCAAGGGAATAAATAAGCTTATACCGGCTTAAAATAAATAAAGACAATAATAAGAAATATCCTTATAATTTATATTTACACGTCGTCGGCCGGTTCCCCTCAAAGACCGCACGCGATGACGATGTATATGGTACCATAAGTAATTTATTCAAGAACACCGACAGCTTATACGTGAATTTAGGAAAGGTATGTATGACATATCTGCTAGATTTTCTCTACAAAGCCTAGAAATATTCTTATACGTTGAGATACCGGCATTGTAAATAAATTTCCAAAAAAACGCATTACTAGTCTGTAGATTTACAAACGATTCCCCAAAAGTAGTCAACAAAAATAAAGCTAATCATGAACATAACCAAGTACTAATAAATACAAATATCTTCCGAGTCGTTATGAATGAATGATAGGAAGTAACTGTAAAGTACAGTACAGCTAATAATAGCTATCTATCTACTCACACAGGCACACACACACGGCCTCGCACGCGTCCCTCGATCGCCTTCTTTTGTTTAGACAAAAGAAGGCGATCGAGGGAAGAGATAGCAATATTCCGAATCAATTTTGTACTCGACTCGAAGTGTTATTCCACGCTTGTTACGTCTGCCCCTTAACGAAAGGGATCAGGATCTCTGGGCAAATGATATTGAGATATCGAATATACCTGAGACCAAGGTTGATAACCCAATCCACATAATCAAGGTCATAAGCGTGAAGCTAGGGGTCAACCTTGAAGAATGCGACAGTGTCAGAGAAGGACTACTGTCACTGTCACCATTAATATTTTTATATATATTTATTTTATGTATAAAAATAAATAAATGTATCAATACACATAAATTACAACATACACTAATTATATACAATTTATTATACATTCAATTTATCTTCAATGATTCTAATCTACCCTAATCACAACTACAATACATTTTCACTCCATCATTTAAGTTCCTTTCAGCCCACTGTTGAAGATAGTTTCTACCTCCATATTTACATGCATTTATTCATCAGATACACAAGACATACTTACAATACACAGATGATAAATGCAAATGACTTCTAGTAAATTTATTAAGTTTGGTCTACTGAATGCAGGCTCTCTCGTGACTAATCAGGATGAATTTTTGATAGCCATGGGCAACCATGCTGTGGATATTATGGCTATCAACGAATCTTGGTTACGTAAGGGTGAGCAGGACCGAGCGCCTGGTGTACCTGGGTACGACCTTAAGCACATACCGCGACCTATGTCTGTAAGTGGTGGGCGCAGCGGTGGGGTAGCATTCTACGTAAAAAATGGGGTTACTGCGCGGGTTAGAGCTCATCCTGATCATCCCAATGTTGAGCAGCTTTGGATCACCCTTAATGTAAATAAGAAAAAGTTACTCATTGGCACTGCATATCACCCACCCTGGTTGGACTTGGACCTCTTTCTCGAGGTTTGACTGCTAGTATTGGTGGTTTGGCCCCCTACGATAATGTAATATTGTTAGAGTAATATACTGGATGTCCAAAATTGGTTCACTGATAATAAATTAGTACTAAATGGAAATAAAACAAAGTACATATGATTTTCTTTGCCAAATGTCAAGGTTAGTGATTGTGAGATAGTATTGAATCAAGAGAAACTAGAATTCGTCGATGAAAATGTTTTCATGGGGATCACGCTCGACTCAAGGCTACATTAAACATCTCTTGAAGGACGGCTAACTTCAGCAGCTTACGTTTCCACAAAAATCCGTGAATTTATTGATGTAGATACTGCGAGGCTGGTCTATTTTGGTTACTTTCATAGTATCTCATACCTTACGGTATTAAACTCTGGGGACAGGGCTGCAGACATTTAGTCTATTTTTATTCTGCGGCAAAGAGCTATCAGAGCAATATTTAATCTCCGCAGGCGCGATTCTCTAAGGGAACTGTTTAAGGATATTAACATCATGGCGGTACCTTGTCAATATATCCATGAAAACATCTTGTATGTCAGAAAAAATCACCTGTTGTAAAAGAGGTGAAGAACATAATTTGATTGTACTACTCGTAGAAACGGGGATCGATTAGTTCAACCAGATTTCAGACTGGTTAAAGTAGACTCATCGTTAATCGAGTAAAGTTTAAAATATTACAATAAAATACCACCCACATACTTTAACTGAATGAGACGAAATCCAAATCTTTTATAAAACGCACACTATGCAGGCAGGTATTTTATAAGTTAGGGTATTACGAGTACATAGCTGATCAAAATTGGCTCAATGCTGGTCCTGCTCCACACAACAACCAATTAATTAACATTTGAAATACTGTTGTAGCTGAATTGTTTTTATTTATTTTTTGCTCCACTCTGGACGCCCTTGTACGTGTACGTCTTTAGTACATCGTTCTCACTTAGGTCAAAGTTAGTAATGTAACTAATATTTTTGTAACAAAATTATTTAAAGAGTGTCCATGGAGAGTCTTGCCCCTTTCTTCTCAATAGGTACCTACTACGCTTTGGAATGGGCAACTAGCTTCATATTTCTGACTGACCGACTTCTTGATAATGCAAAAGTGCATGTAAATGGTTTAATTGAAATGAAGGCTTTGAGATTGAGTTTGTATAAAGTATTATATAATTTTTAAAATTTGCGAATGTGAGAAATATACTATTAAAAAGAAAGATACAATGACCCACATTGTATTTTTTTTTTCCTTTCAGTTAGTTTTATTGATGGTCTGGCAGTTTGAGTACTTTATGCGGCCTACCCAAATGTCCTTAGTTTTATATATTTCGTCGAATCGTTGCGCTCCTTAAACTATGAGTTAATCTGCACGATACTTATGCGTGCACTAACTGGAGGTTCACTCAAATCTGTGTGCTTCTTTCATCAAAAGATCATTTCAGACACCAGTCTACATGGTCCTCAGATAATCTGACCCTGATGTCTTACATAAGTCTGGACTTTAATAGAGACCCTCTATATATAGCCTTCTTCCCGTGGGGTAGGCAGAAACCACAGAACGCCACCTGCTACGATCCTTACATGCTCCTTTTGCCTCGTTTACATTCATACATCTGGTCATATAAGCACGCCGGTTGCGAGTGCTTCGTACCTGACCTTTCTGAAGAACATCACCTAGGACATATATGTCCTCCTCGGGCGTCCTCTACTGGCGTTTCCACTCACATCTGTCTTGTTAATACCTATTGTTTGTCTCCTTTCATTCATCCTCTAAACATGACCATATCATTTACGCATACTCTTTTCAATTTTCCGATCTCATTTGTTAAAATATGCTTGACGTGTAAAAGTGTTTGTACAAACCTAATTACTGAAATAAAATCATTTATCAATCACTGATACTATATTATTGGTGATTATAGTTTTGGGGAAAGCGCCTTATCGTTACCTTCGAGTTGGATTAAGATGTGGTTATTCTTTGCTGGTATCGGTTTAAGTCAGTTTAAGCTGTAGATGCCTTTTTACCGAAAAGCCTGATAAGCTTTAGGAATATTTCTGAATTGCAAAGTTTTACGCTTAACACAATGAAAATGCTTAAAAACAATAAATTATATTAATGTGTCAACTAGCTTTTACGTTTTTCATAACAATGTACCCTTTCAGCGACCCGACTCGTGCGATATAAAGGTCTCTTTGTAGTGGGGAACTGAAAAAAAACAATAACTGCGACAAGGACTAACTTTGTGTGGAAAAATGCTTTTAGAAGAAAATAATATATTACCTAGTGTTTCTAGGGTTGCTTACGTAACGATTTTTTATCGAAATAAAATACAGAGGTTGAAAGTGTTATGCAATAGACTTTTTTAGTATTTCAGGGCTTCTGAACAAAAAATAACCATATACAATAATACGTTTTTGCGTATTGAGGAGGGAGAAGTATTGTCAGATAACAGTGTTTTGGACTTTGTATTGGTCGCAAGCAATTATTTAAATTATTTTTAATAGACTTTAAACCGGATTATCGTAGAATTAAATAAATACTCTTTTGAGTCGTTTGTTGCCTCGATAAGCGCTACTGCCTGAGTCCTGTTCCCAGGACGGACAAAGTTTGTTGGGATTTTCCATCAGGATTTTCTCAGTAGCAGAGTCTGGGTTTATGCCAGGTTAATGGCAATAGGGTCGCTTCCCATTACATGGGAATTAAATCATAACTGGTGAAATATGGGTGTACACTGTGTACAGGTACATAATTTCAGCCACGATTACTACTGCCACAACTTTTTTTTTTAATTTATCTAACTTTCTGTAGTTCTGAAAGTACCTGAGTATATATATGTTATATACATAGGTATAGGTACTTTTATCTTACAACGAGTGCTTGATTAATTCCTTTGATCAAATCGAATCCTGCCGGTCTTGGAAACTAGAAATAATAATAGTAGCCCTAAGTAAAAGACGCTGTTTAGAAAGCATTATAGAAAACTCTCTTTGAAAGTCCTTAGGTCAAACAAAGTAATATTGTGAGGAGGTGCATATAGCACACAATTTACCCTGATTTCACAAAAGAACTAGGTTTGTCTCCTAGGACTTAGAGATTTTAATTATGAATATGACTGTAGTAGATGGTACCGTTCCTTGTATTTTTCTTGTAGAACACCGGATATTGTTTCTTATTATAAAACGTTATTAAACCTAATTTTCGTTTAACTATCTTGCACATGTTTTTTTAATTATTACTTTGTAACTCAAGACTATTACTTAACCACAAATTGTAATTTTATTAATAACATAAAGAGGTATGTATTTGTTTGTTGGTATGGTGGGGGTAACCTCTGGTACTGCCGTTCGAATTTGGAAAGTTCTTTTTGCATTTGAAAGCCCAACTCTTGAGGAAGGGTTAAATGCTATTTAACAATTTGCTACGACGTAGGTAAGTGCGGGATCTAAATTTAAACTCGGTGACAGAGATAATCTCTCATTAGATTATTTTACATTTTTAGAAGGCTTACAGTATTAACTAGATTGTCAATTAAAATTTTACAAGGGTGTAGATACATAATTGATACAATACAGTTTTTACCTCAAATATTATATAAACTTATAATCATCAAGAGTCAAAATTGTGTGTTTATAATGAGATAAATCTATTTTTAGATTACACAAATTCCTTTACTAATAGAAAACTATTCTTCTGTCTGATTGTCTAGTGACAAAATTATGTCTAATTGGTATGATTGCCTTCCATACAAACGAAGCTATAGTATCCAATATAATTGAGAATTTTAATAAAATACACCGTGTTTTTCAGCATTCTCCATCCATTACTCCTCGACTGGGTAGAAATAGGATATGAAAAATCAATGTAAACTTCATTTACAGCACTTTAATTAACTGATGTCGGGATCAAGTGGCTCACAAAGCTTAACGTTGTCACTCGTCGTACAGTCAACCGCACATCAGTGGTAACTTGCACTGCAAAAGTCACTGCTACATAAAGGCGCTGTAAATGTCAAATACAACAGATGTGCGGTTGAGTACGCCTACCTATACTTCCATCGAAATTTCTCAGTTTTGTTATTCGAGGTTAATTTTATGTGACACAGCCTTTGAACTTTCCATTGATGTCAGTAACATAAGACCAACAATCGGGATAGATAGATAGATTTACTTATTTGCATAGAATGTAGACAACAACAAATAGGTTTTACCATATTTTCGAATCCTTATGCATTTTGCCTAGTGGCATGCAATTATTTTTTGAACTTCTACTAAAATTTATTATATTAACTTAAAGCTACTTAATACACGAACAATGTAAATTAAACGGTCTTGCCACTTAAAAATCTGATACAGAGTAATAGCACTTTTGAACGAATTATTTTTAGGAACTTTTTATATCTTCTCAAGGGAGCACATAACGCTCTTTCTTAATAATGCAGTTTTATATCGACCTATGCATAACTTGTCTTCATATTGCGTTCTAAAACTTGCAGTTCTGTTTCTAGTATTTTTCAAAGTCGGGAATAAGTGATTTGTTTTAACAAAAATTGCTGTTTCTTATTAATATGGACATACAAAATGTAAAAGATTGTATTTTATATTTTTTAAACAGGTATGCAGCTGTAGGTCACTTCGAGAATAAAAATAGATGTAATACAGCATTTTTGCGACTTAAAATTATTTTCTCGCTCGCTACAGGATGGGGACACGAGTTACACGGGACAAGAGTTATAAAATCCACTCCACTGTTTATTACCCGTTTACGGCGGACGCCAAAAGGAGGTTAATGTTAAAAAGTGGTTTCGTAGGTGGAATGAATTTATCCTAAAAACAAACTAAAATTTGTACTTGAAAGATATTCTCCCATACATCGGTTAACGTCACATAAGTGATCTTACAAGTATCTTTGAACAAAACTCATGAAGGACACATTTACATAGGTAAGGCATGTATCTACCACATTATCTTACGAGATCGTAAATTACTTATCATATCTTTATAATTATGACTATTATCATTTTTATACACCTAAACTATATCATTGTATAGAACAAAAACGACCCCAAACGCAATCACACTATTCGTGACCACCAAACAATTAAAACAGATCCCCGACCAATTCCAACTTCTCCCAAACATTTCGTTACGCTCCCCGCGTTTTTATCAACTACGTTTCTACTGCGAAAACTAATAAAGTTTGCGTACTAACAATACTGACTACTAAATTCCATCCGTTTAAGTATTGCAGCACTTTGAAAATTATCTTGACGGACGTAGTTTTACAAGAAATATTGTCATCTCATTTCAGTGCATAGAACGCCCGGGGTAGGCCTATCTAGCAGTAGACGTCTTTTGGCTGATATGATGATGATACCGGTGCATCAAAGCGAAAAGCAGATTCTTATCATTCATTAAGTCATAGCAGCTGAACGGCACCCAGGTACACCATGACTTGAGTTTGGACGTATGCTCCTATTTTGTTCAGGTAGTACGTTCTTGTGAGATAATTTTCGATCATCACTTGGCTGAAGCCGTGGGCAAAAGCTGGTCCTAACTATAATATTATAAATGCGAAAGTAAGTTTCTTTGTTTGTTACGCTTTCACGCCAAAACTACTAAAAGACTAGGCTTGCAAAACGTCACACCTCAGTTCCGCTCCAACGCATTACCCTTCGTTAGCGCGTGAGAGAGACAGCAACGTTCTCCCACGCATCGATTATGACATATTGGATTTGACATACCAAAGTGACATGAGCCCAGGCGCTCAATGTGTGTTTTGACTTTGACCGCGCGTGACAATCGAGTTGGCATGGGTCTGTTGTTAATGTACCCTCAGACCTCGTGGGATTGGGCAATGGCAGACCAGGAGCTTCCTCTCAGCAACTAAGGTATTTGTGTATTCAATCCTCAATACAACCCGTTCTCATTGCCCAATTCACTCCACAACAGGAATTGTACCATCCATCATTGGTTTTGCAACCCTGAAGTCGAACCTCGATCTTATAAATCGACCATTAATTAATCCTGGTCAAATAACAACCACTAACGGAGATAGTGGCTTCCTCCAAATGGTACCGTATAATAATAATGGCGGATGCAATGTGGTGGAAGATGCCAAATATTATCGAAATTTGGATAGACTGACTCTAATACTAACTGATAGAAGTCTTCAATTCTTGAATGCCACACTGAATATCTATAAAATTGGAGGTTTAAAAAAAAATTACGTGCCAACGATGCAAAAAAGAAAGTTATCAACAAGTGACAAAAAGTAGCCTATTATAATTCCATTGAATGAGTTATTCACCTAAACTATAAATATTTTTCAATTGAAAGTTTTGTACCCCTCCGTTATTCTAACAGCTAAAGTAATAGCGTCGTTAGTGTTAATTCTAGAACACTTTATAGGAATTAGACAGAACGGAGCAAAAACTTTGATAGATTGCAGTCATCATCGTTAAGGTCTTTTATTTGTGGACCACAAGGAATTTTATTCGAAATTGTATGGATATTAAACATTGGTACTATAAATAGAGAATGGAATGCAAGGAAGATTTTTATTCAATTAAATGTTAATTTTATATTTAATATTAAATGAAAAACTGTGATTGCAGCTAGTTTTAAAAGTTTTAGCTAGTTTTAATTGTAAACACAGTCAGTGTTGTAACTTTGTTGTAACTGTGTGTTTTAATTGTTTTTAATTGTAAAACTTTCTAAAAAGCATTGTTTACCTATCTTTTGAACTTCTTAATTCCCTGGTAAATTTAAATAGCCTCTTTTTTTTAAAGACCATAATAAAAAAAAACGTATATTGTTAGAGAATTTAACCATATATAAATTAATACACTGATCTTCATATTAAGATTCTTTGTCGTGAGTAGCAGGATCTTCCGTAACCGAACAGTACATGCAAAACAATGAAACAATAGATAAAATGAAATTCAAAAAAACGTTTTGAACAAAGTTCCATACGCATTTTCTTAAACTACGAATGTCATCCGATATGGAAATTTAGATTGGTTATATATTTGTTTATAAAGTATATGTCTTGTCAGGAAAATTTGTTAATATAGTGTTCGCATCTGCCATCTTGGATTTACATTTTGGCCTAACTATTTGCTTCAGCACCCTCGAAAACCATGAAAACTATATCTCTATCTCTCTCTCTCTGTCTCTTTCTAACATATTTATAGTATAAAACAAAATTGTATTAATATAAGTAGCTTAAAACTAGGTTAGTAGCACTTCCCTATCTTGTCCTGGTGCTGTCCTGTGGTACTTGTCCGCGGAAGCGACGGAATACCACGTCCTGAGGCCAAAAGTCTTCTTCCATGACGACGGGCAGATATAAATTCGGTACGCGCACCACGAACGCCTTGAAGTTGACGTTGCGGTGCGACTCCAGTAACTGCACCCTCGGCGTGTACCTCGTCTTCTGGCGCACGTACTCTACGATGTCTTCCGCCTTAGTAGTGTAGTGTAGGCGGGAGATGTACACCGGTGTGTTCGGCTTTGCGGCGCGCAAGCTGACTTCGGGCATCTTTGGAGCTTTACCGCAGCGGTTCTTGTTCGTTCGCGATCGGCGCTTCCTCCTTTGCACCGTCACGAAACCTTCATCATCAGCCCTGTTCGGCGCCTTTTCTGGCATAGGCTTCATACTTGGAGCGCCTGGGGCACTCGCGGTAACGCTAGCGAAACCCTTTTGTAGGGACTTCACCAGGGCTGCAGACGCTGGCAGCGGGACGGAGTGAGGGGCTCGGGCAGCGCTACGTAGAGGAGCCGCGATGACGAGCGCGGGGCTGCCGGGCACGCGGGCGGGGCGCTCTGCAAGCTCAGCAAACGACGGATGCGCTGGTGACGAAACTGCTGACGCGGAATTTGACGATGATAAATCGAGTCCGGCTCCGCGACACATGTTTACGTTAGACGCATCGACAGATGACCTAGTTACCGCCACACTGTTACGCAACTCGCTGAATTCTTTGCGCAAATCGGCGACGGTGTTTTGGGATGCATCTAACTTCGCTAGAACATCCGCGAGGCGGGCCTTCAGAAACACAATATCCTTCAGAAGGCTCGTTACATCGACGTGGTCAAAGATGACGGGTGGAAGTTTGTGCAGCTCCTTTGCCACAAACGTCGGCACGTCGTCCGGGTCGGTTTCCTTGAACACCGTGATAATATCCTGCAGGCTTCTCTTAGTCCCGTCACGCCGGCGGGACACCATCTGGTCGCGCTTGTTTAGCAGGCTGAACAACAATAGCTTGGCAGCAGCTATGTCTTCCTCGCTGAAGTTCGTTGCGCAGATTTGGACAGCGGACACCTCATCCATCACATCCAGCTTCTGCTGCAGGAACGCCAGCAGCTCATTCACCCCAAGTTCATTACTCATGGCGAGAAAATTACGAGCGATAGCTTGCGCCGCGCTAGTCAACACACTGAATTTGCAAACACGTCCACATTGGAACGCGGCACGCTTTTACGTTACTTGACGATTTGTAAAATTTTGCAAGCTTCGTTGAAGTACTTCGTTCCGCAAATACGAAACAGAGACTTAAGAACAAACTTACGAATATTATTATCAAACTTATAGAAACAACTTATCCCTTCTAAATTTAATTTCCAGGTAAGTTTTCAATAGCTAGCTCACTTCCCAACACTCATGATTTCCAACTTCGACCAAAATTATAGGACCAACTTATTACCAGATTCTACCGCTTAGACTACAATGAAACTCCAAATATATTTAGAACTTAGTCTTAAACCTTGGCTGGACTTAGATAACGGTATCCAGACACCGTTGGCGTCCGGATCCTTAGCTCCGAATCCATGGAAATTATCTTAGTTCCAGACATCTGGACCGGATCCCTTGAAATGCATTAATCTAGGAAGTAATTGGAGTTTAGTTTTGCTAGAGCAATAGATTTCTTGGAGTTGATATTGTTAGTTTCTACTTTTTCATTTGTAACTTTCTCTTTATTAAATAGACAAATAGCTTAGATGTAAATCTTATGACTATTGTGTACTTTATTATCGCAATGGACCCCCGTGCATTGAAGGGTTAACGCTATGAGAGACCTTTTTTGTATTATATAAATGCATAGCACAGGTGTGAGTAGTATGTACTATGGAGCGATCATTTACCGGGTAATGTCTTAGATTGACTTGAATGTGCCCTGGCGGCTGTTTAGTATGTCAGGCTCACTCAAATGTCTCACTGACGGTGGCGCGTGTATTGGATCATTTAGCTCCCTTCAAAATGGTTGAGCTGAATGGTGCTGATCCATGCGTCATGTTCGTGAACGGGCGCCATCAGTTGGGATTGGTCATCTCTTTCCGGTTTCCGCAACTCCACGGCTGCCACGGCTTATTTTAATTATTTATTTTTTGGATTGTATTTATTTATTTTTGCTGCACTCTGGACGCTTTTAACGTGCACGGTTTTGCTCATCTTTCTCACATATAAGATCAACATCAATGATGTTACTAACATATTTGTAACATCATTATTTAAAAGAGTGACCATGTACATTCTTGCCCTTTCTTCTCCATTGGTACCTACCACGCATTGGAATGGGCAACTAGCTTCATATTTCTGACTGACCGACTCCTTGACAGTTCTTCAATGTGCCTGTAAATGGTTTAATTGAAATAAATGCTTTGAGTTTGAGAGACAATGAGGTATGTGCCACTTTGGAGCTCTTGCATTAGATAAGGTAAGCAATCTAAGACAGGACCGTCTGTAGCCGACACACTCTATGAAAGCAATGAGTTCACGAGCACTCGCAACAAAGCAGTTTTATCTAATGTTATTTACATGTTAAACTGGAAAACCTGTTTCACAAGAATAAGCGATCCTGTCTATTAAAAATGATGCCGACGATTTTTTTTTATGCCCTATGATTTTTTTTTGCCCTATTATTATTATTTTAAGTCTGCTAGCTAGCATACAGAGTTAAATTTAATAAGCTAGCGCTAACTGTTTTGTTTCTACTATGTTATGCGTAAGTCTCTATCCTCATAGGAAAAATACTCGATTTTATGTAGGTGTGCATGGATTTTATTGTGCATTCAATCAAATACAACAGTCTTCCTCGATCACATCAGTGACGTCATCTTCACTTAGATTTATCATTTGTATATTTATGACCCTCTCTTCCATTGCGGATACGCATTACCTTATCGTAAATGAGCGCACGCTGTTTGTGATGTTCGTATGTACGAAGACTGGGTAGATAATCAAGCAAGTTTATAAGTTCTCTTTTCAGATATTGCGGACTTAATGCTATAGGCATTTTCTACCAAACAAGCTTTGGGTAATGAAGTGTCAAACATTGGTAGGTGCAATATAATAATCAAAATTGAGGAATACGTTATTTTAAGATACTCATAAACTTATATTAAAACAATAAATGTAAGACATAAAATACTTAAATATATCGTTATAAATATCAGCACAAATATTATAATCATAAAATCAGCAGAATATACTAAAAACAAATAAGACAAACAATGAGAAAACATTATCGTTTTGAGGATACTGCCAGCGAGCTTTAATTAGAACATTAATATTTTTTCGTAAGTCTACTACGGCTACAAAATGCAAGCTCTTCTGAAGGACAAGAGAAATGACATTTGAATTGCAAATCATTCATTTTGTCAATCAAGTGTAAATGAATTGCAAGAACTTTCGTCACCTTTACAAGCCAGTCGGTTATAGGCAATTAGGTTTGCAAGAAGGAACAAAGCTTATAATGTACTCATTGCTTGAACACAGGCCACTTCTCTTCTCGAGGTAGCTTCAAAATTCCTTGATGCAGCGATAATTAATATTATGCAACGGTTCTCTATACAAAGCGGTGACAATCTCAAATATCAGCAAGTAGCGTCATGTTGATTTATTATTGGAAGAAGATATTTTCGTTTATGTTGCTCATTGCTCGTTCTCTTTACGGATCAAAAGGCTAAATCAGTCCCATACAAGAAAATAGTATACCTGAATAAGAGCTACGACAATTGACTAATAACAATGTGACAGAAACTAATGGAAAAGTAACGTAACGTGTAGATGTAGGAGCGATAGTAATTATTGCAATAAGTCAACGTCGTTGCGACGAGGAATTATGATTGATTATAATGAGGATTGAATCTCCGAGAAAAGAAACTATTTAGTTTGCTGCTGTGCCTTGTTATTTCTGTTTTATATATACATATATTCTCTTTATATATCTCTAGGTATTTAAAAAAAGGTTGTCAAAGAGTTTGAAGAAAGCTTTGTTTCGACGAAGTTTTATTTACTATTAATTCATTATTATTTTTTGGTCTGCGGTGGTGCAAAGGCCTTCCCCAAATTATTATAGCTGTTTGTTTTCTGGTGATCTTAAACCAGCATTCTAGATACGTATCCAAGTCATTCAAAACTGGCTTAGGCGGCGCTGTTCATCGGCATCCAACGTGTGTGGTAACTCTTATCCAGCGGTCGACATTTATGAAGGTAACGTGGGTAACAAAGCCAATTCCTTAAAAACCTGAAAATAAAATAAATACACACAATATCAATGGTGTCTAGATAAAAAAAAAAACATGTGTTATTGCCATATTGAAATTAAATAAAAATGTCTATTTAGATTGAGTAAATAGAATGTTTTCGAAAAGTCTTTATACTAATACTTCGTCAATGTACACAACATTGACGAAGTACTAGTATAAAGACTTTTCGCGAATTTTGCTTTTGCTGGATTTTCGCTTTAATTAATCCTGGAATTAAAATGTGATGAAAAGATAAAACCAACGTTTCTTAAGGTTGTTTTGCTTAAAAGAAAAACATGTAGTACTATGTATTTACGCCATTAATGCATATAACACAATCGTAGCTATTCGACATACTCAATATGAGTTCATCCAAATAGTATTGCGGATTGGTCACCCATGTCCGTTGTGACAGGCGAAAAAGATTTTGTCAGAGCTCTTCTCTGAAGCATATCCCCTGCGTGCTCAAAGGGATTAAAGTCTGGCAATTGAGCAGTTCATACTAGTACGTTGATATTAGCTGCAGCAAGTGTGTTTGCAACGACTCTGACATTGTGTGGACGTACATTATCATGCATAAGCAGAAATGAAGCACCAAACTAGGTCCGCAAATGAACACGTAGCGGCCTTCGAGAACGAAGATTGGCATCATGCAAGCGATTTCTTATGGTGTGATCGCCTGATCGCTTATTTTTATCCCTGAAGAGCTATGAAGTCTGTTAACGAACATCATCGCGGTCATTGTACAATTTAGTTGTGCAGTAATTTGTATGTAACGATGATTTTTATTAACGATGTATGAAGATCGTTACATGCAAATTACGGACTCTTGTCTGTAATCTACGTATGGTTGTTGCGAGCTCGTGCTCCATGTCGCTCTGCCACGCTGTCAGTGATTGGGTAACGTGTCCAAAGTCGACTTATTACACTCTGTGTAGTGCCCAGAGCGATTGCCTCAGCACGTTTTTCTGTCTCATTTGCCTCAAAAAAGTTTCTGAATTATATACGACTTGAGAGAAGATTTTCATCTTTTGACAGAAATTCAAAAACTTTTCCCTTTTTAAACGACGTTTACTTAAAAGTATTCACAGGAGTTGATAACAAGCAACAGATTTTTTGTAACTAGTAAAAATGTTTAATGTTAACAATGTTTGATGTGTGTGTAGTTATTTTAACCTTACTATATATAAGACATCCAACAGACAGATGTCTTATGTGTGTCTAAATAGAGAAACCATTTATTTCGTGCACACAAAATAAATAGCACAACACTCTAAATTACAATTAAAAGAATTCAAACTAGGGACATGGACTTACAGAAAATACAGTGTAAATTTACAATAAAACTTCATTAATTTTATAACTCAATGTCTTTGGTGTTCCTATCATCTTTATTCTGATGATCTTAAATTGTATATAGCTATGCAAGAAGAAGGTTTATCGGACGAAGCAGTTGTAAACCGACTTAGATGCTATCAAAAAGTATTCTGATAGTTTTGGGGTGTCAGTGAACCCCTTAAAGTCTCAGGCTATTGTACAATTGTACAGGCTACTGTGAAAGCTCTGGGTTTGCATCTTGACTCAACACTTGGCTGGCAATGCCATGTATCTAGTGTTAGTCAAAGAGTCAGCAGTACTCTGCGATCCCCGTATCGTCTGAGAAACTTATTGCTCGCTAAGTCTAAAACAGCAAAGCATTAAGTCAGCATCTGTACCTTTTTAAAGTGTGCGAAAATAAACAAAAAAAAAAGGGAAGTAAGTCTGTACATTTTGCCAGTTGTTTTACGTCCAAAATACTCTAGTATTATTACTTCTCAGACTCCTGGGATCCTAAACGTAATTAATATTAATTTACTTTCCACTTCCCAATATAATTGATTTGACAGGAAGCCATTTCGTACAACATTATGCTAATTTCTATTTACAAAAATTATTTTTAATAATGTTGCTCCATAACAATTATAATACGGCGTGGCAGGGACATCCGCCATGGGATCTGGAGGCAAAAGCCCTCGCGCACGTAAGTACTGCGGGCAGAGCTCCGGCGGGATCTCATGGCGACATAGAGGGTGCGATTGTCGAAACCCAGTGCTTGGCACGCCACAATAGCGGCTAAAGTCCCCTCTTTGAGGAGTGGTTGGTGCATAAGGCGGAAGGAAACGCCCGGGTATCACCATTGTATGGATCGCCCGGAAGATACAGTGGAGCATACGGAGGAGGTCTGCCCGGCTTGGGCAGAGCACCGCCGTGTTGAGGCGATCGGCGGTGGGGATCTCTAGCGTCCGGCCCTGGGCCAGGCTATGCTACGGAGCGAGGGGGAATGGGAAGCCGTCACCTCCTTCTGCGAAGCGTTAATTCTCGCGAAGGAAGAGGCGGAGCGCGTGAGGGATAGAGCCTTGCGCCCTCACGCCCGTAGACGACGCAGGAGACGCCCTGGGCGTCGGGAGTCGCCTGCCGATTCCCGGCCACCGTAGGCGCGGGCTTGCGGACGGCGAGCAATCGGTAGCTCGCCGTCCGCTATGGTTGTCCGTATGGCTACAACCATACCACAAAAACTGCTTCGATATTCAAATTAACTACATTTTAATAAGTCTTATTAAACATACATAAACATATTTCCGCCTTCTTCCCATGGGGGCAGTAACACCACCTGCTACGATCCTTACATACATCTTTGCTTCGCTTATGTTCATACATCCGTCATACACACACGCCATTTGTGAGTACTACGCACCTTTCTGACGAACACTATTAACGTATAATACGAGTATGCCCGCCGTCCGCGTTTCCGCTCGTCTTGTTAACCATTGTTAATCCTTGTACAAATACAGTGAGCAAAAACATCAAGGCTTTTTTTTAATCTTCATGTTGGACGTTTGAATTCTTCCCAGAAAATTACGCGGAGGTACTACGTTACTTGAACTTTTACATGGTCTAATTCGAACTTTCTGTTGATACCGACAAAGTGAACTTTTAGTTTGCAAAACAATTATCTCAGATGGAAGAGGTGTTACGTTGACTAGCATTCATAGCAAAAGTTTTGTTATAATATCAAAAGGTCTCAACATTTTCAAAAGCTATGTTAGAAGAAATTGCAATTGAGTTTACATTCGTTATGTTTTTAATTATATTTGTAATCGTTTTTGTATTAATAGGTGGACAAGTAAGAAACAGAATTTCAAGAAACCTTTGCCAGGTAGGCAGTAGGACAATAATGAACGTTATGGGATATTATAATAAAGCCCCACAAAAATATACGTCCAACGAACTGTCAGTCACGCTACACTGCTACTAGAATATATTGGCGCCCGAATGACTTTAACAGGGGAGTGCTGTCGACTCCCCTGTCAAAGTCATTCGGGCGCCAATATATTAATTCGGGCAAAAATTGTGTCAAACAATCGTATAAACATTTGCGTAATTGCATCTCCATAGTCAATCCGGAAATATCGGAGGAATCCGGCCGCTAAGTGCCGGGTCACCACCGCCACCTTTCGGCAAATCCGGGCTGCAACGAGCTCCGCACTGGGTAGGCCAATCGTCATCTTGGCTGGCGTCTGCAGCGTGGCACACCCGCTGCGGCTATTGTCACACCAGGCTGAGCCAGGAGAGTACTACGCTAACCCCATAGGGAAATTAAGGAAACTTTTGTGACCATAAACCTCTCACTTTCTCTTTAATTTTTACTTTCTCTTCTTTTATGAAATAAGTGTAGTACTTTTTTATATTGACAATTCACTTGGTTTTACTTTTTTCCGCCACATAAACCATATCTGTCACATTTAAAAATGTTATAATTTTGGTCACGCAACAAAAAACCCTGTAGAGCTGTTTCAAGCTTTACTTTGATCACGGCTTGAAGTATCTTCTCATACTTCGTGTCAATAATAACACAAAAAGAATGCCCGCGGGTTCACCTGCGTGGATGTCGGAAGTTCGCTCGCACGGGAAAGTGCTGCCGGGACAAAATTAGCCTATGTCCTTCCTCAGGATGCCAGCTATTCCGTTGCCAAATTTTATCGAAATCCGTTCATTGATTTAGGCTAGGCGTGAAAAGGTTCAAACAGACAGAGTAACTACTATTGATTCACTATTAGTCCATTTTCAATAACTTCACAAACAACAAATCCCCTTTCGTGCAATAACAGACAAAGTTATTTAACCTATTATTTGGTGGTAGTCACTCAATTTGGTCTAACGAACTGATCAGTATCGGTTTCCTTAACTTTTGTTTGTAAGTTCGGGTCGCGGCATTAGGACTTCGTTCACAGTCTTCGGGATTTATTGACTGGGTATAGCTGTGTTTATTGTTACGTAGTAGTGTTTACGTTTATTTCTTTGTTATATTTTGCAAGAACACAAATAAAAAGTCATATTAAATCTCACTCTCGTGGGGCCCAAAATTCGACCATGGCGTAGCATTTTGGGCCCCACTCTCTTTCTTGTGTTCATAAACAACCTCTGCAATCTCCGAATTCCAAATGCCACAATATTTTCATTTGCAGAGGAGACTGTCATCACTTTCACCGCAAACTCTTGGCCAGAACTCCAAGTTACTGCACAAGATGGCTTTAATTCCGCCTTGAAGTGGCTTTCCGTTCATACCCATAATCTCAATGCCAATAAAACTAATTTCATCACTTTTTCAAAGACCAATACTTCCCAGCCAAAAACCTCAATCTCTATCAAATTCTTGTCCCACACAAACTCAAGTTAATTGTCAATGTTTTACCTTAACCGCAGGTTATCTTGGTTTAATTCTGTACAAAAACCTTTATTTCAAATCCCATCGCACACGAAAGTTAATTTACATATTTAAAACCCTGAGACATGAAGCCAACCCGATAATCATTCGTAACATTTATTTTGCTCTTTGTCAGTCCATCCTAATCTATTGCATCTCATGCTGGGTTGGTGCTGCAAAGACCACTCTTAAGCTACTGGAGGTTGCAAACAGAGCTATTTTAAAAGTAGCTATGTACAGACAGATACTCTCCCCAACAATTGAATTGATCATTAATGTAGCGTACTTAATGTAAGGCAGCAATATATTTTACATACAGTCCTTCTGCAACACAAACGAACACCTTTCAAAAAATCTCCAAGCACCGCATATACCTAATCTGCACAATACCACCTACAGGCACAGCTTTTTTTTTTTTTTTTTTATCAAAGGGTCATGGCCATCCGGCTGGTCCGGGGATACCGCACGGTCTCATGCGAGGCGGCGAGCCTCCTTGCCGGATTGCCGCCATGGGATCTGGAGGCAAAAGCCCTCGCGCACGTATGGGAGTGGCGCGAGGAGGCAAAACGCCGGGGTGTAACTCCGCTGCCGCGACAAATCACGGTACAGCGGACAGAGCTCCGGCGGGATCTCATGGCGACATGGAGGGTGCGATTGTCGCAACCCAGTGCTGGGCACGCCACAATAGCGGCGGTAAGTCCCCTCTTTGAGGAGTGGTTGGAGAGGCGCCACGGCGTCCTCACCTTCCGCCTGACACAGGTCCTCACCGGACACGGTTGTTTCGGGAGGTTCCTGTTTCGCATAAGGCGGGAGGAAACGCCCGGGTGTCACCATTGTGTGGATCGCCCGGAGGACACGGTGGAGCATACGGTGGAGGTATGCCCAGCTTGGGCGGAGCACCGCAGTGTCCTCGCGGAGGCGATTGGCGGCGGCGATCTCTCGCGTCCGGCCCTGGTCCAGGCCATGGTACGGAGCGAGAGGGAATGGAAAGCCGTCACCTCCTTCTGCGAAGCAGTAATGCTCGCAAAGGAGGAGGCGGAGCGCGTGAGGGAGAGAGCCTTGCGCCCTCACGCCCCTAGTCGCCGCAGGAGACGCCCTGGGCGTCGGGAATCGCAAGCAGATTCCCGGCCACCGTAGGCGCGGGCTTGCGGACGGCGAGCCATGGGTAGCTCGCCGTCCGGTAAGGACCAGGCCCGGGTCGACGGCGCGTTGTGTTCCACGCGCGCCTCAAAGAGATGTCAGCACAAAATGACGGGGTCCGATAGGGCCGACGCCTCAGGGTCGCGGGTTATTCCACAGAGAAAACCGTGGCCCTGGCACAGGCAACTGAAGGAACACGGTGGGTTTTAGTCAGTAAAAGTCTGACACGCCCTCCCGCTCCACCCAGAGCGGGAGAAGTCATTTGATGATTTCCCACCCAAAAAAAAAAAAAAAAAAAAGGCACAGCTTTTATAAAAGAGTTTGGCCTCTACCTTGGCCTATCACTCTACAATAAAATTAACGCAAAAACTCCGATTTACGGCTTAACACTCTTTAATTGCAAAAAGACAGTTCGCTCTTTCCTTTTAAACCTAAACTACGACGAACCCGAAGAATTTCTGAAGAAGTGATCACTCAAACACACACATGCATCACACACCACATAAATCAGCGAAACCCGCATAACTCTAACAATATACTCACCACACCAACATACTGAACATATTTTTTTTTGTTTTTTATTTATATTTATCGCTAATTTAAATTCAACGTATTTTTTTTTGTATACTAATTTGTCTCTCATTTAGTAGCTTGCTGGAATAATTATTATGTACATATTTAACGCGTGCTATAAGTCAACCTTTTATCACGAGGATCGGAACTGTTTCTCTTATACACAGGTTATTTTGTAACCTATCTAGGAGAACAGTATCGCACCCACTAACTAGATTAGTAAGTTTTTGTTGTTGCTTTATTATATTCTACTTTCTTTCTATGGAATCTAGTCCTACTTGAAAAAATAAAATCTGTACTCTTTACATTTTACGTAGCGAGATCTGGCCGATTTAGAATTAGTTCTGCTTCTGCTTTTTCTTGATGATTATTGCTGAGCGTGAGGTCTAGGGTTAAGTTCTCAGGTGGGGCTAAGTATTACTGGGGTTTTCCATAAGGAATTTTCCAAGTAGCAGACTGAAGTCAAAACCAGGGCCGTAACATTACTGAAGAAATGTGGGATGTGGATGTGCTATTAATACACCTCTGCCTTAACCTCCAGGTAATACTGGCGTGATGTAATGATAAGATGGTAATTAGAGTTCCGAAGCCATGACAAAAGCCGAACAAATTGCAGCATTAGATATGGAATTACATAGCGTGCTACCAAGATCTGTTGGCGCCTGAATAACGTGAAGAGGGTGGCGCTGTTGGTTGGTGAGCTACACGGTGACTGATGTATACATGGTCTATTGGGACACGTCAACTTAAAGCTGCAACGGCTCTTTCTTCAAAAGGCACTTCCAGATACGGCCCTGCATTGTTAGACTCACATAAAATCCCAATAATATATGTTTAGATTTTAAAGAGACCTCTGAGTTTCTTTCGGCATTTCTTCTCAGGGATCAGTCTTCTAGGAAATGCGTCATGCATCTAGTCTTAAAATATTTATCAACAAAATAGTGACATGTAAAAGTGTCTAATATCTACTTACAGAAATAAACATTTTATTTCACAAGCATTTCATATCATTCCATTTCAACATTTCACGCGCCAAAAGGTCCTTGTACCTGCACAGGTATTTTATATTAAAAGCGTTCCTATTGCAAAGCCGAATACCAAAAGAAAATGACAACCGTGACGTCAATACACTCGCAAGCATGAAAAAAGAAAAAACGTGTGGGTTCGGGGAACCCTCGTCAGGAAAGAAGTTCCTTACGATTTTTTTTGACGGCTTCAAGAAGACGACGTCAAGCCGGAGTCCATAATGGTTAAAAGAAAACAAATAAAAAAAAAGGTTGACATTTGTAGCAACAGGACGAGGTGTTCCACTCAGAGCTTTGATTTCAACAGCACTTGTCCGAACTGCACCTGAGCACTTCCACTTGTGGTATTTTGTTCCACCAAAATCACATTTTATTATATACGAGTATTTAACACCTGAGGAGCTGTTGTGCACAGCAATTCTTTCTATGATTCAGTAGGTACTTACTAAAGTCTTTATGAAAATTGTATGACACTCATTTAACTTACATTTGTTTATCTGATAATTGTTGTATAGCTGAAAAGCAAACCTTTAGCTACCTTTATCTATTTTCCACATTCATTTATCTCATTTCATGTGATCTCTTATTATTTTCCATTTATTGAATGTTGTGACATTTTGTATCCAACATTGTCATCTGTCAGTTTTTCTTTTTCTATGATATACAGAGCTAAGAGGTCATCTATTTTATTGTAGAGGTATCGTAAAACTAGTGTTAAGCCAGGTTCTCACTGGCCATCTTTATTGTTCCTGGCCGATAACCAATTAAGAAGTATTCGGATTTAAAACTAAAAAAAGTCACTTCTAGAAGATCTGCCAGGGCCTATAAAAGTTCGACACGTATTGGAGAAATCTGAAAACGTGGCATAAGACGCCGCCGCCTGAAGGTGCTCGACTCACTCGATCACCTCCGACCCTCCCACTTGCGTCTACGAGAGGAGTTCGAAACGTCTTGGAGAGAATAAATTACTTGGCGTGAGACGCCGCCTCCAATACAGAGAGACGAGAGGTCCTAACGTCTCCATTATTAACATTTATCCTATTTATTTATAAGATTGAACACCACACGGTTTACCTCACTGTCTAATAAAAACCGACGTGGGCTCCTCACAACGGGCTGCGGGCTGGTGGAGCGGCTGCTGCGAGCTTCCACTCGACAGACTGCGGGCCGGAGGAGCGACCGACGCGTGCTGCTTGAACCTCGAGCTGCTTCGCGACCGTGAGCTCCCTCGTGTCAGACCGCGGACCAGAGAAGCGGCCTACCCGAGCTTCTACTGATTATGAATATCTTTTTCTACATTTTTTTGTATTTTATATTTAAAAATTATTTCATTTTAACTTGTGACCACGTTTAGCCGACTGGTTACACACTAACCGCACTGAAACAACATTTTATAACGTGCGGTTCGGTGAAACAGTTTATGAACATCATTTTCAGTCTCCGAACGGCATATAGTTTGTAGTGATGGGACGTTTATATTCTTAGTTCAGCCGGCAGTAGATTCTCTATTTTTTTTGTGTCCGTAATTTGCCCGTAATTTTTAAAGTATATTTCAAAGTTTTTTTTATGTTAACTAATAAGACTTAACTATCACCGGATTCTGGCTTGTTATCGATTTACGGGACACTCTGTATATGATAAAAAGTCGCATGGTATAGGCTTAACGTTTTTTCGTTGCATGACGACTTCTGCGATAAATCACTATGTTCCAAACACAAAAAGCATCATCCATTCTTTATGTAGAAAAAAATGGAATTCTTTTAACACCATTCGAGAACATTGTACGGACGACATGTTCGCCTCAAGGGAAATTAATAGATGTATCAGGGACTCCCAACATGCGTAACACAGCCAATAAAAAATTCTTCCTTGTCTTGACTATGAAAAATGAATGGGGATACAACGGATTCGTTTTGACAAGCCCTGGATGATTTACTTACAATATTTTAATGTGGAGTGTCTTTTAATACCAGATGGTTTGGTTTTGTAAGTATCTTTTAATGAGCGTTATAGAGAATAGTAAGTAATACGTTTAGGATTAGCTTATAATTTAAAAACCTTTAACAATACTTAAGCAGTTTCTTGAAATATCCGAAATGTTTATATCTTTCATTATGATCAGCACAATACTGTACCCGGAAATTTCTATTGCGGAACATACGCCTCTACGTGACAAAAGTTTAAGTTTCGTTTCAAAGATTTAAGTATATTCGTAAATTTCAAGACCAAACTTGTCAGTTATTTGTTATTATCGCCCACGACTGAGCTTATTCACGGTAGATTTTAGTCACCCACCGCATGTGACCTGTCGCCACATGAATATAGTCGAACTCTAATTTGGAATTTGTGATTTTCAGATAGTCACCTGTGTGAAGCCCGCATACAGATGTAAAAAGAGGTTTTCGCGAGTGGGCGAAATCGAAACGAACACCGCAATCTGGTTTTTTAAATGCAATTTCTCATATTTTTACCAACAACGCTCCCCTGTTAATAACATTCAAATTGAAAGTAAAAGACACTTTTGAACGTAAACGTTTAGATTTAAATAGAATTGATTCTAGGCGATTCACTACCTTTTGGAAGGGGCCTTCCAAAAGGTAGTTTCGTATGGAGAAGAAGGGGCAAGAAACTCCACCGTTACTCCTTTAAATGTTTAACAATATTTGTTGTACATTAATTATATTTTTATATGAGAAGACGATGCACCCAGAATAAAAACACTATACTACAAATAGGAAATAAATAATTTTATAATAAACAAACACAGATAAATCAATCACGTGAGGTACATGGTGCTGACATATTTACAAACATTGCGAAAGTATATGACTTTCCTAAAATATTAACTAGGAATAAGTCAGCGTGTGCTTGTAGTTTTCTCGTGTTTTATTGGAATACGCGTAATGTACGTCAGTTATGTCTGCTTCCACGTATCTATCTATTCATGTTATGAAACCATTATGATAATCGTTAACTTATATGTATGCACCAGAAACCATTTTGTGTCTACGTACACATTGGGCCATCGTCCTAAGATAGTAAGTGAAATTCGATTCAGGAAGTTTAATCACTAGACACTTAGCTGGCTTCCTTCATTCGATCTATTTTTTTTCAAGTACTGCAATTTGAGAACAACTTCGGGATTTTACTTTGCACTGTATGTACCTACACTTTTTTTTCAGTATGATATATTTATATTAGTTTTAAAAGTAGACGTCATACAAATATAACTCTCCAGATAACTATGCCGTAACTTTATCAGTTCCTATGAAATATATGAAATAAGTCGACACAGGAAATGCAACACAGCAGTATAAAAACACTCAAACGAAAACATACATATACTGTTTGTCCTAACTTTTACCGAAGCATTGACATCTTGCATATTGTACAATAACAGTTGGACAACCACTTGCTCAGGCAATCAATTAACAACCTAAATGTTCCACTTATAGAGCTTTACTGCAAAACATCACATATAATACTATTGAGGGCACAATGCTATAACGGTGTTTGCATGTGAGAAACTTTTCGGAATCACGTGACGAAAGTAGGTGAAAAGGAGGAAAACAGGGTGTACATTTATTCAAATGATTTTGGATATTATTAGCATACTTTATGGTATTTTTGCCGTGTTTGTGTTTGAGATTGCAATCCGGCTGGATCCGACCGGATCCAGCCGGATCCAGCCGGATCCAGCCGGATCGTTCCAACATGAACCGTTAATGAAGTGTAGAAAAACCGATGCGTATACGAAATCAACTTTATGATGACTCATTTAAAAAAAAAGCAATTAAATTCCAAATTGTAAAAACAAATAAAGGCACAAATCAAAAGTCCAACATCATTAAAATCTCAAAAATAATAGCAGTACTGGTGGTTCAGTCTTCTTAGTTGGATTTTAAAGATAAAGTAGAGATCAATATTTTTATCAAAATTATTCAATTCAACATAACAAAATATTTTTTTTTTTTTTTTTTTTTTTTTTTTTTTTTTTTTTTTTTTTATAAATGGCATCTCGCAGGTCAACCTATGAGGTTGTCGTCTGCTTAGACGGACTTGCCTGTGGATTCCCTAATAAATTAAGGCCTCCAGCCAGGACTTAAACTTAAATACTAACTAAAAACTAAGCGACTACACGCTAAGGGCACCCCCTGTGGGGTACGAACCTCGGCTTAGGGCGTCGCTGGAAGAGGGCAGCAAATGACTAGCTGGATCAGGAATGATATTATTTAGGGACGAATTTAAAGCTACAGGCTCAGCGGCGCGGGCTGGCTCGAGCAAGGGTCGGGAGGGGCGTAGATTTGGGCGTCGCGGCGGGCCTCGGCGGCGAGGACGGTAGGACGGCGATCGGGTTTTGGGCTTATGAAGCGTGCTGGTTGCCTTACTACTCTCCTGCAGGAGGGTAGTGGCGTCGTCGGGGGCGATTAAGGTATGCCTTGGTCGGCGAATACTACTAATACGGGAAGGAGTGTAGCGGGCGGCCGCTGAGATCAAGGGGTTGGGGTGTTTTATGCCACAGTCAAAGAAACGCTTCGATAAGCGTTTCATGAACTGGTTTATGGTAGGCATTTTAAGATCGATGTGGAGATTTATATTACGGACATAGAAGGGGGCACCCGTGACCTTTCTGAGGAAACGGTTCTGGAGGGTCTGCATCTTATGGAGATGACGTGGGTGAGCGTGCGCGAATACAACGCAGGCATAGGTCATGATGGGACGGATGACTGCGGTGTAGATGCGCAGCTTGCATTTAAGTGACAGTTTGCAACGGGCTGTCAGAATAAAGTGGAGTCTACCAAGAGCGAAAGCGGCGCGCGCGCGAACAGCCTTAATGTGCTCTTTGAACGTTAAGTTTTTATCAAGGATCACGCCTAGGTATTTGGCTTGCTTCTCCCAAGGGATTGGCTTGCCGTACATAGTGATCGGGCTGGGAAGGGGGGGTGGGACTCGACGACGTCTCGAGAAGAGAACCGCCTGACTCTTATCGGGGTTGACCTCGATTCTCCATTTCCGGAACCAAGCGCCTAAGACGTTTGCGGAGGTTTGGAGAGTACGAGCTATAGCATTGGGACAATGACCGGTATAGTAAACGGCAGTGTCGTCGGCGAAGAGAGCCAACTGAGCCTTTTTACTCTGTGGGATATCGCTGGTGAACAGCGTGAAAACTAGAGGAGATATGACGGAACCCTGAGGGACACCGGCGCGAATAGGGTGAGGGGACGAGAGTGCACCCTCGATGCGATAGCGGAAGGTGCGATTCGACAAAAAGTCTCGTAAGATGAGTACGAGACGATCTGGCACTCCTAGTTGGTAAAGCTTGTATAACAAGCCGTTGTGCCAGACTTTGTCGAAGGCTTTCGCTATGTCGAAGAATAGCACACCCGTCGTCGCGTTACGCTGCATACCGGCGCACAAGTGCTCTACGATACGGTGGACCTGGTGGATACTCGAGTGTTGTGGGCGGAAACCAAACTGCTCGTTGGGAATGAGGCTCTTTGCTTCGGCGTAGTCTTTGAGACGCTTATAAATAAGCCTCTCATAGATTTTGCCGAGGACATTGAGTAAGCTAATAGGGCGGTAGCTGGAGGGCTCAGACTTTGGCTTGCCTGGCTTTGGGATACCGATGACGGTGGCTTCTTTCCATGCTTGTGGGAAGATGTTGTTGCTCAAGGCGCCATTGAAGATGGCGGTCATAAGCATTATTAGCGGGGCAGGAAGGAGTTTGTATACCTTATTGGTAATACCATCCGAACCGGGGGCCTTACGAGCGTGGAGCCCTTTAATGATGTCGTGCACTTCGTCTGGAGTGACGGGAGGCAGAGGATCATCAGGGTCTTCGACGGGAGGGAGGGAGGCTCTTCGTTCGACTTCAGCGTCGACCTTGTTCAGGTGAGCTTGGTCTACTGGTTGGGAGCTGGGAGAACATTGGGACTCTAGGCTGTCGGAAAGACATTCAGCCTTATCGGGACTGTCGAAAGCGACACTATTGTCGGGGCGGATGAGAGGAGGCATAGAGACCTCTTCTGAGGAACGCAATTTTCTCTGTAATTGCCAGAAGGCTTGATGAGTGGGCTCGAGTTCGCTGAGCATCTTGTTCCAGCCCTCAGAGCGAACCTCCCCTATGCGTTTCTTTACAGCACGCTGTAAATGGCGCATGTGGGCTTTGTTCGCGTCACAAGGGAAGGAGTCGTAGGCACGGATGGCCGCGTTCTTCTCGGTTATCAGGTCACGTACGTCAGTAGGTAGTTTCCAGCGATGGTCTTCCATCACCGGAACTTCCCGTGAACAATCCGTCAATACGGATTGTACGTGCTCTGTAAACGAGTCGATTGCGGCCGTCGTGTCAGCGACTGACACTAAGTGATCGGGGATGGTGTCTAAGTGAGGCGACGTGGTGGATTTCAGTCTTTCGCTTACTTTCCTCCAGTCGGTTATCGTCTGGGTCTGAGGGGGGCGGTTGGGGTCGATCGGGCCCGAGTAGGGTGCAAGATGCATGACTACAGGGCGGTGGTCAGAATTTAGCTCGTGGAACGTCTCAATCGATTGCAAACGGAGGTTCACATTCTTGAGCAGCGCTACATCGAGAACATCGGGAAGGTGATTAGGATTACCTGGGAAGTGAGTCGGGCTCATTGGAGCGATGACGTCAAAGTTAAGGGATTCGCCTAACTTGAAAACTAACCTACCTCTGGTTGAGGTTGTGCTACTATTCCACGCCGGGTGCTTGGCATTAAGATCCCCCGCCAAGATGACGGAGTCACTCATACCGAAGAGGGCAGTGAAGTCCTTTTGGAGCGAGATGGGATCCTCCGGACCATTGTCGGGTGGGATATAAGCGGAGATGATGGTGATCGGTTGGTGGCCGGTCATACCGAGCCGACAGATAGAGGTCTCCAGATGGGAGAAGAGAGGAGGTGGGTCTATAGGGATACAATACAAAGATTTCCTAAAGTATATGAGTGTGCCACCCTTGTGACATCGAGACCTGTCATTGCGAACTAGTTTAAAGTTGGCAATATTCGGGTTTCGGTGATGTGGTTTTAAAAAGGTTTCCTGTATGAGGAGGATGTCAAGCTGATGGTCGCGGAGGAAAGTGGCGATCTCATCGCGTTGACCTGAAACGCCATTTGCGTTGAAAAAGCCTAATTTAAGGGATCGGGGTTTGTTACTATTTACTCTCGTATTATCCATTGAGAATTAATATTTGAGTGAGTGTAGAACTTGCGCGATCTCGGGATACGCGCTGAGAATTTCCATGAGGCGGATTGCGTTGCCGTTTGCAGCAACGATTTCTTCCGCCATTTTATCCGCGGCGGTGGTGAAGAGAGCCGCGTATGTACTTAATATGATTTGGGCGCTGTTTCGGCCCTGGGTTCCCTGAGGTGCCGCTGGAGCGGCCGTAGGGGCCGCGGGGGCTACCAAAGGCGCTGGGATGGCGGAAGCCATCAGCGCTGGAAGTTGAGCGGGTTGCGCTGGTTGCGCGGGGATAGAGGGCACCGAGGCTGCGGGAGCCTTCAGGTGATTTAGGTTAGCCCAGGGAGACGGCCTCTGCGGACTGAGCCGCTCCGGCATCAGCGCGGAAGGAGGCTTTCCCCAGGGGCTTTCCCTGTGCTGGCGGTCGCTCGCGCGTTTCGCGAGTTTAGGAGAGGAGGACTTCGGGGCCTTAGGACAGCCCCGGTAATTTGCCGGGTGTCCCGATTGGCCGCAGAGTACACAGCTGGGAGGCTCTAAACATAATTCCCTATCTTTAGGGCGGGTACAGTCGGCGGTGCCATGCTCTCCTAGACACTTGACGCATCTAGGGGTGGCATAGCAGTTTGACTGCGAGTGACCATATAATTGGCAGCGATGACACTGTCCAATTAGTTGAGCTCTGTAAGGCTTCTCTATTGAGATGCCTGAGAGCGAACACACCGACTTAACTTTAAAAATCGGGTGGTGACCGTCTGTGGGGTCACAGATGACCAGGACCATGTCGTAGACTAGGCCCTGTCTCGCTTTATGTAAGCGATGGACGGCGGAAACTGGGATTCCTTGAGCGATGAGGTCGCTCTTAATCTCCTCGGTGGGGATTTCTTGAGGGACGCGCCTTATTACGACGCGAGTAGGGGTTTCCTCCGGAAGGGAGTAAGTGTGAAAGGAGTAGTTCCTTTCACGTAGGGCGCGGGAGAGATCCCTAAAGTCCGTAGACGTGGGGACGGTAACTTTGATCCCCTGGAGGGTGGATCGGGCGTTGGTGTAGTTGATCTTGCGATCAACACACATCTTGGAAATTTCAGTCCATTTGGACTTTTCCTGGACGTATATCGGGGGAGGGGGCTTCTGCTTCCTCGCGGTAGGAGCGGGTGGGCAAGCCATAGGGCTGGCGGGGCGACTGGCCCGCGGACTAGGGGCGGAAGTGGAGCTGGACGGTATGTCGTCCTGTTTTTTCTGGGCCTTGGTGACCGGGCCAGCGGGGGCGGAGGATTTAGCCGCCTTCCTCTTGCCTCCTTTGACCACGACTTGGAAGTCGTCATCGCTGGAGGAGGAGGTGCGGGCTTCTTCCTCGGAGAGTGGGACTGACGTGTCCATGCTCTCCGGGCGAGTCGTGTTTATTGCTGCGGCGCGCAGCTGCGTTGTCTCTGAGACAATGGCGGCCGGAACAATGGCGGCCGTGACAATGGCGGCCGGAACAAAGGCGGGCGAGACAATAGGGGCCGGATTAGCGGCCGGAGTATTATCTGCCGGTACAATAGAGGGTGAGACAATGGAGGGTGATACAATGGGGGCAGAGATATTAGCCGGAACATTGTTGTGCGGAACAAAGGGCGGAATGCCTTGTTCGTATGCAGGTGGCGATAACGGGCTCTCAAGCGCGTCGCTGAAGTTAGCGAGTGCGCCTTGAGACGGAGCGGGACTAGAAACTTGGCTTATTTTGGCGCCATATTTCGCCAAAAACTCGGGGTCCTTTAATAGGACCTCTTTGAGGAACGCCAAGAGGACGGCGTCCTCCATGATCGGAGCGGTAACTATATTAGGGACAAAATAATAATTACTTACTGGGTAATTATTGATATTGTTGTCAATAATTAGCTGTTTGAGAACGCTATTCAGCTTAATTCTTATGACAGACTACAACCTAACTATTTTTTCATACATTTAAACTCCTTCGTTTTTAAAAAAAATAGGAAACACATTCTGTTGGTTGTGTCCATCTGCCAATTGACTTCTTTTTCTTCTTCTTCAGTTCGTTGATGTACCTCAGCTGTGCGACATACGTTGTCGATCACTTTCGCAGTTTATTCGCAAAAGTTCGTAAAAAGTGCAATTTATGTGGTAATATTTAACACAATTAAACTGAAGTAGGGTGTCAATTTGCTTATTTATTTTTACATTTTACAATTTATTTACCATAAATGTATACTTTTGCACCTCAAAAACAAAATATTTTGTCTATGGTTTATAGTTTTATTTACGTCGTTCTACACATTAAAATTTTAATTCTGCATCAGTAATGTGAAACCAATTCATTACCAATCAGTTTTCAAAGATTAAAAATGATCCAAACGATACATTAAGGTATTTTAATTAATTCCAGTGTAATCATTATACATTAACCTGTATTGAATTTTATTCCGATACCGGGGACCACAAAGCTATCACCATTTTAAAGGTTTATTAATTAATCGAAAATTCCCTATCATAATACGGATAATATTTAATGTTTGGAAGGTATTTGGTTTTTGCCGCATTATGAAAATAATTACGGTGGTTTATTGGTTGATTGATAAATAGAAGGCATAAATGGTGGTAGCAAAAATAGATTTATAACTGATAGTGTAGATAATGAAAATGACGTAAATAAAAATAAAAATCAAAAGTCATTTATTCAAACTATGCTGAAAATCAGCACTTTTTGAACGTCAACATTACATAAGACATTTCCCCCAAAACGGCCGCCCTTCACGACTTCTTCTCTTCTTCTTCCAGCCCTTAAGCTGGGAAGGAAAAGTGGCGCAAAAAGTCCCCAGCAGCACAGCTGTCTGTTCATTTGGTAGAACTGGATTGCATAAAATAGTAAGTAATTAACATTGCGAAAACCAAACAATAAATTACATTTTTGCCACATATCAGCTAGACATTTGTCATCTGAATTTCTTTAAGTAACACACATTTCACAAACACTATTTTACAATAACCATACCAACATAGTCACCAAACACATTGTTTTGTTTTGAAATTCCATATTAAAATTGAATACGTAATACGCCATCTAATTATTACGTAATTACTACCTGTTCTATCAATAACAATAACAGTATGTCAAAACGTCAAACCTATTTTAAATGACAGCTGCGCGATAGATTATCAAAGGCTAACGGCGCGTGAGCTTTCAATGCCCGGAATGTTACCATTTTTATAAATATTGTTTATTTTATTTTGTTGAACACTTATCCAGTTATTATGTGTATGTTTTTTATTTTTTATTTTCATCTTAGCGTTTGCTACACTGGTCGACGTCATTCAACGCCGGCTGTCGCTGAAAACCAGCGCTGGGGCTCTGTCTCGCATAGGGTCGTAGCATTAAGCTGAGCGATGGCCGTTTTGCGTGGATGTGACGCATATTTTCCCCCGATTTGTTCTCTATGGTGTTTTTGTTCGATCACTGCGTCATGTTTACCGTAAATAAACGTTATTTTCTTTTCTTTCTTTTCTTTTACATACGTACACCAACAAAAACATTGAAAACTCACCCATCAATGAACCGACTGAGACAAAAGTAGCTTAACCTTCGATCATACCGCGCAGCTGTATTCATTTAGCCATGAGCCCCTCCAAAGTCGTGCTTTTTACTTTACATAACCGCACTCGTGTTTTATATTAAACAATTTTTTTTCTTTCATCTCTGTAAAGAGTTTTTATGTCTAAATACATTGAATATTTCTATCATCTCCGACATATACCCAAGAAAATGAAAACAACTAAATTATTAATAATACCAATACCGTAACACAAACTGTAAAAATGCAAACAAAAACTGTTCGGTATCATTTTGAGAATTGTTTTCACTTATTGTTTCAATAATTAAAGATAATAACAATACGAGTCTGTTTATTACCTTACGTTATCCTAAGTGTGTTGAAAAACGTCGTGTGACACGCGTGTGCATTGATCATTACCCACTCGCCTCCCTTATCGCGCTCGGCTACTGCTCGCGCGAATAAACCGTCTCGGGAGTAGTGTATCACAATGTACTATAATAGAATTGGACTGCGAATCAGAATTTTTATGAAATCTTCCAGATGCAACCTGTCACCTAGCTAAACAATGCATGAGAGTGTAGTTAGACCAACAGCTCAGCTCAAGCTGCAAATAAAAGCAAAATTAATTCGAAAATAACACGTACACTTTTCCGCAGTTATAATTCCATAACGTTAGTTCTAAAAAAACATTAAAAAATACACAAATAAAATAAAAAAAACACAGCATTTTTTTTTTAACAGTTTTTACATTAGGCTGTTACAGCCTTATTTATAAAAATCTCGCTAACCATTAGTTAGCCACTGCTTAGCTAACCAAGTAGTTAGCTCTAAATGAATGCTTAACTTTTCTTTATTTATAAACGCTAGTTAGCGGGTGATTAGTAGAGAAACGGAATAGAGGTGAAATTATGTATTCAGCACAGATTATAAACAAAATAGTCGACTACAAAACAGTATTTCAAGAATAAAGTTGTCAAACCCACGATTTTTGTATCTGTCGTGACTTTAACAGACGTATGTCAAAAATTACATCGGAAAATTTTAATTTGAATATAATTATTTATTACGTTATTTCATTGTATTTGACATGGTAGCATTGAAAATAATTAGCTCCAATAATTGGAGTAAACTGGAAAAGGTATTTATCCCTGAATTTTCATACACTTACTAATATAAACTGATCAAATGAATGTAAAACTGATGTAACATCAGTAGCCGATTATAGCTATGTTTTTTTCATGTCCTAGCTTGAATATACTCTTTTGGAAATGTATGTAGGTACTTGTGTCTATTAAATATTACTTCCTAATTCCTATCGCTGTTGCAACAGGGTTTCAGTGTCTTTTAATAACAATTATTATACTTGTTTACAGGTACAAGTTGGCTGCTGTTATGAAAGCCACTATTAGCACCTAGCACCAATACTATTCAATCGCAAAGACGGGGAGGGAGGAGACCATTAGGGCTGAGGCTACGTGGAATTGATGAGAAATGAGAGTGGCATGAGAAAAGAATGGCACAGTCCATGTCTGTAAGAAGAATATTGGAAATCAAAAATAGGTAATTTATAACAAAAATGTTACTTTATTACATACAAAATAAATAGTTTCTATAAAATGTCTCTTGTTATTTGTGTGCTACGTGGCTATTCTTATAGTTTATGCCCTTAGAACTGGCGTCATAAGATTAAGGGCACATGGGATAACACATTGGATAATAACTATCTCCTATGAGCTTCTTCACAAACTCATACTCTTCAAACCTCATGAGTAGGTACCTACTGAGCCTACTCCTGTTTGAGTTTTCCCTATAAATCCTTTCATCATGTGTACTTCGAATGAAGAAAATGTAATGTAGATAATCATTCTCGTAACGGATTTTAACGAGCTTTGTAGGTCTTCCTTGGTCTACTTCCCGCTGGCGTTTAAAAATGATTTAATTTTTTTCTGCGTCGTTCTGAAAGGTCGTAAAAGATTATAGAATACCATATTTACTAAGGTACAGCTCGATATTAGGAACAAAATAACCTCGAGGCAAACAATAATCCTATTGAATCGATCAGCTGACTCAAATAAAAACCGCCATATTGCCTCTTAGCATCCTCTTAACAAGCTACCGATGGTGTTTAAATTTGACAGCTACTAATCAATTGGTTAGCGAACTCTTAGCGCTAAACAACGTTTATGAATAAGAATTTGGCTAAACATTTGCTTAGCAATTGATTAAAATTTAAGACACGTTTATGAATAAGACTGTACTATAAATTACTAACTCACTATTCAAATAACATACAAAAACAAAAGGACACTTAGGCTTTCTCGCTCGTATCGCTGTCATCCGGAAACATGCCCAGTATTATGAACTCTTATTTCCAGGCAGTTTACGGCGTAAACAGAACTGCATTGCAATTTCGTATTATGAACTCGTCAAA
Source organism: Dasypolia templi (assembly GCA_963555695.1). Taxonomy (NCBI): domain Eukaryota; kingdom Metazoa; phylum Arthropoda; class Insecta; order Lepidoptera; family Noctuidae; genus Dasypolia; species Dasypolia templi. The sequence goes on from OY743144.1 coordinate 3,678,436, forward strand.
CAAGCCAGTCAGCGGTCACGTGACACCCTGGCCGACTTCTGGCCGACTATTGCCTGGCAATACCGTATTACGAACGTTCGTTTGACATTTCGTTCCGTATTAGAACTGTCAAAAAGTAACCTCACAATCCATTCAGTTTACGCTGCTTCAGAGGAGCTTTTATTGAATTGTTTAGGGTTTATTTGGAAATTATTGGAGTGTTTTCTATATAAAATAAGAAAATATAATCATGTGTGACGAAAATTAACTGTTTGAGTTCCTGGAAAGTGATTCTTCTCGGCAAACTTGTGAATCAACTAATAAAAGGAGACGACTTCGTGACCAATCTAATGCGTTCGACATGGATGATGTGCAGTTCACGACTTGGGACTGAATCTTTGTGAGCAGCTGAGGCCTCACATGTCATGAGACGTGTGATCGCACGCAAGGCTAAGAATAGTAAAATACACTTTCCACTAAATAAATACAAGGATAATAAACGTATTATTGAAATCCTAACAACGGTCTTTCCTTTTGGTGTTCACCTTTAACCCATAACGGGCTTACAAAATCCACGGATTTATCCGTGAAGACTAAGGTAGTTGTTTGTATTAAGTATGAACTTTACGTAAAGTTTTAACTAAACATTATTCTCATTTTAGGTTTTGGTTGCATTATCATACTCGTAGTATGCTACTGGCTCCTACCAACGCCCCACTGGTGATATAGGCTCTCATTCAATGTCCCAGCCAACATTTTCTGTGGTAGATGCAAATCACTGAGATTTCTTCAGACTTCTTGGAAGTAGTATAAAAAACTCCAACGATCTTTCCAACTGAACATAAGTTAGGTAACGCGCCGACGAGGCGAGGACGAGAACGCTCATCCACTATTAAAATAAAACATACATTGTATTAATATTATATTATGTTAAAAACATGAATATTAATTGAAATACTCAATAACACTTTCGCCATCTTTTTGTTTATACTCGTACTCCGTAAATCTTAGAATGGATCCTTCCATTAAACAAACAATACGATAGTGTTCTTTTCATAATGTTATTGTTATTAAATATTGTTTGTCAAACAATACTTTCATTTGAAGTTGTCGAATTCCCCGCTGACTTTCAAGTGCAATACGTTCGGAAACCTCGCCTGACAATTTGCAAACAGGAAATATTATATAAATTATTATAATCTAGAATAGCACAATTTAAATTGCGTTCATATTTTCACCTACTATACTAGACTAACTAGTTTAATATATGGTATTTATTATTTTTATCATAAAATACGTGATTTAAACAAAACCGTAACTTCCCTATAATTATATAATTGGGTTTCTGAACGTTACGTCAGAGAATTACAAGCCAGCCATAGACAAACTACCCAGCGTGAAGTCGCTCAGAACTAGGAATGTCATAATACGAAATTTAACCAGCCCGTGAAATGAATTGCCTGGAACTAGCCTGGTTTTTTAAAAGTTCGTAATAGGCCCGCAGGGGTATTTCCACGTTGAATGACAATACTAATTCTTTGGCAAAATAACGAGCCAGCCAGATCACGTAAAGTGTCGACCAATCGGCAAGTTTCCACGAGACACTCACTCGGGTCCCCGAGCGTTTCGACCCCAGACGACTCAAAACTGTAGTTACCCATTAGGTTATTATTAAATGAAATAACTTAAACCGAGGACCCACTTACTCCACAAACATATGCACATTATGCAATTTAAGGACGCTGACAATCTCAAAGTAATGTGCTCTATATGGGCACTCTCACACTCCTTACGCACTTACCGCGCGTATAATTCCGCAACACACCGATAATACATTAATGTAAGTACAGCGTAAACGGGAAACGTCTCATTATCACACCTCAGTATGGTTTAATTGTCAACCCCCTTTGTTTGGCAGACAAAAGCCTCGAATTAAGGGTGGGGACCGAAATGTTTCAGGCGATTGTGTCGTGTGAGTGACGGCGTTTTGAATCTAGGTGGAGTGTGCTTAACACGATTACGTTTTGCGTGAGTCTAAATTTTATTCAAAAACCTGTTTAATAGAGAAATATTCAAACGTGAATCTCGATTTATAACTAGATTAAAATTAAATCTAACAGCGTTCTTGTAATTGTTTAACAAAATGGGCTTAAACCTATGCATGAAGCCCCCATTGTTTATTCCATACATATACTCTCGCCGACTTCCCATGGGGATAAGCAAAACTAAGAACGTTCATAGTTTGATCTCATTCTAGATCTGTCAAAAATACCTTTAATTTCCCTAATAATTTACATTTACACATTTACACATTGACAATCTTGTGGCATTCATTGTCGCTGAGTTGAGTTTGCGACTAGATTTTAATCGCCTTTAATGACGGAATTTCGGAGAGCAGTGGTGGCCCAGTGGTAACGGCCCCAACTTACGAGTTGTAGGTCGTGAGTTCGAACCCAGGCAGGCGCTTTACTTTGTGTAAATAATTTCATCACTACTGTTCTCGGTGAAGGAAAACATCGTGAGCAAACCGGCATGTCCTAGAACCAAAAATTCGAAGACATGTGACATCTACCAATCCTCACTGAGCCAGCGTGGTGGATTACCACCTTCACGCGAATCATGACCGCATTTTCTCGACAAGAGTATACAAAATGACAGATAGAATAGACAAAAACCAGATTTATTTTATTCATGTGTCATTTTGTCTATTCCTCCTTCGAGAAAACTATGGTATGGTATTCATGCCAAACGTTCAGGGGCCAATTAATACGGAAGGTGAAGAACCGATTGATGTTTCTCAACTTCGGATAAGCCAATAACCAGTAGTGAAGAAGAAAATTAAGACCATCTAGTTTATCGGGGTGCGTATTATGGCTGCTAAGATCCCTATTACCGAAGACTTAAAACAAGAAACAAACACGCAATCTCATCCCTTGAAACCCTCCCTAAAAACGCCTACATCACTTAGTATCATGACTTACATACCCCGAATTACTCCCCAGAGAAGTACCACCATTTCACGATATTTTCCTAAGTCGTAAACCAACATATAAATGTATATTTCGGAACATAGAAACCGATTCAAACCCCAAAGGACGGGAGGGTTTACAAAATGTTGGCCAACGTTTTGAGTGATTTTGTTCGCAATGAAACGAATACGTTTGCTCCCCTTTTAATTTGACTTTTATTTGAACTGTTCTGAGTTAATATTTGTTGTTTTGAATGATCTTTTATTGAAGATTTCGCAGCTGTTGTTATTGAAGATTATCCGAGATTATGTGCGAGTATAAAAATGAATGTGGGAAGAGAATTATGAAACATTATGCGGAAGACTGGCAGATTAGTACCTATTGATAAAGAGCTTATCCATCAATAATTAATTCATCTACTTATTCCAAAATGTATAATATGAACATGAATATAAGACTCAATATTTCACTCACACACTAAAGCTTTTAGGCTCTTTTAACGCTTTCAAAATTGGCTCATAGTCCAAACAGTCTACTAAAATGAAACTAGCAGCCTAATTGCGTAACACATTTTCGCAATTAGGACTAATCTGTTGCATTTTGACAGTTCAACAACATTCATTGCGTTATGTACATTGTTGAGCAGAATTTGTATCAAACTTATGGAACAATGTATTAGCTATCTGTTTCAAAAGGATTCAGATGCCAATTGATTGTGTATTACGCAATTAGGGTACTGAATACTATAGTTAGGTAAAACATACAACGATCTCATCTTGATTCTAGAAGTCAGTTGCCAGTCTTCATACAACAATATACACAATTCACCAGCTTATTAAAGCAGACGTATGTTTAATATGGCTTTGCATGCAAATTAATTCGGTACCTCAATCGGATTACGGCCTACTTTGTAGACAAATTTAACGCAACAACCCTCTAGGGCGATCAAATTGGACACGGACTTAACTTTCCTACACGACAGACATTTGATTAGAAAAATGTGGTCGGATAAAATTAATTGGGAGCTTTCAACTCTTGTTTTTTCGGGAATTGGGGTACGAAAATGTATAGTTACGCCATTACCTTTATGGGTTAGGTAGTGAAATACGTTTTTACGCTTGACATCTCGCATGGTGTAGGAGGAAACTCGAAGCTATTGCAAGAAACTTTGGAAAAGTATTTTGCTATAACGTCAGAGTTAAGTTTGGCGGTAATAAAATTATATTCGGAACCAAGGTGAGTTAGAAACGCTGTGATGGCAACAATAAAAGAGTGTCCACATAAATAGATACGTGACTGGAAAAAATTAGTTAAAATGTTCCGCTACTCTACCACAGCACATCTTTACTCTGTACTATTATTATGAAGAGGTAACGTTTGTATGTAGTGGGTAATCTATGGAACTACCGCCCGAATTTGATAGCCCAATTCTTGAGGTAAACTATAGGCTATTTAACATCACGCTCTGCACGTAGAAGCCGAGCAAAAACAAAAGTCTGAAAGAACGCTTAGCGAAAACGAAGTGATAGCGTGGGCAGGTTATGCGATGAGTCGTGGTGGGTCGGAGGAGCAAGAAATTTCACGCGCGACAAAGACGCGAGCCGAAGCTCAATATGAAATAATAATATTACTAAAATAATATAACTTACTCGCCAGTTACATTTGAGTTATGTTATTGAGGGGGGCTCGTGGCTAGCTTATAACATCCGCGCGGGTCGATCGATCAGGAAGAGCTACGATTGCCGACGTCGGACCTAGTTTTTTTTTGTACATGGCATCTCGCAGGTCTAAGCCCGGTAAATCTGACAACCTAGGAGGTTGTCAGATTTACCGGGCTTGCCTGTGGTTTCCCTAATAAATTAAGGCCGACAGCCAGGACTTAATAAATATAAAACTAAGCGTTTTAGGGCGTCGCTGGGCGAGGGCAGCAAGGGACGAGCTGGATCAGGATTGGTGTTATTTAGGGACGAATGTAAAGCTACAGGCTCAGCAGCGCAGGCTGGCTCGAGCAAGAGTCAGGTGGGGCGTGAGTTTTGACGTCGCGGCGCGCGGCGGTACGACGGTAGGACGGCGATCGGGTTTTAGGCTTGTGTAGTGTGCTGGTGGCCTTACGACTCTCCTGGAGGAGGGTTATGGCGTCGTCAGGGGTGATTAAAGTACTCTTTTACTGGAAATTCTAATAATTGGGCAGTGTCGTGGTCAGATAAATAAAGAGGCAAAACATCTGTTGATGTTGTCTTTATGTAACTTACTATGTGTTCTATACAAGCGTCTTTACAAGTGACAATAATAATGTGCAATTGCAGGTTGTAGTTATTACATAAATATTTTAAATAGGTGGCCACTTTACCTGGTTTTAGAGTATTTATTTTAAAATCACCCGCAATAACAATTTTTGTACTTGGCCCATATTTTTTGTGTGTTTCACACATAAGTTGGTCGAGCTTATTCAAAAGTACATTAGGGTCAGACTTTGGCGTTCTATATAAACACACTCTTTAAATTTGTGCAATGGGATTTCAACGCCACAGACTTCAAATGATTTTTGTGTTGAATATTTTTTTATTTAAGTTTACTCATTTTATATATTACCCTGTTTTGCGATAATGCAGGTTCCCCTTCTCTGTTTGTCTCTACTAAACGCAGTTGCTAAAATATATCTATTTCTTTTTAAATATTTTACATTACCGGCACGCATAAAGGTTTCAGAGAAACATTAAATATCAGGTTCTTTATTTGCGTCTCGTAATTCTAGTATTTCTTGTTTTGATAAAATGCTAGCGATATTTTGGTGTAATATTTTAAAAGTTTTGGTTTTATTGTCAGTTTTCACGAAAAAGCTGTTTCCTGTCTAAAACGTGTAGGATTTTTTAAATCGAGTTTATTTATACCATCGCATTCAGGCTGTTTTCGTGAAAAGTAATATGGGATTGTGCCCTTAGGATCATTTTTATATTTGACTACAGTCTTCGTAACATTTGGTTGACTACGCAGTATTATTTTTTTAGTTCTTTGACATTCAAGTATTTTTTAATAATCATCATACTCAGTAATATAATTAATTAACTTACATGTATAATAATTTACTTTATGATTAGAATCAATAAAGTTAGAGTTCTTGTATTCCTTGCACATATTGCGTATAGTTACGTTCAAGTCCCTTACATTTAAATACATATTCTCTAGTACAATCTGGACACTGAAATTATTATTACCGAATACATCGAGAAGTTGACGAAGTTGTGAAGATAAAATCTTAATATCATAGTCATTTTCACCCACACAAATTATGAGTTTGTCACTTGGCGATGTCCGAATATTATGGCAGTTCTTAATGACGTCACTAGTCAGTGCGTGTGGTTTCCATAAAGAAGTGACGGCATTTTTTTCGTTTGACGTATCCTGACTTGTTTTAATTTTATTTTTTTTATCCATCCAAAGTTTGTCTGTAAAATATCGGTTTTAGCGATAAGACCCCCCATTGTGTCACCCAATGTAAAATATCTACATCATTGATGTAGAAATTTTACTGTAAGTTTACAGTTCTGTAATTTATAAGTTGTACATAATAAAGAGTATTCTACTCTATTCTATTCTATGATAGAGCAGCTCATTGTTGAGTGCCAAAAATATATATCATGTTCGTGTACTCCACCTTGAGGGCATCCATTTGAATATTTTTTTCCTTTTTACATTCACAATTTAGTTCCAATATCTTCTGAAGCTTCAATATTTGATCCTTGAGGTTAAAGATGTCGTTACTGGCTTGTTTTAGTTGATGCTCCAAATCTGCAATTTTTTTTTTAGGCACGTGATCATCCTTCTGGGTTCTTGTATTGCTATTATTACTTGTAGACAAATTTCTAGGTGGAGTAAAGAAAGCTTGCATATCTTGGTGTAACATAGAATATGTATTTCCTTTTTTTGTATCTTCTGGTTTACTAAAACTATAAATACTTAGATATAATTTAAAATAACCTCAACCTTAATCCGCAGGCGCATGTAAGGTTCGAACTCAGGGCTTGCCATAATCGAACCTACCCTAGCACGGTAACGACTAAGCTAGCAAGCCATACGTAGCTGAAATTATGAACTACTATCAATTACAGACAAAGTGAGTGTGTGTGCGTGTCTATAGTATAGAAACGACGTATAGAAGAAGGTCGCAAGTGAAACTGAAGCGTCAATCTATTGCTTTGTGATATTGCTTATGGACTTATTAGCGCTACTGTCCCTACGTCTCGAAGATTCCAAAGCATTATTCTTTAAGCCTTATCATCCCTCATTAATATTGTTTGAAAACTTCGCAAAGATCAGGAAGCGAATGATGCATTTTTTCTTCTTCAAAATCTGAGAAATAATTAAACAAAGTTAATTGACCCACTGAAATGTCTGACAGGGTTAATTACGAACTTTTTAACTTTCCTCTTTTTTGCCTGAAATCGGTAATTGTTTTTAATCGCGTTCCGTTTTAGGGTTTCATCCAGCTGTCAGTAAAGTCTGATATTGTTGTGATGAAAATGTCTTTGTTTATTCAGTTATTTGACCGGACTCAGTATTAGGAACATACTAATGTAAGATACAGATTATATATACTTACTTTTTAAAAATCCCGTAAATTATTACCCGACCTAAAAAAAGGAAGACGTTCAATTGCTCAGGCAATTCTTGTGGATCGATTTCGAAAATTCCTTTTATTGGATGGGTGTGCTTCCAGCAAAGTAAATAAAGTTTATATTGGACAACCATATTTTTTTGTTCCATGGAAACCCCATGCAGGCTAAAGTATGTACAGTACCAAGATAAAAAGAGTCTGCACGTTAACTTTACTTGGGTAGTTTTTTTTTAAAATACGTATTTTTTCCACTTAGGGTAAATTTCACCAATGATGAACGCCATCAGCACATTAAGTTAAGTGCTGTCAGTGTTATTATTTTTATGAAATATTGACACTGACAGCTCTTGAACGCGTTTTAGATGTGCTGAATGCGTTCAGTAACATTGGTGAAATCGGCACATAGTGCATTTTGATTATGTTGTAATAACTTCCTGTCAATGTTATTTACATAGAAAGTGGTAGAATATGAATTTGTGTGGGGAAAGTACCACAACGATTAGTAAGAAATAAATTATTAACAACACAAAAACTGAAGTCGGTAGCAAAAAACAAAATCGCAGAACAGACACCCGACTCCAGAAATTAAAGTTATTTTAAACTTTGTAGTGTTTTCTGTATTTGTTTTTGTTGTAAAATGTTTTTATTTTCAAATTACTGTAGGTAAACCAAGATTTAAGACATTAAACAAGTTATCTACTGAACTTAAGTACTAACAACAATATAACTAGCCCTAAACTGTGTGGTATAAATATTTAGTAGTAGCAGTATTATCTTGAAGTGTTGAAGATCTACACACTATCTATGCACTTACAATCTGCACATGCTTTTGACTGTCTTACAACTTCTAACACTCATGTACATTGATCACATCAGCTCAAAACAATTAGTTAATTATCACAAAGGTACTGTAAATCCTTGTTGTTATTTGCGTAACACTGACCAGCACGCGTCGCATTACCGCAATAGAAACGAGTTTTATCGACGGAAGAATTTATACATTGACAGCTGAATAAATCAAACTGTCATTTCGTCTATTCTATCTGCCATTTTGTCGATTCTTTCGTCGACAAAATCCGGTCATGCTATGCTATGCGATAGATAATCGAGTTGTTATTAATGTCAAACTCAAAAAGTCTTTTCTTTTTGACAGCTACGTTCACGGATGCCACAACTTTTTTAGTTTGATCTGCGCTTGTTTGATGGCGACGCAACGAAATGTTGTCATTTTAAATTTTATATTTTGTACAGTTCTTACCATTTTTCTTTTATTTAATTACATATTTTTTTACTTTGCTAAGTAGATACAGCCCGCGAGTCTAAGCTGAGCTTTGCATTTTTGTGAGTGATTACCAATCGCGCGAATGTGATCACGAGAGGGACGCACAGTGCCTCAGGCCTGCTCAGGCCCATTGTCCGATTGGCCGATTGGCAAGCAAAGGACGCGTCGCTATGTGCACTCACACAAATGCAAAGCTCAGCTTAGGCCTCGAGGACTGTACTAGTTTTTTTTTTTGTTTTTTTTTTTTAAATTTTGTAATATTTAATTTTAATTACTAGCGACATATTAAAAAAAAATGTTTTTTTAGTTCCCTAGGTAATCACGTACGTGTTGGATATCGCGGACTTACTTTATTCCGTGCAATTTGTTCTGCGTAACATAACACTATAATTTAACTTTCTTAATTAGGTACTTACATAAACTCACCTCAGTCATCCTTAAATACTACTTTTGCTTCGTTTACGTTGGTACGTTGTATGGTTACGATAATTAATGTAACAAAACACAACAATAAAATGTCAAGTCAAACCACAGACTTAATATAATAGGGGCGTCCTAGGTTACTAAACAACATCAATTAGCTGTTTGATGCACGCGATTGGCATATCCGAAAGTATGAAGAGGACCTATATCAACGCGCGCGACACCGCGATCGGCCATTTCACTAGCGGTGACCTGACATTCGAAATCCTGCTCCGGGCGAAGACGCACGTTCACTTGATCCTGCATCACCTGTGACCTTACATACGTGGTCTCCGCCATTTTAGAAGGCCTAAAGCAGGCAACAGTTTTATTGACTCATATTAGTCAACTTGGTTAAAATCTGTTTTCGTAACCCCATATTGCGTAAGTGTTGAACAGCTAATTGCGTTTTAATTCCTATCTAGGTCATCCTAGGGCGTGTGCCGTGGGGTGCAGTTGAAGAGCTTCCTCGTGGCGCATCCTGGGCAACGTCAGCTCCAATCGCCCACCGGTTGATCGGCCCTCGAGTGACTGCCGCCGGTCACCAGCGAGAAACGGAGCTTCTTTTGAAGCTCCCGCGCGTGGTGATAGAAGCACTTACCACCTACGATGGCAACCAGAGCCGAGGAGGCTCCGGTCCCTCCGGGGACCACAGTAGGTCGGATCCGGACCTGAGCAGGCGCGGCAAGGCGCTGCTTAAGAGGAAGACGGACGAGGAATTGCTGCCGGCGCCAAAAGCGCCCAAGGTGACGGGTGGTCGGGGTCGTGCGGCTGCGGGGCCGGGGCGTGACCCACTGGGCCGCTTCATGCGCCCTGCTACGCCGGTCCCATCGCGGGCTTCATCGCTGGCTTCGTCGCCGGCTCCTTCGCCAGCTCCGTCGGAGAGCGCGGGGAGCGACGCCGAGCTGGGGAGGGAGGACCTCTTGAGCGTAGGGTTAGGCCTACGCTCCAACAGGGCGGAGGCAAACGCTGCCAAGAGGGCGCAGCGGAAGGCTGCCGCAGCCGACGTGGTGGCAGAAATGGCCAGTCGGAACAAGGAGCGACGCGCTGCCCGGATGGCAGCCGGAGGGACCGTTACCGGCGTGGTGCTCAGTAGCCAGGTGCTGGACAGCGTCGATGTCATCATGACTGTTGCCACCAAGTCAGGCAACGTGAGGGGGACTTACGTTCGTGCCCTAAAGGAGGCGGTGGACGGGATCAAGGAGGCGGTCGAGCTCCTCGTGTACCGCACCAGCACGGAGGAGACGGCGAGGATCTGGGAGGAGAATGACCGTCTCCGATCCATGTTCGAGGAGCTCGAGCGGCAGTTCACTGCCCAGAGGGCTCCCGCCACCGCTAGCGTCACTCCCATCACGATTCCGCCGGCGGTCCAGTCGTTGCCTGCGTATGCGGATACGGAGATCGAAAAGATCGCCCGCATCTGCATGATGCAGTGCGGCGGAATGATAAACACCCGGATGTCCGGGTGTGTTGGAGTCGCGACTCCCACCAGCCGCGATTCTCCGACCCCCGCTTGCGGCGGATAGGAGGAGAGCCGAGGAGGCCGTCGCCGGAACAAACTCCGCGCTGGGTCGCGGAAAGCCCGCGCAGGGGCACAAAAAGCCCACGCAGGGGCCCAGGAAGCCCACGGGGGGGGCTTCTCCCGCGCCACCTCCGGCGGCCGCGCCTACGGCGACAGCACCTCCGGCGACCGCACCACCTCCCACCTCACCTCCACCGAGGGTTGGACGACGGTGGGGAAGTGGAGAAAGAAAAAGAAGGAGAAGAATGCCGACGGAGCACCAGCACCGGCCAAGACGCCCAAAAAAAAAAAATCGCGAGCACGGTGTAGGGCCCCACGCTCTGCGGCTGTGGTGATCACACTGCAGTCCGGAGCCGCTGAGAGGGGTGTCACCTACGTGGCGGTCCTCCAAAGAGCAAGGTCGCGTTCCCCGGCCTTGGCACACCGTCCGGCGGTTACGGGTACGCGGCTGCTCGAGGTGTCCGGTGCCTCCAGCCGCGAAAGGGCGGACGTTCTGGCCGCCAAGTTGAGGGAGGTCCTCAGCCCGGAGGACGTTCGGATTACCAGGCCGATGAAGACCGCGGAGCTGCGAGTCAACGGCCTGGATGACTCGACGACCCCGGCTGAGGTCGTGGAGGCCATCGCCCGTGCTCCGGGCTCGGCTCGATTTGGGTGAGGTGCCCGATGGCGGCGGCGAACAAGATGGCCGACGCTGGGCGTCTGTTGGTGCGATGGGTTGCAGCGAGAGTCAAACTGCTGCAGCCCAGGGCCATGCGGTGCTACCGGTGCCTGGACGTCGGGCATGTCAGGTGCCGGAGCACCGCCGAAACGGACCGCAGCGATGAATGTTATCGCTGCGGCCAGCCCGGCCACAAGGCGGCCCAGTGCTCCGCGGCGCCAAACTGCAGCCTCTGCACAGCTGCAGGGAGGCCCGCTGGGCACAGATAGGGGGCGAAAGCCTGTGGCGTGCCCGCCAACAGAAGGAGGGGAAGGGGCCAGAAGGGCTCCTCTTCGGCCGAATCCCGGCCTGAGAAAACTGCAGAGGGGGGGATGGATTGCGCATAAATGGCGCTGTTCCGTCTCCTCCAGGGCAACATTAACCACTCTGCGAGAGCTCAGGATCTCTTGCTCCAAAGCATGGCAGAGTGGTCGATTCACGTGGCCGTGGTCGCCGAGCCGTACTGGGTCCCGCCCAGGGATAACTGGGTGGGAGACCTGGACGGTTTGGTGGACATCATTGGCGGGGCTCCCGTCAGCCCGTCTCGAGGGCACGGCTGGGTAGCCGCCCTCGCAGATGGCGTTTGACCTCGCAGATGGATGGATTGACGTATTTTTCGCCCAACAGGAGTCTCGCCGACTTCGAGAGGTTCCTTGTCGAGTTGGGTGCCGTCGTGGGCTAGCTCCATCCTCGCCCGGTGCTTTTGCTCGGGGATCTCAACGCCAAGTCTGCGGCATGGGGATCCCCGGTGACTGATGCTAAGGGTGAGGCATTGGAGGAGTGGGCGATCACGACTGCCCTGGTCGTCCTGAACCGGGGCTCGGTCCACACGTGCGTGTGGCAGCGGGGCGGGTCCATAGTGTACGTGTCGTTCGCAAGCCCTGCTGTCGCGAGCCGTGTCCGCGACTGGGGTGTCGCCAGGGAGGTGGAGACGTTGTCGGATCACAGATATATCCGATTCGACGTCTCTGCCCAGACCGCTGGCGGCCGCAGAACATCAGTCCCGCGTTCGGACGGCCCACGCTGGGCGCGTAAGCACATCGACAGGGAGCTTCTCGAGGAGGCAGCCATTGCTCAGGCCTGGTTCCGGGGGTCGGCAACGACCGGACCCGATGACGTGGCGGAGGCAATGACGCAGATATGCGACGCGTCCATGCCCCGCGCCCACGCACAGGGTGCAAGGCACCAGGTGTACTGGTGGTCCGCCGAGATCGCGCAGCTGCGCGTCGCATGCGTGGCGGTGAGACGCCGGTACACCCGTTACCAGAGGAGACGTCGTCGGGTCCCGCGTCGGGTCGAGGCCCCGCGGTATGAGGTGTAACGCTCGGCAAAGCAGACTCTGTGGCTAGCCATCGACGAGGCGAGGACGCAATCCCGGGAGAGGCTGTTGGAGACTCTGGACGGGGATCCGTGGGGGCGCCCGTGTAAAGCGGTTCGAGGGCAACTTCGAGCCGTGGCGCCCCCACTTACGGACAGTCTCCAACCCGAGCTGCTGGAGGAAGTGGTAGCAGCCCTCTTCCTGGTGAGAGTGGAGCATGTTCCGCCGCCAATGGCCTTGCCCGCAGCCGCAGGGTATGCAGAGGAGGAGGAGGAGAACGCCATCAGCGTCCCAGAGGTGACACAGGCGGAGATGAGGGCGGCCGTGATGCGGCTCCGGGCCAAGAACGTGGCTCCGGGGCCCGACGGAATTCACGGCCTGGCTTTGGCCCGCGCTCTGAAGGAGTTGGAGCCCCAACTGAGAGGACTCTACACGGCGTGCCTTGAGCGGGGCCAGTTTCCCAGTCTGTGGAAGATTGAAAGTCTGGTCCTGCTCAGGAAGGCGGGGCGCCCTGCCGACTCGCCGTCTGCGTACCGGCCCATAGTGCTGCTCGACGAGGTGGGCAAGCTGTTCGAGCGCATACTCGCAGCCCGCCTCGTCGGCCACTTGTGCAGAGAGGGGCCGGACCTGGACGAGAGCCAGTTCGGCTTTCGGCATGGGCGCTCTACCATCCACGCTGTGTCGAGGGTGAGAGTCTTGGCGGAGGAAACAGTGTCCCGGGGCGGGGTGGTGGTGGCGGTGTCCTTGGACATCTCCAACGCCTTCAACACCCTGCCCTGGAGTTGTATTCGGGAGGCACTGCGTTATCATCGGGTGCCTCTCTACCTCCGCCACATCGATTGGGCTTATCTGGCGGGGAGGTGTGTCACCTACATGGGACGTGATGGCGGAAACCAGCGCCAGGTGTCGTGCGGTGTTCCACAGGGATCAGTCGTGGGTCCTGTGGAACATCGGGTACGACTGGGTGCTGAGGGGCGAGCTCCCGCCGGGCGCGGACCTGACGTGTTACGCGGACGACACGCTGATCACGGCCCGGGGGAGTTCGCACAGGGAGGCAGCGTTGCTCGCGACGGCGGCGGTCTCACTGACGGTGAGCCGCATACGGCGCCTCGGCCCGGAGGTGGCCCTCAACAAGTCGGAGGCCATGGTGTATCATGGCCCCCGGCGGGCGCCGCCGGCCGGATCACACATTGTGGTCGGGGGGGTCCGGATCGCTGTCGAGCCCACCATGAAATATCTGGGATTGGTGCTCGACAGCCGGTGGGACTTCGGACCCCACTTCCGGCGGCTGGCGCCCAAGTTGTTGTGCGCGGCCGGGGCGCTGGCAACGCTGCTTCCCAATCTGGGGGGCCCGAGCGCCGCCTGTAGGCGGCTCTATATGGAGATCGTGCGATCCATGGCGCTCTACGGAGCGCCGATCTGGGCGTCTGACCTGACGGCCGGCAGCATAGCTGTCCTGCGCAAGCCGCATCGGGCGATGGCCATCAGAGTCATTCGGGGGAATCGATTCACTGTACCGGTGGCGCGAGGAAGCGCGGGAGCGGGGCGAGCGACCGATGCAGCAACATATCGAGCAGCGTCGGTTGCAGCTCCGCGAGGTCGTGGTGGCGGAATGGCGGGTGAGGCTGTCACGCCCTACCGCCGGCCTCAGCACCATCGAGGCGATCCGGCCAGTGCTCGACCGCTGGCTCGGGAGAAAGCACGGCTCCCTGACGTTTCGGGCGACGCAGGTGCTCTCGGGGCATGGTTGCTTCGGAAAGTACCTGTGTCGCATAAACAGGGAGCCGGACGCCCGGTGTCACCACTGCGTCGACTGCCGGGAGGACACGGCGTGGCAAACGCTGGCAGAGTGTGCGCTTTGGAGGAGCCACGCCGTGCCCTCATCTCAGAAGTAGGCAGTGACCTGTCGCTGCCGACCGTAGTGAGTTCGATGGTCGGCAGCGCCGAGTCCTGGGACGCGGTGGTTTCCTTCTGCGAAACAGTCATCTCGCAGAAGGAGGCTGCGGAAAGGGAGAGAGAGATCTCGTCCTCTCTCCCGATCCGCAGCAGGCGCACCGGGCGCAGGTGGAGGGCGGACAACGCCCTCTATGGGTCCAGGGGCGACGGATTTGGGGACATCCGTTGCCCCCCAACATCAGGACCCGAGTAGGCGGCGCGCGTAGTGTTCCGCGCGCGCCGCTCACAGACGTTGCGGGGGTAGTACACCTCACTCCCCCCGCCCGAGACGGGGCCCGACCCCGGCGTAGGTGTGAGATGGAACACCGGGGTGGTTTTTAGTCAGTAAGAGTCTGACAGACCCCTCCGCCCGCCCCAGGGCGGAGGACATCCATGAGGATCTTCCACCCAGGGAAAAAAAAAAAAAAAAAAAAAAGGGCGTGTGCCGTGCCTACTTGCTGATTGTTCATAATTGTTTTAAATATAATGCAACCTAATTTGGGCCCTGCATATCGTTACTCATGTATTCTTTTTCAACCCATCTAAATATGCAAGTCATGTCGTGCTTCTCACACACAATTGTAAACTCCGTACTGATTGTGATAACCACACACCACCATCACAGCGCACTAGTACATTTCGCTTTGCTTATGCTTGGGTGTCACAATCTGCGGAGATGACCAGTATGGCCATTTCGTGACACGTTGGACGTTGATTCCAGGGTCCAAAGTTCCGGCTCAACCCATCCAAGGTACCGGCTCATCTCCTCCGAAAAATGCAAATTTCCGGCTAATTACATCGCTGAATTTCATCCGGTGACATCAGCGTCATCCAGACGCTGAGACCCGGACCACCACCTTTCGGCTGATCTGGATATCAACGGGCTCCGCGCCGGGTACTTATTTTTCCCGCGTGGCCGCGTCGAGCTCGCTTCCACGGGTTTGGCGCGACCATCCGCCGACCATCACCTTTCTGGCGTCTGCAGCGTGGCACACCCGCTGCGGTCATCGTCACACCAGGCTGAGCCAGGAGAGTACTGTGCAGCTCCCAAGGATATCTAGGAACTTTGTGACCATAAACCTACCTAACCCTTTCTACAACTTAATATTTTTATAATATGTTTTTTATGCTGACAAGGTTTCGTGGTGTCATTTCTTTCCCCAAGAAAACCCATTACGTTACAACGTTCATAAATGCAGTGGTGGCCCAGTGGTAACTGCCGCGGTATACGAGTTGAAGGTCGTAGGTTCGTACCTAGACAGGCGCTTTACTTTGTGTTAATTATTTAATCAACATTAAAGGAGTGAAGGACAATATCGTGAGGAAACCGGCATGTCCTAGAACCAAAAATTCGAAGAAATGCGACAACTACCAACCCGCACTGAGCTCGCGGGGTGGAAATACGGCCCCTCCCTCTTATCAAGAGGAGGTCTATGTCTCAGCAGTGGGAAAATTAAAGACTGAGTAATATATGTATGTACGTTCATAAGTCTTGTCATACAAGCAAACAGGAACATCACCAATAAGGTCGCTAGATGTCCTTCTAGGGCGTCCCCTTCCTACGTTCCACTTAAATCTGCCTTGTACATACCTTTTGTTGCTTAGGTATTGACAGTTTAATAATAATAATAATAATAATAATAAATCATTTATTTCAGATCATACGCTTACATCCATATTTGTTAGTAAAATTGCGAGCTTACAAACTACTGTTAGTAATAATTAGAAGTAAATCATTAATAATAAATAAACATAAATACATAATTAATTAAATAATACTAATTATTGTTATTTTATTTAAAAAATAAATAAAAGACAGTAAGCGGTAAGGTGGACTCCCCGATGATAGCGGCAAATCATTATACGACTGCATGCAGCCGTATCCAGCGCGCCAGCATCGGAGAGTCCCACCGTTCCGCTAACGCGCGCAGGATGGTGTTGGGACTGTCACGCGAGCGGCGCATGATAGAAGCGCACCGTTTGCGCATGATAGCCGCAAATCCATCTGTGTCCACCTGCGCGAACATCGCGGAGGCGCTGCAGTGGCGCGGCAGTCCCATCAGTACCCGGAACGCATTATTGTATTGAACGCGCAGATCGCTGTATGTTCGCTGTGTATAGTTAACCCACAGGCTGCAGGTGTAAAAGGACTGACAGTACGCTTTAAAAAGCGCAACTTTGACAGTCTCCGTGCACCGTGAAAACCTGCGGGCCAACATGTTGCATCGGACCGACAGCGCTCTGCGCTCCCTATCAATATCCACACTATCCTTAAGGTCCTCAGTGACCCAGTGGCCCAAATACTTAAATTGCTCGACTTTGTTTAGAGCCGTACCACACAAAGTAAAATTCGGAACGTATGTGTATCGCTTATTGTCCGGCTTGAAAATCATTATTTCGCTCTTTTTCGTGTTGTATTTGAGCCCATGAGTCACCGCGTAGGACTCACAAATATTCAGGAGCCTTCGTAATCCACCAATAGAAGGGCTCAGCAGCACCATATCGTCTGCGTAACTGATGTTATTCATACACACTCCATCTATATGACACCCGACGCCGGTGCTGCTGAGCTCTTCGATCAGTCGGTTGACGTACAGGTTGAAGAGCGTGGGAGAGGTCAGCCCCCCCTGCCTCACCCCGCATTCCAGTCTATACCCCTCCGAGAGAGCGCCCGCCCATCTCACAAAATTCCTTTGATTCCTGTACCAATGCATAAGTAGTAACACAATTTCCCCCGGTAGACAAGTTTCATCTCTTAACTTACCCCACAGAATATCGTATGACACAAGATCGAACGCTTTTGATAAATCTAGGTAGCACGCATATACTGGGGTCTTTCTACAAGTGTAATACTGTACAGTCTGCTTGAGGCACAGGATAGCACTCTCGGTAGAAAGCCCGGGCCTGAAGCCGAACTGCGCGTCGCTTAGCGAGACGTGTTTATCCAGGTGCTGACCAAGCAGACTGTCCAGCACTTTGGCGACCACTGTGGCTAGAGAGATCGGTCTATAGTTGTTTGCATCTGATGTATCACCAGTTTTATTTTTGATGATTGGTACAACTATAGCACGCACTAGATTATCGGGAAGGTAGGAGTGGCCTAAACACAGGGTGAAAAACATAGAAAGCACTCTGGGTAGGTGTACACCTGCGTGCTGCAGGTGCTCGATGCTAAGGCTGTCATGGCCCGGGGATTTACCCCTCACCATGCCTCTGATCACTGCACGCACTTCACTTGTAGTAAAATTAACACCACGCGCACTACCTTCCCTAGCATCAGGCTCCTGCCGCGCTAGGCCCAGAGGAGAGGCCACCCTGAAAAGATGGGAAAACATAGTGGCGATCTCGCTAGGCTCGTGCACTCCCGCCACGCTAACGGGGAGGCTCGGCTTATGATTCAATTTCTTGGTGTTTTTCCAGAACTGACCGAATTTCTTTTTTGAGTGAAGTTCCGCTATAATGTCCATCTTTATCTGTTGTTGGTTATTCTGACACCACTTTAATTTCGATTTAAAAGCGCGCCTAGTCTCACACATATCATTATAAAGACGTCCAGCCCCGGGCTTACCCCCATATAACCAAGCCTGAAAACACAGCCGAGCCCTCCCATGAGCGCCACGGACGTGTCTGTTCCACCCGGTAATGTATTTACCTCTACGCTTTACGGTAACATTATAACTACATATAGCGGCCTCCGACAGAATACAAATAATGTCGTTATACATGTTATCTAACAGGCTTTTATGACTTTTGTTACAACACATATTATCTGAGCAGTTTCTTAGTTCTGACGGAAAGTTAATTTCACGGAGTCTAGAGTGACATGCATTTTTAAATTTCACTATCTGAGTCGAGTCACGTTCACCCCAGACTATTCTATTTATACGAACTGTAGGTATACAAATCTTAGGCTTAACTAAATTAAAATTACATATTATAGACACCGGGTAGTGATCAGACCAGTATGTATCATACAACACAGAGACCGCGGACACAGAATGCCGCGCGGCACTAGTCACAAGACAGTGGTCGAGCCAGCGTCGACAGCCGTGCGCATCACTGACAAACGTATGACTGTCCGGCGGCATGAGTTCCAGGTCTACACAGGACCATGATTGTTCCGCACTAAAACTTAAAAGTTCAGTAGCAAATGACTCACCGGGGTGCGCATTGTAGTCCCCTAACATAAACACCGACTCCACATTGTGACTGTCAATTATGGCTGCCATTTCACTGAGACACTCTGTGAATACCACTAAGTTTTCATTGGACTCGGTAGGCATATACACAGAAAATATCAAAAAGGAACGATCACTGAGCTCGATTTTTATCGCGGCGAGACGCACACTATTGCACTTCACTACTACTACCGTCGGAAACGCAACCTTTCTCCACAGCAGGGCAACTCCGCCGTAGGGCCTACCGCGTAAGACCCCTGCCGCGGTATCAACTGCAGAGGTACCCGCGCAGGCGAAGTCGTCGTCTATCGTGGCCAGGTACCCGAGGTCGTGCGGCAGTAGCCACGTCTCCTGCAGCGCCACAACATCTGCCGAGCGACAAAGCTTCCGCACACATTCCACTGATCTAATCACGTTTTTGCAGTTAAAACTTATTAATTTGATGTTGTTCATAAATTAGATCTGCCATTATTCTCGCCGGTCACACGGACATTTTCCTTATTACGTCTGATGATGTTTATAAATCGACGATAGGCCACCCCCTTTGGCCAGAAGTCATCACTCAGAAATGTTATTAACGAACGTTTAGGTACAAATATTTTGTATGATTCATAATCCTTCGCTAACTTCATGTCCATTTTTTCAATTTTAACATCAATATTTGTCTTCTCCATAATGTAGGTACGGATGTCACACACGGACACGCCCTTCGCCACATTATAAATGTACATGGGAACCTTAGTTTCCGCTGCAATAAAATTACTTCCAGGCTCAGGAATTGCTTTTCCTCGCTTCCCAACGAAACGGTTTCGCGACCTTTTGTGTTGGACACGAACCCACTGGTCACTCGGGGCCTGTGTCTTCCATTTCCCTTCTCGAACAATCTCCGCCAACGATTTCTGCTTAGGTGCGATAGAGCCGGTTCCATTTTTGTCGACCGTGTGTCCCACGGCCAAGTCGGGTGGTGGAGGTACCGTCGCAGTAAAAGCGGCTAGACTAGATAGCAGCGGGAGCGGGGCGGGGGGCAGGGGACCACCGTCGCCGGCCGCCGCGGGGGACGGCTGCAGCGAGGGGGGCGGTGGCGATGCCCCGCCAGCCGCACCGCGCACCGGCGTTGGATCGTCCGCGGGCTGCGCGGGAGGATACTCGAGCGACTCGATCAGCTGACCTATGAATTGCGTCATCGTAGCCGCGTCTCGAAGTTCGGCGGTAGAATCGCATTGCTTATTTTGAGGCGCTGCTTCACTACTACCCTCCAGTATCTGATGGTCAAAAATATTGCGAATACTGGATTTTAGTGTAGATTGCAATGTAGTTTCTTGTTGATAGCATTCACTTATGCCATCATTGCACTCTAACGGCAATCCCATGGGACCACTATCGCACTCATAGCTTGCGAGTCTTGCGCCATATGCACCTCTTCTGGGGTTTACATTATCCCAACCTGATGAAAGATGCTGCACCTCACTTCTCAACTGGTCCATCTGCTTAACTGTAGCATAATCCTCTTTCATCATGTCGAGATCTTGCCGTAGCTTAACAATGTCTTTCAACAGCCTGGTCACGTCGACGTGGTCGAACAGAACCGGGGGTAACTTCTCAAGGTCGCGGGCCACGAATACTGGGATATCCTCGGAGTCGGTATCGCGGATCAGTCGGATGATATCGTCAATGTCTCGAATATTCTTGCCCACCTTCCTCCGCGTTATCTTGCGTTTTGTTGTCGGTAAGGATTCGAACAACAACTTCTTCGCCGTTACAATTTCACTTTCGGTGAAAGCGCTCGCACAGATTCTGCTTATACTTTCGTCGTCCATCACAGAAATTTTATTATGGACGAAGGCCAAAACTTCGTTAATCACTACATTGCAATTAGCACATTTAACCACAGAGGACATTTTTTTTTTAAATTCCCCGATACACACGGTCACGCACAATATCCAACCATTCGCAAGCGCGTGCGAGGCGACACTCCCACAGCAGAAATATGTTTGTTAAAAGATGTAGTCCATTGTTTGACGTTTTATCTTAGAAACATTTTGTCATTTTAACTGGTATAGTTTTTATTTCATTTTTATTGTTTATTCTTTTACGACATTGATCTTCTAGAAACCTTTCTACAAATCTAGTCAGTCTTCCAGTTTAAGTCTTACACAAAATTTTAACAGCGTTATCCATTAGCCCCATAAATAATTTACTACCCAAAAATTATAGTCCACTTTCCAGACAACGTCGCGCGCCCTTACTAGACCCAGAAAATAAGCCGTGGCAATATTTCGTCATTATCCATGAAGAATGGCCGCTGGTCTCCTGTTCCTTTGCAGCTAAATTCTCATTACAAAGGAGTCGAGTAAATAACATGAACTGTCGTCGCCGTCGCATTATTAAGATTTTTATTATAAAGTTTGTTGCATAAAGGGTGAGTGAGAGACATTCTGTTTGACACGTTTATAAAATGCAATTTCAGGATTCTGATTTAGAGTCCTTCTCACGAAAGAAGTCCCGCGGCAATAAGTTGAACTAGTTATAATTAAACAGGGTGACATCAACGCTCAAATTTTAACCATTTTTCAGCACATAAATCTATACGCGTTTGTAGCGTAGGCATTTTTCGTCGATAATTAAAAAAAATACTCTTTGACTTTTGACTGTCTCGTTGGTCTAGTGTTCGCAAGAGCTGAGCATGAGGTCCTGGGTTCGATTCCCAGATCCGGCAAAGTGTTATTGCGTTTTTCTATCTAGAATTTCTTAGTAGTAGTCCGGAGTCTGGATTTGAGCCCGGTTGATGGGAATAGGCTCGCCCTCTATTACATGGGACTTAAGCATAACTGGCGAAATGTGGGCATACCATAGGTACATACCATAGGTAGAGCAGTGGTGGCCCAGTGGTAACGGCCGCGACTTACGAGTTGTAGGTCGTAGGTTCGAACCCAGCCAGGCGCTTTACTTAAACCGGCTTGTGTGTCTGTCTTAGGACCAAAAAATCGAGGACATGTGACATCTACCAACTCGCACTGGGCCCGCGTGGTGGATTACGGCCCACTCCCTCTCACAGAGAGGAGGCCTGTGTCCCAGCAGTGGGTACATAATAGGCTGATTATGCATTATGCATAGGTACACCTTTGCCTAACCCTTCTGGGATTACAGGCGTGATGTTATGTTTGTTAAAAAAAAACTGCTCTTGTAGAAGCTGGCAGTACATTTTTTGCAGGCCTAAACTGGTTCTTAGAAAATGCAATACATACGCCGTCAAAATGTATGACACAGCATTTTTTTTTAATAACCATTTCAACGGATTTTTAATAAGCATTTTTTTTTAATAACCATTGAAACCGTTTTGACATGAATAAATGTCGTAGTGTCACATGCCTGTAGCGCCGCGTCAGCGGGACTTTTAACGTGAGACGGACTCCAGGTAGATTCCAAATTTTTTAATATACATTTTTAATTAGGAAGCACTATGTGTCTATATACTAACCAATAACAACACTTAAAAGCCGCGCACTAATCAATCAGATATAGGTACTTACTACCTATATCTGATTGATTTTGAAAAGCACTAAGTATTCGTTACTCCTAGAGTTTACCGATAACTCGTATGTGTGGTTAATCTACCCTTATATTATTAAGAGGATTTTTTGTATGTTTGAATGTAGAGGGAAATCTCGAAAACTTCTTGTCGGATTTGAAAATATCTTTTTGAATTTTATCGTTCAATTCTTGATTAGAATCAGGCTAGGACCCTTATAAGCCGTGAAAAAAGAAAAAAAACTGAAATAACGTTAAACGGAAACAAAGTAATAGTCACGGGCAGATGAATCATTAAATTATCGTTTAAACTTTGAAGACTTAAATTTTGTGATTTTGACTGTACAAGTGTATAATGGACCACACGTTGTTGGTCAACACTTTCACATTCAGCTAGCCTTTTTTTTTTTTTTTTTGGGTGGGAAATCATCAAATGACTTCTCCCGCTCCCCGCTCTGGGTGGAGCGGGAGGGCGTGTCAGACTTTTACTGACTAAAACCCACCCGTGTTCCTTCAGTTGCCTGTGCAAGGGCCACGGTTTTCTCTGTGGAATAACCCGCGACCCTGAGGCGTCGGCCCTATCGGACCCCGTCACTTTGTGCTGACATCTCTTTGAGGCGAGCGTGGAACACAACGCGCCGTCGACCCGGGCCTGGTCCTTACCGGACGGCAAGGTACCAATTGCTCGCCGTCCGCAAGCCCGCGCCTACGGTGGCCGGGAATCTGCAGGCGACTCCCGACGCCCAGGGCGTCTCCTGCGGCGGCTAGTGGGGGCGTGAGGTCGCAAGGCTCTCTCCCTCACCCGCTCCGCCTCCTCCTTCGCGAGCATTACTGCTTCGCAGAAGGAGGTGACGGCTTGCCATTCCCTCTCGCTCCATACCATGGCCTGGACCAGGGCCGGACGCGAGAGATCGCCGCCGCCAATCGCCTCCGCGAGGACACTGCGGTGCTCTGCCCAAGCTGGGCATACCTCCACCGTATGCTCCACCGTGTCCTCCGGGCGATCCACACAATGGTGACACCCGGGCGTTTCCTCCCGCCTTATGCGAAACAGGAACCTCCCGAAACAACCGTGTCCGGTGAGGACCTGTGTCAGGCGGAAGGTGAGGACGCCGTAGCGCCTCTCCAACCACTCCTCAAAGAGGGGACTTACCGCCGCTATTGTGGCGTGCCCAGCACTAGGTTGCGACAATCGCACCCTCCATGTCGCCATGAGATCCCGCCGGAGCTCTGTCCGCTGTACCGTGATTTCTCGCGGCAGCGGAGTTACACCCCGGCGTTTTGCCTCCTCGCGCCACTCCCATACGTGCGCGAGGGCTTTTGCCTCCAGATCCCATGGCGGCACATTCATTTAGCCTAGCGTAGTATTCTTACTGCGCTAGGCACTTGAATGCAAGGCCAGCTTGTACTTTTTAAAGTGAAATTCTTTAGCCGCATATAGCGATTTATGTAAGGAGTTAAATTTTTTGGTTCACGTCACCAATATGCTAATGTGACGTGTTTCGCCAGACTGTCGACGCGCAGTGGCTTGTGTATATTCTGGGGTTTTCACTTCAGGCGGCTGTCCCAATGACTGCCTCGCGTTTTTATTTTCACTGACTTGCGGCTTACTGTAATTGAACGAATTTTTTGCAGCTATTTACATCTTGTTTATAGATTTGGGGACAGTCCTCTACCTAGGCTAGCCTATGTTTATTTAAGTCCTAGACCGAACTCATACACATGAACGAACGCAATCATCTAGCTGAAAACTAGACGAGTATCTGAATAAAATATTCAATAATCCAATTTTCTGTCTCGGTCCACAATTTCAGACACTCAAAGAAAATTAAAGAGCGTTCTTTTATAGAAAGCGTATTTTTGTGCTCGTATATATCATTCGGGCGATATCCTTTCTACGTTGGTTGTGTTTAAATGTACGGAAAATGTAGAAGTTTTCTGTGGCTTCAATCTAAAGTTTTGCTTGAATGATCTGGTAATATTATTAATCCGAGGCACGAGGGTATCACACCGCCACCAGCACCGGCCGTTGGTTACACGCATGATTTCTCTTTGGTCGTGTCGGATTACAGTCCCATCCTTAGGGAGCAGAACCGGCGTTGAGCCAAGCATGTTTGTCAGCGACGTTATCCCCCAACTTATATAAGGCTTGGCCGCATAGTGTGCGTTTGATACAAGTTTTAAATTTCGTTTCATTCAGTTGGAGAACGTGGGCAGGTTTTTTATTGTAACATTTTAACAGTACCGTATGAAGTATGAATCTACTTTAGCCAGTCTGAAACCTGGTTGAACTAATTGGTCCCTATTTCTAGTCCTATAGTTGTGTCTTTCACCTCTTTTACTGAAAAGATTTAAAATTTTCCTTACGTAAATGAAGTTTTCATTTATTATAAACATGTTTAACCTCTCCTTAAAGGCTCGCGCCTGCGGAGGCCATATATTGCTCTGATAGCTCTCTTTGGCAGAATTAAAATAGACTCGACTCTTTGTCTGCAGCGCGTACCCATAATAAAATACCGTAAGACATGATACTATGAAAGTAACTGAAATAGACTAGGCTCGCGGTATCTTTATTAGTATATTGACGATTTTTTCTTACAACATGTGCTGCTGAAGTTAGTCTTCTACAAGAGATGTTAAATAAGGACCCTTTTAATATTCAGCAAAGCAAACCTTTTGCATTTCGTTTTTTTTTCCATTTAATACTAAATTATTAGCAGTAAAACAATTTTGTACCTGCAGTAGGGCGTTATTTACGTAGTCAAGATTTGATGTACGTCTACTTATCTTAAAAATTAAGGAAGTATCGTCAGCAAATAACACCATTTGTGGTTAGATTTTTAATAAATAGGTTTGATCATTAATATATACTAAAAAGAGGAAATGACCTTATTTCCCCAGCCCGATCACTATGTACGGCAAGCCAATCCCTTGGGAGAAGCAAGCCAAATACCTAGGCGTGATTCTTGATCAAAACTTAACGTTTAAACAGCACATGAAGGCTGTTCGCGGGCGCTCCGCTTTCGCTCTTGGTAGACTCCACTTTATTCTGACAGCCCGTTGCAAACTGTCACTTAAATGCAAGCTGCGCATCTACACCGCAGTCATCCGTCCCATCATGACCTATGCCTGCGTTGTATTCGCGCACGCTCACCCACGTCATCTCCATAAGATGCAGACCCTCTAAAACCGTTTCCTTAGAAAGGTCACGGGTGCCCCCTACTATGTCCGAAATATAGATCTCCACGTGGACCTAAAAATGCCTACCATAAACCAGTTCATGAAACGCTTATCGAAGCGTTTCTTTGACTGTGGCATAAAACACCCCAACCCCTTGATCTCAGCGGCCGCCCGCTACACTCCCTCCCGTATTAGTAGTATTCGCCGACCAAGGCATACCTTAATCGCCCCCGACGACGCCACTACCCTCCTCCAGGAGAGTAGTAAGGCCACCAGCACGCTTCATAAGCCCAAAACCCGATCGCCGTCCTACCGTCCTCGCCGCCGAGGCCCGCCGCGACGCCCAAATCTACGCCCCTCCCGACCCTTGCTCGAGCCAGCCCGCGCCGCTGAGCCTGTAGCTTTAAATTCGTCCCTAAATAATATCATTCCTGATCCAGCTAGTCATTTGCTGCCCTCTTCCAGCGACGCCCTAAGCCGAGGTTCGTACCCCACAGGGGGTGCCCTTAGCGTGTAGTCGCTTAGTTTTTAGTTAGTATTTAAGTTTAAGTCCTGGCTGGAGGCCTTAATTTATTAGGGCAACCACAGGCAAGTCCGTCTAAGCAGACGACAACCTCATAGGTTGACGTGCGAGATGCCATTAAAAAAAAAAAAAAAAGACCTTATTTCGGGAAGTATCGTCAGCAAATAACAGCATTTGTGGTTAGTTTTTTTAAAAATAGGTTAGATCATTAATATATACTAAAAAGAGGAAAGGACCTTATTTCGGGCCTTGTGAAACACCCATTTTTACTTTAAAACCAAGTGAATTGACACCATTTATTTGAACTTTTTGTTGTCTATCTTCTAAATAAGATTTTACAAAACTGAGCTCAAGTTCACCTAGTCCGTAATGCTCAAGTTTTAGGAGCAAGGTTTTTTGATTAACGCAGTTAAATGCCTTGGAGAGGTCACGAAAAATTCCTATTGCATCTGGGGCCTCCTCCCACGCTGTAAATATGTGTTTTAATAAAGTGACACCGGCGTCAGTCGTACAACGACCTTCGGTGAAACCATATTACTGTTCGTGTAAGATTTTATTGATTTTAAAATGATTCAGCATTTGATTGAGCGTTACCTTTTCGAATACCTTGCTGAATACTGGCAACACGGATACTGGTCAATAATTGTTGGTGTCTTTGGTGTGTGGTATTCCTTGTATTTCATTAAATCCTTGATCTACACACAAATTAAATATTGAAGCAAAGTATGGTGCTATGGATCTACAATCTTTGTAAGACATTCGCCTAAGATCTTCGGCAAATTTTATTTTTATTTGCCGAAAAGCTTTTATTACTATCATAGGGTTTAAATGTTTAAATTTAAATTAAATTGGGCAGCCTGGAACGTTCGCTCTTAATAAATCAATTGAGTCATTGGTCGAGGAATTTAATTCTTTAGATGTTTTAGATGGTATATTAGCAAATAAATTAAAACATTCTTGAGCTACTTCTAAGTTAGAGCTTATGGCTCAAAGTGAAGTCAGTCAGTCAGTCAAATGGATAGTCAGTGTTTCGTATTTTTTTCTTACTAGTTTTGTTATTTATAACTTTCCAAACTGTTTTGTTTTTTTTCTGCTGATTTGATCTTATTGCTTATGTACAGGGCTTTAACTATTTTGCAGGTACTTCAAAAAAATGGTTTTGTAGCAACATACTTGTTGTAAGTTTCAGCGTTAATATAAGGCTTAGGCAATACAGTTCGATCAGTCTTTTCTTACTTATCCTAATACCTCTAGTTTAGTAAAATTGGGGCAAATATTTTTTGTTTACTTTTCAAAAACAAAAAAAAACTGTGTGCACTAATGAAAGGAAATCCTAATACAATTTATTTACATCGTCCATGTTATGGCACAGAACATTTAACTTATTATTTATGATACTATTGAATCTATTTAATTTGCCAGTCGTTGTTGGTCTACATTTTATTTGCACTTTTTGTGAAGCTGTTTTAAATCTAAAAGTTACCGTTTGTCCACTATGATCAGACGTCAGATAATGTACGATGGCTTTCTCTAAATAATCAAAATCGCAGAAGACATTATCAATACAAGTTGCAGGTTCTGTAAAAACATTGAATAAATTGAACGAATAAAAAAGGGGATAGCAATCTACTGCTATTTAAACTATCTTCCAAAATATTAATATTAAAATCACCACAAATTATTGCGACTTTGTTACTGGATGCAAGTTTCGCTAGGACATCTTCCATTATGTCAATAATGGAAGATGTCCTAGCGATCAAATAAAGAAAAGGTCTGGTAATTAGGGTGTCTGTACACGCACACTACAACATGCTTAGCTAGCTCAACACGGGATAGTTCGATGCAATGTTCAACTCATAAATCAACTATGGCATTATGTTGATTAGATTTTAAACAATTTTTATTCATGATTAGAGACGCTTTTAGAGCCGGAGGCGCGCAAAACGGGCAGCTTCGACGGGTTTCTTATGGAATTTTTCACTTTTTGTGTGGAAAACATGAAAAATATAATAACCTACATGAGTTTTAGGGGTATAAGGGGTTTTATAAAGGGGGTCGAAATTTGCATTATTTTTGCACACCATTTTCACGACATAAGCAAAAGAAAATAATAAAAAATACAGTTCTGTTTTTGCACCTGAAGTCGAGGTGTTGGTGTGAATTTTTGGTAACGACAACTAATTTTATTCCACACGTTCTAAGTTGCGATTAAAAGTTGTCAGATTCATGTTCAGATTTAGTTAGTTCAAGTTTTTAGGTGAAAAACGACAAATTCAGAATGGTAAATTGCCATTTTCACCAAACTATTAACTTAGTACCATCTTAGAGCTGTCAAACAAATTTTTTTTAAAGTTCTGGCACTTTATTCAATTTCAGAATGGGAAATCGTTGTTTGACATGATCCATGAATCCGTTCGGTGGTGGAGGCCATTTTGGGCCACTTGCGCGCATGGGTGACGCCCCTTTTCCGTGTTTTGGCGGGAAAACGGCGCGTGTGATTAAAACGGCGATAACTCCTAAGTTATACACGGGAGCTGTATGAAGTTACGTCGTTGTAATCGTTATTAAATAAGCTAACGTGTTATGTATAGATTAGCCCAGTTTTGCCTAGTAATTTATTAGTAATTCTCATTTGAAATCTGTGTGAGAGGATATTTCCCAGTTTCTTGTGTAAGGGTCATTGTAATTCAAAATATAAACCATTATTTCATAAAGTTTTTGTTTAATTTACATAAATATAAACTGTTTCACAATAATCCATTCAAAGTACACACCTTCCCATAATTTTTTTACAAGCTACAAGCTTTACAAAAACATGACGTCATCTGGACGTGTCGAGTGACGGCGCAAAAAAAAGGTCTGTTCATTGTTCGATTCTCAGAACACTAATAGCTAAGTGGCTTGGGTTGTTATCTTACATTAACAAATGGTCCACATACTTATCGCAGACAGAGTCTCAGCCGTTAGAAGTGTTTAGATTAACAGTATCGACTAACCAAAACAAACATTTGAAACCAAGCGCAAAAAATATCCACTCAAACTTTGCATCATAGTTTAAATTGTGTTGTATTTATTTTAAATGTAAATTGATATTCTACATTTTGAAGATATTTACAAATCGATAAACACAATAAATAGGCATGCTGTCTTACAAAAACATTGCAGAAATCAACAACCAAAATTAACAATTTCGCAACAAATTCGCACAAGTACATCAACAAGAATTACAAAAAAATTACAAAAAAAGGATAGGAAATTAAGATACAGCAAATATTGTCAGATTTGAACTCGAAGTTAAGAAAGTACATAAGAATGTTTTATGTACTTGTACACATGTCAGATTTGAACTCGAAGTTAAGAAAGTACATAAGAATGTTTTATGTACTTGGACACATTAATATTATGTACTTGTACATAATATTGTCAGATTTGAACTCGAAGTTAAGAAAGTACATAAGAATGTTTTATGTACTTGTACACATTAATATTATGTACTTGTACATAATACTGTCAGATTTGAACTCGAAGTTAAGAAAGTACATAAGAATGTTTTATGTACTTGTACACATGTCAGATTTGAACTCGAAGTTAAGAAAGTACATAAGAATGTTTTATGTACTTGTACATAATACTGTCAGATTTGAACTCGAAGTTAAGAAACTACATAAGAATGTTTTATGTACTTGTACACATGTCAGATTTGAACTCGAAGTTAAGAAAGTACATAAGAATGTTTTATGTACTTGGACACATTAATATTATGTACTTGTACATAATATTGTCAGATTTGAACTCGAAGTTAAGAAAGTACATAAGAATGTTTTATGTACTTGTACACATTAATATTATGTACTTGTACATAATACTGTCAGATTTGAACTCGAAGTTAAGAAAGTACATAAGAATGTTTAAGAAAAAAACACATGCAACCCAAACAATCATGCAAACAAGTTTTAAAATACTAGGAACAAAGAAAACAACCTATAAAAACCTCTATTTCTATTTTTATTTTAAAAATAACCTGTAAAAACCATAATTCAAAAAAAAAAAAAAACATTTTTTTTATGTTCATAACTTCCCCTTTCGTCGGTCGGTTAAACATAAAGCGTATCCACAGTAATTTCAAATCCGGGCTATTACACAAAAAAATGGCGCTAATACCTAAAACCGCCCGTGGTGGAACCAGACTGATCTAGTCTGCTGTTCGGAGGGATTTTTTAAATTCAATGATACGCACATTTCTAACGCTATCAGTTGAAATAAATGCATGTTATCGATAGTATGATACATATACGACGTACGAATGAGTAAGAGATTCATCAAAATATAAGAATTATAATAATAACACGAGGAAAAGTAACCGGCCGCGGCAAAATGGCGGCAAAATGGCGTCAAAATGCTAACGGTGTTTGCGGAAATAACAAATTGTAACCAAATCCTTTAACTAATTCTCAACCTAATCACTAAAAACTGTTAAGCACTTACCTGTTCATCTTCGAAAATATATTCACACTGAAATATTCCGAATCACGGTAATACAGCAAAATTTTAAAAGGTAAATAATTGAAGTTGTTGCTAGGTAACGAAATCAACGAGCATGCTAGAACAATCGCTGACAACCGCCGGCGGTACGTTCCCGCGAAGCGTACGGGCGAATCAATAGCATGAATGTTTCATTTAGTACACTCTGTGCAAGTTTGAATGCTTAAAATATAGAAATATACTAAATATTAACGTCAAAACAGACTGCGTCTCAACCAGACTACTCTAGTCTGCTTCCACCATCGACTGTTTTTATTTTGCAGACTGGAGTAGTCTTGTCCACCACGCAACGGTGATTTTAGTCTAGTTTAGAGGCATTTGTGACAAGA
The DNA here is from genome assembly GCA_963555695.1 of Dasypolia templi. Taxonomy (NCBI): domain Eukaryota; kingdom Metazoa; phylum Arthropoda; class Insecta; order Lepidoptera; family Noctuidae; genus Dasypolia; species Dasypolia templi. The sequence continues at coordinate 3,709,495 of OY743144.1, forward strand.
GTATCGGCACCAATGTCAATCTTTATTTTCTCTACAAACATTTCAATTTCTAATAATTTGGAATAAATACCTTGAATATTTTGATGAAATAACTTCAAGGCATTCTACTGAAATTCTTTTCGATAATTACATATTTTTGAGCAAGACGATCCCTTGTTGTTGTTAGTTAGAAGAATATTCTTCCTGGTACCTTCTGTTGTCTTACAAAGTAATTTAGATGATTTTTCGGAGTTAAGCTCAATACTACAATGTTATCACTAGACAGTGAGCTCGTAGTGAGTGAGAGATATGGAACCTCCTTCGTACAATTTGTACAACTACTTATAGCATTTGAGCTACATTTATTCAGGCTCGCCACCTTATTATTAGTAACCATTGTTAACCCAAGACTTATATTAGCTTTTTATACAAACTAAGACATATGGTCTTAGTTTGTATAAAAAGCTAATAGCCTTGCCTTAGCCATGTATCTCCTCTCGTCTTCACGATGTTCACCAGCGATATCCCAAAAATTAAAAGGCTCAGCTGGCTCTCTTCGCCGACGACACTGCCGTTTACTATACCGGTCACTGTCCCAACGCTATAGCTCGTACTTTCCAAACCTCCGCAAACGTTTTAGGCGCTTGGTTCCGGAAATGGAGAATCGAGGTCAACCCCGATAAGAGTCAGGCGGTTCTCTTCTCGAGACGTCGTCGATTCCCCCTCCCCCTTCCCAGCCCGATCACTATGTACAGCAAGCCGATCCCTTGGGAAAAACAAGCTAAGTACCTAGGCGTGATCCTAGATCAGAACCTTACCTTTAAGGAACATATGAAGGCAGTTCGCGCGCGCGCCTCCTTCGCTCTTAGTAGACTTCAGTTTATACTGACAGCCCGAAGCAAACTGTCGTTAAAGTGCAAATACACCGCACTCATCCGTCCCATCATGACCTATGCCTGCGTTGTATTTGCGCACGCTAACTCACGTCATCTCCATAAGATGCAGACCCTCCAGAACCGTTTCCTCAGAAGGGTTACGGGTGCCCCTTACTATGTCCGAAACATAGATCTTCAGGTCGACCTTAAAATGCCAACCATAAACCAGTTCATGAAACGCTTATCTAAGCGTTTCTTCGACTGTGGCATCAAACATTCAAACCCCTTGATTTCAGCGACCGCCCGCTATACTCCCTCCCGCATTAGTAGTATTCGCCGACCAAAGCATATCTTAGTCGCCCCCGATGACGCCTTCAGCACCCTAATTAGGAAAGTAGTAAGGCCATCAGCACCCTAATTAAGCCCAAAACCCGATCGACGTCCTACTGACCTCGCCGTCGAGGCCCGCCGCGACGCCCAAATCCACGCCCCTCCCGACCCTTGCTCGAGCCAGCCCGCGTCGCTGAGTAGCTTTAAATTCGTCCCAAAATAACACCAATCCTGATCCAGCTAGTCATTTGCTGCCCTCTTCCAGCGACGCCCTAAGCCGAGGTTCGTACCCACAGGGGGTGCATACCCCTGGTCCCTTAGCGTGTAGTCGCTTAGTTTTTAGTTAGTATTTAAGTTTAAGTCCTGGCTGGAGGCCTTAATTTATTAGGGCAACCACAGGCAAGTCCACTTAAGCAGACGACAACCCCATAGGTTGACCTGCGAGATGCCAAACAATCAAACAAAAAAAACCTTAGCCATGTTATGTGTCTAAAACTAACAGGCAGATACATAGTACCCCTAGTATATTTTAAAGTTTCAACAAAACTGTTCGTGTCAAAACACATAAGCTTGTCACTGTGATGACTAACTAAAAACTGCATATGCTTAGCATATGATGAATATAATTGTTTTGTCTATTTTCAGTCTCCAATTTGGGAGAGCACACAATTTCATTTTACTACAATTTAACTTTAACAACTCTGTTACACAGTGATTTCATCTTTTTTGAACTTAGAACAACACAATAATATTGGTTTTAGGATTAAATACAATTGCTGTTACTGTTGCCATTATTCGTTGTGAGGTTGACCCCGGCGTACAATAATTTTGATTAGAATAACTCAGGTTGTTATTAATTAATTTACCTAAACCTCTTCCAATACTATCTGAGAACACAACTGAATGATAACAAGCATGACTACTAAAAGATGGACAGTTACTAATATCAAGCTGTACCAATTGAGATAGATTTGTACTATATCAGATATATCTTGGTTGAGAATACAGTCTTGAGACAAATTCTCAGTCTGGGAAGGGTCCTCCGTTAACTCAGGCTGGACATCATCAGGGTTTGAAACTTCTGACAAGTACACTGACACATAACTAACTCATTAGCAGCAAGGATATGATGTTTAATTTGGTTCTGAGATCCCACATATTTAATGTAAAGGGAACCATGTCTGCCCTCAAGTACCTGCATGTCAGACTGTAAGCGCTGTCTATCAATTTCATAGAATTTTTGCAATCTTCTAATTTGATCTGATTATTGTTTAATTTATTGATGAGATCAACACGTTCTTTTCTTAGTGGAATATTATTGGAAAAGTGTTTTTGTTGTTTCCTAAATTGGTTTAATTTTAAATTATTGTATTCAGTTTTGCATATTTGTTTTTATTTTGTTGTGACTAACTTTATAACTATAATTATAATTCTGTTTCAGAAAGGAATCTTCAGTTAGGTCATAGTTATTGTGGAGTGAGGGTAACAATTTATTTATTTATAATAGTTGTTAGTTTCTTTAACCTGGGAAAATTTTTTTTCTTTCTGTAACTGGATAATACGACTATTAGCATGAATTAATTCATCTTATAAGTCACTTACTTTGCTTAATGCCTCCTCATACAAAGAATTACATTCGTTGTAACCATCCGTGGCCACCTTTAGTTGATCGCATTCATCAACAACATTCAACTATCGCTGTCAACTAGCTCCCGTTTAAGGCTTGCGTTTTTGTCAACAACCTTTTTGATTTCCTCCTCACCATCATCATTCTCATTTACATAAACAACAGAGACGAGCGAGAGCTTTACTTGTAACTTACAATGTAATAAAATCTTAAAAGTCGATTTTAACCTACTTCTGACTGTCGTATCGAAATAACACATTGTAAGTATACTCGTAGGTAGTTTGGATCACAAAACTATAATTTGGAATATTGGAGTCGATCTGGTGATGGAGTCTGAAGGTGGATAGTTGAACTCTTCAGTGGCTACTGTACTAGTAAACCTCTAGAGTTTGGGTACATGATTCGTTTTGATAAAATCAATGATTGCGAAGGGTCTGATGATGGACCCAGGAATTGGTTAGTGGCACTCTTCAGTGGCTGCCAATAATTACTTCGACTGTTGGGTCATACGGTTTGTTTTGATGAGTTCAATATATTGCACTTGTGGTTGGCAGTCTGATTATGGAGCCAGGAGTCGTGTAGTGGAACTCTTCAGTGGCTACTAGTGAACCGCTTGAGTTTGGGCTCATATGATTCGTTTTGACGAGTTCAATAGACTAGGCTGGGTAACGAGGTTCTGATGATGGAGCCACGAGGTGATAGTGGAACTCTTCAGTGGCTTCTAGTAAACCGCAACGCTCAAGTCATAACTTCGTTGACTTTAGTCTTACCAAATAGTACAAATAAAACACGTAGTTTAAAAAAAAACACGCTTTTGTAAAATAGCGCACTATAAATTAGAAAATAGTTAAATTTACTTGTATTACTTCTTCTTTCATGTCCAATGCCAATCTAACAACAAGCGTAATGCGCTTTTCAGTTGTGTATACTTTGATTAATTTTAACAAAACTGTCCACGCTTTTTTATTAAATCATTGTATCAGAAGAACGAATTCAAGAACAAGTCAATATTTTTATTTCATATTTTTAGTGCGTGGTAAAAGCGTTTTATTTTTGTGGGTATTGGTATAATTTGACCAAGGTTTGTAGAGTTAAGCCTTGTAAAGATCGGGGCTGGGCTCCTCTCAAGGCCTCCCGGGCCTTTGAAGGCTCGGTAATTCGCCAATACCTTTGAATCCCACCGGGCCCGTACGGGCCCACCCCACTTCACGCGGTTAAATCTCGTATTGTAAAAGAAATAAAGGTTAGACTGCACTGTGGTTTGTGTCAGGGTCGAGACAGATAGATAATCTGTGCAAATCATTAGTTTCCGAACGACTACGGGGTCTACATGCCCCAGCTGCAGACGGAGGCAGGCGTGATCTTACGCCGTTGGACTTCCATGTGTGGGGTAGGGATACACCTGATTTATGGTAATGACGGCCAGACCATTTTTAGTGCGGAACAACAAACCGTGAATTGTGAACGCTTGTGTACGCAGTGATGGCTAGAGATAGAGACATTATTAAAAGGGTAACGACACATTATTAAACGTGCAACTGCAGGGTGAATATGTACAGCAATTTTGGTGTAAATAGTGTAAATAAAAACTGCGTCGTTATTAGGTATGTACGTTGATTCTGATTTTTAAACACGCTTGCCTAATTATTGTTACAATAATTCGTTGCATACCGTATGCAGTGGGATAACTGATTTTCGCGTAAAATAGTAATGTTACTAACAATGTTGTTTACCTACAAAAAGATGGGTCAATAAAACGTATAATCTAACCGTAATGCAGTTATTTTATAGTTACAAAGGTATTTGCGGTTATTTTACGAAAAACATAGCAAGCTATTTATCCCGTTACCCACTGCGAGGAGAAACAGCGTGTACCTACAAAGGCTACAACAGTCCAGTCCACATCTGCCAATCTGGTACTATTTTTGATAAAATAAATTCGCGCAATGCACTTCTTACAGTTTACATCTGTACAAATAGGTAGGTACACAACCTATCAACCAGCTGACAGATACGACTCGACGCACAGTTCGTAACCTAACAGAAGTCATTAACTTATACGAATTCGCGTTGCGTCCGCTGTTTATTTTTAATTATAATTATCTAAAAGATGTGTAACACTAAAGAATATGAATGTTTTAATCGCATCTAGTATCCTTTTCATAAAAAAAATAAGAAAATGATTGAAACGTCTCGATACTCGCTCGGAAAAGTCGTGACCTCACAGAGGTCATCAGCTCCTTATTATGTTACTTATAAACTAGGTACTTAAACCTAGTTTACAGAAGGTACTGTTTTTGTAAAACTTCGAGGAGGGAATCCAATATTGTACCTACTTAGATTTAGGTCGTTTTGTATTTTAAATTCAAATTTATTTTTATTGTAAGCCATAACTCTGTTACCATAAGATGAGTACGAGTTACGAAGTCTACCTACGTTGGCTTATTGTTAACATCATCACGCCTGCATTCCCCGTAGAGATAAGCAGAGGTGTATTGTCGAATGGTCACATGAAATGTTTCTAGTGGGTAACATTATCGTACGGAACCCTCTCCACGAGAGTTCAACTAGCACTTGACAATAATCGCAATATTTTAGGTGATTTCGGGATTGTCCCGTCAGTTTTTTTTAATTCTTGAGGAAGGCTATTTAAAAACACGCTGCAATGCTTAGGAGCCGTGAAGAAAAATTCGAAAAGAACGCTAAGCGAAAAAGTTACAAAAAAATTCGCGTTGCGTGCAGAAGATAGTAATAAAACAAATTATCATTGAAATTTTGAAGAGTTAATATTTGTGATTTTGTCTGTACACACGGCTACACATCAAGCTATACATCACCAGTTTATGTTGATTTCGCATTGTATAGGATTTCCGTACTATGAGAGGTCAGCTTATACTGGAAATGTATGTACAGTACAGCGAAATGTACGAGGTGCACAGTAGACCACACGTTGGTGGTATCACTTTGACCTTAAGCTGGTCTTGTATCCTTACTACGATAGTCAATTGAATGAGAGGCCAGCTAATACTGTTTTTTTTGTGAAAACTTCTTTATCCGCGTTAAGCGATTTTTGTATGCTAACGCTACGTATTGCGGTGGACTGGCGATGCGCTGCGGCCTGTGTATATTTAAAATTTCGGAGTTTTCGCTTCAGTCGCCAGTCTAGTAGCAACACATTTTTGGCAGCTATTTACACCTTGTTTATAGATGTGTTGTCAATTATAGATCTTCTCCTCACCTACCTAGGTCAACCTATGTCCGTCCCGTGTTTGAGATCGGTCTAGAACTTAAAAGTCCTAGACCGAACTCCAACGACTGATGATGATTGCTTTCGTTCACGTACGAAAGCAATCATCCAGCTGAACACTAAAGTCAAGAGCGTTATTTTATTGAAAGCGTATTTTTTGTGCTGTTTTTATTCTATATTGCTCGGGTGATATCCTTTCTACGTTGAGTTTACGGTAAATATAGAAGTTTTCTGTGGATTCGATATAATGTTTTGGTGTTTGTAATATTATTAATCCGAGGCACCGGCGTTAAGCCGTTGGTTCTACGCCTGATCTATCTTCGATGAAAGTGAGGAAAGAGTGAGTGCACCTGTGTCTGCACATACACTTGTGCAATATAAAATCTCCTGCGCAGATCAATTATCCGCTGAGATGGGCCGTCATGGCTGAAATTCGGCTATGATTCATAATTATAATTGTTTCTTCTCTGAATGGGACCTCTTCCAAAGAGATTTTTTTTGTCTTTACTCTGCAGAGTAACTAAAATCCTTGAAAAACATAAAACAGCGTTTCGCTTTTGCTGGTGTCCTTATGGAATTTGTAGTAAAACCCTTTAAAAGTTACAGGACGTTTAAGGTGGCTCCTCAATTCAGACATCTGAACTAAGGAGCCACCTTGGAACTCGAAAACTAGCCGACCGATATTCTTGAAAATTTGGTAGGATTTAGTAGTATTTATGCTTAAACAGATTAAGCATAAATACTACTAAAAGAAAAGGGTTTTCTACGGTTGAATTTGAGATAGCTACAATGCTTTGGTTTTTCATAAAATCCACAAATTTCACCTAGCTCTTTCTCGGAAAGTTATGAATCGATTGAAACAATTTTAAGTATCATTTAGTAGTAAATGTGTTCTAATTTGTACTATATAAATAAAATGGTAAAGCTATATAATTTCGTTAATACAATACATTTTATGTGGCTCCTCAGTCCTGACGGTCTATAGTAAATATATGTTCGTAGCTACTAAAGCAGTTGATTAAATTGGAAAATAAGAGTGTAGATATTTAGTAGAAATTTCTACTAAATATTGGTGTAATTCAACTTCCTGCGCATTCAGTAGTTAAAAATCTAAATAGTGTGACCATAAATAACTCAAACTGCCATCATAAATACGTAGTTTTATTTGTTTTTAAATATTAAAATCGGATAAAGTACTACTAAATATTGGTAGAACCCGCTTTCAAAAATGAGACATGGCTCCTCAGTCCATACGGACACTTTTGCTGCTATTGTAATTTATTAGCATAGCATAGCATAATCAGCCTATAACGTTCCCACTGCTGGGACACAGGCCTCCTCTCTATGAGAGGTAGTGAGCCGTAATCCACCACGCGGGCTCAGTGCGGGTTGGTAGATGTCACATGTCTTCGAATTTTTGCTTCTAGGACATGCCGGTTTCCTCACGATGTTTTCCTTCACCGTTTTGAGAGCAGTGGTGATTAAATTATTTACACAAGTAAATAATTTAATCAAAAAAGTAAAGCGACAAAAAAAGTAAAGCGCCTGCTTGGGTTCGAACTCACGACCGAATTTCACTCACACTCGTAAGTCGCTGCTGTAATTTATTAAACAATACAAAATACTCTTCATCCTCAACCGTATCGTATTTACGGAATGTGTTGTGTTTTTTTTAGACCCATTGTCCAAGACGCTAGTTTAGAGACGATGGACCTAAAACTTTTATTCAACAGTCAAAATCATCATAAATCAAACTGTTCCCTCATTTCCAAAATCCCTTAGTTCCGCTAGCGTCAGATGAAACACAGATTCTGGTCTACCACAATATGACCGTCGTTACCAGTCGATGGAAATTGGAATCTGATTCTATATGAACCGCAAACGTCAGTTGCATTCGAACATTTGCTGAGGCGAAATCGTACTTGCGGCTTACACTAAAAGTGCTGTCTCGTGAGAAGTGATTAAGGATCTTTCTCGAGAGTCTTTATCGAATTTATATGTAATAGTGGAACTTACTTAAAGGCGCTATGATGCGACTCGGAAGACCGCGCCTGCTAGTTTTTTTTAATCCATGGGAAACATAAAAAACTGTGTTATAAAATTTGAGAAAAAAAATCATCATAATCATCAGTTCAGCCGAAAGACGTCCACTGCTGGACATAGGCCTTCCCAGGCATCGCCACTTTGAACGGTTCACAAGGTCATCGGTCCACCTTGTGGGAGGCCTTCCAACGCTACGTCTTCCGGTACGCGGTCGCCACTCCAGAACCTTTCGGCCCCATCGGCAATCTGCTACATAAGTTTGGCAATTCTTCGGGCTATGTCGGTTACTTTGGTTCTACTGCGGAACTCTTCGAAGAAAAAAATATCTTATAAAAATAAAAATATAAAACTATTTAGGGTCCGGCAGACATGCAATCAATATACATAATAATACGATTAGATTAACTATGATTGGAAAAAAAAAGAAAGTTAAGGGTAACTTTGTTTTTTTTTTACAAACTTTTACCAACAAACCAAACCTTTTTTAAGTATAAATGGAAAAGGTAGTTAGATTGCTTAGCACAATTCGATGAGTTTGTCATGATAAAATTATTAAATAATTACTATGATTAAATACTTACTAAAATGCGCGAGCGCAACCAGTTACGAGCCTATCTACAGTAGGATTCGGCACGAGCTCCAGATCATAGCGCTTTAATGAGGGAGCGGTAGTTGAGGTCTTAAAGCAACTGGTGACTGAATTCCTTTTTTTTTTTTTTTGTATGGCATCTCGCAGGTCAACCTGTTGGGTTGTCGTCTGCTTAAACGGACTTGCCTGTGGTGCCCTAATAAATTAAGGCCTCCAGCCAGGACTTAAACTTAAATACTAACTAAAAACTAAGCGACATCGCTAAGGGCACCCCCTGTGGGGTACGGACCTCGGCTCATGGCGTCGCTGGAAGAGGGCAGCAAGGGACTAGCTTTATCAGGATTTGAGTGATTTAGGGATGAATTTAAAGCTACAGGCTCAGCGGCGCGGGCTGGCTCGAGCAAGGGTCGGGAGGAACCGCCTTAATATGAGCCTTAAAGGTAAGGTTTTCATCGAGGATCACGCCTAGGTATTTGGCTTGCTTCTCCCAAGGGATCAGCTTACCGTACATAGTGATCGGGCTGGGAAGAGGGGGAGGGAAACGACGAGGTCTCGAGAAGAGAACCGCCTGACTCTTATCGGGGTTGATCTCGATTCTTCATTTCCGGAACCCAAGCGCCTAAGACGTTTGCGGAGGTTTGGAGAGTACGAGCTATAGCATTAGGACAATGACCGGTATAGTAAACGGCAGTGTAGTCGGCGAAGAGAGCCAACTGAGCCTTTTTACTCTGTGGGATATCACTGGTGAACAGCGTGAATACTAGAGGAGATATAACGGAACCCCGAGGGATCCCGGCACGAATAGGGTGAGGGGACGAGAGTGCACCCTCGATGCGATAGCGGAAGGTGCGGTTCGACAAAAAGTCTCGTAAGATGAGCACGAGACGATCTGGCACTCCTAGTTGGTAAAGCTTGTATAACAAGCCGTTGTGCCAGACTTTGTCGAAGGCTTTCGCTACGTCGAAGAATAGCACACCCGTCGTCGCGTTACGCTGCAGACCAGCGCACAAGTGCTCTACGATACGGTGGACCTGGTGGATACTAGAGTGTTGGGGTCGGAAACCAAACTGCTCGTTGGGAATGAGGCTCTTTGCTTCGGCGTAGTCTTTGAGCCGCTTATAAATAAGCCTCTCGTAGATTTTGCCCAGAACATTGAGTAAGCTAATGGGACGGTAGCTGTAGGGCTCAGACTTTGGCTTGCCTGGCTTTGGAATACCGATGACTGTTGCTTCTTTCCACATTTGTGGGAAGATGTTGTTGCTCAAGGCGCCATTGAAGATGGCGGTCATAAGCATTATTAGAGGGGCAGGTAGGAGTTTGTAAACCTTGTTGGTAATACCGTCCGAACCGGGGGCTTTACGAGCGTGGAGCCCTTTTATGATGTCGTGCACTTCGTCTGGAGTGACGGGAGGCAGAGGATCATCAGGGTCTTCGACGGGTGGTAGGGAGGCTCTCCGTTCGACTTCAGCGTCGACCTTGTTCAGGTGAGCTTGGTCTACTGGTTGAGAGCTTGGAGAACATTGGGACTCTAGGCTGTCAGCAAGGCATTCGTCCTTTTCGGTACTGTCGAACGCGACGCTCTTGTCGGGGCGGATGAGGGGAGGCATAGAGACCTCCTCGGAGGAGCGCAATTTCCTCTGAAGGTGCCAGAAGGCTTGGTGAGTGGGCTCGAGTTCACTGAGCATCTTGTCCAAACCCTCTGAGCGAACCTCCCCTATGCGTTTCTTAACAGCAAGCTGTAAATGGCGCATGTGGGCTTTATTCGCGTCACAAGGAAAGGAGTCGTAGGCACGAATAGCCGCATTCTTCTCGGTTATCAAGTCACGTACGTCAGTAGGTAGTTTCCAGCGATGGTCTTCCATCACCGGAACTTCCCGTGAACAATCCGTCAAAACGGATTGAACGTGCTCAGTAAACGAGTCGATTGCGGCCGTCGTGTCGGCGACTGACACTATGTGATCGGGGATGGTGTCCAATTGAGGCGACGTGGTGGATTTCAGTCTTTCACTTACTTTCCTCCAGTCGGTTATCATCTGGGTCTGAGGGGGGCGGTTGGGATCGCTTGGGCCAGAGTAGGGGACAAGATGCATGACTACTGGGCGGTGGTCAGAGTTAAGCTCGTGGAACGTCTCTATCGATTGCAAACGTAGGTTCACATTCTTGAGCAGCGCTACATCGAGTATATCGGGAAGATGGTTGGGATTTCCGGGGAAATGAGTCGGACTCATGGTGACTGAATTGCAACCATACTCTGTTATTTATACTTAACACGCTCCTGCTTCGCACAGATTTTGCTACTCGACAAAACATTGAGACATATCTATATGAATATACAATAACGTTCCAAATTCCCTAAGATAATGAATATTAATTAATTTGCTAATTAGTAAGGGATACTATAATTTTACGTAGTTTTTGAATGACAAATTTTGAATTTTGATCATTTAATAAGTATTTTAGTTTTATTGTATAAATTTTTGACTTCGTTTTTGTATTGACCGTAATTATGTATTTGAATTGATTGAATTTGGTATATAATTGAATAATTTCTTCATTTATCGTTTCCAATTAAGTTTTATAAGCAATTTTGTACGCCGAGCAGCTATATTATATTATACAGCAATATTCATAAACTTGTTTTCATCCATATGTGCATATCTATGTATCATGACACACTTGTCGATGCAAATAAATGCATCTTTTTCTTTATCTTTAAATGTATGGCGGCATCTACACCACCGCATGCGAACTACGCATCGCACTGACGTCACGAAATCATGATCATCGCGCAAGCAGAGCTTACCGCACAACTAGCATCTAGACAACGTCCCGACATCAATCCTCCCTTTTCTATGGAGGATGAGTTAACTTTACTCCCTGGTCCTCATATCACTATGTATGAACGTTTAATATTAATGTATTTTGAATATAAACCATTCCGAACAACTTTTCTTAAAAATGGTGAAAACCGTATCAAAGTTCGTTGCTTGGTTTAGATGAACAACGTGGTCACACACAAACGACACACGAAAAGTGCCTTTGTATTATGTATAGTGTATGTTAGTACCTATTTTCTAGTAGTTATTGAACTGAATATTTAAAAGAGCTTTTGTCTGTACTAACAACCTTATATGCGTTTCTTGAATAATTATTCAAGCGCACCGTGGTGAAAACTCGTGAAAGATTTTTATATTCAAAGTACCTTAGATCCAGTTTGGTGTTGGTGGTGTTAATTCTATACGCAAGATGCTTTTCAATTTTATTTACTCCAAAAAGAGACCATTCATCGTAATATTTCAATTTATCCTTCAAGCTTCAAATGAATATTCAAATTTTCAATTTTCGTTTACAAAAAAACGAGCGTTCACGTATTTACTCCAAATTGAATTCTCACACGAAGAAAACGTTTAATATTTCATCTAATATAAATATTTATTTAAATTTTATTGTAATACCATTGTATTATTGGGCCCACAATTTTTTGCTTGCGTTTTATCAAGTAGGTAATCGTACTCAGATAACTTAAATAAATAACAGCAATAAGTCATTTCGAATCTTGACGCGTAGGCCCGAAACGACTGCACGAGTGTAGTCATCATGCGATTGTTTTTTTTTAATAACATGTTATCCTTAAAAACGATTAACTGTTTCATACACTTTGGTAGTGCAATTTTGTACAGAACAGTTGGTTTTATTTTCAGAGTTGGTTTAAAGTCAAAACATTACATTTTATTTCAAATAAAAGGTACGTTAAAGTTCACTCCCTAAAAGTGTATGCCTAAAACTACTGGTTAAAATTCAGCACGGTAGATATCAAAAAGTCAGGTTTGTTACTTTACTGTTAAAGTCCGCTTAGCGAGGAGTTTGCGGATTGGGCAAAGTTTTAAGTACTACACTACTACGTTTCTGAGACTTTTGATGAAGTCCTTCACGTGAGGTTATCATCATAAATGGGTGACTTATTACATTCCTGGTAAAACTATGAGGGTTGGAACAGTACAGGTGATATTACAGGCAGCAGCGACAGAAATATCATAATGCAAAGCAGGCAGTACTCCTCTTAAAAGCGTTGAAAACTTTAAATATCTGGGTCATTGGTCTCAGACGATTTGAAAGATAATGTTGATGTAGAGCGGGAGTGTGGGATGTTGGCCTACAAGTTTGCATGTTTTACGCCTCAGATTTAGGTGACGCTTTTCAAAACCTACTGCTAATCCTTTTACACGATCAGCCTGCGGGTGAACTTTACGCAAAAGGCATAATATAGTGGCCTGCGCACACAATATAACAACACGTTCCGGTTGTTGATGGGGCTGCAGCGTTTTTGTAGTGCGCCCGGCATGATTGCCGACGCGGACGTTGAAAGTTTTTCGGCCATCATGATTAGAGATGCGCGACTCTGCTACGCCGTGTTCGCGCTAGTCCCAACACCATTCTTGGAACGTTGGCTAAAAGGTGGGACTCTCTGATCTTGGGGCGGTGGATACGAATGCACTCAGGCAAGTGGACATTCCCCATGATCAGCGTGCCTAAACAAGCTTAGAATAAATTTTATTAACATTAGTTTATAAGTAACTAAAAAATATTGAACAGATTGTGAGATAAACGTTTATTTAGTTTAATTTAATTTTATAGCATAATCCTGTCATCTCCGTCTGGGCCTGCCGCGTTGTCGCTTGCCATCAAAGAGAATATAACCCTTGCCATTGAGGACTCATGGTGGATGAGCTAGACTACTTCAACAAAGACTGGTTCTTAGTCTTACATCGAGAGAAAAGAGCCTTAAATCGAGAGAAAAGAGACAGAGAGGCCTTTGCCCTGCAAGGGGATAATACAGGCTCTTATTAAATTACAAATAACATAATCAAGCCTGTAATGTTCCCACTGCTGGAACTCAGGCCTCTCCTTTATGAGGAGTGGCCCGTAATCCACCTCCTGAGTCGAGTGCGGGTTTGATGGCTGTCACATCATGTCTTTGCACTTTTAATTTTAGGAATCACATTAACGTATTCACCGTTTTACAATAATCATTATAATCTAGACGAACATAATGATATATAGGTATTAAAATTACATTTCAATTTCAAGACACTTTAATCTCCAATGCGTCAAGCTATTTGCGTAGTGCCCTAAACCAACATTAAACTTGCTATTCTTCTCAGAGTAAATACTTAGTTACTCATAGCAGATACTAAGTCTCAGTTACTTGTTGGTTCTAACGAGGAGAATCAACATTCTGTCGTGGCTTCTGACGATTCGAAAGTGCTGAAAAGGAAGAATTGTGTATAAAGTAAATTGATAAAGTTGTGCTGTAATGTTGGACTTGACGATTTGGAGCGTAACTTGAACAAGTTAAATACTTGGAGTTGTAATTTGATAAGCGTCATTATGTTTTTAAGGTGTGTAATACTTTGTATGTAATACTGCTTAAGGTCTGTTAAAAACGGTATTTGAAAGGTTTTAACACTACAAAGGTAATGAAATAAGTCGTTTTATCACGATCTAACACCTAACAACAAAAGTTTGTAAGAGTGTTCTAACTAAATGGTTCCACACCTTAGATTATAACGCAACTGAGGGATTACTAACTCATCCAAAATATTCCATCCCGCTACTTTCCCTACACTAGATCATCTTTTTTTTGTTTTCGCTTATTTTTTGTTTTATTATTTTTAATTTGTGAGTTTATCATTATTGGCAGCCTGGAGTCTGGATTTGTGCCCGGTTGATGGCAATAGGCTCGCCCCGTATTACATGGGACTTAAACATAACTGGCGAAATGTAGGTGTGCTGTAGGTACACCTCTGCCTAACCTTTCTGGGATTACAGGCGTGATGTTTATGTGTTTTTCATTAAATTGTATTAAATCTAAAGTCCTATCCCTTCAATAAATAAATGATATACTATATTATAGTTTACATATCGTGTGTCCCCCACACTGGTGATCTGCTATACAACTACTCTTAGTGCAGACACCCGTCTCTACAAACTAGTGGTACATAGTTTTTATGCTTGTCTAAATTTTCATAGAGTAACATTGTTATGAAGAAAAAAAATCATTTCAATAAGAATTTAAGGTGGAATTTGAACGACGGTCTCGTTAATAATGCAGGTAGAAAGCGCTAGAGATATCCGTAGGTGTGTCCGTGGCATCACAGTAAGCCCTATGAGAATACCAGCGCTGCGGTATTTTTTTAATGTTGAGATAAGAGCCTTTTTGGCCCCAACGGTCGTTTTTTAGTTGTTTTTAATGTTAATTTTGTTGGTTTTAAATTCTCCATTAGGATATTTTTTTTTACTCTTTCTATTTACTGCACGTGTCCCAAATAAAACATTTTTCTTTACTTTCTTTCTTTTTTGTAAAGACTAGCAGTTTGTTCGTGCAAATAAAGGCAAAAAAGAAAAAGGTACTTACTATTGAATTTTAAAATGAAAACAATTGCTAAAATGAATATATTATGCAATTGGCGGACTTATGAATGAAAAGCCTTTGTAATTGCTAGATTCAAAATCGTTACTTTATGTAAATTATTATGAGAAACGCCTTCAAAAATTGTACCTAACCCATAACTTCATCTATCGTTTTAGAATAATGCTGAAAATTACCTGCGAACCCTGAGGGCTAGAATATTTCGCAAAGTGTCTCATTTATATCTGTTTTCCGGGTGGAGGCGCTAAATAACGCAGGTAAAGTGGGAAAAAGCTCCCATAGGTCTCGAAAGCGCTTTCGACGGCCGATAACCAGGATACCTGAAAACATAGAAGGTTCAAACGCCTCGTCCCCCTCGGCCTCATCGTCGTTGGTTAGGTAAATATAATTATTATAAAACTGACCATCTGTCCATAACACTACGGACAAATGATAGGTTTTTATATATTGTTTGTTTTTTGTGTACGAAAAGTAGTTTGTGTCGTTTAAAGGGGGTTGCCCATTTTTGGCCAGAAAGGCTCAATAACTTACATTTATGTAAAAAAAAACATCGTAATTTCTATTTACTCAACAAGTTATTCATTTATCCGAACAAGATTGCACCATTTTTGCATTAATTAAAAGTACTGAAAAGTTAAATGACCTTCACGATTGTGGATAAAGCAGCAGTGTTGCCAACACTTAACAATTTCGTTCACGAAATAATCGAAAATGATTTCATGGATTTTTCATTAATAATCCGTAATTATTTTTATACGATCTATTATAATTGATATGGTGTTACGTTTTTACTTTGGATATTAAATGAACAAGTGAATTAACTTCAGTGGGGTTTCAGTGGTGATAAGTATTAAACTGTGATTCGAATAAAATATCTATATCATTTTTTTTTGTGTGTGTGGCAACATTGAGTTACGCCGGCCGGCTGTCAAGTCAAAATCACAAAAACCTACACAATCTACTTTTATTGTTTGCATTTGCCTTACTAAGTTTATTTTCTCGCGGATTAATTATTCTAACTTTTGAACCAGGTTATTTAATGGATATCGACGATTCTTTCAACCCTGACTTGTATATTCAATGATTGTAAAACAATTACGTTAGTCAAGATTATAAACTATTTTATCTTAAAAACCAGTTAATTGTTGAAATTGCATATTATCCTATCCATATACTTTAAAATGTGTGCACTCGAGGCCGAAGTGTCTATGGACGGTGGGCATTCCCCTTTGCATGCTTCTAAGATAGATTGTACATGGATCCCTCACAAACAACTCATTCGTTTTCGTACAATATTTGCAAATTAAAGTAGCTATTCTATTCTATGGCAAGAGTGGTATGTAAACCTACTCAGTACTTTTAATTTTCTGGCTTTGGTTTATTCCTTATCACCATCATTACAATCAGTTGTATCAGGGACAATATACATGAAGCAATGTCAAATTGTCAAATTTTAATTGGTCGAATACGTGTTTGGCAACTTTGTACGTATATTTTTAGTCCATTTATTTTTATAACGTGCGTTTTGTTTGTGCAGTTTTTTTTCTTACATTCTTTTTTTCATCTCATAAGTAATTATTATTTTTAAAAGTATTTTTTTTTACTTCAACTAATCAAAGAGTTAAGGTGATAATTTTACTCAAGGATCTATCAATCTGTCAAGTATTTTTCGAACTATGTTAGGGTTTACGTGAAAAGACTGTCTCATCAGACCTCCACACACAGTAACTGGGTAACACGATAACCCTTGGTAAGACTATAGTCTTTTTCGAACTATGTTAGGGTTTACGTGAAAAGACTGTCTCATCAGACCTCCACACACAGTAACTGGGTAACACGATAACCCTTGGTAAGACTATAGTCTTTTTCGAACTATGTTAGGGTTTACGTGGAAAGACTCTCATCTGACCTCCACACACAGTAACTGGGTAACACGATAACCCTTGGTAAGACTGGTAGTCAGACTTTTAGCGCTTCTGACTACCCGTAACGACTGTCAAAGATCTACGAACGATAGCCGAGACCAACGTCTTCAAGTGCTTTCCGACACACGAAGCGGTCCTGATATTATGGGGTTTATGTAATGCGTGGTCAGCAAGCGTAGTTCAATCTTCGATCAGTTCTGCACTGGAATATTTGACCTGAAATGTTAGTACTGAGTAGGCCTTCTGTATTGTTCCTAGTTCACGTTCCATCGATTCGGTGTTGCGGTTTTGGAATGTAGAGGCTTTTTGGTGCTGTTATGCTCTCCTAAAATGTAACAGCGTAAATTATGGTTCTTTATCCATGCTTGTTTTACACTTCAATAACTTTAGCATTTTTATGTAGGTTCACATAAAATAATAAAGTTGTTATTGCGTTTATTAAAAGTTCGTTGAAAAAACTCCCGATATTATTCCTTCATCGTTACGAGTATGCATAAACATTAATATCGACAGATCAAGTTTCGAAAAAGAATTTATGCTTCTGTAAAAATGTTTCCTGCCCCTTTTTCCTTAAAATGTCTGAAACCTTTTATCGTTAATTTATGGCACTTTTTGCCTTGCTGAAATTGAATTAACTGTCGCTGAAAGAAAATACGAAACGCAGGCTTCTTGGATGAAATCTATGTACTTTAAAGTAAGGCTGTCGGTACCCTGAATGAAATAAAACTTATCAAAGTCAAAGTCAAAGTATTTATTTCAAATAGGCCCATAAAATGGCACTTTTGAACGTCAAAAATTACATTAAAAATATAACTGATTCTAGGCGCCACTTCCAAAAAGTAGTTTCGTATGGAGAACAAGTGGCAAGAAACTCCAACGTAACTCTTTTAAAATATTTTACAATATTTTGTATCCATAAATTATATTTTTATATGTAAAGACGATGCACCAAGAATAAAAATACTATACCACAATTTGTAAGAAGAATTAAAATAAAGCAAAGGCAGATAAATGAATCACGCGATAGGTACATTGTGCTCACATATTTACACACATTGTAAAAATATATGATTTTCCTAAAATATTAACTAGGAATAAGTCAGTGTGTGAGTAAGTAAAAAAAATAAAAAATTAAAAATTTAATTAGCAACCAGTGTGATTTTGTCTAGACGGGATTGTCCTATGGAGCTGGACCATCATGTGTCCAAGCATTCTTATCTTGTATAGTCCTCTAATTTGTAAGCTTGTCTGCAAAGTGTACATTTTATAAATTATAGGTTGGTACAAGTAAAATTTGATTCTGCTTGCTACCCATATTAATGCATATTATAGAATATGATTCATACGTCGCTCTCAGTACATGAAATCGTTCCTGCGTACTTCATTATATTCTTTTAAAATCATTTTTTATACTGTTCTTCCACACAACCTATACTTAAATAAAACAGTCGGGTTAGTTACATAATTTATAACTCAAGACGTACCAGTTTTTATGATCTACGATTTGTTGGATTTGTCTCCGCCCTGAATAAGCAGAATAACTATTAAAACATGACAACAAATTACGAAAAAAAAACCTGAGGCGTTACGAACCGTACCCGACTTGTCAACAAAAACAAAATACCGTTGAACGAAAACAATACTGCAGACGTTGAAAAAATATGAATCGACAAAGGCAAAACAAAAGAATAGGAACCAATCCAATCGACAGCGAAATAAAATCCAAAAAAATATATCCAGAAATCTATACGAAGCAAAAACAATACGTTCTTCTTTAGCGCGATAGGTATCTTGGTGTCGAGCGCGGCAGGTGATGCCGAGAAATAAACAGGGCCATGAAAACAGCGGTTTTAAACGTCGATTGCGGAAAATTATTATACTTAACTTCTGCGCGCGACTTCGTTGACGTGGGACGCATTAGAAATAGGTACAATATAAGCACTAAAGTAACAGCCACATTTTTATAGAACTCCCTCGGCCCCGGACCCACCGCATCCGTTATTTCTTTCTGTCAATTTTTGTATTTAATTGGCAACGTTTCCTTAGGGTCGTAGCGTGATTTTAAATAGCCTATGTAATCTTCCTTCGAGAGTTGGGCTATCGAATGCGATAATATTTGTTCAAATCCGTCTCGCAGTTCCAGAGATTAGCACGTTCAAACAGACCAAATCTTCATATTAAATATAATATATATTGTAGCGTTAACCGGTACTTTCTTGCCTTATTTATTTACATTGTGACCTTATTGGGCAGATTGGCAGTCATATTTTTTTTCTGTATTTTAAATTTTGACTTTGTCGAAAATACGTAATTTTTCTCTCATTGATGTCTCATTGCATTCATTACAGCATTTCCTTCCATCAATGATGTATGTCATTTTTATTTTTATCTGAAACAACTATTTTTATTTAACCGTGTAGAGTTGAATCACTTCTATTCGATATAGCTGTAGTGCAGTGAATATTTTAATATCGTTTTCGAAGATTGGTAAGTATTTTGTCAATTTCCACTTTCTTGTTTTGTCTGATCCCTTTATCGATTATTAAATGATAAATGATTTTATTTCTGTAAATAGGTTTGTACAAACACTTTTACACGTCAATCATATTTTAAAAACTAGGTGAGATCGGCATTTCCTATCTGACTACTCTGAGAAGAAACGCCGAAACAAACTCAGAGGTCACTGTCTCTTTTAAAGTCCAGACATAATCTTGGTCAGGTCATGTGAAGACCATGTGGATTGATATCTGAAATGGTCTTTCGAGGAAAGAACCACACAGAATGAGTGGACCTGTCCAGTCAGTGCACGCATTTGTCAGTTGTCATGCAGCTCAACACAGAACTAAAGGAGCTAAACGATTCGACGAACATTACCAAAGAAAGGACATTTGGGTAGGCCGCATAAATTACTCAAACTGCCAGACCATGATTAAAACTAATAATTTTAAAAAAAATGCATAAAAAAAAACAACAAATACACAATGTCTTCACATTCACAATAATTAAAATAGTATAATCCTTTACAAAGTAAATGTCATTGCATATATAAAGTGCATCAATGTCAAAGTGTAAATAAAATATGAAAATAATCTTGGTCATATCATATGAGGACTATGTAGACTGGTGTCTGAAATGGTCTTTTGAGGAAAGAACCACACGGATTTGAGTGGACCTGTCCAGTCAGTGCACGCATTTGTCAATCATCGTGCAGCTCAACTCAGAACTAAGGAGCTCAACGATCCGACGAACAATACAAAAGAAAGGACATTTGGGGAGGCCGCGTAAAGTACTCAAACAGCCAGACCATCATCATTAAAAGAAGAAAAAAAAAATGCAATGACCCACATAGTCCTCACATTCACAAAAATTTAAACAATATTATACTTTATACAGTAATATTACTCGCTCTATCAAAGATTCTGCCTGTATCTTTGGTCTGATAGTTTATATAATATTTTGTTTATAGATTAACGACGACCGTTTATTACAAGCCGAATTTGGGCTCACCCGATGGGTTGGAACGTCGTAGGCAGCTCGTGACCCATTCCAAAACCGTTTTAATACCTTTGATCTCTCTCGCCTTACGCATATATAGCGTGTGCTTACAAGTCCAAGATTTTATTGTCGCTCGCACGGTGCCGACAACACCGTATTCTTGTATTATCACAATCAACCTTATTCCTATTGTAGTATCTAGATATCAGTAGTTTTTAAGGTCAATATCGTTTGTTTTTGAATTTTTCTATGTACTGAATCAATAATACTTTTACTATTTTTATCATTGCGAGTCATGCCGTAACAGGAAAGTATTTTGCGTGCAGAGGCCTGTATTAAAAAGATTGCATTGGGTTCATAAGGTCATTCACCAAAATAACTTGCGTAAAGAACAATGTAACTTGGTTAAAATCACTTTTAAATAGTTTTTGTTCAAAACTGCAATATTTCTGATTTGTTTCTTTAAAGTCCTGATAATCTTTTTTACTTTTTACATTGGTGTATTTTCAGTGCACTTTTTATTTATTTCAAAATTATACATAGTGGCGGAGCCTAATTCTTTTTATATTCCGCTACAAACAACATTATTTTTAGTATATGCGAAACCTGAATATAGTTTGTTCAGAATAGGTAACTGAATCGATTTCATTAAGTTTTACAGCATGATACATTTTGTCCCAAAAATATTAAAAAAAGGTTAAAAGTTGGTCACTGAGCGACACTCTAGCAATCATACGCTCACAACACATGTCAAGGCGGCACAACACATGTCATAGCGGCATTGGCGCGGGCGCACAGCGGGGTGGGGTAAAACAACCCCTTCAGTCGCCCGGATGCTACAGGTTGCCGCGCACTGTTACGCCTCCCGTTACGTAACGCGATCGTGAGCGCGCGGCTGCCGTGGTCCTTACAGTTGTGTTTCGATTGATCTTTGGGGTCACGTAAAATACCTATAGACCAAAGGAAGCCAAGATGATTAATTGTAGAAAGTTATTATTTGTACCTACATTCTGTTAAGTAATGCGATGTTTAACACATTTTATCCGTTTTAACTTTAAGTGGTTGGTATACCTAAGGTGCAACAAATCGCATTGACTACATTGTATCACTAACGGCTGCATTTACGAACAAATTACATAATAATATCCACCTACACTTGTCCATTACGACAATTAGACTGCCTGAAAGTACGATGGAAAATGTTATCACCAGTAAATTACAATACAATCGCCGTAAGGTTAGGTACCTATTGCCAAATTATTATCAATGAGCGTAAGACGACGCCGGATTTAAAATTAATTCAAAGCAAGTTTTGATCAAATTTAATGGCCATCGTTGTATACATTAGTATCTAGATTATTGGGTGGTAATAATGCAGACAGTCCCACTGATGGCCCAGAGATTTACAGTTAAATTAGGTATCAGGTATATATTCTGGTAAAGTTATAATAACAGGTGACCAGCCCGATCACTATGTACGGCAGGCCAATCCCTTGGGAGAAGCAAGCCAAATATCTAGGCGTGATCCTCGATGAAAACCTTACGTTTAAACAGCATATTAAGGCGGTTCGCGCACGCGCCGCTTTCGCTCTTGGTAGACTCCACTTTATTCTGACAGCCCGTTGCAAACTGTCACTTAAATGCAAGCTGTTCATCTACACCGCAGTCATCCGTCCCATCATGACCTATGCCTGCGTTGTATTCGCGCACGCTCACCCACGTCATCTCCATAAGATGCAGACCCTCCAGAACCGTTTCCTTAGGAAGGTCACGGGTGCCCCCTACTATGTCCGTAATATATGTAGATCTCCACGTAGACCTTAAAATGCCTACCATAAACCAGTTCATGAAACGCTTATCGAAGCGTTTCTTTGACTGTGGCATAAAACACCCAAACCCCTTGATCTCAGCGGCCGCCCGCTACACTCCCTCCCGCATTAGCCGTATTCGCCGACCGAGGCATACTTTAATCGCCCCCGACGACGCCACTACCCTCCTCCAGGAGAGTAGTAAGGCCACTAGCACGCTACATAAGTCCAAAACCCGATCGCCGTCCTACCGTCCTCGCCGCCGAGGCCCGCCGCGACGCCCAAATCCACGCCCCTCCCGACCCTTGCTCGAGCCAGCCCGCGCCGCTGAGCCTGTAGCTATAAATTCGTCCCAAAATCTAATAAATCCTGATCCAGCTAGTCTCTTGCTGCCCTCTTCCAGCGACGCCCTAAGCCGAGGTCCGTACCGTGTCCCACAGGGGGTGAACTTAGCGTTGTCGCTTAGTTTTAGTTAGTATTTAAGTTTAAGTCCTGGCTGGAGGCCTTAATTTATTAGGGCACCACAGGCAAGTCCGCTTAAGCAGACGACAACCTTATAGGTTGACCTGCGAGAGGCCATACATAAAAAAAAAAAAAAAACAGGTGACTTTTAGGTGGTTATCCAGATTTATTGGAGAGTGTCCCAGCTGTTTTCATGTTTTTAATATTTGTAACTTCGTCGACATATGGACCACATAAATTGGTTACTTTTTAATAAACATAATTACTATTCTTTCTGTACCTACGCAGAGATTGCGTCATATTCTTTCGATGTCGTATCTACTTAGAATACACAAAACCACTGGTTTTGGATTAAAAGGCAGTCTAATACGCGTATTTACCAATATGTAAGTAGGCATTTATTTTTCTTTATAGATACTTTTGTCTAGATCCATATCGTTGTCATTATTAAAGCTTGAGATACACATATCTTGTCAATAGACCTAAGATACATGAATTTATTTTATTACATTGGTTTCTAGGGTTTAATATACAAATATATACATTAAATACTTTGTTTACTCCTTTATTATATTATATATTGTATGTTTACGTTTAAATAACAGAATTGTTGTTGTTTGTGTGTATTTTGTTTTCACTTCTACTCTTACACACGTCTACATCTCTTTTAAATACGGAGTCTCCTATCGCAGGTATGCTGGAAGAGATTTCTCTAGAAATAAGCATCACCTTTGTACGTATTTTTTCTAGTCTGTCCTTTTTAACCACTTATGTACACATATATAGTGTGTACATAAATGGTTAAAAAGCGACACCTAGGCGTCGAAGTACTCCTTCACATGGCTTTCATCCGGAAACGTGCCAGACGACTGGCAGCATTGCCACGTTGAATGGCAATGATGTTGGACTGCACGATTACTGACAAATGCGTGCACTGACTGGACAGGTGCACTCAATCTGTGTGGTTCTTTCCTCAAAAGACCATTCAGACATCAATACACGTGGTCTTCACATGATCTGACCAAGATTATTTCTGGACTTTAAAAGAGACTGTGACCTCTGAGTTTGTTTCTGCCTTTCTTCTCAGAGTAGTCAGATAGGAAACGCCGACCTCATCTAGTATAAAAAAAATTTTGACGTGTAAAAGTGTTTGTACAAACCTACTTACAGAAATAAATCATTTATCATTTAATGCTAATTCTATGGGCAAAGAACGACTCAGCCAGTTTCTTAGTAAAATAAAATGTAATATTAGTTGAAATATTTTCTCTTATTCCTCTTCGACCTTATTGACTCAAGCAGTTTGCTCTTTTTAGTTTTATTTTCTATTTTTTTTAAGTTAGTCGTGTCAGTTCCTTCATTTCATTGCCAGTAAAAGCTTTTTTTTTTTTATATGCCCTGTTGATGTCCATATGCTTATCCCCAGTTACATGGGTCATGAAACATAACTGGCGAAATGTGAGTGTACTATAGGTACACCGCTGCCTAAACCTTAGCGGAATACAAGCGTGATTTTATGTTTTTAATCACTTGAAAATCACTGAAAAACAATTAAGTCACGGGGCGTTTTGTGTCCCGCAAAGCATTAAAAATAAATAAACCAATCGCTACACTTGGAGCTCCACACGGTAGTTGGTTTGTTTCCGAAAAATTCCGGGATTTGATTTCGTGAAACTGGCACCTATGGATTGGCGCGGCGGTGATGGCACTCCTCCGGCACGTTATACCGATCACTCGCAGCGCTCTTTTCGGTACACGCTTGTATTTTCAAACATCTATGAATTTAGGTATTTGGAGCAAAAATGTTTCATACGCGCCGCGTTTTTTCTACTTTTCCTTATTTTGTTTCGCAAGGTAAGGACAAAAATAAGAGTTGTAGAAATTTCTTACTTTTGTAGTTGATAAATGATGAATGAATTTCATTTAAGGAACATGTAGACTGGTGCCTGAAATGGTCTTTCGAGGAAAAAACCACACAGATTTGAGTGAACCTGGCCAGTCAGTACACGCTTTTGTCACAAATCAGTATAGAAACAAATATTAAAAAGTAACATTAAATATCAACATTCTGCGTGTAAATTAATTGCAGCAGCTCAATCCCAAGCCTTTATATAGTCTTTGACAGTTTATAAGACTGGCATAGTTTCCGCCTTATTAAAGATTTGAATTTATTAAGGCTTAGTTCTTGAATGTGTTTGAAGTGTATTATAAAATCGTATACATTGGCATCTAAAAGAGGCACCTATTTTCTTGAGTCTGGTAGTAAGAACAACAGATTTGTGTTTGTTCCTAGTTTTTATAATTTGGTTTGAAGTAGTAACTTCAACCAATAACCCAGCTTCGCCCAGCTTACCTACTTCATATTCAATCCCCGAACTTAACCTACATTTTTATTACGCAACGTATTTTCGTACAATAATAAAATATAATTCTAGTTACAATAACTTAATATCGCGAACTATCTCCGGAATTTAATAAGCATACAAACAATGTTAGTAAACGCTGATGGCGCCGATAGGATTGCGCTCTGGAAATATTTTGGCCGCCATCTTTATTGAGTTTCTTCAGGATATTGGCAATTAAGGGACAAAAGTGGAATGTATTTTTGCGATACGTAGGAGCAAGAGTAAGAATGAGAAATATTTATAACACTAATATGTAACAGTCTCACTGCAAGGCAAAGGTAATAGACAAAAGAAAAAAACCTGCCAAGTGCGTGTTGGACCACGCACAATGAAAGGATCAGTAGTTGGGATTAATTAATGCAAAGGAATAACATAACATTGTAGTTGAAAAACCTTTTCTGCCACACGTCGCTGTACGTCACGGTTAATTCTCCAAAGGCAAATCTAAATTGGTAATCGCAATAGAAAAAACCGGCCAAGTGCGAGTCGGACTCGCGCACCGAGGGTTCCATACAAACCTGTTGGTATTTAATACCTCTACGCGTTCATGAGGAAAGGGGTAGTCAGTTTAAAATTATGAAAAATATTTTTATTACATGATGTAACTAAAAATGTACGGTTTTCGCAATTTTTCAAAAATTAAAATTCTAATATAAATATTATTAAAATTCCGTATTCTGAGTTCACGGGACCGGGTTTTGATTCCCTTGCTAGTGTCGAAAATTTTCGGAAATTTGTTGTATCTTTTGATTGCGTTGGCTTAGAAGTTTGGTTTTTTTACAGCTCCAAGGGACAGTAGACCTGAGTATTTGATATAAATTTCAGCTTGATATGCGTTCCTGAGAAAAAGGGTCTCGACAGACAGACAGACGGACATAAAAGTGATCCTATAAGGGTTAGGTACTTTTTTTTTGAGGTACGTTAACCCTAAAAATCAGTATACACACCACGTTTTCTTACTGCATGTTTGCGATTCCAGATAATTATACCACATATCGTTTTCCTTCAGTGTATATGTAGCGATAACTATGCTTTATACCTGGTGTCTGAGGACCTCAATTATCTCTCTGTATTCATTCGAAAAAGCTATCAATTATATCATTTCATCCTTAACTGACTGCTCAGTAACAAGACTAACAGCATTTTTGTATAAATTCTTTACCGAAGAAAGGAACCACAGAAACTGTAGGATTTTAATTTTTAAACAGTATCTTCCTCTTTTTCACTTTTTGTAAACCGTCCGTTTCCGTTATTTTTTCTCTTCTTTCCGTTGCTGTTCACTGTTTCTGTAAATACTGCTATCGTCGTTGACTTAATTCACATCAAAATTATCTGCACTGTACATTTCATTTACTTTAACTCAATAATAGATCACTACTCGGCAATAATCGAGCAACAGAGCGTGATTATAATTGGCTCGTAGCACGTTCAATACGCCACTTATGTATTAATGGTTTGGGTTATCGTTAATGACCCCAAGAGAATCTGTCAATGGCATTTGTCAAATTGCAAGCCTACATTTTAACTAACACAGATTATCAAAGGCTAACGGCGCGTGAGCATTCGATGCACGGAATGTTACCATTTTTATAAATTTATATTGTTTATTGTATTTTTTTTTTTTTATACTTATCTAGTTTTATTATAATTATGATTATGTGTATGTATTTCATTTTAATCTTAGCGTTTGCTGCACCGGTTGACGCCATTCAACGCCGGCTGTCGCTGAAAACCAGTGCTGGGGCTCTGTCTCGCAAAGGGACGTAGCATTAAGCTGAGCGATGGCCGTTTTGCGTGGATGTGACGCATATTTTCCCCCAACTTGTTCTTTTTGGTGGTTGTATTCGATCGCTGTGTCATGTTTACTGCAAATAAACGTTTTTTTGTTCTTCTTCTTCTATTTGCCAATGACATAATTTAAAGTTGATTATTATTTTGTATTAGACGTGTCCCTAATTCGGTATTAATGTCGTATTTATCGGTTTTACTTTGGACAGATATCGATATTTGTTTATCGTGTTTCGCGCTTTTATTAAAACTAGAGTCGTGGATGCAAAACTAATCTATTCAAACAAAACACGAAAATACTGTTGATTTTTGAAGGATGAAAAGACGCTTATTTCCTGACCCAAGGCATTCGGTCTATGTGTGCAAAATGTCATACAAATCCGTTCAGGTGTTTTGGCGTGAAAGCGTAACGAATAAAGAAATAGACTTACTTTCGAACTAGGGGACTAGGGGAGGCCGGATAGGCTGATTATGCTATTCAATGTTCTTAACGTATCGATGGCAGAATGCATAAATATGTTTTACCCAAAATTCAGCCACGTGAACTCCGCTCACTGACGTAATCATAAGATTATAAAGTGCAGTGCAGTGATGGAAGGTGGGCATTTGTCTGTGGAGAGAAGTTACAGTTTCAATGAAATAAATTGAAACTATGACATCGCTCGAATTAAATTTTATTTTACAGTGTGAGTTAGTGTATTAGTGGCAACATTTATTTAAAAGCCTTACGTAGTAGGTAAGAATCTATTTTCACTACAATATCAATTAAACCCGATATGAGTACAAGAGACGTCATTTGAGGAACGAGGTCAAAATGTGGATTAGCAGTCCATTTATCATCTTATATGGGCGCTAATGGAGGCATTGAGTAAGACACCTGTATTAATCACTATCGATGGTTAATACAGGTTTGTGTATTTTGTTTACTTATTTCATAATACGAGTAGTAATTATAAATAAAGTTTTTTTTTCTGCTCAAATACGACGCCATATTTGAGCAGAAAAAAAAAACTTCCTTTCTTTCTTTTAATTGCAAATTTTTAGTATTTCATAGTATCGTACTCGCCAACATTTTGGACAGAAAGATGGCACTCGTGGATACCAGTGTAACACCCTGGCTCTAGTGTCTCTTGTATGAGCCTTTGTCTCCAGTGTGACACTTTGGCTCTAGTGTGACATCCTGGCTTAATTGTGACACTTTGGCTCTATGTGACATCCTGGCTCCAGTGTGACACTTTGGCTCTTGTGTGACATCCTGGCTCTAATGTGACACTTTGGCTCTTGTTTGAGACTCTGGCTTCAGTGTGACACCCATTATACTCTGCTCGCTGCTATTATGCCCAGGAAGTGGCAATAGGCTTGCCAGGTAGTGCCAGGTAGTGGAAATATCTCATGGGACTAAACGATTGCAGGTGATATATGGGTGTACTCATTTATAGAGGTATGAGAAGCAGGGTGTAAAGATCACTCATGCCTTATCTTCCATAGAAAAGTGAGAACTCTTCGACCAGACGGTTGTCGTGTCTGGTGAGCAACTGCCCGGCGATCAATGTCGAGGCGTTGTTTATATGTTAGTCGCACGGTAAATTCTGTTTGCGCGATGCAGGATTTTGAGTGACGTCAAGCGTCAGTGTGATGCGTAGTTTGCTTCGATACCGGCACACACATGTTAAGCACCAGAGGGATATATAGGAATACATAAAATATTCCATTCCACCAGACTATTAATAAAACAGCCGAAATAAACACGGAGTTAAAATAGAGCTCAAAGAATCAGAACTATTAGTACGAGTACATAACATAAAGACACCATTTAAATAAAAACAATACTTTCAATGGAGTTGGACGTAAATAACTTTACATGACAACTCCTGTTCGCTTTAAAACTCAGAGCTTAGGGCAAATTGAATGCCTGGTCCTGATATCCAAGGATCATTAGTTTCTTTTTTAAGAAAATAATTTTGTTTTGAAATACTTTCAATGATTTTTAAATTACCTCTTACACAAATTGCCTCAAGAAAAAATGCTAAATTCTTTGTTACAATTTGATTAAAGCATTTAATGAGAGGTTAATACCGTTTTCCAATCTTAACTTCTTTTAAGTATTTGAGGATATTAGTCCCCAAGGCTTCATTTAAGCTTACATTATTTATCAGAAAATAAATAGCAATTGTTCACGCCGATATCATTCGGTCAGAGAGTGAATCTAGAGTGCTGTCATTTGCCCTTAAATGGTTCACGCGACTTGCTATTTTTGGATTCACTCATTCGCCAGTCAAACATAACATGTCTGTGTTATGAATCAGCTAAATGCAACATATTCGAGTTTATTCCGCAAGATAACAAATCGAATCCGCTGAATATTTCGCTGTGAATGTGCTTCTCCGCTGGCCGCTGTTTTCAAGAAATCGAAGCTCAAGGATCAAGAAGCGGCTATTAAGAGGTAAGTATCCGTACTCTTACGGATCCCTCTTATTGAAAATATCTGGACGCGTTTATCCAAATTCTCACCCGTATCTCTTCCACTTGTACATTTTCCCCATAAACTAGAGAAATATCTCTTTATAAGTGGTGTCCCCACAGAACATGATATCAAATTGTGGCGGCATCTACACCGCCACATGCAAACAAACGCATCGCACCGACGTCAGACAAATCCTGCATCGCGCAAGCAGAGTTTACCGCGCAGATAGCATATATACAACTTCCCGACATCAATACGTTGGGCAGTTGCTTACCAGATACGACATCCATCTGGTCGGAGGATCCTCCCTTTTCCAATAGTATGAATGAACTTTACACCCTTTTCCTCATATCTCTAAACTGGTGACCCCGAGTATGAACGTCAGCGCAGTCTTCCTGCAACTACTTCAGCGTGACGTCATCATCATCACTCCCGCAAGCATTATAGTGGCGAGTCACACAGCCAGCCAGCAGCCACGGCTTCAATGTGGATCCTGACCACCAGCCTGCAGCGCGAGCGCATATATGGTCATCACCCTCAGCCTCATCAGCAAACTTGGCACAGCACACTGCACATTCGGCCGGTCCACAAGCAGAGCCCTAAATCCCTCTCCTGGTCGAACAGCAGCAGCCAGCCACAACCCGGCGCTGTACCACATCCGACTCACTGGAGCACAAGCAGCGCCACCCCGACTCACTGGGGGCCTGTTCGCAAACAGTTCCGACTCACCGCGAACTATGCGACACCCGGTTCCGACCCACTGAAACCTCAGCTGGCACTGGTAAAAAAGCATCGCAAGATACAAGACTTAGCTCACTATCGACCTCCGGTCTCCGGTGGGGAGTGATGTGGCGGAATCTACACATGCGAACAAACGCATCACACCGACGTCAGACAAATCCTGCATCGCGCAAGCAGAGTTTACAAAACATCCAAACTCTTTTCATATTACAAAGGCAGAACTTAATGGTTGGGGACAAATTAAAGTTTGGTTAGGACAAACACAAACGTTTGCGTTATCGTCCAACGTATTAAAATATACCTACATTTTAATTTTACACTTTTTTGCAGAGCGATTCTAATTTACATGGCTGATGGTGATTTTCATGTTGAAAATGAAAGGAAAAAAGGGTTGATGGCCGAATTTGAGATAATAAGGGGACCTTGACCTTGAGGATCAACATTATTTCAATAATAATGTTGATCCTATACAGTATGTAAAAGAAAGGTGTGGTCCAATTTAAGGATGTGGTAAAGTCACCTCGCCGTGCTATACGCGGTGACTTTGTTTCGCGCTGTCTCGTCGCACCAGTGTGTTGCGGACACCAACCCGTTTTACTACTACTTGACTTTATTTGATTAAACAATTTGAAATAAGTCCTTGTACCATTGTCTGTATGTCTGTTTGTTACCTTTTTGCGCCTAAACCACTGATTATGAAGGACGTAGGGTACTTTTCATCCCGGATCGCAGACGCAGTCGTAGGCAACAGCTAGTCTAAACTAATATTATAATAATAAATAGAAAAGATTAGATTTTTTGAATGTTTGTTTGTTACACTTTAACGCTAAAACGGCTAAGCGAATCTGGATAAAATTGGACACTTAGGTAGACCATGACTTGGAATAGGACAAAAAATACTTTTTTCCTTCATATTCCCACGGGGTCAAGACTAATGAGGGTGAAACCGCGAAGCGCAGCTAGTTTTCTGATTTTCTCATAATTACAGTTCCACCCATAGTTCTTATCCCAAAAACACACCCCATAGGTGTTAAGATACATTATAAAACAAGCAAATAAATTGAAATTTAACCAGACACAAACAGTTATTCCCCTGGTACTATCCTTTTCAGCATTCACCCTTTGGGATATTATGTGTACCTGTAAGGACTTAATGTTGTATTTTTACGGCCTGTAGGCCTTTTGTTCAAGGTTTGGCCCCAGACGCAATTGATTTTGAACCACTAAGTACCCCACCTGATTACGGCCCAGGTGTATTGGGAAAATTCTTCGTCTGATATAGGGGTTATATGGGTTGAATCAGTTGGTAATTAGTTATCTAGTATTGTGACGGCTTAAGATTAACAAGTAGATTAACTTGTGCGAGTTGCAAAATATGTTACTAAATAAAAAATTTCTAGATTTGGCAGGGTTAGATCTTTTTCACACACTAGCTGTGTCGATCATTACGATTTTATGTCAGCTTTGCTGACCTAACAATAAAGTCACACGTGCCAAAAAAAAACCTGAACCAAAAATATTGGTGCTGGTTGAACAGTATATTTAGATTAGTTCTTGTTAGAATAAGTAGAAACAAACGGTTGAACTGTTGAATATTATTATTATATGTTCTTTCAGGCCCTAAGAAATGTCTATGGAACCATTACAATTTAGCCTACGTATCAAAGGGAATTTTATTTTAAAAGTCATCGTCAAATTCAATCTCTCTTATTTCAAAATAATAAAAAAGAGAAGCTATTAACATTTAAGT